>OU618536.1:842238-1549738 GCA_914829495.1 Eilema sororculum
AGCTGCTTAAGATCGGTCATTCTGGAGGTCTATGGGGGAGGCCTGTGTTCAGCAGTGGACTATGTGTGCCTGATATGATGATGATGATGAGGAAAATGACAATATGGAAAGAAAGAAACCAAATCATAATATAAAGAAAGAGTAACATACATACATACATATACTCACACATGTAAATACCTGAAGGGGTATGCAGAGGTGTAATAACATCCACATTTTGCCAAATAAGATTTTACCCTTTTACCCATTTAGACCCTATTGAAGTCAAGCGGGCACTAGCTAAGCCAACTCTAATATTGAATACTGTAATGGATTAATTGAAAAAAAAAAAATATATCGGTACTAGCTTTCGCCCGAGGCTCCGCTCGCGTAGATGTCGGTTATCGCGACCAAACAAAGCCTATGTCCTTTCTCATGGTCTAATCTACCCCTATACCAAATTTCATCAGAAGCCGTTCAGTGATTTAGGCATGAAAGCATAACATACAGACAGACAGAGTTACTTTCGCATTTATAATATTACTAGCTTTTACCCGCGGCTCCACCCGCGTGGATGTCGGTTATCGCAACCAAAAAAAGCCTATGTCCTTTCTAATGGTCTAATCTACCCTATACCAAATTTCATCAGAATCTGTTCAGTGGTTTAGGCGTGAAAGCATAACATACAGACAGACAGACAGTTACTTTTGAATTTATAATATTAAGTATGGAAGTATGGATTTACTTTATAAGCAACAACTACAATTCGAAGCTAAAATTCCCAAGTCCCATAAATGTCCCTTACAGTACACACAACAAAACAACTGTTGTCAAGGTCAGCCACAGTTAACGCTGTCACATAATGATGTCACACACGAAATGCTTTCTTCACTAACGTATGTAGTCCCGGCGCGTGGGAACGGAGTTGTTAAGAATTCACTCACAACACGTGTTGGGTATACGCTTGCACAGTGGGCACAATATCTTGTTATATTCCTTTTGTAACATATTATACGAATATTTTAATCATGTTGAGCATGTATATTTATGCATTGTTGTTTTAAGTTGGCCACAGTGGAGTTTGATGGAGAAGGAATTACTTAATCATATATTCTGTCCGTGCACCGTTTCTTCTCCACTGGTGCATAAGAAGCGGTGGTAAACATAGTTTTAAGCAGAATTTGACATCAAAAACTGTAATAGGGTTACACAATTTTGAATAGATCATTTGAGTTTGAATTGACAGCCTCGCGTGGTAATAGTGAACAACCAGACCTTCGGACTTCCTACCTCCCCAGGAAAAGCTACCTCCCGGACAGAACCTCCTTTGGCCCGTATGGAAGTCCCTTAATCGTTGGTCGGTCTAGACAAAATCTATGTAGGTGGGGAATGCGAGACCCGGGCTTAATGCCATGTGACTGCAGTGCCCCCGTGCAGTCCATGGCGCATTTGGTCTCGTGTCCCTTATGTCCTACTTCATGTACTAAAGACGACCTCAATAAAGCCACAGACAGCGCGATTAAGATGGCAGAATTTTATTCCCGAATAGTTTAGTTATATAAAAGAGAATCGTTGACACGAAAAGAAGAAAAAAGAAGTGAACTCGACTGCTACTTAAATATTTGAATGCATTAATGTGTCAGACCCCGAAAGTGGAAAACTGTGTTCTCTGCCTACCCCAATGCGAAAGAGACTGTATGTATGTATCTATTGATTTGTTTATTTGCATTGGTCCCAAACGACAACAATAGGGGGTTCTTCAAGAAGGGCAAGTTTTCTTCAAGGTCGGCAGCACGAGTCTAACGCTCCTGGTGCACGTTAACCACTTTCCATCAGGTAGGCCGTGTGCTTGTCTGCCAAAAAGTGGTATAAAAAATCCTCGATCTGTGGTTTTTTATATGAGTCACTGAAACGCTTGGTTCTAGCAGGTAAACTCTGCACCGTATACGGATGGCATCTTAGCCCTGCACGTGTCGTCCTGAGAAGGAAAGGAGAGGGTGGGACTAATTGGAAAAGCTCGTCAGAATATTCACCATGATAGAGACGGTAGAATACTGCCAAAGACGCAACATCTCTACGCATCTGCAAAGGCTCGAGGGTGTTCGTGACCTCAGGATGCCCAATAAGGCAGACCGCACGTCGCTTCAACCTATCGAGAGCATCTAGTACGTACTTTGCGGAGCCGTCCCAGAGATGTGAGCAGTATTTACGAACAGTAACGAATTTGGGTCTTTTAAAGAAGACACCGCTGCTCCAGTGTGAAAAAAACGTCTCACTCTGTTCAGGACTCCGAGTTTACGCGAGGCTGATTTGATGATGCTCTCGATATAGTTTTTGTTATTCAGTTTGCAGGGTTGTCATTAAGGGTAGTTGCGAGCTCTCAGAATTTCATTATCTGGGCTAACACATGTTCTTACATATAATGGACGAAATATACTAATAGGTAAGTAAGTATCTTCGTCGTTTCAGGGTTGTTTTAGGGTCCAATTTCATCCAAGGCTTTCACGTCAGTGTCTGGGTCTACTACTACTACCTCATCATTTCATGGTTTAAATTTAACGGCATTTACGGGATGTTTAACATCAGACAGATAGATGCAGCCCAGACTTAGCCTCAGATATAAGCTTAAGTCAACAATATTGCCCGGAATATTATGGCAACAGGCTCATCCAGATTTCACCAATAATTGTGGTCGGTCCCATGTTATTACATGGACCAACATGGGTCCGACTACAATTATTGGTGAAATGTGTTAATTCATCTCTGCCTAACCCTCCAGGGATAAAGGCGTGATTATGTGTATGTATTTATGTTTCGAGAGCCATCAAACCTCCCTACACCAATAGACAGACCAATTATCATGTTCAAATCTTGTCCTAAATGTTGATAGCGTCGCTAGTTTAGTGGTTAAGGAGTCGGCCTTACGATCGAGAGGTCCCGGGTTCGAATCCCGGCCATTACACTACCGACGTGAACCCAATCCTAGCACAAGCAATTTAGCTTAGTTGGAAGGGTTAGAGGGAATATTAGTAATTTCGGTTCTGAAATTCTTTAAAAATAAATATTCATTCCGATTTAAACTACTATAAGTCAAGAGTAACAGCTAGTCACAAATTATGAAATGATTTGGTGCTCATGAAAATGTATCGCCACAAATTTGGCACAAACACGGAACAGCTTCACGAGCCAGTGAGCAAATAGGCGGTACCATCCCGCGGGTGAATAGAGCCTCCAGGTATGCATGTTAATGGCTAATGGCAGGTACAGTCAGCATCAGAAAAATGCTGACGAGCAAAGTACTCAAAATAATCTTAACACCAAAATTTCAAAATTATATTGATAATTAGAGTACTCAAAAAGTTGTAAGCATCCAGAGTGGTCAAACTATCTTAGCAATCGGTCTTCCAGAAACATGTCAGTAAGTAGAGTGTTAATATTCTTATACACAATCACGTCAGTCAATGGTATCTAGTCAAGTAAAGTTTCAAAATATCTGGACATTGACATTTCATCGCATTTTGCATCCTTTTTGTACTTATTTAGTCATCCCTAATCCCTAAATGCTAAAGATACCTACCTACACTTATTAATTACTTCTTTCAGTAACGATTAATAACATAATAACATGTTTTAATGTCTTAACAAATATTTGTAGGTAGGTAGATATGATTCACTTTTGATTTTTGAATGCTGGCGTATTTAAAAAGTGGAATCAGCGTATTTAAAAAGTGGAATCAGCGTATTTAAAAAGTGGAATCAGCGTATTTACAATAACAGAACTAATAGTAGATTTTTTAACAATATTACTAACAAGTATGTACAATTAATTATTACCTCTGAGGTTCAAATCCCGCGCATGCCGATGAATATCGTGCACTAACGTTGTCCTCAAAGAACTCCAGTATCCTTCTTATTCCCGTACTGAGTGCGTCGGTGGAGGACCACTATCACTGAACCTGGGCTGGAACTGTCCGTAATCGCGTAATTGCTGTGTGGCGGATAACATCGTTGCCCGCCTCGGTGTAGGTAAATTTGAAAACCTTACTGCATATTGGCGGCAGGCTTCTGCCACATTATTATCACACCTAGCAAGCATCCTCATCATTTCCTTGTATTCCACATTGGAATACTGATAAGGCATGACAAAAGTCAGATTTACACAACACGGTAACGCGTAAAGTCGTGGCGTGGCACACAAGGACAAGGGATGCACACCTGTGACGCGCGCGCATCTAGCGACCGACTGGTGGCGGCTCGCAATAAGAAATGGGACAAGGTCAAAGGCGTTACCGCCTCGCCAGGTGATGATACGAGTTTGTTTACCTAATTTTTACGATGCGCGTAAACTGCAGCGTAGGGTTAATAACTTTTAGACGAGAAACTAAATCTATATATATAAAAATCAATTGCTGTTCGTTATTCTCGCTAAAACTCGAGAACGGCTGAACGGATTTATCTTATCTTGGTCTTGAAATGTCCGTGGAGGTCTAGGGAAGGTTTAAAAGGTGAGAAATTTCGAATAATTGCCGGGAACCGACATCCACGCGGGCGGAGCCGCGGGCAAAAGCTAGTTAAGAGCGCGCATAAAGCTAGAAAAAAATCAGATTTCACCCGCACACTTCATACGTCCCGCTCTCGTCTGTCCACACGTCTGTCGCCCCGCAGTATTTTGTGTGGCAGCTAACCGCCTTGTTTAGTACGCAGGCGCACAGTATACCCAAAATAATCAGATAAAATTTGGCAAAGTACGAGCTGGATCATTATCTATATAAGGTATACTTTGAACACACAATATTTTTTTTTTTGGTGATAGATAAAATGAGTGGGATTTGTAAAATAAACATAAGCATTGAAATAAAACCACTTTTTACGGATTCTATCGCGTATATTTGTTATTATTTACTTTTTAAACCGACGTTTCGGCTACTGCAAATTTACGCAAAATGAGCTCACTGCGTCGTTAAGTCTTGCTGGATTTTGCTGCTTACTGGGTTTGATTAAGTGGATGACTGGGTCCCAAGCTGGTGGTACGTTCCATCCATCCTCTCTATTAAAATGTGGGTGTTTTTTAATTTCAATAGCCTCGCGGGTCATTCTAGGAATATATCGATGTTCTTTGGCGAGTATCTTCAGATATTAATAATTGAATTAATAAATATATTAATACATTAATATATTAATATATAAATTTATTTTTGGTTATAGATAAAATGAGTGCGATTTGTAAAATAAACACAAGCAGCTTAGCTTTAATAAACAGCTTAAAATATAGTGGTCAATATTTTTTGCATATTTTTTGAAATCGACAAAATATTTATATTGACATTTTTATCACGATATACATTTTAATAAATGTTCACTTTGTTATTATAATTTGTTGTGTTTTAGATAAAATCTCCCTAAGAACTCTGACGATACGCTGAATAATTTTACAGGTAGTGCATAAATAATACGAAAAAGTAAGTTATAGAAATATTTATTTCAATAATAATTACAAATTACTTTCAATTTTGTTATAGGTAGATAAGAATAAGGTAAACAAATGTATATTATTTCATACTGAAATTGGTTCAAGACGCCTAAAGATATTACTTTCAGTTCATAAAAGAAGACGATATCGCTGTAGAAATTGAATTTGAAAAAATATCTTTTTAATCTATAATTGGAAATAGAAAAAGAGTTGAAGCTATTCTATGAATATGACGTAAATAATGTGGATATTACGAGGCCGTTTACGAAATTTTGTCATTTTGCTCGACATATGTGATTTTAGAAATGTGATTTCATAGTTAAAAACTGTGTTAGTTCGAGTTTAAATGAATAAATAAGAAAGATCATCTCAAATACTAATGAATAAATGAGCTAGGTACGGTATTTACTTTACTTATTTTTATTTCATGATTTTGATTATTCTACCTGAAACCTACGCCTATTTCTGAATTTTAGTGGAAAAGGTTAAGGATGATCTATTAATTATTTGAATGAATTTTTTATAGCATTTATGATGCTAACTTTTTTAAGTTCGAAATCATTGGAAAAAATGAAATGCACAAGTGAGACTCGAACTCACGACCTTTCCCTGTGTGTCAGTTGGAAGAGCAGTCCCCTGTAAGGGAAAGGTCATGAGTTCGAGTCTCACTTGAGCATTTAATTTTTTCCAATGTATTTCGAACTATTAATTATTGTTTTGACGCCTAAACAGTATGAAAAACTTACTACGTATTTTCCTGAAAACGATCTATTTCTTGAGTGTATTACTTTTATCTAGTTCATACAGAATATGAAACTAAAAATATGCAATGTGGACCAATTTTTCGAAAAATTCAAACCACAATGGGACTTCAACGCCAGAGTCGTGAACCCTGGCGTTCCAGTGCTCTTACTCTGAGTTAGCCTTCCACGGGCGGTCGTCCGTGTTCCATGTGGTCGAATTTTTCTATTACTTGTTTTATATTTAATTTGCTTGATTTATATAAATTAATGTTTAACCAAAGCAAAGGAAATGGCTTATTATGTAGTGAGATTTTGAAACTCACTTATCAATTATATTTTTTTATAAACAGTACTAGTCGGGATGTTGTAATGTCTACATTAGAAGTTGATCTAAAAAGGCAAAATAAATAGTCATGGCTCTAATAACTTCATTCACATCATTTTAACGAAACATAGTAACAGTTTGAATGAATTTTTTATAGCATTTATTATGCTAACTTTTAAGTTCGAAAAATGAATGAAATTTTTCCAATGTTTTTCGAACATAAAAGTTAGCATAATAAATGCTATAAAAAATTCATTCAAATATTTGGGCGCAGTCATCAAAATTCAATGTTTAAAAATGGTTGAAAAATCATTCATTGTTTCCAACAGTTCGTAAGAATGTTGGTAGATGGCTGCACCGTCGCCCTTATGGACGGATATAAAGAGAAGGAAAATTTGGAATGATTCAAGTGGTGCTCAATAGCTCAGTTGGCAGAGCAGTCCCCCTGTAAGGGAAAGGTCGTGAGTTCTAGTCTCACTTGAGTATTTCATAGTAACAGTTACTCAAAATAAATAAAACAACATGGTAAATATCCCGGTGAGTAATCACACTACATGCGGTGAGTACATTACTAATGTGAATGACCATGTGAATCTCAAACCATACCATTCTACTTGTTTATATTACACTCGGCGCTGGCTAGCCAGTTCCTTTGCTTGAACTTAGCTTACACGCTACTGCGTGTCTAGATTATACCACATTGCATATTTTTTTATTCTATTTAGTGAATAGAATCTTAAATGTTTACTGAATGTGAGAAAAAACAATTGCAATAAGCTTACAAGTTACAGTTTTTACTAAGCGATGCGACTGGATCTTTATCAGCTTATGTTATATTACGAGCTGAAGTAACTCTGAAAAGCATTAAAATTGATAATACAATGTATAAGTACTTTCGCAAAATACACTGACGGACTCATAAACTGCATCAAAGTAATAGACGACTTTGAAATAAATATTTTAACCAAGTATGCATACTTTCTATACAGATTTAAATTGAAACCTCTAGATTGGTTCGTGAACTTTAAAACAGCGTAGGGTCATATCTTTAAGTTTAAGTTTATGTACTGGAAAGGACCTTAAGACTTTTTTTGAAGAAAAAACAGAAATTTAAGAAAAATTGGTTTAATTAAAAAATTGATTTTAACAATAGACACAAACTTTATGCAAGGGTTTATTTGTGTTTCAATAAGGTGTATTACCCCCACGTGCCCTTATTACGGATTCTAATCGGTTCCGCATAGATTTTATAAGGGTTTTTAAAAGATCTTGCGGGATATTGTCCCATTCTTCTGAAAGTGCTGTTCTTAGTGCTGCCACTGTCGTGGGCGAAGGGTTTCTCGCATATACAGCTCTTTTTAAATTGTCCCAAACATGCTCGATGGGATTAAGATCTGGGCTGCGTGTTGGCCAATTCATTGTACGTATCCCAACCTCTTCGCAATAATGTTGAACTTGTGCAGCTGCATGCGGCCGGGCATTATCCTGCATTAAAGTAAAATTTTCGCCTATGAATCCCATGTAAGGCACCACGTGATCTTCTAATATCTCTGTTATGTAGCGATGTGCTGTCAAACCCCCTCTATTACCGTTTTGACGGACCATGTCTATGAACACAAGTTCTGTTCGCCCGTTCATCGATATGCCACCCCAGACCATACATGAACCGCCTCCAAAAGGAACACGCTCCTCAATGCAACTTTGAGCATATCGCTCCCCACGTCGACGATAGACTCTTCTGCGACCATCTGCACCATATAAACATGTCCTACACTCGTCCGTGAACAATACAGAGGCCCACTGCTCTTCTGTCCAATTCAGGTGATGACGCGCAAATCTTAAGCGAGCTTGTCTGTGAGCTGTAGACAACTTTGGACCATTTGCTGGTCTAAAAGGGGTGATATCCGCTTCCTTTAACCTTCTTCTTATTGTTCGTGCACACACGTTTACTCCACGCACTTCATTAAGCTCGGTTTTGATGTTAACTGACGTGAGGAAACGATTTCGCAGGGAAGTTATAACAATAAATCGGTCATCACGACCTGTGGTTGCTCGAGTTCTGCCTGTACCACGTCTCCTCCTGTAAGAACCTGTCTCTACAAACCTTCTGTATATTCTAGAAACCGTAGACTGGTTTAAATTTAAATTTCTACCAATCGTTCGTTGATCCAAGCCCTCCCGCACCAATGCTACAATTTGTGCCGCTTGTTCGGACGAAGTATCCATATTATGGTTCAAAAACTCTCGATGTGTTAAAAAACTAACCCAACAATTATGCTGGTAACAATAATTCAATTGACAAAACAAAAAAAATCAATGAGAATCAATTTAAAACTTTGCTATAAATAACACGCAAATCCGATACTACAAGTAAATTTTCTTTTCCCGGCTATATTCATTTGTTTTACTGCAGTTCTATTTTTAAATTTAATTTTTTTTTTAAGATTAAGAGCCAGTCTTTCCATATTTATATAATTTAATCTAAAAAGTTTGCATACTTATTATAAAAAATCCTTTTATAGTAAACCTGAACTTTGATGCAGTTTATGAGTCCGTCAGTGTATAATTATATTACTGCTATAAAAAATAACATTAGTTACATACGCGAGGTGGTCTAAGACATCTATTTGATTTTCATGTACTATACCCGGGCTGCCTGACAACGGTTGATATGTGATGATGCGATAGCAAGAGACCGTTATGCGCGGAATAAGAACGTCGTAAGCGCCAAATTCGTTTTTTTTAATTACTCGTAAATTCCAGATAATTTTAACAAAGTGAAAAATTGAGTCACTAGGTTTTATAATTGTATACTTTGTACATAAAAATTGACTCAGTTATATGAATAATCTTGAAAATAAATTAATTTTAATCAAAAATTAGGCCTAACTTTGTGATCTTATTTTATCGACAAAATATTATTATTTTATGTTTTCACCAAATTGAGTACCTTTCAGATATAACGTATTTTCTATTAAAAAAAAAACAAGCTCATTTGTGGCACACTTTCGGGTATAAAAATCAAATCAAAGATCGGCAATTTTCCTTTATACCCCCTCTTAATATTTACTTATATATATTTACAAAAAAAAAACAAAAAAAAAGTATATAAGTATGTTTATCTGCATTCTAGATTCCATAACACAAGCTATAAAAGCTTACCATGGGTCTAGATAGCGTTCTGTAGAATGTTGTGGAATATTTATTATTACTATTACTAATATATACTATTATTTATTATTTTGGAATGAAAGTAAAATTTAACAAATTTTAAAAAGTCGTAGAGCTAGCTATCTGCCCCTGCGAGGATGCTAGTTAATTACAAGTAACCCTGTATATACATAAAACTCGAAATTTCGTGACAAAAGTGATAATTTAGGAAACCGCCGTTAGCGATACCGTCCAAGTTGTCTATAACCATCCAAATTACTGCAGAATCAATATTGAGGTTTTTATTTAGTCATATTCAATAATGTGTTTAATGTATTTTTTATTCTTGATAAGTTAATTTAAAATTGTAAAAAATAGAAAAGATGGCCGAAGCATTGTCACCATCTAGTAACAATGCTTGGAAATAAAAGCTGCCTGCCTGCTTTTATTTCTTCTTTAAAAAATAGTAAGTAACTCAGTTCCGAGTTGAAAACAGCTTGAGACAAACAGATTCTGCATAAACATCCTTTAAAATATCTTAGCAAATTCATTTTCTTCATATAACACAATACATTAGAATATATTATCAGAGTATATTAAACGTAAAGACACATAATGTTGACTCACCTGGGTATGTCCGCGAGGCGCGGCGGCCTCGCTCGGCGCACGCCCGGCAGCACCCCCACCTGGGACAAACAAACAAACAAACCGTGTACACAAAGCTATATATAGTGATAGGCACAAGCTAATGTGTGCTGTGTGAGGTTCTGTTGTTATGGGGACAGGGTCGGGCTAACAGACTGTGTTCACAGTTGAAACACAAAGAATCATCTCACTCGTTAGATATTCTCTTTTCGCGTTTGTTGGTTTTGCGATGCTCGGAACTCTTTGTACTTTGAAACGTTTATTTATCTAACATTAAATGTTGATAGCGTCGGTACCTCAGTGTTTATGGAGTTGGCTTTACGATCGAGAGGTCCCGGGTTCGAATCCTGGCCATCACACAACCGACGTGAACCCACTCCTAGCACTAGTAATTTAGCTTAGTTGGAGGGGTTTGAGGGAATATTAGTAATTTCGGTTCCAATATTCCTTAAAAATATCCCGATAGTTTGAAACGTTTATTTATCTAACATTTTAGAATAGGCAAGGAAAAATTTCGTATGGCGACAGAGAAAGAATACAAGTATCACCACCCCATGTTATACGAAGAGTGTTGTAGGCGATTAAAATACGCAGACGATATCAGTGAGAGAGAAGGAACACTCGAAATAAAATCCTACGCGAACAGTAGGCCAGAGCCTCCGAATATTGGGAGAGGCCTATGTCCAGCAGTGGGCTGCGATTGGCTAATTTATGGATATTGAGGAAAAAATTGTAAACTCCTACGTTTTGCTAGCTGTTTATAAGTGACTCATCCTGCCTATTTAGTCCCCGCTCCAAATTTTAAACGTATCGTCTGCCCTTTTTTATCGTGTGAAAAATCCCCACGGATACCATGCCCACGGAGGTGGTGGAGGTGGTTATGTCGGACTCGAACCGACTAAAACGCACGCCGTATTTAGGTCTTTGGTTGCTGGAGGTGAGAATGCAGGAAACATAGCTCTCGCACCCCGGCAGACCCAGGACCATCTCTTTCGAGATGGCCCCCTTCGGGTTGTGGGGACCTTAGTGTCCCCATCTAACCCTGTGTACGAGGAGGTGCACTTTGCGCCGCCGCCGCGGTCTGCTTCTGCTAGGGTGACAGGCGGCTCCACCGATCACTCCCAGCCCCGCGCTCATGGAGGACGGAGGTCGTTCTGCGACCTCGTATCGTCTGCCATAGATATTCTTATGTGAGGGCCTAAGAGTCACCCATCCTAAGAAAGACTTGGCTAGTGTTGCTTAACTTAATCAAGTAGGTTACCACTTAGCCAATAGGCTCTCCATTTCATCAAGAAGTAAGTATTTATGAATCCATACTAATATTATAAATGCGAAAGTAACTCTGTCTGTCTGTCTGTCTACTTCTTTACGCTTTCACGCCTAAACCACTGAACCGATTTTGATGAAATTTGGTATAGGGATAGATTGGACATTGAGAAAGGACATAGGCTATATTTGGTCGCGATAACCGATTTCCACGCGGGCGGAGCCGCGGGCAAGAGCTAGTCAATAATATAGATTTTTCTGTTCTAAAATTCTTAGTGTCATACTCATCACAAACTTAGCAAAAGTTCCGCGTAGACGTCATGAAGTTTTTGAAATAAAGATAATATTATAATTAGCTTTTCTTAGTTTTAGGTAGGTCTACAAAAATATTAGGCGTCAGATTTAAAAAAAAAACAACAAGTAACTACGTAATGAAGAGCGAATTTCATTACTTTTTTTCATTAAGGAAAATTAACAGTTTCAACATTAACTTTTACTGTCAGATTAGCAAGAGCCTTAGAGAAAAGAAAATATTATGAATAAAATAGAAAAAAAAGCCCACGAGGCCTCGCTGCCTTCAATAATGTTTAGGTCACAGTGAAAGTAAAATA
Source organism: Eilema sororculum (assembly GCA_914829495.1). NCBI lineage: Eukaryota > Metazoa > Arthropoda > Insecta > Lepidoptera > Erebidae > Eilema > Eilema sororculum. The sequence goes on from OU618536.1 coordinate 854,428, forward strand.
TAACTGGAAAGTTTTTCATAATAATTAAGTACGGTACTGAAACAAAAGACATATCAATGACGTCATGCAAGAAATAGAAGGGATGGATAAGGGATGGATATTCAAGAAAACCAACTGTTATTGATAGTACACACCCAAACGCAGACTATGCATTCACACATTGTTAACTCGATCTTCTTCTTCCCATGTAAATTATTCACTTTTTTATTACGCTAAATTATTTGAGAATAGAATTCTGCCATCTGAACTGTCTGTCTGCCAATAATGTCTGGCCCCAATGATATTTTATAAACTATAGATATGTTGTTCACACTCTAAAATGTCTACAATGCGCTACCCAAAAAAAGTCTTCACTAAATTAATTACTAACAATAATGATGTTTTTAAAATGAATAATAATCTAATTCACATAAATTAATAACATTGACGTATTATTATTAAGAAGCTATAATTTCTTTTAGACGTAAACGTTACCTCTTAAACTTGATAAATACTAAATCTGACCACCTGCACTGGCCCATTCCACAATGTGAATCAACTTATACTGTTCTACAATATTTAGTAAAACCTAACTAGTTTCACCTTACGGTATTTTCAATAATGTAGCAAGTTTCAACTAGTGCCATCAGTCAACAATATTAATAGCCTAACTTAATACGTTTTGGTCTTCAATAGATCGTGAAGTGCCAAAGTTATTGGTTGCAATATCAACACAAAACTTGTTCGAACTACTATTGAAGTTTACTTGTTCAACTTTCCACTTAACTTCACTTTCTTCTACTTTGTATTAGTTTATTTAGTTGTGTTCAACTCACACTAAACTTACATAAAATATTTAAAAATTGGATGTAAGTATTTGTTTATTCATAACTTATGAGCAGCGCTACTGTTAATCCTTTCTTACACTTTCAAAAAGTTTTTAGACAAAGTACGAGGACTGGTAATTTAGTCCAAAACTTGGAGCTTGCCTGCCTTTTAAGAAAGTGACAATTCGTTTTAAAAATAGAAAGATGATGTATGGGATTGTCATATTGACGTTTTATAACTGTCGTAAACATTATCTACAGTAGCCTAGTGGTATGGGTAATGGACTGCTGAGACGAGGTCTCGGGTTCGGTTCCAGGTTTACCATTGCACATACCAATGACTTTTCTATGCTTTTCGAAGTTATGTGTACATTTATCGCAGGTTTATAAGTGCCCGGTTGATGGCAATAGGCTCGCCACCTATTACATTGGGACCTACACATAAACTGACGAAATGTGGGTGCTAGCACCTCTGCCTACCCCTTCGGGGAATACAGGCGTGAGTTTATGTTATGTTATGTAAACATTATGTAAATTCTGTTCTAAAAACGTTTTGCCTAAGGACTGGTAAGAATCGTCAACATCTGGAATGGTCTTTACCTTCGGTACTACACCTTAACCATTACCATAAAGCTGTATACAGTCAGCTAATACTTCTTGGGTTCGTCGAGGTGCGAGGGATATGTTCAACAACCTCACCTTCAGCTTTGCACTTCTAGCCACAGACAGCGTGCGTTTTTGATCGGTTCAAGTCCGACATAACCTCCCCCACCGGCTCTAGCACTTGGCTTATCCGCGGGGATTTCCCGCAAGTAAAAAACCATTCATACATTTAAATATTACTGACGGAATATGATACAAATTAATTCTAATATTCAATAGGCAACAAGCGTCTTCAGAATTTGAGAATTACCTCTATTATATTTACAAAGACAAAATGAAATGAACGCGCAGTTGGAGCCGACATGTGTTCATTGAGCAAGCAATCCCACGCTTCACAACCACGATAGAATATGCTCAAGTATTAGCATGAAGTTATATAGAACATTTTGAACATTACTTAACTTATAAATACTAACTTTTGCCTGCGACTTCATCCGCGTTAAGTTCGAAATAGAAAGGTTTAGGATACACTGCCTTTGTTCCCGCGACCCAGTTAAAGCTCCTTATAATTTCTGTGAGGGTACTTCATGCCAATGTACCAGGGTCACAAAAATACTGATCCCGTAACCGCGACCCACAACAACCTATATCTTACGTGTGTTTCATTGCAATCAAACAAATGTAAGATTTTAAGTCTGATCAATACCTTTCTAATAAAAAACCGCATCAAAATCCGTTCAGTAGTTTTTGCGTCCATTGCGAACAAACATTTCCAATTTACAATTATATAATACTATCGATCGATAGTATAAATAAAATGAAATATAGCAGAAGAACCTACATATTAAATTCACATTAACTTAATTATATAATTTACGTACCTATTCAATAGCTTTACTGTTTGTTCATTGAGAAGTTAGATTTGATTTTTAACTCCCGACGCAAAAACGACGGGGTGTTATAAGTTTGACGTGTCTGTGTGTGTGTGTGTGTGTGTGTGTGTGTGTGTGTGTCTGTCTGTGTGGCATCGCAGCACCTAAACGGATGAACCGATTTGGATGTAGTTTTTTTGTTTGAAAGGTTTATTAGTCGGGAGTGTTCTTAGCTATGTTTGAAATAAATCGGTCCAAGATGGCCACCACCATAACATGTCGGAATACATATTTCTTCATAACTCTCTCAATATGGGTATCAAATGAAAGAGCTTGACTAGTAGATCACTTTAAAAAGTATAAAAAAAAAATTAAATTAAAAATTTAAAAAACCCCCGTCACAAAAAACACCTCCAAAAAGTTGAAAATAAAAATTTAAAAAACCCCCGTCACAAAAAACATTAAAAAGTTGAAAATAAATGAATAAATTTTAATTCAACGGTTGCCATGTCGGGGGACCGTAACTGGTTAAGTACTCCTTTATATCGTAAGGTCCCCCGACATGGCAACCGTTGAATTAAAATTTATTCATTTATTTTCAACTTTTTAATGTTTTTTGTGACGGGGGTTTTTTAAATTTTTAATTTAATTTTCATTTTATACTTTTTAAATTGATCTACTAGTCAAGCTCTTTCATTTGATACCCATATTGAGGGAATTATAACGAAATTTGTATTCCAACATGTTGTGGCGGCGGCCATCTTGGACCGATTTTTTTCAAACATAGCTAAGAACACTCCCGACTCATATACCTTTCAAACAAAAAAAACTAAATCCAAATCGGTTCATCCGTTTGGGTGCTACGATGCCACAGACAGACACACACACACACACACACACAGACACGTCAAACTTATAACACCCCGTCGTTTTTGCGTCGGGGGTTAATAAATGGAGTTTGCCTTTTAACTTTAACGGTTGCCATGTCGGGGGACCTTGAATTGTTCCGATAATATAACGGAGTGCTTAACCAGTTAGGGTCCCCCGACATGGCAACCGTTAAAGTTAAAAGGCAAACTCCATTTATTTTCAACTTTTTGGAGGTGTTTTTTGTGACGGGGGTTTTTTAAATTTTTAATTTAATTTTTTAATTTACAATAATTTTGTAAGTTAGTTAGAAAACTAAGAAGGATCTTTTATCTCATATACTAATTGCGTCTTTTATTTGTAAATCAAAGGGGTAGGCAGAGATGTGGTGATACCCTCATTACCCTCATTTTGCCACCTAGGTTTTTCTGTCCCACGTTCACATTCTTCTTTCTATTTATCAGATGCTATGTTAATTTTCATTTCAAAATTCTAAATCAATTTTTCTCACGATGTTTTCTTAGGTAACTATTGTGGAAAATTTCATAGCGCGATGTAGAATTACTTGTTTCGAGGTAATTCATAACATTTTCACTAGATGGCGTTAGGTTATCAACACACATGGTAAGTGCATCTCGCACTTATTGTCTGTGGCAACGCAATTCTCCTGTACTGTTTAAATTGTATTTGCGCAGTTTCATTCTAAGAAAGGCTTCTTTCCACCTCTTACATCTAAATGGTACACTATCTACGCTCGAAGTACTTCAGATTACAAAACCCTTTTAAAAATATAAGGTGTTACAGTCCGATGGAGACCTTATACCTTAAAATTACTGACATGAAATGTAAAAGGCATGTTAAGGGTTGACATTATGAGTTTAGTGTGAAAATATTATAAAAAACTGAACTTTATGGCATTTTCTGCAATAGTACCTTCGTAGGAAAGCAAAGTTTCTCCAACACGTGTTTCTTTTTTGGTTTCCTTCTTCCTACAGTCCCGGGTATTTTAGGCGGGACGTGAAAAAGCATCTAAGTCTCTTAAGCTGAATGCTACCAATATTGTAGTTGTTTGCAATGGTGACTTCTGGCCTGATACATTGCCTTCAGGTTGCGATCAGGCGATGTAAAGTCATATTATTGTGTCTATATAAAATATATATAAAAAAGTAAGTGTTGACTTTCTAAGGGCGGTTTCAAACTAGCGCTTTATACTTGCGTATAAGGTCGGATTTGAAGCGCATGTAGGCGCTTATACGAGTGATGACGGACTTTTAAGCTTGTATAAGCGCGCGCTGTGAGAGACACCACTACCGATGCGGGCGAACACGCCGAAATAAGCGAGTCCCATTTTTTGATGCGGCGCGTAATGTAGCGCTCGTGTAAGCGCGTATAATGAACCGACCGACCGTATACACGCAGAAAAATACACTAATATGAAACTGCCCTTAGCGTTATCAGAGTATTAATTATTCAATTTGAAATCATATGAAGTTAGCATAATCCATAGTTAAATCTCTAACGATGTCAAGTTTTGTATTCTTATTTTTTTTCAACAATCTTGTGAAATAAAGCTTATTGAAAAAGGTCTCAGAATGTACACTTCAAGCATTCATAAGTATTTAAAAATTGTTCAGTCATTGAAAATGATTACATTTAATATTACAATGGCTACAGATTAAGCAAAATGTCATTGTTAATTCACTGAACCCATTAACTATTACAAAAGCCAATATTACTTAAATAACTTTTGTGGCACTGTCTTGCTCTTCAACTAAAAGGTTCAACTACAAAATATGGGGTTAGAAGTTAGAACTCAAAAGTGGGTTCTTAAATAAGCCGTCTAGACTCAGCCATTTAAATATGAAATTAAAAAGAACTTTGATCAGAAATATATTCAAGAAATCTATTATCGTTCGAATAATACTTTCAGATGCATAAAGGGTGATATTTCAATTGAATAATGGCGTTTAAAGAGTCCTGCTGACAAATTATAATAATTTATTGAACATTGATTTTAAAATTTTCAGCATTCGTATTATAGGCTGGTGACTTCGAGCTACGAATATGCACAGAATGAATCTGTACAATCACTGACACAAAAATTACTGAACAAAACTATCCGTTTATGAACATACATATATGTAGGTACATTAATATAAATACATACATAAATTAATAATTTCTGTGATTGTGAAAATACATGGGATTTAAGTACTATCATTCTCAGTCGATAAGGTAGGTATTTCATATTGTTCTCTTTTGTTTGTATTTTATCAGTGAATCCTCGCCTCAAACATATACTACATTTTCTGAATCAGATTTATTTTTATTATTTTAAACAATTTCTCAGAACTTTTTAAACCTAAATGAATTTGGATTTTATGCTGTCTATTTCATTGTTTATACCGAAAACTGAAGTAATATGACTTAATTTTAAAACAAAAGATAAATAATCCTACTTACTCAACTACTTACAAACTTCAGTCAACAAAGTATCGGGAATGAATGTTTTGTTTATGGTTCCAAATTCAAATTTTTGTTTTTTTTTTGTTGTTTGATTGGCACAACTGCTTTCCATTTTGGCGCGGAGTCTGAGTTGCATCTGTCATTTATGTTAAAAAAAGTGCTGTTTTTAGTTTTATAATATCTAGTGTGTATTGCGAATTTCATAATGGACAAAAACATCGAACAAAGAGTTTGTCTTAATTTTGCATCGTCAATGGAATTTCATGTTCGGAGACACTGAAAATGTTACAGAAGGCTTACGGTGAATCGAGTTCTGGTAGGCCATCAACGTCTGCAACTGGAGTTAACATCACAAAAGTGAAGGAAATAGTGACTGAAAATCCTCATTCAAGTTTAAGAGAGATGGCCGCCGAACTTTCTGTATCTCACGAGTCGATCCGTACCATTTTAACTAATAATTTGGGTATGAAACGTGTTTCTGCCCGGCTAGTCCCAAAAGACCTGAATTTTCTTCAAAAACTAAATCGCATGAGAGTCGCTGAGGACATGCTAGAACGGGTCAATACTGACCCAACATTCATGAAACGCATTGTTACTTGTGACGAGACGTGGGTTTACGAGTTTGACATGCATACTAGTCAACAAGCTTCGGAATGGCGCCTTCCAACTGAACCAAAACCGAAAAAACCACGTCAAAGTCGATCTAAAGTCAAAGTCATGTTGACTGTTTTCTTTGACTATCGCGGTGTTGTGCACTCGGAATTTTTGCCGGAAGGTCAAACGGTAAATAAAGAATATTATTTGAGCGTTATGCGACGTTTAAGAGAACAAATTCGACGAAAAAGGTCAGATTTGTGGAAAGAAAATTCTTGGATTTTGCACCACGATAATGCCATCATTGTGAACGAATTTTTGTCCAAACACTCAGCAAATACCATCGAGCAACCACCATATTCACCAGATATGGCTCCAGCCGACTTCTTTCTTTTTCTTACACTCAAATTACCACTTCGTGGCACCCGTTTTCAATCAGTAGAAGACATAAAGGAGAATTCGCGGCGAGAACTGAACTCAATTCCGGAAACAGCGTTTAAAAAATGTTTTGATGATTGGATTATTTGTTGGCGTAAGTGTATCGTTTCTGAAGGAGCACATTTTGAAGGTGATAAACTAAATTTGGATGGATAACATTTTTTTTGTGTATTATTGATTTTTTCCCGGTACTTTCTTATATAGTGTTCAACCAATATAAAGAAAAGTTTTAGAGAAACGTCTCTAAAACTTTTCTATCACGAATTAGTCAACTGAAAAATATTTTCTTTTATAAAGGTGAAAGGTTTAAAAGTGAAGGTTATTCCAGAGATAGACCCTAAACTTAGTTTGTACTAATACATTTCTGTAAACGACACATCAACTGAAATGGACCAAACTAATTTTGTTGCCGACTGTCTCTGTTCGATTCTGTAACCGGGCAGACTTGTAACACAGTCTAATCCAATTACACATCAAGTCTCCACATTGTGTACAGTTCGCAAATAAGAGCATGCAACCGGATGGGTTGGGATGCAATACCATTAATGAATAGCAAATATGTGGACAGTTCATAGTATCACAAAGTATTCTACTGTATTTGCTGTTTCTTTAGCTGTCAGGGTTTGTAAACAAAGTGACATTCTGTAAGTGGATTCAAAGGGAATTCGTTATCAATGGATACGGTTATACTTAGACAATTATGACTAGCAGCTGTTGTCGACATATGAAATTTTAATTTGGTTTTAGGATCATTTTGAGACTTTATAGTCAAGATATTTCTGACACTGACTGTACAGTAACTTAATAAAGCATTTCATGTCGTAAAGACTGCAAATTTTTTGTAGGCACCTAAAAGATTGTATCAAAATGAAAAATCGCATTTGAACAAAAAGCTAAATTAAATGACTATTAAATTCTGTTTCTCATATCTACGGTTAGCAAAACAAGCTAGTGAGAAATTGAAAATTTATGTACCTTGTCAGCGAGGGATGTTTATTCAAAAAGCCTTAGTACGTGTCACGCCACGCCTTTGAAGCTGCTACCCTTATCTTTACAAAACTTTTTTCCCTTCACTTTCAAAGGTAAGGGTTAATTTGTCGGCCTTTTGAATATTCTCTCAACCTTTTTTTTTTGTTTAAATGTTAAAATGTCTACAGGGAAAATTATTTTTTAGTTTCAATTTGTTCGTATTCTCAAGGTTTGTTAGTTAGTAATTCCTTTTTTTTTCTTTCCGTGCGGAAATCCACTCGGATGCCCCTGCCGGAGCCGGAAGGGGAGGTTATGTCGGACTCGAAACGACTAAAACCGCACGCCGACTGTGGGTCGTGGTGCTAGGCCGGAGGTGAGGTTGTCATCGACATATCCCTCGCACCCCGGCTGACCCAGGGCCATCCCTTACTGTCTGGCTTCAGGAGGGGGGACAACGGTGTCCCCAACTCGCCCCCGGAATGGGAAGGCGCGCTTTTCAGCACGCCGCCGCCGTGACCTGCTTCTGCTGGGGTGACAGGCGGCTCCACCCGTCACCCCCAGGCCCGCGCTCATGGGGGACGGAGGTCAGTCAGTGCCCTCCGACGCCCGAGTTGGCTGCGCGCGCGGGCGACGGGATCCGCGAGTCTCTCTAGCTCGCGCCGCCTCTCCCGGTCTGCCGTCTCCTTCACGACCATTACCTGTTCGAGTAATGCCTTGCAGATTGTCTCGGGGATTATTTTTCTTAGTGATCGTGGAAGATTTTGAATTTTACTACTAGCTATCAATTTGAGGTTAGGTAAATGACCACCCACATAACCTCAAATTGACTAACCTAACCTCAAAAATCTAAAAACCAACGAGAAACTTAATAGCCTTTGAGTGATCCTAATAGAATGCGTTCGGTAGTTTTTGTGACCATTGCGGCCAAAAAGACCTGAAAGTCTTTATAAGCTTTTTTTTTAATATCATACGTGCAAACATAAGAGTAACCTACAATATTATTATAGTATAGATACCCAATTTTACATGCAAAGTTGCTAGTATAGTATGTCACTATTACAACTAACTAAGAACAACAATCTGCCGAGTGCTTTCTTTAATATAATAAATCTAAACGATTTATGTTTAAAGCTTTTTTTGCTGTCTCTACACACAATAAATGCTTCTCCGTAAATGGGTTACGCGACAAACATCATTACGGCGTAATAACTGTGTTACGGGTGCTTTTAAGTTAGTTGCAACCCTTTTATATATAATTCGATAGGGATTTAATATTACTGAGATTATAAGTACGACATAAATTGTGAAGGAGATTATCATATAAATATCGTATTATAAATATATACGCAGATGATATCACTGTAAGAGAAGGAAAACTCGAAATAAAACCCTGTACCAACCCGTCTGGCCAGCGTGGAAACTGTAGGCCAAAGTCTCCCAACATTGGGAGAGGCCTATGTCCAGCAGTGGACTGCTATGAGCTAATCGATTGATTCAATTATAATTAGACTAGTGTAATGATCTCCCTGCTGAGGTTTTTCCAAGCGACTAGGGTTTTTTTTTACCGTGAGGGAAAATCCTTCATGGATGTTATGCCGGACTCCTACCGACTAAAAACATTCACGGCAACGCGCACCAGCCTATGGTTGGAAGCCCCGGGTAAACCCTCGGAAGGATGTCTCAGGACTCCCATCAGACCTACGGCTACTACTGCGGCCTCGCCTAGGGGTTGGTTTGGGTGCTATCCCGTGTCTATGGGGGTTTTCGGGTGTCATCCCGCTTCTTAGGGGAGGCGTGCGTGAATCCCTCACGTCACGCTGCCGTCATGGGCCTGCTTCTGTAAGGACGGTGAGCGGCCAACTCACCGTCCTCAGGCCCCCGGTCATGGATCACTTCCCATAAGCCAGGCCGTGCGCTTGTCTGCCACCTGAATGGTATAAATACCCGTGCTGTCACCAGCGTAAAACCTTCAGGAACATTCTAATGCCCTTCTTGTAGAACTCTTACTAAATATCTAAGATTGTATTACATTAATTATTCATTTTCTTCGTAAGAGACTATCCAACAGGCTACACATTTGCAAAACCTCGTTAAGTGTTCACAAATTCTAACTTGCAGACAGAGCGTTTATCTTGCTAAGCTTAACAAGCGCGTCGCCAAGCGATGGCGGCGTTTAGTGCCTGAATCAAAGGAACCTAGCAAGTCTTATGATGCATTTACACGCTTGTGTATAATTAGTATTGTTTGAAAGCGGATATTTGCAAGCGTGGTTAGTTTTTGATGTCTTTGCATGTTCTTCTTTTCATTTTGCTTCGTTAATAACGAGCTTGACATCTGCCATGTTTACTTATCTATAACTAACGCACTCATAATAGTGCCGTGTTCGTTCCCTGTGGAGTAGAATAAGACCACCCCAACTCTTCCTGGTGTCTTAAAAGGCGACCAAGGGCTATGGCTATCCTCCATCCAACAGTGAAAATACAGCCCAAGACTTTGTGCCAGCTAGACGGCAATAGTCTCGCCTCCTATTACCGAAAATCAGGCGCTGCGCAAACGTAGACACTTTTGTTTCTTGTGTCAGATACAAGCTACCGATGAATATTTGAATTCTATAGAACAAGTATGAAATCATTCAACTCCCTGCGCATACGTGAGTCCAGTTGCTTCCACTTAACACTATATTCAGGACGATCAAAAAGTGTTCGGTTTCCTGTGGCTGTGTGCCGTGTCGGCAACAAAAGTGTCTACGTTTGCGCAGCGCCTTATAGTTGGTGATACGTGGGTGTCAAGACTGTATACTGTACAGTATATGTATGTATTTATGTCATAATAGCGTGTATGAGAAAGCCCACATAAAAAGCTTTGTGGTCAATGCCAACCTTACTTCCAAGCTGGTTAGTAGGTACTCCTGCTGACTGAAGTACGAGCATTAGGTTTTGACTTCGTCTGTTAATCGATCGAAATAATAGTCATAGTCATAGTCATTCATTTTTCAATATAGAACAATAAAATTGTTTCTTATTGACGTCAATTTTAATTCTACTTAATCTAATTATTAATAATTATTGTAATTTAATTATCCTATTTGTACTCCCAAATTTAAACTAATTAATTATTGACATTATTTGTATGCGAAATAATTTGATTTGAGAGTTTATTATCAAGTTTCAATTATAGTTCTGTACTAATATGGGTTTTGAGATACCTGAAATAAATGAATTCTAATATTTTTTTTTTTTTTTTTCGTTAATCATTAGCTGGACCTTTTTTTATAAAAGGTCACGTCAATTTGACTTCACCTCGCATCAGGCGGCTAAATGAATCTTGGAAAGAGGGTCACTATCGTAAACATAATTATACCACGTTAACAGTGGTGGCACTCAGCTTGATGGCTTCATCAGATGATTTTTACGGCAGGGTTTCCAGGTCTTAATGGTACGGCATAGGAATGATTCGCCGAACCACTTGGTTCTAGAAAATATATTCTGCACCGTATGCGGGTGACATCTGAGCCCTGCACATGTTATCCTGTGGAGGAAAGGAGACGGTGGCACTAATTCGAAGAGCTCATCAGAACATTCACCATGGTAGAGATGGTAAAATGCTGCCATCTGCAAAGGCTTGACCTGCAAGGGCTTTGAAGATTTGCCACCTCACACTGCATCGCAATAAAAACAGCTAAAGTAACATGTTGTATAATCTGTTGCCAGTAAAGCACCTTTATTTGACGACCTCATTGCCAGACCCAGACATAAATAGGTCGCAACTAAGCACAAACAGACGAACATTATTGGAACAGTCAATTGTTTGCTCCAGGCTTTACGACATAGGGCGAAAGTTGGCCCCAAGGCTCATAAATAGTTTATGGGTGAACTTTTATTTGGATTCAGACATCTAAAAATTGAGTTGTATCATTTGAAACCAATATTTGATGTTGGAATAAAATTATTTTTCACGAATTTTGCGTTAATTTATTACCCGACTGCGCCAGTGAAGGTAATCTTTTACGTGCATATGGCTCGAGGCACGTTTTTTAGACCTAAATCGTGAGCAAAACGAAGTCCTGCCGCGAGCGGATTGTTTTGTGATACTGATAATCTATGCTTGGTAAAATTGAGGTCATGGTTTCAAGCCTCACCTGAGTAATTCATTTTTCCTAATGTAATCAAATTGTAGTTTTTTTTTTTTTTTTTACATAGGACACGTCAATTTGACTTCACCTCGCCTGATGTTAAGCTAAAGGCAAAGTCTCGGAAAGAGGGTCACCATCGTAGACATTTACCATGTTAACAGTGGTGGCACTCAGCTTGACGGCCTCATTAGATGCCTTTTCACGCCCCGCTTAAAGGACCCGGGACTGTAGGAAGAAGGAAACACGTGAGCTGGCAGGGAATTCCAGGTCTTAGTGGTGCGGCATAGGAATGAATCACTGAAACGCTTGGTTCTAGCAGGTATACTCTGCACCGTAAATGGATGGCATCTTAGCCCTGCACGTGTCGTCCTGTGCAGGAAAGGGGAGGGTGGGACTAATTGGAAGAGCTCGTCAGAACATTCACCATGGTAGAGACGGTAGAAAACTGCCAAAGACGCAACATCTCTACGCATCTGCAAAGGCTCGAGGGTGTTCGTGACCTCAGGATCCCCAATAATAGAAAATCAAACGAACTTACCTGTAAGTGAAGTTCGATGACTATTAAACGATGTGATTCGCCCGAGAGATTACATTTTAATTTACTTGTAGTAGCACGCGTGAGTGCTGCCATCGTACACAATTTTATAGCAACATTTAAAAAGAAAAAAATGTTAGCTAACTTGAGGGTATCTCACACACGTTTACCCCGTACAGGCCATCTGTGTTATGCGCTATTTCGTGGTCTAAAGGGAATCATCTGGACAAGGTCTAGATGGGGTCGGGGGGGTTGTAATCTCTCGGGCGAATCACATCGTTTAATAGTCATCGAACTTCACTTACAGGTAAGTTCGTTTGATTTTCTATTAAACTTCAGTGATTCGCCCTTCGAGATTACATTTTAATTTACTTGTAGGATGTTTAGAGTGCACGAAATAGCATTAAGCAAATGATATAAAAAAGACGTCCGGCCATAACTCAATTATATTCTAAAAAGAACGAATAGATTACAGACCTGCATTACAAATGTAATGATTATTATTCAAAAATGGACAATAATCTTATTGTTAAACGTTCAATCAAAGCTACCCTGTAAAACGAGCGGGCGAATGTCTCATTAGAGTGCACCACCAAATCTCGATTATAGAATTTCGCGAAAACTTGGGAATTTCCAGACCAACCAGCGGTTTTCTTAATGGGGTCTCTACTTACACCTAGCCTATTGGCTGCAGAAGTCGCTGCATGTCTCGTGCTATGCGCTTTAATAACTGACGTGTCAATCCCGTTTTCTGCCAGGGTGACTTTGATCCATCGACTAATCGACTGCGAACAGTGCGAACATACCTTACGGAAAGTCTTGAATGTCTTGTCGCGGAAAAAGTTAGATAATACTCCAGAGTCCTTGCTAGGCAAATAGATGGACGTTCGTTGAAATAAGTTAGGTACAACGTGGATCCACGACGTTTGATGTAATACCCTGCTTCATAAACGCCTTGCTGACAATACTCCGGCAACCAAGGTAAGACTCCGGTGTATCTTGTGCTGGGGTGAATAGTAAATTCGGATTGAGCTGGAATTCGATTCTATCTGAATTTAATAATTTTACATAGAAAGGAAACCAGGGTTGTGTAACAATACCCTCAGTTTTATAGAAAGAAAGACAGAAAGAAATTTATTTGGCAATCAATCACATACTTAAAATTAGATTACTTTAACACTAATAATTTTTTGTAACACCTTTTGTATCAGGCAGAAAGGTAACGCGTAGAAAAAATGTGAACGCGTCGACCCTAAACGCGTCAGGATCGCAATGCCAAGACACTAATTTGGGACATCTTTCGCTTCATCAGCCATGTAGTACCTATATTAGAGCTTATATAAGAAGCGTATATAGACAGACCCCGGTCTTCGCACCACCGCCAGATTTGTCTGCTTATGTTACTTAAATGAGGGAATTGAATGCCTCCCATTCTGTTGATGTATGAGATTGCTGTCGAATTGTCGATCCTTAAAAGAATCTCTCAATTCCTGCAATCTTTTGCCAAAAAATTTAGAACTAAGAAGGCAGTGGTCAGTTCTAAAAACTTTATACGTTTGGTAACATCTTGTTCTGACCATTTTTATAGAAAAACTTTAGTCTACCAGCCTGCGGCGTTGCATTGTAGTCACCCGGACCCGGAGTTCCCTAACTCCGCGAGCACCAGCTGTGTACTGGCGGGGCTCAGCGGTCGCTCTGCCGGCGCGGCAGCGGCGGTCCCTTGTGCCCACCACGAATCGAGCTCGTCTTCGCTGGCGCTCGGTGAGGTGGCGGCGGCTGGCCCCTCCAGTTTAAAAACCCTCGATGTAGAAGGCTCTGATGGTCTACGTCTGGGTTGCACCCTCTGCTTAACAGCAGGAGGTCTCAACTCTGCGCCTGTTCTTGTAATGGCTGTCATCGACTTTCTTGTAAATCGTTTCAAAAAAGTGAGTCATCTCACTTTAGATCTTTAATATTATCTTTGACATCTTTATTATGGCAATTCAACAAAAGAGCACGCCTAATTTGTGTTTCACAAATATGAATGTGACATAGGTGAAAATCCGCCAGTGTCACTAAGATTCTTTAGGATTTAATTCTTATAATCATCATCTATGAGAGCTGAAGTTAATAGAGTTGATACAGTATTAGCTACGCCAGTTATAGCGTTTGCAAATTTTTTTGATGTGACAACTTCTTATAATTCGATGGAGCCGGCTGCACGCACGAAAAAACATGGCGTCATGTGGCGTTACCTCGCTTTGAGGCGTTCCATTTAATGCTTGAAATGCAAGCGAGAGCGCGGAACGAGCGACAAATCAAACAAAGAAAATTTAAATTTTCTTTTGAAAAATGAAACCATTCCATCAGTATTTTCTTATGACGTTGTCACGTAACTATCGTCAGTAAACCGACTTTACAGATAACCAATTTTTTGTTTGGGATAACGAAGGACTTAATAATGTCCCCTTCCACCTCGTCTTTCAAGCCATCAACCAAAATGTAAGACCACCGAGAGGCAACATCCTTATGTATACAAGGGCCAAATTTATTTTCCTTTGGGAGCTGCTCTTCTCCCAATGAACATAATAATATATCTAGCTCTAATTCGATACTTAGCTCCGTAGAAGTCAGCGGCGCGAGCGTATCCGCAGAAAATTCCTGGGTGGGTGTCAGCGCTGGCGCGCGCGGCCGTGGACATAGCTGCAGGCGCGGGCTGTGGAGCGGTTGGCCCCACACTGGTGGGCCGCAAGACCACAAACTGTAACGCGGCCCTGTTAGTTGGACTCATCCGCATCAGTAGTGCCAATCACGTCAACTCCATCCTTACTGCGTGGAATTTCCATAATAGCGTGTCTATATTATGAGATCGTGTCATATATTCGTCTAATCTAGCCGGGTGATGGACATGACTCAAAAACACTCCAAAGTTAATCATAGTACTAGCCTCACGGACTTTAAGTACTCCAGACATGGATGTTATTATATTGATTATAGACTCAAAACACTCCAAAAATTTGCCACGGTACCAGCCTCACAGACTGGACTCCAGACATGGATGTTATTATATTGATCACCGATTCAAAACACTCCAAAAATTAGCCACGGTACCAGCCTCACAGACTGGACTCCAGACATGGATGTTATTATATTGATCACCGATTCAAAACACTCCAAAGTTAGTCACGGTACCAGCCTCCCGGACTGGACTCCAGACATGGATGTTATTATATTGATCACCGATTCAAAACACTCCAAAAATTAGCCACGGTACCAGCCTCACAGACTGGACTCCAGACATGGATGTTATTATATTGATCACCGATTCAAAACACTCCAAAGCTAGTCACGGTACCAGCCTCCCGGACTGGACTCCAGACATGGATGTTATTATATTGATCACCGATACAAAACACTTCAAAATTAGTCACGGTACCAGCCTCACGGACTGGACTCCAGACATGGATGTTATTATATTGATCACCGATTCAAAACACTCCAAAAATTAGCCACGGTACCAGCCTCACAGACTGGACTCCAGACATGGATGTTATTATATTGATCACCGATTCAAAACACTCCAAAGCTAGTCACGGTACCAGCCTCCCGGACTGGACTCCAGACATGGATGTTATTATATTGATCACCGATACAAAACACTCCAAAATTAGTCACGGTACCAGCCTCACGGACTGGACTCCAGACATGGATGTTATTATATTGATCACCAATTCAAAACACTCCAAAAATTAGCCACGGTACCAGCCTCACAGACTGGACTCCAGACATGGATGTTATTATATTGATCACCGATTCAAAACACTCCTAAGTTAGTCACGGTACAGCCTCACGGACTGGACTCCAGACATGGATGTTATTATATTGATCACCGATTCAAAACACTCCAAAATTAGTCACGGCACCAGCTTCACGGACTGGACTCCAGACATGGATGTTATTATATTGATTACCGGCTCAAAGCACTTTAAAGTTAGTCATGGTACGAGCCTCGCGGGCTGTACTCCAGACATGGATGTTATTATATTGACTACCGACTTTTCATCACTTCATTTTGCAATTTCCCATTTTTTATATTTATTTATCGTTTATACAATTTGTATACAACAAAGATACATAAGCATTACAGAAACCTAGGCGGTTTATTATCTATGCTTAAGGAGTACGCTAGTACTATTATCTATTCTGTGCTTAAGGTGTTAAATAACAATAAACAAGTGAGTTTAAATAGCGTGATTTGAGTCTGTTTGTTGACACTATGAGGCTTAATGTTAGGTATCTACATTGCGCAATTCCGAGGGCGGGCAGCGCGTTATTAAGTTGAGGAACCAGGTAGGCAGTCGTTCGTTCGCCGAAGGTATTATTCGTGCCGCTCGGCTGGCACAATATGCCTCGAGCCACTGCCCGCATGTATACAGGACGGCAGATTTTGCCGAAAATTTTGATTAGAAAAGATTTTTCTTAACTACCAAATGCTTGACTTGGGTATGCACTCTTGCAATATTAAAACAGACTATTGTCATTATCATTGATCTGCTGTTTGATGTTTTTTGGTACATTTTTGCGAAGAATTCTTCGCTGTAGATTAAAAGTACTTTGCAGATATCTGTTATAGGTATGTACGACCGTAGCTGCTTAATCCGTATTGGAAATAAGATTCAGCTAGGGAGTTATACAACATCATTTTGACTTTATATGAAATGCGATTTTTTAGTAATGATATGTTAGCGAGGAACTACCTGAGTTTATCGGAAACATACTTGATATGGATATGTTCATTATGCTATCGCACCTGCAAAGGATGTTCGTCCACATATCATCATCACCACACATCGTCATCGTACTCACCATAATTCCAATCGGTTTTGAAGATTACTGGAAGTCGATTTGTAGCTGCGGTGACGGCGCCTGCGACGAATCTTTGACTTTTGGCGTTTAGCTTCTTGATTTTTCGTTTTAAGTATTCCTCTTCATCACCATTGTAATGTTTACGCTTTCCCATCTTGTTCCGACACAAATCACATAAACTATCACTATAAATCTAATATATTTTAACACACAAGAAAAAATAAGTGCACGATGGCCGCCACACAAAACGTGTATGAGATACCCTCAAGTTAGCTAACATTTTTTTCTTTTTAAATGTTGCTATAAAATTGTGTACGATGGCAGCACTCACGCGTGCTACTACAAGTAAATTAAAATGTAATCTCGAAGGGCGAATCACTGAAGTTTAATGCGGACCGCACGTCGCTGCAACCTGTCGAGAGCATCTAATAAGTACTTTGCGGAGCCGTCCCAGAGATGTGAGCAGTATTCCACGCAGGAACGAATTTGAGTCTTGTATAGAAGACACCGCTGCTCCGGCGTGAAAAAACGTCTCACTCTGTTCAGGACTCCGAGTTTACGCGAGGCTGATTTGATGATACTCTCGATATAGTTTTTGTTATTCAGTTTGCAGCGAACATCCATACCGAGGATAGTGAGGTGATCCTGCAGTGGCAGTGGTGTGCTCTGAAGAGTGGGAAGGGGAAGGAAAGGAGATACCTTTGCTGTAAACGCACATGCCTGGGTCTTCTTGGCATTGAACTCGACCAGGTTCCTAGCGCCCCATTGAGAAATGTGGTCCAGGATCCGGTCCAGCTCAGTGACAAGAAGCTGCCTTTTTTCCGCGATATCAGACTGCTTGGCCGCAGGATGTGCGTAATAACTCCCGTGTAAGGTGCTGTCGTCTGCATAGCAGTGAATGTTTCCGTTACAGAGCATGTCATTGATATGCAGAAGAAAGAGAGTGGGAGATAAAACGGAACCCTGCGGCACGCCAGCATTTACCTGCAAGAACTCCGAAGCTCGTCCATCACAAAGGACGCGAATACGGCGCCCCTGCAGGAAGCTTGCAACCCAGTTACACAGTCTAGGAGGCAGGCCGAAGGCTGGTAGCTTGGAAAGAAGCGATTTGTGCCATAACCTATCGAAAGCTTTGGCGATGTCAAGACTAATTGCCAGTGACTCACCGTGCTTCTCCATAGCCTCACCCCAAAGGTGGGTCATGTACGCCAGAAGATCACCCGTTGACCGTTTCGGTCTGAAACCGTATTGCCGGTCACTAAGCAAGGAGTGATCCTCTAGGTGGCGCATGAGCTGTGTGTTAATTATGTGCTCGAACACCTTGCACAGCACTGAGGTGACGGCTATGGGTCGATAGTTGGCTGGGTCCGAGCGATCCCCCTTCTTGGGGATCGGCTGGACATTCGCCTCCTTCCAAGCCGAGGGCACTGTACCCGAACTGTAGGACAGTCGGTACAGCCGCGTTAGCATAGGAGATAACTCCGCTGCACATTTTTTAAGTACAACCGCTGGAATACCATCAGGACCACTGGCATTCCGGACATCGAGTGATTGCAGTACTGCACGGACATCGCGTTGCCTGATACGTATATCAGGCATTGCGTGGTCACCAGTGGGCATTGTCCGTGGTTGCATACCACAATCATCGACTCGGGAGTTGGCCGCGAAGAGATTGACCAGCAAATTTGCTTTCTCTTGCGGCTCATGGGCCAGAGATCCATCGGGATTGCTCAGCGGGGGCAGCGAGGGCTGGCAGAAGTTGGCTTGCACGGCTTTGGCCAGTTGCCAGTAGCCACGGCTACCCGTGGGATGCGCCACTAGCTCTTGGCCCAGCCGTGCTATGTGCTGGGCATCCGCCCTGACGCATGCCCTCTTGCGAACCTTTATGGCTCTGTTGTACGCCGCCTTGAAGTGACCCACGTTGGGATCGTGCGTGGCGCGCGCCCGCACCCAGGCGCGGTACGCAAACTGTTTATGCTCAACAGCCTCCGCGCACTCGCACCCGAACCACGGACGCGCTCCGCGGACTCCGGTGACATCGGTGTATGGGATATAGTATTCCATACCAAGACCGATCTCACCGGCGACGGCAGTAGCGCTCTCAGATGGGTTCTTACCCTCAAAGCAGCGTTCAACCCACGGGATGGACGCATAATAATCGCACAATCCATCCCAGTCCGCTGACGAGTAGTGCCATAGCCGCCTCTTCCCCTGCACGGGTCGTGGGGGCGCTACAATGGGCACGGTGGAGCGGACCAGACAGTGGTCGGAGTTACCTAAAGCAGCAATCACCGAGACACTGTACTGGTCCGGGTGACTCGTCAACAGAAGGTCTAGCAGAGAGGGCTCTAGGCCGCACTCTCTTGGTATCCTCGTGACCTTGTGCACCAATTGAGTCAAGTCATGCGCCAGGGCAAATGCGTGAGTGGCTCTTCCCGCATGGTCTGTTATGGCGGAGCCCAACCAGATCTTGTGGTGGGCGTTAAAGTCCCCCAAAAACACCAATTCGGCGTTCGGAAACCGCTCCTGCGCATCATCTGCCGCCTGACTCAGGTATTCGAATAGTCGAGTTATCTCCGCATCTCCTGTATGGGAACGGTAAAGGCACACATAGATCTGACTCGTGGAGCCATGGTCTACGTGTACCCAAAGGATGGAAAAGGATGGGTCCTCTAGACAGCGCAAACGGCGACAGCAAATATCCGCCCTAACAAACACGCACACCCCGGCTTTTGCTCGGAAATTTTCCTCGATAACATAGCCGGGGTAAAGCAGGTAGGTCGTGTCGTCAGGGCGGCGTATTTGTGTCTCCGTTAGAAACAGCATAGCTGGTTTCGCCGTCTCCAGGTGTTGGTGGACGGCGTTGAGGTTCTTATGGAGCCCACAGATGTTTGTGGACTCCACCTCAAATAGAGTTTTTGTGGGAGAGTCCCTAGCCGCTGTTTCAACAGTTTTGGTTGTGTGCGCTGCCATGAGGTGAAGGGTAAGGGAAGGCGTGAAAAAGAGGTGATTGTCGCCGCAGCACCGCGTGACAAAACATGGGAGATTGGTTTTATCTATGAATGTGAGGCGTGACGAGAGCCGACGCGCCGAACGGAAGGGCCCCCGTACCCTCCCGAATATGGTCGCCGGGCTCCCGTCCGGTCGCCAACCGGCACGACGAGCCATATCGGGATTATGCGCGACCTGGTGGGGCAGCCTCCCAGGGTGGTTAGTCCCAGTTGGGCCCCTGTACTATGCCGCGGGCGGCCAGCGGCACCACCGTTTCTACGGGTCTCCCTGCCCGGCGCGGCACCCCGCGTTACACCCCACTAGACTACGCCAAAACCCACCGATCCCACTAGTGCTACGACTACCATCACCTCGGCCCGGCTATGCACTTGCTGATCCCTGAACGCAACCCAACCGAGATTGGATTACTATGGAGGGTTTTTCGCACTTGTGCACGGTGGTACCAACCCGGTCGAAATAAGTGTAAAATTTGTGCCATCAAATTTCTACCACCTGTTATGTTAGCATAATAAATGTTATAAAATTTTATTCAAATTAAAAACCTCTTCATGACTTCGAAATCCAATCATACAAACCGCTACGAGGAATAGTTCTCGTACGTCAACTCGGGAACACATGCTTTAATCGAAATAATTCAAATCCGAATGGGTAACCGAGTTGAGCGCGGACGTTGACGGGAAGCCGGCAAACCTTGTTAAACTTTTAATTTGTTCCCGTGCCTGACGTTACGTAGTTATCAATGACGAAGCCGAGCTCCCAGGCTTTTGATCCAATTATTGAATCCGTTCAGAAACTAATGATGTTGGATTTACGCTTTGAGGTTTAAGTTATACGTAATTAAAATATTTATGTTAAATATATATTTAAGTTTCCAATGATGATGCAATGTCGGGAATAGTGTAAATAAGGTATTCTATTCGAATACATCAGGAAAAATGAAATGCTCAAGTGGAACTTGAACCCACGACCTTTCTATTACAGGGGAATGCTCTTCGAACTGAGCTATTGAGCCACACCTGAATCACTTCAAATTTCCCTTCTCTTTATTTCCGTCTTGGGTGACGGTGGGTAAGGTATACTAGTTGTAGTTTGCGACTTCACCTGGAATTTTGTGTCCATAGCCGCAAGTTAGTTTATCCTTTTTTTCGTATCGAAAAGGGATGTTTATGCTGTGGGCTTATATCCATACTAATATTATAAATGCGAAAGTAACTCTGTCTGTCTGTCTGTCTGTCTGTCTGTCTGTATGTTACGCTTTCACGCCTAAACCACTGAACCGATTTAGATGAAATTAGGTATAGGGATAGATTGGACCTTGAGAAAGGACATAGGCTATGTTTTGGTCGCGATAACCGACATTCACGCGGACGGAGTCACGGGCAAAAGCTAATTATTATATAATCTGGAATTACACAAGTATTTTTTCTTGCTCCTGCGAATTTAGTGGAAATGGTCTCAGTATTTTTCAAACAGACAGAGCTAGGCTTTAGATACTCAGCAACAAAGTTAAAATTCAGGTCAACTTGTTTCAGATTCACTTACAAGTTAAAGTAAGAAGGACAAGTCGTAAACACTGTCGGAAGACGTGACGAGATAAATTGAACATTGTTATTGGTTCGGTACAGGTCAACTGAGTTCAACCGCTGTTTTTGGGACGGTTTAAGTGCAATTAGGGAACGACTAATACAGATTGATATATTTAATAAGTAATAGTGTTGTTGGGTCCTGATAGAAAGAAGGGGTAGGCCCAAGAAGTGCTGGCTTGGCGTCGTGGATGGTGACATCCGTGCAAACGGTCTTACTACCATGGACGCCCAAGATCGTGCGAAGTGGAGGAGGAAGAGCCGGAAGGTGGACCCTCAGCTCCGAGGGCACCGTGTCCTCGGATGCAATCAGGACTAACGTCTTTATGTGGATGATGAGTGGTGTTGGTTCCTGCTGGAGTAGAATATGGCTACTACAACTCTTCCCATGGGTGTTATATAAGGGGATGAAGGGGTAGAGCCGTTCTAAATTCGATAGTAAACAGACAACCCATGATAAAGTGCACGAAAATCATAGTTTGCAAATTTGTGGGTGTAAATTCTTCCTTACATTCAAGGATTTACAATAATTTTTAATGAGGTATGTATGGGCATATTATTTATATCATTATAGTTAGGGAGGCCACGCAGCTAAATATGTAGTTACTCGAGCGTCGCGGAAACATATTAAAATTGGTAGGTCACTTGATAGAAAGAATAATGGTGAATAAAATTTGCAGTTTTAGTGGTGAGGGAGGCATATACAAAACATAATAATAAATAAATACATTGTATCATCCATCTTAATTAAAGTTTTGTATTACTTTGGTCTTGTCTAAAGTATTTCAGTTATTGTAGTTTGTTTAACTCCAAAATGAACATAAAAAAGACCGCGTTCGAGTAAATAAAGACATATCTTTGCAAGTTTCCCACGCCCTAAGGTTCAGCTTAAATCACGAGATTTTCAAAATGGACACTCGTTAGCTAGTAACTAACCTGCATTATCTTAATCTGATGCATAGGTGTAAATTCTTAGAACAAAACCACTTTTTACGGATTCTATCGCGATATATTTGTTATTGTTACTTTTTAACCGCGAAAATTCGGGTTAAAAAGTAACAATAACAAATATATCGCGATAGAATCCGTAAAAAGTGGTTTTATTTCAATGAGTGACATTCGCGTAAACTTCAGAAAATATCATCGTAGAACAAATTTTTATTTTGCGCACCCAGTGTTATTGAAAGCTGCCTACTGGCTGGAGGAATTTGTCAATAATTGTAACTGGCCCCCCCCCCCTAGCTTAATCTGACGCGCTCGAGTTACTACAGTACTTCCTTCTACGCCTCCCCTACTATTAGCTGTTCCATTGGTGGATATTTGGAACAGTGAAGTTTAATCAAATCGGGTCAATATTTTTTATAATTTCGATTTAATCTATTTTTGAAGTGCCTTATTGTTTTTTCTTTTATATTTCTTATACAATAAAGGCAAACTTGAAACAGTACACTCGAATATCACACATTGAAATATAATCATAAAATTAAAAATTAAAAAGCCCCACTTTAACCCCTATAACTTTTAAACGGCTCAACCGATTTTAATCAAACATTTCTAAGAACAGTCGTACACAAGTTACCTTTAACACCAAAAAAAAAACTAAATTAAAATAGCTTCATCCATTCCGTAGCTATGGTACCACATACAAACAGACAGGTGGTGATTGTGGATAGGTTTCCCACGGAGAAGAATGCAAGGGTCACCTATTCTATTCCACGGTAACTCCAAAACAATCACCCGTAAATACAAGCCATCAACCCAATTTTCGTGGTTCGTTTACCAGTCATAAACTAATATAGCCAAAATTGTTTACACAAAGTTTTATGATACCTATAAATAGTTTCAAAGTTTACTTTGGAGGGCCCTAATCCGGCTGTTTATGAGACACCCCCACCCTCGCGGGGTGTTAGTATCGTACGCGGAAGTAGCGTGAGGTCAGGGTACGCTCGTGCCGCTTCTTTGGCGGCGTGTGGTACAATTTGTGAGCTGGGCGAGCTTAAAATTAGCCTTTCATACTGTTGATTAATGGCACTTGGTGGAATCCATTGTTACACATATTGAGAACTTTTATGTTGTCCACAGTATTTATTATATTGAACCTGACCGGTTTCGCCTTACGGTATTCTCAAAGGTTTATATAATATGTTTAGAAATGGTAGTGTATAAGAAATGGAACATTAAAAACATAATAAATATTTCCCAACATTCTACACAACGCCATCTAAACCCATGGTAAGCATAACTTAACTAACTTGTGTTATGGAATCTAGAATGCGGATAAACATAATTAAATACATTTTTTTGTAAATACAAACATAATATATAGAGAAACATCCAGACCATTGAAAATACCCATATTCATGCATACAAATATGTGCACTGAGCGGGAATTCAACCCACGCCTCCTGCGCAGCAGTCGCGTTTAGTACCGCCACGCCACAGGGGCTGTCAAATGTAAGCTGTCACCTTCAGAAATATATAATTTACTAGCGGACCCGAAAAACTTCGTACCGCCAATTTTTTACTGCCCGCGTGGCGTCCGTTTCCGTTCCCGCTGCACTCTCTACTATAATTAAGCATTTATTATACTCGCCCCATTCCTCTATGACTCGCCCCATTCCTTTATCCCTCTACAGTTTATGTATCAGATCAGAGAAACATCAACACACGCCGGTAGAAGGCTGTTAAACTGGCCATTTTACTCTATTATCAGATAATTGTGTGCACGCTTCGATAGGAGGCGTAACTGCGTAAGTGAAGGTGAACCCTGGTGATAGAAGCTGATAGTAATTTTTATAAGAACGAAATATTTGACTTCACCTCGCCTGATAATGAGCTAAAGGCAAAGTCTCGGAAAGAGGGTCACCATGATAAATAAGCATGTACCATGTTAACAGTGGTGGCACTCAGCTTGACGGCCTCGTCGGATGGCTTTTCACGCCCCGTATAAAGGACCCGTGACTGTAGGAAGAAGGCAACACGTGCGCTGGCAGGGAGTTCCAGATCTTAATGGTGCCGCATAGGAATGAGTCACTGAAACGCGTGGTTCTAGGAGGTATATTCTGCACCGTACACGGATGGCATTTTAGCCCTGCACGTGTTGTTCTGTGAATGAAAGTCTTTATGGTTTTGTTATTACATCCTTTTCTAATAAGATCGCGATCGACAGAGGTCCTGGACTGAAATTCTAATCATGGCACTACTGAAAACTTGATATACACAGTCCAACTCATTGAATACATAGGAAAAAAATGAATCTTCTGGGGCGGGACTCAAACCCGCGATCTTTCTTTGGGGGGAATGCCTTGACCAACTCGGCTACCGAGACACACTCGAAGTGATTCAATTTTCTGCTCTGTTTTTATCCGTCTTTAAGGCGATTTAATTTTTCCCTATGTATTCGATTTGTATAGTTAGCATACTTAATGCTGTAAAATTCTTTCAAGTCATAACACAAGCTCTTTAACTTAGCCAGAGGAATTACGACAAGTCATTATGATTAGGTACTAATATTGCCGTGGCCACCCCATCTCTTAATTCTTAATTCTTTATTGTACACAAACAATACAGAGATCATACATACAACATTTCAAAGAATATGTACAAAGGCGAGCTTAACTCAAAATGAGTTCTCTACCAGCAGACCTTTGAGTAGCAGAGAAGTTGTGGTCGTGAAGGGGGATGTGAAGTGTACATAAAAACAGATAAAAAATGAAAACATAAAAAAAAAACAAAAAAGAAACACGAATAAGAAAGTATACCTAAACAGGTACATTATACACAATTCACACATATTATAGCATACATAATCATTTTCATACATACATACACCTAAACATAATTATAATATACACACATATACATGTACCTACATATATACAAACTATACACATACATAGACATAAATAAATACGTAAATATATAAAAATATATAGATATAAACAGACTACATTATGGTGATAGGTGTCATAGAAAGCGACTAAGAAAACTATGATCCTCGCCTCTTATTAAGTGGGACCGAAGATTATGTAGTTGGCGAAATGTGAGTGTAAATATACCTCTGCCTACCCCTTAAGGGATTTACAGTCGTGAGTATATTATGGCTGTATGTATTTTATACTAAAATTCTTTCAATAAAAAAAGTAAGTTAAATAGAACTGATTTTTGATAAACCCAGTGTGATGTGAAAAAATATGTATTCTTTCTTTCTTAATGTGTACATAATATAATAATATGCTATTTCTTAATGATTATAAAAGTATATATCTTTACATCCATAGCTTATTAGGCTTTGAAGAATTTAAACCAATAAAACACAAGTAATGTAACTCCATTACTCACATAAAACGACGCAGCCCTCGTTCAGTCTCTCTTCTATTTCCCTAAGAGTCGTCACACCGTTTACAACACCCTTTCAAGTATTTCAGCCAGTATTCCGTTCGCCCTTCCGTTGTATTAAGTCTCAAGGGTCCAACAAAGGCTATATTGAATTAAAGATTCTAGAGAAATGAAGCTTTGGGACACGAAATGTTCAGACAGACGTTTTATCCAATTGAAGAATATTCTAGATTAGTCATTGCATTAGTTAAACAAAAAATATAACAATAATTTGCTGCTGTATATTGTATTGTATATAATTATTTCATAAACAATTTTACATAGTATTGAAATGTTGTAACTTAAATTTAACTTAGTCTAAGGGTGGTACAACCAGAACAATTAAAAATTAAACAGTAATATAAATTTAAAAAAAAAGAAGTCAAAAGTTGCATGTCAAGGAAATTAAAAAAACATATTTACTAACGCACTTGTACTTTTCCACTGAGTTAATAATTAACTCAGTGGAAAAGTACAAGTGCGTTATTAAATATGTGTAGTAGATTCCACCAAGTGCCATCAATCTCCAGTGTAAACAGAAATTCAAAAAAATATATTAGATGTTGAAATATTTAGATATTCTTTTAATTTATGTTTAAATTAACTCATACAAACATAATACTCACGCGCCTTCACAGAAGTTCATATAAAATACTTGCTGTATTCAAAAGTTAAAAAAAAATATTCTTCTTTTGTTTATAAGAGGTGAACTAAACTTTCTTCTTCAAAAATCTTTAAATTTCTCAATCACCTGAAAAAGGTTATTTTATCACGAAAACAGTTCATTGAACCTTCTGCCACGAACTAATTAGTTAGGCTTCGCATCGATAACCGTAACTCAGCGGAGTAATTTCGCCACATCGCGCCGCCCAACAACTTCAACGGTAAGTTCCCACCAGCACTTTGTTTGAAAGTCGTTCAATAATATATTACGTTCAGCGTTATTATAATTATTTCGCTAATTTTACTTTGAAGAGGAATTTTAACTAACTTACAGAGAGTGTAAGAAATTCAATAAAATATTTATTTTACAAAAACTTCGTTTATTTTTATACGCTTAAATCAGAAAGCACGCTGTTTTCTGTGCTGATATAGGATAACAGACGTGAGAATGTATGTTTAAACTTACTTAAAATCATAAAAATTAAATAGGGGCCCTTCCACGAAATCTTAGGGGCCGCATGCCGACACTGTGGGTCGTGGACCTAGGCCGGAGGTGAGCTTGTCTTCGATATTTCCCTCGCACTCGAGCTGACCCAGGGCCATCCCTTACGATCTGGCCCTCCTCGAGACGGAGGAAAAAGGTGTCCCCGACTCGCCCCTGGAATGGGGAGGCGCGCTTCTTAGTACGCCACCGCCGTGTCCTGCTTCTCCTGGGGTGACAGGCAGCTCCACCTGTCACCCCCAGGTCTGCGCTCATGGGGGACGGAGGTATATTATCACGAAATTATAAAAAAATGCAACACTAAACTGCTGACCTATAAAGTATGTGATTCGCTATTCCGATAATGTGTATTACGGGAGCTGAGGCGTCTTCAGGTCAGCAAAACACCTAGACAGCTGGCTTGGTAGTACGTGACTTGTTTCCCAAACTCCAATAATTGCTAACACCCACCCTGCAGTTCTCTTCACAAGAAAATTCCACTTCATTTTTATTTAAAGCGAAATTCTTTTGAGAAAAATTTCTTACTATAAAAAATGTAAGTATTTGCAGTTTATGAATTTATTAGAACATTTTCATGCTTGGACTTTTTTGCGACGCTATGGAATCATTTGAAAAATATTTATTGGGTTTTCTTTGTAATAGGTATAATCTAGAACGACCTAAATGGGCATTTTTTGAATTATTTATTTGTACTGGATTCTGGATGACCTCTGTGACATAGCGGTAGAGTGTTTGACGGCTACGTTGGACATCTCCAAGGGTTCGATTCCGACTCAGTGCAAAACTGTTCTAGAATTTTATTAGCCAATAGCCAATATTTTTCCGACCGCGCGGCGTCCGCTCTCGTTCCTGCTGCCCCCTTTACTATATTAAGCATGTATTATACACATAAACCTTCTTCTTGAAATACTCTATCTATTAAAAGAAATTGCATCAAAATCTGTAGCGTAGTTTTGAAGATATAAGCATACATAGGGACGGACAGAGGTGGAAAGCAACTTTACTACAGCTACTAACCTAACCTAACCTAACCTTAGTATTCAACAATCCTACTAATATTATAAACGCGAAAGTTTGTGAGGATGGAAGGATGTTTGTTACTCTTTCACGTAAAAACTACTGAATGGATTTTCATGAAACTTTACAATAATATAGCTTATACATCAGAATAACACATCCAAACTAATATTATAAATGCGAAAGTAACTCTGTCTGTCTGTCTGTCTGTATGTTACGCTTTCACGCCTATACCATTGAACCAATTTTGATGAAATTTGGTATAGGGGTATATTAGACCATAAGAAAGGACATAGGCTATGTTTGGTCACGATAACCGACATCTATGCGGGCGGAGCTGTGGGCAAAAGCTAGTAGGCTATATATCATCACACTACTACTCAAGGGAACGAAGCAGTGATCATTAATGTCAACAAATTCGGCCGGCATCGGCATATACGCAGAAGTGACAGTGTGGTTATTTCTGATGCTGTTTAGATAACTATATTATTGTTTAATAGGGTGCAGCGGGAACGGGATCGGACGCCACGTGGGTGAAAATAATTGGCGGTACGAAGAAGAATAATATTATCTTGCGTCAACCTATATTAAACAGAAGGCTTGCATAATCTCTCCAATGTTATTTAATACCAAGATGGTGTGATGAAACAAAAGCGCTTAATCCTCCAGCAGCTGCATCGGTGTCGATAGCATAATCTTATGAACCACATGCAGCGATGCAGCTGCTGCATTTTCAGAATAAAGCGGATTAGGCACAGAGCTGCTTATTAACCCCCGACGCAACGAGAGGGTTGTTATAAGTTTGACGTGTCAGTCTGTCTGTCTGTCTGTGGCATCATATCTCCCGAACGGATGAAGCGATTTAATTTTTTTTTTCCTTTTACGGTGACGTATGTGTTCTTAGACATGATTGATGAAAATTGCTTGACCCGTTTATAAGTTATAGGGGTTAAAGTGAGGATGGGGAGTGTCGGGGGTTATAACTTTTTAATTTATGTTATCTTGATCCAAAGATAGAAGCATGGAATTTAAATTTTTAAATATTTATACCGTGTTGGTTCCCGATAGAGTAGAATAGGACCACCCCAGCTCTTTCTGTGGGTGTCGTGAAAAGCGACTAAGGGATAGGGTTATTCTTATATAAAGATAAATTTTATTCCAAGTTATTTTACACAGCGCAATATTGACCAAAACCTGGCATAGCTTCGAATAAGGGTTCCAGATTACAGATCAATATAATCCCATATTAAAAAACCCCCGTCACAAAAAACACCAAAAAGTTGAAAATAAATGAATAAATTTTAATTTATGTCGGGGGACCGTAACTGGTTAAGTACTCCTTTATATCGTAAGGTCCCCCGACATGAATTAAAATTTATTCATTTATTTTCAACTTTTTGGTGTTTTTTGTGACGGGGGTTTTTTAAATTTTTAATTTAATTTTTATTTTATACTTTTTAAATTGATCTACTAGTCAAGCTCTTTTATTTGATACCCATATTGAGGGAATTATAAAGAAATACGTATTCCAACATGTTGTGGCGGCGGCCATCTTGGACCGATTTTTTTCAAACATGGCTAAGAACACTCCCGACTAATATACCTTTCAAACAAAAAAAACTACATCCAAATCGGTTCATCCGTTTGGGTGCTACGGTGCCACAGACAGACACACACACACACACACACACACACACACACAGACACGTCAAACTTATAACATCCCGTCGTTTTTGCGTCGGGGGTTAAAAATACTATAAGTCTTCGCAAGTCATTTGTTCTACCGTGAAAAGTTGTGAGATCCATTATTCAGTCCCTACTTAAGGGACCTTCTGTCTTAAGATGTTACGTAATTAATTATCTTATAGTGACCATATCAATATTGAAATTTTTAAATAAATTTATTTACTCGGCCATCGCATGAATACATAATAATATATATATCACAAGTAATACTTAGGTAGGTATATAATTAGATACATTAGAATGTTTAGTGCTATTGCCAAGACAATATATTTATTTAAATTTTAGATTTTTAATAATGATTATGGTGACCATGAGATGTTGGTAATTGTTAATCTCTGCCCGTGCCCTCAGATAATTTCTAATACTCTTCCAATCTTTATAAGCTAACTTAAAGCTATATTGAATTCCTTATACCACGGTTAAATTCTTACCACGGGTGAAATATTATCTAACATACGTACTTTAGAGGTGCGTTTTATCAGTTAGGTGAACCGTGGGTAGGTACATTACTTTATATAATTTCTTATAGTTCACCAATTAGATGAACTACGTGTACATTATTTTAAATAAATGCCCATGGTTTACTGATTAGGTGAACCAAGAGTACAAAAAGTTAACCGTGAAACACCTAGGTGAACTATTTAGGTACTATCTATCTTATTTATGTAAATTAAGGGTCCGTACTACTCCAGCTCGAATTCAAATTTTACCCCCGCGCGCCTCAACAACGCTCTCGCGCCGGTACTACTCGCGCGCAGATGCATCTATCTCACTCCCGCGATGACCCCGGGCCGGCCGACGCGAGGCTCGGCCGCCAAGTTCACGCGTGTATCAATCGATAGGGTAAAGTAGCTAGTAATTAAACATCAAGAAAGTTATGGCAATAAACAAACTTTTGAGAAAAGTGTGCATATTGTAATGATAATTTACATAAAACTTATAATATATTTATACTTATCCTATTAATATTATAAATGCGAAAGTTTGTGAGTATGTATCGCTGTATGTATGGATGTTTGTTACTCTTTCACGCAAAAACTACTAAATGGATCTGGCTGAAATTTTATACAGGGGTAGATTAGAACCTGGAATAACACATAGGTTGCTTTTTATTCCGGGTTAAGGTTCCCATGGGTTGCGGGAACGGGAACAAAACTTCACGCGGGCGAAGCTACGGGCAGCAGCTAGTATAATATAATAATAGCAGCCCTTTCAATGTCTCACTGCTGGGCACTGCTCTCTCACCTGAAGGTACCTTGGTGGCCAATACTGCCGCCTTATTGTAAAAAGGCATAACTAACAAAAACAAAAATGTAAGATAATCGAGTTTGAAATTTTTCAAGGTTTTTTTAGCAAAAATAATCCTTTGTGTATTATTGGGAGAAACAAGTTATTAATTGAGGTACACAATCGAAATACCTATCCAACCATGTATAGGAATATATTTATTTATTATTTTTTTATACAGATAATCCCAATTTTCCCTTTCATCTTAACAAAATAATTTCAAATAAAATATCTTTTTATCGTTTTAAAGGCACAACTAACCAGATAAGTCTTTTCTTTTTAAAAACAATTCAATATTAAAATGAAAGGACACATAATTTATGTAATTATGTCTTTGTAACGTAATCATATAGGTTCATTTCGAGTTTAAAAGAGTGCAAATTTTACATAAAATTGTTACTTTTAAAATGATTGACTTTTTCACTTACTTTTTAATTATGAACATTGAACAAATAACAAAAAGTTGGTAATCAAAACTCTTTATTTCAAATAAAGTGATAAATTTGACGTTACACTTTTTAAACCACCGTATTATCTCTGATTTTGGAACAAAATCTAATTCTACGGGGCCGGACTCACGCACGAAGTGTTTCAGTTCAATTATCTAGCTATAACGGTTCATGTAATAATACCAAAACCTGGTGAAAGACAGATAGCGAATCTTAGTAATATAGTCCCATTTTTACCCATTAGGTACGGCACCTGAATAATTCAAAGCAAACATGAATTTAAAAATAAACTAATTAAAATGCTAAACAACTCCATTGTCAATAATTGTTTATTTCTTTGAGTTATAATTTTTTAATATAATAAGACTTTTCGTCCATTTCGTTCAAATAGATTTAGAAACACAACTTCAGATATCCGGCATAAAAACTAGAGTCTGTAGCTTTAGTGACTGTTTAATTATAATATACGTCGTAAGCGCGCGCGGGTAGGCACTTTACAAGGGTGTGCGTCGTGCGTAGAGGGTAGGTTGAAAATATTACTCCATTTTCCAAAAATTGGATGACATGATTTAAAATATTATCATTTTTTTGGCAAGTTAATTAGCCTACCCTCTGTTCATACTACTGTTATATGTTTACCTATTTGAGTTATCAGAACGAATTTGAAAAGTTATGATTATCTAAGCAAAAACATCTGATTACATAATCATAACTTAATTTAAGATTTTACAATGAAAGAAACAACATTGCTTACGAATAAATCAGCTTGCGTTTACCTTGAATTGAAAACATTGGCGCAATGATGAGCGCAAGGACACCCCCACATTCCTTAGCTTCCTTAGTGGCGTCTTAAAGAAAAGGCACAACTGGTCACTTGTGACTTCTCTTTATAACACTTTCAAGACATAAGTACGTATTTATGTTGTTTCTTCTTAATCGGTGTCAAATAAGCCTTTTCAATTTATTCAATAACAATTTAGCCGTTAGATGTGCCTTTCGGGCTTAATGTATTTCCGTAGATTCTAGAGATAAAATTACACAAAAAATTGGGTAGATGCACCTTTTTCTCCTGATTCCGAATATGTATATAACTCAATTTTGAAAAAAATGTTGGTTAAGCCTTTTCTCCGTAATACGGCAGAATAGTCCACCAAGGAGGGGGGCCTTTATGGTCGGTTTCGAGTTCTCCGCACGCGCTCTGCTAAGCCTAGCGGAGAACTTTAAGGGCGACGAGTACTTTGCCACTGAGCGATCAGTGGTGAAATACACGGTCCCATGGGGACCATCGATCGGCCGAGCCGTACCGCCGTCTGGCAACAGAGGGGCATGGTAGCTCTTAGGAGTTGCGAGGAAGAAAACCTCTATAAAAAATCACCCCGAACCCCACGCCTGGCAATGGGATGCATCACTGGGGGGAACTCAGTGCCTAGGGCGTCACTCACTCACTCCCACCTTTCCTATCCTCACATACAACCTCTCTACTTCCACCTCAATGTCGGTGGACATTAACCGTAAAATAAAATATGGTTATGGAAACGATAACGGATAAATCTACCCATGAGGGTACCCGGACTCCGTCTGGGGAATCCCTAGCTGTGACTGGTGATCGAATGGACACCCATTCGGTGACTAGCCATGGCGACACCCGCCCATGTTCATCGTGGGTCTGAATCATCGAACAGCGAGTAGGACCTTCCTAGTAAGGCTACGCTAGACGGCTAGGCGCGGGTAGAGGACGAAAGCCGACCTCTACAGAGCGAAAGAGAGAGTAGCAGAGCCGCCAGCGATTGTGTCCCCGCTCCCAAGGGAGGTCACGGAGGTGCCGGCGGTGCAGAACATCCTGGCGGCTCTTTCCCGCATTTCTGCCGCCAAAAGGCCAGAAAAATATTACGGGAAAGAAGAGGGTCGTGGCGGACGCGATAAAAGGTGCCGCCAAAGCGCTGGAGGAGCTCCTGGAAAGGAGCGTCTCCAGTGAGGAGGAGAAACTCCGGGCTCGGGTTGCGAGCCTGGAGACGGAGATTGCTGACTCCCACAAGCAGCAACGGCTGATGCGGGAGGAGATCGGTCAGCTGACGCAGCTGGTCCAGGGGGCCGGGGAGGCTCGGGGTGTGAAAACCCCCGCTCTCCGTGCTCCATCTAAGGTGACACCAATGGTGGTCCAGCTGCTGGAGGTCATCGAGCGACGCCTTGGCGTCCTCGAGGACCGGGCATACCGCCCACCGCTGGCGGCACCCATCGTCGCGGGGAGCAGCGCACCGAGACGCAGCACTAAAGGCCACGGCAGGGGTTGCTCAAGTCGTGGGTCAGACACGGCGGCTGGGTCTCGAGGTCGCTCTTCACAAGTCCGAGGCTCGGTGCTTCCACGGACCTCGGATGGAGCCACCTGCGGGATCCAGCCTACAGATAGGGGGTGTCAGCATCGGCATCGAGCCCTCGATGAAGTATCTGGGGCTCGATGGCCGGTGGAACTTCGGACATCACTTCCGAAGTTTGGTCCCAAAACTGAGGGGGGCATCAGCCACACTCGCGCGGCTGATGCCCAACATTAGGAGACCCAACGCTCCCTGCAGGAGACTGTACCTGGGGATCGTGCGAAGTATGGCCCTATACGGGGCCCCCGTATGGGCAGAGAATCTGACGGCCAGTAATGTGGCTAGATTGCTGAGCCCACAGAGGGCGATGACCCTTCAATAGAAACAGATGAATGGAAATTCATTCTGTATAGTACACCACCAGCTTATGTTGTTTGCATTAAAATGGTATAACTTTCCGTCGATCATCCGGGAAATAATAGCCTCTTATTACGATAAATTAAAATTTGTTATAAACACCAAGGATGGCCACACGCAACCTTTAAATTATAATGTAGGTCTGTTCCAAGGTTGCTGTCTGTCACCTATAGTTTTCAATATAGTAATAAATATTTTAATAGATAGTATTACCACACATGAGAGAAAGTGGGGCTATCGGTTTAAACTAAACGGTAAATACACGGAATCCATCCTCGCATTTGCAGATGATCTCGCAATACTTACTCGCAGCCCAAAGCAGTGCCAAGACCTGTTGCGTAAAGTGGATGAATTCTGTACATGGACAGAAGGAATGAAAACAAAACCTAGCAAATGCTATTGTCTATGTCTGGGTAGGCGGGGTACCAGATATACCTCATATGATCCAGGGCTTAGTATAGGCGGGGAAAACGTTTCGACTATATCCGAAACCGTGCCTTTTAAATTTCTCGGAAGACAAATAGATAACAGAGGTTGCACTCCAGCTTTAGAAGAAGTAATTAATAACTTCATTATCGATATACAAAAGGTAGACCAGCAGCCACTAAGTAATGTCAAAAAAGCGTGGATTTACGACAACTATTTAACCTCGCGTCTTAACTGGCCGTTTCTTGTTTATGATATAAGCCAGAGCCTTCTCAAAAAACTAGATGCGAATGTTACGAAGACATTGAAGTCGTGGCTGGGGCTAGCTCAGTCGGCAGACCCATCGACATTATATAGAGCCTCAAATAACTTTGGAATGACGTTCAAGAAACCATCAGAACTATATAAACATCTAAGAGTAACCAAAATGCACGTCCTAGCGAAATCAAAAGACGAAATCGTGCAAGCTCTTCCAAAAGACCAAAGTACTAAAGAGCTCGAGTCGCGCCTCCAATTCCATAAAAAATTCATGATAGGCTCGCAGACTGGTAGGGTAGGTTTGGGTAATACTAGGAGGCAGTCAGACAAAGACATAACAAAATCTTTTCTTCAAGTAGATGAAAATAATACCTACAAAGTGCACGCAATGAACCTAGAAATACAAAACGAATGGTTAACACTAGGTGAATTTTGTATTCCCATAGCCTTAAAATGGCGTACCTTAATATACGACTGGTCACCGGCTCTCCTTAAATTCTATCTCAATGCATTCCAGTTGACCCTCCCCGACCAAAGCAATCTTGTCAGATGGGGAAAAGCCACAGATAAAACATGTAACTCATGTGGTGAAGCAATTGGTACTGCTAGGCACCTACTGGTGGGTTGTAGGACGCTATTAGACCGGGGTCATTACTCGCGCCGACATGATAAGGTATTAGAAATCGTACGTGAGGCGGTAAGTTTGGCGGTAGCTAGAGCGAAAAAGGGTTTAACCACAAACCAAAGAAATGACGTCGCGTTTGTAAAGGAAGGCTGCTCAAAAAAGACAAATCAAAAGCCGTACTCAATTTTGATAGCAGCCGCTGATTGGACATTACTCGCAGATTCGTATGAGAAACACTATAAAATACCGGAGGATGTTTGTGCCTCGTCATCCAGACCCGATATATTCCTATTTTCAAAACAGCAAAAGCGTGCAGTACTAGTAGAACTCACAGTACCGTGGGAAACTAACATACCTAAAGACCACGCTATAAAAATAAACAAATACTTTGACTTGACCAACGAGTTAACCAAAAATGGCTATGTGGTTAAACTCTACGCCGTGGAAGTGGGAGCAAGGGGAATTCCAGCTAAATCCCTGTATAACTTATTTAAAGACCTCGGATTGCCAAGAGCTTCAGTAAGCTCTTTACTCAAACGAATATCTAAAACGGCGTTGATAGGATCTTACCAAATTTGGATAGGTAGAGGGGGGAACACGACTGACGGTGGAGGTGAGCGCTGATGCATCACAAGGTGGCCACCCTAAACCTACACCTGGGTCGCAAGTCCCAGGCGCCGTCGCAGTGTTCCTCTCTGTACCACGCCATGGACCCGGCGACCGCACGGTGAATCCATGGAATGCTAAGAACCGGATCTCTCCAATATAGGAATACGTATGGTAGTAGTACCTAACTACTGCTATATTTATATTATGATCATTCGGGTTGGTAGGTACTCATGTATTTACAGAAATATTCCGTTTATTCCGAAACTGACCCGAAAACTTGACCCGGTCGCGGGTTAGGTAGAAACTTCAAAAATTTGTTCCGAACGTAACCCTCTTCCTAACCTGACCCGACGGTCTCGTTCCTATCATAACCCGATCTGGCACTTCGCCGTCCGCTGCTGCGGCACGCTCGCTACGCTCGCTCGGCTCATGCGTTGGGGTCACAGTTCTAACCTAACCTACAGAAGTTGGAGTTACAACACTTCGACTTTCGGCTCTGAGTCGCCCAACCGCGTCGTCCGTCGCGTCGTCGCAGTGAGCGACATGTAGTAGGCAGGACCTGCCTGAAAGACTTGGGCTGCTACTGCAAGATTATTTTTGTCGATACATAGGCAGGTATGCCTATTTCAATCCAAATTTTTGAAATAGGTAGGTTTTTACTGACCTATTTATTACTTTCTACTAATATAGTACCTATTGCAAATTGTTATGTACAGTATAAGCTACTTAGGTAGGTAGATTAGATACTTACTATAATAATAAATAAATAAATATTCCACAACATTCTACACAGCGCTATCTAGACCCATGGTAAGCTTAATTAGCTTGTGTTATGGAATCTAGAATGCGGATAAACATACTTAGATACTTTTTTGTATGTACATAAATATTATACATAGAAACACTCAGACCAATGCAAATAGACATATTCATGCATACAAATATTTGCACTGAGCGGGGATCGAAACCGCGCCTCCTGCGTAGCAGTCGCGTTCACTGACGCCATTTTTTTTATCGTGCGAAAAATCCCCACGGATACCACCATCACGGAATCATCATCAATACATACATATTATACATAGAAACACCCAGATCAATGCAAATAGCCATATTCATGCATACAAATATTTGCACTGAGCGGGAATCGAACCCGCGCCTCTTGCGTGGCAGTCGCGTGCACTACCACCACGCCACAGAGGCTGCCTACATAATACATATGTTTTAATGTTTTTTTACGCCAACATACACTTTTCCTCTTTCAGTTTACTTTATTACCCATTTCGCCTGCCAAAAGATAGGTACTTGAATACTTTCGTATCGTCTATCGTAATCGTCTGCGCAGAGCGCGTGCGACACAAGCTCCCCGTATGATAGCCGAAGCAACACTGAGGAGGAGGCCGGGCGGCAGGGCGGTTCTAAGTTTAATGGTATCGCTTGAGTAAAAATTTAGATATTTGCTAGTTACGCAGAAACCAATGTATATTTGTAAAATTTGAAACACATAATGTCTCTTAACCACTAAACTGCAATTATTGTGTAAGTTTAGTGATCCTATTTTGCGTAATTAATCCATAATATCGTTTTATTTGTACGGTTTAGAGGTAACTTTGCAATGGTTTTCTATCAAGAAAATTTTACGTAATCATGTTTTTGCCACACATAAACATTAGTATATATCCTCAACTTTACCACAAATGAATTAAAAAGTCCATGCTTTAGAACTTTTGATATTATACACGTTTATTCTATGTCATTTGAGGTAGTACGGACTCTTAAGTATTTAACTAGTTTATCTTTCGATAATGCACCTACTCTGTTGTTCTCTGCACCACCTATTAGGTTGACTGGTAGAGAATGCCTATGGCATTAAGTCCGCCTTTGTACATTTGTGCATGAAGTTGAAATAAATAAATAAATAAATAAGTGTACCACGGATCAGAAAGGTAGATACCATTTTACACTGACCGATAATCAAATCCATGACTTCAGTTATAGCAGTCGAATACCCTTCCGTATCACTACATACACCCTTTCATATGTCTTTTTTGTAGTAATACTCGTAACCATTTAAGTGTATTTCTCAAGGGACATATGTCTCG
Organism: Eilema sororculum; assembly: GCA_914829495.1. Lineage (NCBI taxonomy): Eukaryota > Metazoa > Arthropoda > Insecta > Lepidoptera > Erebidae > Eilema > Eilema sororculum. The sequence continues at coordinate 892,937 of OU618536.1, forward strand.
GAACAGGCAGGACAGCCATCATACGTACCGATTGATTGAATCCCTTTCCTAAGCTACCTGTGTAAAGTAGTGGCTCAGTCAGTTCGCATCTGTCCCGTACATTGACAGGGTCAGAATACTATTTATTTATTAATAGACACAACAGTATACATATAAATCATTATCATCGTGAAATATAAGGTATTGTTTTCATATGTACATATGAAAACAATACCTTATATTTCACGATGATACACCAATTAGAGTACAGTTCACACCATAGGATAGCGTAAGATTAAGTGCTTGTTAACAAATTGAGATTTATAAATTTAACAAGCTAACCCGTCCCGGCTTCGCCCGGGTAAATTTCGTATTCCATATTTGATAGTGACTTACATGTCGAACTTTCCATACAAACGTTTATCACCTATTTTACCATCTTAGTAGATTGATTTTGAAAAACACTGATAAACGTTTTCATTTATATCTTAAAAGAGAGGTTTATGAAATTTAGTGCATCTAGCTCTGAAAAGGACGGACTTTCATACAAACTACCATCCTTTATTTTACCCCTATAGTAGCAGAATTTCCAAAAATCTTGTCTTATTGGATGCTTACATCATAAAATGCATCTACTGTCAAAATTTCAAATTTGTAGGTCCAGCGGTTTAGGCTCTGCGTTGATGAATCAATCAGTCAGTCAGTCAGTCGGGACAAGAAAGTTGTCTAGATAATGAGTAAGTAGACAAAGAAAACTTGCCAATTCTTCAAAAGCGATCTCCATACCTTTCTCCTCATAACACCGAGTCGTGGAAAATATCCAGCTGGTCGAGTTTACTGTTTAGTGTACAAAAATTGCCAAGACACCAATAAAATTGGGTTAAAAATTCCGGCCAGTGTAATGTATCCAAATGCTTGCAAACATTCGACAAGTGGCACAACAGGGCGAGTCGCGAATCCAACTGAGTTCATAGATTACGCAAACTGGGGCGAGCTCGTCTGTTTGATTGATGACAAACACTCGGGGCGATTACCGGCGTCGTGGGCTCGCCCCTTGATTAAAACCCTGGACAATGGGACATGTCATGTGGTGTCCGGTTAACTCTTCAAATTGGACACATTTAAACAGGACTATTAATCGTACAGTTTATATTTCAGGTATCGCAACTGTTTATAGCAGGGTGCTTGTCTGCTAACAAGTGGTGTAAAAATACTTAACTTAGTGGTTAATGAGTCGGCTTTACGATCGAGAGTTCCCGGATTTGAATCTTGACCATTACACTACTGATTAGGAGTGGACTAACACAAGAAATGTAACTTAGCTGGAGGAAGGAGTGAATTTAGTAATTTTAAGTTACTAATTTCACAGACAAACTAAATACATACATACATAATACTCACGTCTGGAAATCCCCGAAGGGGTATGCAGAGGTGGATTAGCACCCACGTTTCGTCAATTAGGATTTTTGATCCTACGACGTAATAGGAGGCGAGCCTATTGCCTATTAACGGGCACTTTGTCTTGGGCTATACGTTTACTGTCGGATGGAGAACGGCCCATCCCTTAGTCGCCTTTTACGACACCCTCAGGAAGAGCAGGGGTGGTCCTATTCTACTCTAGTGGGAACCAACACGACAAACAAACTAACCTACAAAAATTGTAAGTTAAATAAAAGTTTGTGAAAAACAAACGTTAAATTCTCAGATCTCTCAAGAGAGTCCTCTCAAAGTCACAATGATATAATAATAATAACGATCAACAAATTTTCGTCACAAAAACTTTTCTTGTTTGTGCCGAATTTATTTGTGTCAGAAGCTAACGCCCTCTGGCGAGCGCTCACACAAACTAATCAACTATGCTGCATGAATAAGAATTAATTATAATACAAAACATGTTGTTATGTTTTGTTATTTTCGTATTGCGTCTTCCGGTTGTTTTCTTGAAAACAACACTCATATTTTGAGAATATTCTAGAAACATTAGACGCTTTCAACAAGTTGCAGCGAATAATCCCTTTTTTTTTCGTGCGGAAATCCCTTCGAATACCTCCCCTGCCGGAGCCGGGAGGGGAGGTTATGTCGGACTCGAACCGACTGAAACCGCACGCCGACTGTGGGTCGCGGTGCTAGGCCGGAGGTGAGGTTGTCATCGACATATCCCTCGCACCCCGGCTGACCCAGGGTCATCCCTTACGGTCTGGCCCTCCTCGGGCGGGGGACAGCGGTGTCCCCAAAGTGCCCCCGGAATGGGGAGGCGCGCTTTTCGCGCGCCGCCGCCGTGGCCTGCGCGAATAATCCCTTACAATTACAATTACAATAATCTCTAACAAGGAACATAAGTTCCTTCTACCTTATCCTCCTTTTTTACCATGGTGTATGTTTTGATGAGCTCTTCCAATTTATTTCACGCAGAGATTCTTATTCAGAGCAACAGAAGGTGCTACGCGTGCCAGAAAGACTAAGAAATCTTCACCAATACACATGTTTCCATTTTCTTAAGATTTCAAGTCCTTTCAAGGAGCAAGACATACTTAGGACAACCATTGAAATATTGTCCATTGGTCGTGGTATCTACAATGTTGGCTTTCTGTAGATTACTCTCCAGAGGGTTTAAGGATTTGTATGCCACTTAGGCGGCAGATACTGGCGAAAACTGGTTACCGTGGCCTTTGGACGTGTGCAATGCCAGGAATGTCACTCACACTCGTGCTGCCAACCCTGTCGAAACCCTCCAATGACCTTCTTGAAGAAAGTTTTTTCAACAAGTTATATAGAAAAAAATGTTTACTTCAGGTTTATATCACGTGGGTACAACATGACGGTATTTCCATCCCGATTGAGCAGTCCGACTGGGGAAGAACTTTGTATTATGTTCCTGGCGTTGAGTAGGGTAACCAGAGCTCACTTGAGAGTGTTTGTGCTGTCAGTGGGAAAGCCTAAGACTTGTCTTGCTTTGTTTCTGACGGCATAGAAAATCTGTGACGTGGTGGCAGTGAACGCGACTGCTACGCCGGAGGCGCGGGTTCGATCCCCGCTCAGTGTAAATATTTGTATGCTTGAAATGCCTCTTCATTTGCATTGATCTGGGTGTTTCTAATCCGCATTCTAGATTCGATAACACAAGCTGGTTTAGCTATGCTTAGCATGGGTTAGTGGGGCTAGATAGCGTTGTGTGGAATGTTGTGGAAGATTTATTTATTTATTTATCTGTTCTTACAGGGTCGGCAGCACGAGTGTGACTCTATGTTGCACACGTCTGTAGGCTACGGTAACCACTTTCCATCAGGTGCGTTGCCAGCTTATATGCCACCTAAGTGACCTAAAAAACGTATAGTAAGTCTAATATTAACAGTTATTTTACACTCCACAATCACATCCAATTTCACCAGAATTGATAGTTAATCCCGACACTAGTTTTAATCAGGGCTCGGACCGCCAGGGGTATTTAATTTGCCGATCAGTTTATAACCGTGTTAGCGAGGCCTTGGGCCCTAATAGGCGTGTGCAGCCTTGCCGCCTCAGTATTGATTACCTTGTCAAGTGATAACAAATTGAATCAGATGATACTGAGCTGAACTCTTGTGAACTAGGAGTTGCTTGAATGGTGTGAAATGTCCGTTTTGTTCTTGGGACCATAGGAATAGGAGTTGTGTGGAAAGTGGAAACAATTCCCTGGATAATAGAAGTATTGTAATTAATCGCTCGTTTTTTAATTAGGTGCAGAATTTCAGCTAAAATCCATGGATGCATGCTCCAATTGGGTATTCTAGTGACTAGTCAAATTACCTGGTTACTTTTTTTATTAAACGTCAAAACGATAAAGTAACTTGTATGATTTTTTTTTGTGAAGTCATTTTTAATAATAGTCAAAACATTTACTATTATAGGTTGCGTGGATTACTAAAATTTAAATAAAAACGATAATATAAGAACCGATGCAACTTCTACTGCTCTTTTATCATTCTTTATTTAATAAGCTTGGTAAGATAATTTATTTTAACTAGAGGGAAATACAATATTCCTTCCGGGGTAGGCAGCGATTACAGCCCACCATTTGAACCTATTTTATATACTTCTCAAACTTCCTCCACTGTCATTAATCCTCTCACTGACAAACCAGCTGGTTTCACGTCCTTCTAACCTGTCCTTTCAAAATGTAATGTTTTATTTTATTTTAACTTAAATTATCTTGTTGAATACTTCATGTCTTTACTATTATTTATACTTCAGTAACTATTGACAGCATTTCAAAGCAGCTCAATCTTGAAAAGTTAATAAAATAATGATAGCTTTGAGAAATTCCGAGGTATCAAATTTGTTTCAAGCAACATAATATTACCAGTTTTTCGACAGCCTTGGATTATTTATCAATAATATTACATTGTTATATTAGATTTATAGTTCAAATGTTATTTACAAGTTTACCCGCCCGAGCGTGCTTGCGTGTGGGCCAATGTTGAATGCCACGATATAAAATTTGTACCTAAGTGTAGGTACTTTTATAACTTCCTTTCTTGGTCGCACGATAACTGGGATATTTTAATTTTTAAAGGCATCCGATATTATGGGAAAATACAATTTATAACGGAATAATTTCTTTGTTGTTATTTTATTATTTACATAACGGTGTGTGTCCCTGGCAAATACTTATAGCAAAACAAGACAAGGCCAACTTACAGAATATGAGATTTTATATAAGTATCGTGTTATTACTTCCACCGACCTTCACCGGTTCCAGGAGAACCAAGTCAAATAAGACTCGGTTCTCCTCCGCAAACACCCAATTCACTTGATGGCAAGCTGTGTACTTATGAACGCTTAAATATAAAATAGGTATTGCTCGTCGTTATCGTTAGGACGTGAAAAAGGAGCCCTATTAACACCATCAGGGTTCATACAGCTACAGATTAACAAAGATCGCCCTAGTAAAAGTCAACAAATAAATCAAAAATGATCAACAAGCTTAATTTTAGACCACTAGAAGAAAGCTACGAGGTTGACGAAACAGAAATGACAATCTTAGCAATCGTCAGAGCATATCATACTACTACATAAAGAACGACATTATTAAACAACCAAATCAAATTACTGTTGACTGCGTTCTGAAACTTGAACATATTTGGGATATAACAAGACTTAATTAAATATTAAGTATGCTACATACTTGTCTACACATTCTGAACATATTCAAGCGTAACTAATTGGTTTTTGGCAACATCTAAATCATCTTTGTTATCCAGTATGGGCAAAGTAATGAAGCTTCGAGCACAATTTTGGTGGCAATCGAATTAAAGTTTTGTGAACTTTGTAGCGGCTTAAGTAACCATTTTGTGGCTAATAATATCACAAAGCTTTGAGCTCCAAGATAGTAGTCAAAGCCATTGATTATTTCTCCCGTATAGACCTGCCCTGGCGGCGGACTATCATTAGCGAAGCGGAAGCCATTGGAAAAACCTGGAGCGAAGTCAAACGCGAGTTCAAGACCGTACGGGATGGAAACTCACTGTGGACGCCCTCTGCCCCAGCTAGGGGCCAAAGGATCTTAAGTCAAGTAAGTCATAGACAATTAAAACAGCACTTACAAGAAGTCAAAAGAAAAAGGGCTTGTTTAACAAAATGGAACAACTCCACCGGTTCGAAAAGCTGCCTGTCCCTCTAAACAAGAGGCAATACGTTTGCATATTGATCATTATACGGGGCATAATTTAACGACTGTCATAAACGTTGTAAATGTCAAAATTCGTGCCAATCCAATACATAATCCTATTCTACAACACGATACGTGTAGTTCTCGATAGCTGAAGGGTAGAATTAATTGAAGCAGCTAATCCGAACACCCATCGTAGCGGTCAATACAATGAATTAGGTCATACCCAAGCACCTGGAGATGCTCGGTATTGCTAGTAAGTAATGGATTAGTATTTCCAATGAAATTGCTATCCATATTTCAGTATAATCAAATAATATTTTTGAACAACATCGGAAAAAATGAAGTGCTCAAGTGAGACTTGAACTCACGACTTTTCCCTTACAGGGGGAATGCTCTTCCAACTGAGCTATTGAGCCACACCTGAATCATTTCAAATTTCCCTTCTCTTTATATCCGTCTTTAAGGGCGACGGTGCAGTCATCTACCAACATTCTTACGAACTGTTGGAAACAATGAATGAGTTTTCAACCATTTTTAAACATTGAATTTTGATGACTCCGCCCGAATATGCGCGCATAATAAATGCTATAAAAAAACATTCAAATAATATTTTGATGAAGATATTGAAGTAGAAGAATACTAACTTCTTATTGTTGATTTAGCATTTATCGACGAAGTTTCAGATGCTTTTAGATTAACCTTTAAGTGTTATTGTTAGCTACGTTTAGAATTCTAGTTTTTGATGATAAATTACTTTATAATTTTATTATTTCTTGGCTGTATCAGTATCATCATCATTACCGATTCGGGATAAATTCCCGATCGAGTTAGACGTTTTCGATTTGGAATCCAAAGGCTTCTCCTTTTGGTTTGGTTTATGCGGATTTACGGAGCGACTGCCACCTGATCTCTTAACCCTTAGCCTACAAAACAGAAACCCAAGCTTTGAACTGACAGATTTTGATGCATTCCGTTGATGAGTATATTATTAATATATTTTTTCAAATAGAATTATACAATGCACGGAATATTATCTTTATAAAACATTACGCTTATGTCATTTGCCGTCCATAATGTTTTGATTGTTTCACTGTGAGAAACGTAAAGGAAATAGAAAAGGAAGGGAAAATGCGTCATACTACTTAAAGCTGAGTTACCTAATTAATTACATACATACATTACATAATTACATACAATATTATCATATTGTTTCAACAACGCACCTGTGCTCAAATGCAAGTTAACTTAACTTTCCTGTATCCTATTTTCTTCCTTTTTTTTTTCTCTTTATTAATCCGTTCCGTTCCAACGTTGCAATGGAAAATTCTTAAAAGTGCTTCAGTGTTTAGTTTGGAATCTCAAACTTACTTTACGAGTTTTCGAGTGCTTCCATTCTACTTCTACGGGTGTCGAATGTTGTTCCGAACGCCGCTGTGGCGACACACGCTGTTGCGAATTATTTTTCCACTGCCTCACAGGTTCGAAAGGTCATGGACTCGAATGAAATAGTCGCGAAAGACGCTGTTTCGAAAAACATTTTCACTGCCTCATACGCTCGAAGACTTGTGATTTCGATTTAAGTAGTCATAAAGCGTACAGAAAAATATTCAAGCTGTAATTAAATAAAAAGCAACAAATTCGGTGTCAATCAACATTTAATATTAGGTATTATTAACAAATTGTAATAATCAAAAATATTAGTACCTCAACTGTAAATTTTTTTTTTTTTTTTTTATACAGGACACGTCAATTTGACTTCACCTCGCCTGATGTTAAGCTAAAGGCAAAGTCTCGGAAAGAGGGTCACCATCGTAAACATTTACCATGTTAACAGTGGTGGCACTCAGCTTGACGGCCTCATTAGATGCCTTTTCTCGCCCCGCTTAAAGGACCCGGGACTGTAGGAAGAAGGAAACACGTGAGCTGGCAGGGAATTCCAGGTCTTAGTGGTGCGGCATAGGAATGAATCACTGAAACGCTTGGTTCTAGCAGGTATACTCTGCACCGTAAATGGATGACATCTTAGCCCTGCACGTGTCGTCCTGTGAAGGAAAGGGGAGGGTGGGACTAATTGGAAGAGCTCGTCAGAACATTCACCATGGTAGAGACGGTAGAAAACTGCCAAAGACGCAACATCTCTACGCATCTGCAAAGGCTCGAGGGTGTTCGTGACCTCAGGATCCCCAATAATGCGGACCGCACGTCGCTGCAACCTGTCGAGAGCATCTAATAAGTACTTTGCGGAGCCGTCCCAGAGATGTGAGCAGTATTCCACGCAGGAACGAATTTGGGTCTTGTATAGAAGACACCGCTGCTCCGGCGTGAAAAAACGTCTCACTCTGTTCAGGACTCCGAGTTTACGCGAGGCTGATTTGATGATACTCTCGATATAGTTTTTGTTGTTCAGTTTGCAGCGAACATCCATACCGAGGATAGTGAGGTGATCCTGCAGTGGCAGTAGTGTGCTCTGAAGAGTGGGAAGGGGAAGGAAAGGAGATACTTTTGCTGTAAACGCACATGCCTGGGTCTAATATAAAATAATAAACCACTTTTTCCACCGAGCCTATGGTCTATAGAAAGAAATAACAACTTCTTCCTTCCACGTACTCAAAACAGTGTAGAAGCCTGGCATCGCCGCTGGAATTCTTTATTAGAAAATAAGACACTTGGACTGTATGGTTGTATACGAAAACTTATTGAGGAGCAAAGTGTAGCGGAACAAAAAATCGAGAAGATTTTGGGTAATTTACCTCAGACACCACCTAGAAAAAAGCAAAGAGTTGCAGAAAATTCTATTTCAGCAATTTTGGCAAAAAAAAGTACAATGGGCACCCTTTTTTTTCTATTTTCGTGCGGAAATCCCCGCGGATACCCCCCCCTTGCGGAGCCGGAAGGGGAGGTTATGTCGGAATCGAACCGACTAAAACCGCACGCCGACTGTGGGTCGTGGTGCAAGGCCGGAGGTGAGGTTGTCATCGACATATCCCTCGCAGCCCGGCTGACCCAGGGCCATCCCTTACGGTCTGGCCCTTCTCAGGAGGGGGGACAACGGTGTCCCCAACTTGCCCCCGGAATGGGGAGGCGCGCTTTTCAGCGCGCCGCCGCCGTGGCCTGCTTCTGCTGGGGTGACAGGCGGCTCCACTCGTCACCCCCAGGCCCGCACTCATGGGGGACGGAGGTCAGTCAGTGCCCTCCGACGCCTCTGCTGCGGCGCATGCAGCAGGGGTACGAACCTGGCTTGCAGGGTGTCCGCCCACACGGGGCACCCGTAGCACGTGACGGTGGCACCGAACGCGAGCTCACCGCGAAGCACCCCGTCGTATCCCATGTTCCACAGGAGCGGCCCCACGACCGATCCCTGTGGGACACCGCACGACATCTCACGCCTACCGACGCCGGTCGCACTTGGGTAGATGACGGCTCTCTCCGTCAGGTATGCCCCGACTATGCGGCGGAGGTAGAGAGGCACATCGTGATACACGAGCGCCTCCCTAATGCAACTCCAGGGCAAGGTGTTGAACGCGTTGGAGATGTCCAAGGACACCGCCAACATCACCTCGCCCCGGGCAACCGCATCCTCCGCCAGAATCTTCACGCGCATGATGGCATCCACAGTGGAACGCCACCGGCGGAAGCCGTATTGCGTATCCGCTAGGTCCGGCCCCACTCTAGAGAGGTGCTCGACGAGGCGCTTGGCAATCACTCTTTCGAAGAGCTTGCCCACCTCGTCGAGCCACACTATGGGCCGGTACCTAGATGGCTCGTCCACCGGGCGTCCGTCTTTGCGGATGAGGACCAGTTTCCCCTTCTTCCACATCTTCGGAAACTGGCCCCGCTCCAAGCATGCGCTGAGGAACCCTCGCAGTCGCGGTTCGAGACCGTCTTCCCTAGAGCTAGGACCCACGCACGGCCTGGAATGCCTTCGGGTCCCGGGGCGGTGTTCTTCTTGGCTCTAAGCCGTCGCACCGCCAGCTCTAGTTCTACCCAAGTGACCTCGGGCACGTCGTCGTAAATAACCACAATGGGCACCCCTGAATTTATAAGAGCTTTAGCGTTGAGTACTCGTATATACTAACTAATACAAGTTTTCATAAAGATCAGTTTGTGTTAATTACACATAGAAAATCATTAAAATGTAGGTACAGTTGAGGTACTAATATTTTTGATTATTACAATTTGTTAATAATAATATTAAATGTTGATTGACACCGAATTTGTTGCTTTTTATTTAATTACAGCTTGAATATTTTTCTGTACACTTTATGACTAATTAAATCGAAATCACAAGCCTTCGAGCGTATGAGGCAGGGAAAATGTTTTTCGAAACAGCGTCTTTCGCGACTATTTCATTCGAGTCCATGAGCTTTCGAACCTGTAAGGCAGTGAAAAAATAATTCGCAACAGCGTGTGTCGCCACAGCGGCGTTCGGAACAACATTCGACACCCTACTTCTACATACCCACAGAATTCATTATGAACTTCACGCATCTACCTCCTTAAAAGTGAGATAATTTCAACCACTATCTTCATAGAAGGAATAAATAATTCATCTCATCCATCCTTAAACTCACATCTGTTAATCCCCGAAGGGAAGAGGTTTATTAGCACCCGCGTTTCGACAATCATGAATTTCGGCCCCACGACGTAATAGGGGGCGAGCCTATTTGCCGTCTGGCAGGCCCTTTGTCATGGGCAGTATGTTTACTGTCGGATGGAGACCCTACAGCCCTATCCCTTAGTCGCCTTTTACGACACCCACAGGAATAGCTGGGGTTGTCCTATTCTACTCCACCGGGAAGCAACACGATATAAATAGTTAAAAACTTGAAATTCCAAGCTTCTATCTTTGGATAATATAAATAATAAAATAAATAATTCGCACATAAGTCACCTTTAATACAAAAAGAAATTAAATTGAAATCGCTTCATCCGTTCGGGAGCTATGATGCCACAAACACCCCTCTCTTGGCGTCGGGGGTTAAAACAGAAACTCTCCCCCTATTCCGTGCAACTAAGTACAGGTACTTGTAGAATGTGGGTAACTAGGATACATACGCGGGATCAACAGTTCATAAGATCAAATTGTCCTGTAGAGTCTTTTGATCCCCACATGAAATAGCATCGATTGGCACCAAAAAAAAAACATTTTTGGACATATGGCATTTTTCTTGCTAACTGTACGATTTTTCCAAAATCTGTGAATGCAGTTCAAAATATCTCAAAAAGTTAGGGTAGGTCTCCTAAGAACATTTTGCTATAACTACGAAGTTTGCTATAACTAGGCGAACGTGGGCCACGGTGTCGATGCTCAGGCACTTCTGCTCCAGAGCATGGCACAGTGGTCCATACACGTCGCCGCTGTCGCCGATCCGTACACCCACCGGCCCCCCGGGCCTGCCTGGGTGGTCGACCTGGATGGATCGGCGGCACTGGTGCGTAACGCCGCTGCGGGTGCCCCTCCCTTTGTGGTGATCGCAAGGGAGCATGGCATCGTAGCGGCGCGTGTGGGGGAGATTGCGGTCGTGGCCGTCTACTTCACGCCGGCATCACACCGACGCATAGGGCAGTATCGGCGGTCGCTGGAGCGGCTGACCGACGTCGTCAATGCCTGTCACCCTCGCCCGGTTCTTGTGCTTGGGGACTTCAATGCCTGGTCTGAGGCTTGGGGGTCCCGGCACACGAACCCGCGAGGCAGGGCTCTGGAGAGCTGGGCCGCTACTCTCGGTCTGGTTCTCCAGAATCGCGGGGCCGAAGCCACGTTCTGGGCGGCGGAGCGCGAAGCGAGTTCGATCGTAGATCTCTCGTTCGCGAGCGCTTCGCTGTCGCAACGTGTGCGGGACTGGCGTGTCGTCGTGGAGGTGGAGACACTTGCGGATCACCGATACGTTCGGTTTGATGTCTCCCCTCCCGAGAGTGATGCGCCGGCCACGCCGGCCCCACGCGAGCCGCGCTGGGTGCTTAGGGGACTGAATAGGGATGCTCTCCTGGAAGCCGCCTCCGTGCAGGCCTGGGCCATGGTGCCGGACAGGCCTGACGACATTGATGACGAGGCGGCGTGGTTCCGGGAGGCCATGACTGTTGTTTGCGATGCGGGTATGTCTAGGGCTCCAGCCTATAGTCCGAGGCGCCGGGTCTACTGGTGGACTGCGGAGATCGCGAGGCTGCGTCAAGCCTGCGTGATCGCGCACCGCCGGTGGGCCAGGCTCCGTAGGAGGCGTAGCCGCCCCGCAGACACAGATCCCCTAGTGGCGGAGTTGCAAGAGGGATACAGGGAAGCCAGGAATGCCCTCCGAGCAGAAATCAAGCGGTCCAAGGCAGCTTCCTACAGGGAGCTGCTGGAGACACTGGAGCGGGACCCATGGGGGCGGCCTTACCGCTTGGTAAGAGGAAAGCTGCGCCCCCGGGCCCCTCCCCTGACCCAGGTTCTCGAGCCGGCTCTGCTTGGAGGAGTGGTGGAATCCCTGTTCCCGGCGCGGGCGGAACACGTTCCGCCGCAGATGACTCCGCCACCTCGGTCGCCTGATGCGCCCGGCGTGGTTATTGACGACGACGTGCCCGAGGTCACTTGGGTAGAACTAGAGCTGGCGGTGCGTCGGCTTAGAGCCAAGAAGAACACCGCCCCGGGACCCGACGGCATTCCAGGCCGTGCGTGGGTCCTAGCTCTAGGAGAAGACGGTCTCGAACCCCGACTGCGAGGGTTCCTCAGCGCATGCTTGGAGCGGGGCCAGTTTCCGAAGATGTGGAAGACGGGGAAACTGGTCCTCATCCGCAAGGACGGACGCCCGGCGGACGAGCCGTCCGGGTACCGGCCCATAGTGTTGCTCGACGAGGTGGGCAAGCTCTTCGAAAGAGTGATTGCCAAGCGCCTCGTCGAGCACCTCTCTAGAGTGGGGCCGGACCTAGCGGACACGCAGTACGGCTTCCGCCGGTGGCGTTCCACTGTGGATGCCATCATGCGCGTGAGGACTCTGGCGGAGGATGCGGTTGCCCGGGGTGAGGTGATGTTGGCGGTGTCCTTGGACATCTCCAACGCGTTCAACACCTTGCCCTGGAGTTGCATCAGGGAGGCGCTCGTGTACCACGATGTGCCTCTCTACCTCCGCCGCATAGTCGGGGCGTACCTGACGGAGAGGGCCGTCATCTACCCAAGTGCGACCGGCGTCGGTAGGCGTGAGATGTCGTGCGGTGTCCCACAGGGATCGGTCCTGGGGCCGCTCCTGTGGAACATCGGATACGACTGGGTGCTTCGCGGTGAGCTCGCGTTCGGTGCCACCGTCACGTGCTACGCGGACGACACGCTGGTGACGGTGAGTGGCGCTACACACCGCGAGGCGACCCAGAGGGCCACGACCGCTGTTGCTCAAGTCGTGGATCGAATCCGGCGGCTGGGTCTCGAGGTGGCTCTGCACAAATCCGAGGCCTTGTTCTTTCATGGTCCTCGGCGCAGGCCACCCCCGGGATCCAGCTTGACAGTAGGAGGTACTCCCATCGACATCAAGCCCCGGCTGAAATATCTGGGGCTCGTACTTGACGGTCGGTGGGACTTCGGAGAGCACTTCCGAAGTCTGCGCCCCAAACTGTTGGTGTCAGCTAACGCGCTGATGCGGCTGCTGCCCAACTTGAGGGGCCCAGAGGACTCCTGCAGGAGACTTTACGCGGGTGTCGTGCGGTCCATGGCCCTGTACGGGTGCCCCGTGTGGGCGGACGCCCTGCAGGCCAGGTTCGTGCAACTGCTGCATGCTCCGCAGCAGACGATGGCCTGCAGGGCCATTAGGGGGTACCGCACGATATCCTTTGAAGCGGCGAGTCTCCTAGCCGGATCGCCACCGTGGATCCTGGAAGCGAGATCCCTTGCGGCACTGTATCGGTTCCGTAAGGAGGCGCGGGAGCGGGGATACGATCCCGAGCCCGAAGACATTCGGGCCGAGAGGTCCCGGCTCCACGGGATCATGGTGGCGGAGTGGGAGCGACGACTTGAGCAACGACGCGCAGGGCATGCCGTCATAGAGGCGGTAAGGCCCATCATGGGGGAATGGCTCGAGAGGCCACATGGCAGCCTCTCGTATCGACTGACGCAGATTATCACCGGGCACGGGTGCTTCGGGAGATATCTGTGTCGGATCGAAAAGGAGCCAACGTCCGAGTGCCATCACTGCGACGCGAGCGAGGACACGGGGCTGCACACGCTCACCGAGTGCCCGGCATGGGCCGAACCGAGGCGGGAGCTAGTGACGGCCCTGGGAGTGAGAGTTCTCACCCTCGCCACCCTGCTCACAGCAATGGTCCGCTGCGCGGACGCGTGGGCGGCCGGCGTCTCCTTCAGCGAGCAGGTAATGGTCGTGAAGGAGACGGCGGAGCGGGAGAGGCGGCGCGAGCGAGAAAGACTCGCGGATCGCGCCGCCCGCGCGCGCAGGCAACTCGGGCGTCGGAGGGCACTGACTGACCTCCGTCCCCCATGAGCGCGGGCCTGGGGGTGACGGGTGGAGCCGCCTGTCACCCCAGCAGAAGCAGGCCACGGCGGCGGCGCGCTGAACAGCGCGCCTCCCCATTCCGGGGGCGAGTTGGGGACACCGTTGTCCCCCCTCCTGAGGAGGGCCAGACCGTAAGGGATGGCCCTGGGTCAGCCGGGGTGCGAGGGATATGTCTTTGACAACCTCACCTCCGGCCTAGCACCAAGACCCACAGTCGGCGTGCGGTTTTAGTCGGTTCGAGTCCGACATAACCTCCCCTTCCGGCTCCGGCAGGGGGGGTATCCGTGGGGATTTCCGCACGAAAAAAAAAAAAAAAAAAAAAGCTATAACTACGACAGTTAAGGTACCTGCCTTTACTGCGCCGTTTCAAAAATACACCCTGTATAGATACAACTTGCTTTATCGACACTACAAATTCACGTCAAGCCAACAATTAAGACCTAACACTTTGCCGTGAACACTAACAAATGAGAAAACTTCGTCTCCTAGAGGCCCGGGCTCGGAGGGAAAGAGGAGATATCGTGGAGGCAATAACTAATTATTATACAAGACCGCAAAATCTCGTCTCGTATTTGCATAACTTCATTATTTGTTAGCGTTAAGACAGGTTATTAAATCTTAGTAAAGTACTGTCTGAAGTTTATGCGAATATCTCTCATTGGAATAAACTTTATAACGGATTCTATTGCGATATAATTATTTTGTATTTTAGTTGAGAAGATGGTTGGAGCGTACCACTCGGGGACACCGTTGTCCCTCCTCCTGAGGAGGGCCAGACCGTAAGGGATGGCCTTGGGTCAGCCGAGATGCGAGGGATATGTCGAAGATAACCTCACCTTCGGCCTAGCACCAGGACCCTCAGTCGGTGTACGATTTTTGTCGGTTTGAGTCCGGCATAACCTCCCCTTCCGGCTCCGGCGGGGGAGGTATCCGAAGGGATTTCCGCACGAAAAAAAGGAGCGTACTACCAGACTGGGTATCCAGTCATTCACTTAATTATACCTAGAACAGCACAATATAGTAAGACTTAACACGACACAGTAAACTCATTCTGCGTAAATAGTAACACCAACAATTCAACATGATTCGGGTACTTTGAGATAACTTACTCTTCAAACTATGTGACAACCACCATCTCTAGTCACCCTGTGATCATGGCTGCTGAAAGGTAGCTTAAACGTTGGGCTTTTTTTTTTTTTTTTTTATCGTGCGAAAAATCCCCACGGATACCACCCCCACGGAGCCGGTGGAGGCGGTTATGTCGGACTCGAACCGACTAAAACGCACGCCGTCTTGGGTCCTTGGTTGCCGGAGGTGAGATTGCCAAAAGCATATCTCTCGCACCCCGGCAGACCCAGGACCATCTCTGTCGAGATGGCCCCCTTCGGGTTGTGGGGACCACAGTGTCCCCATCTAGCCCCGGTTACGGGGAGGCGCATTTTGCGCCGCCACCGCGGCCTGCTTCTGCTAGGGTGACAGGCGGCTCCACCGGTCACCCCCAGGCCAGCGCTCATGGAGGACGGAGGTCGTTCTGCGACCTCCGACGTCCGGTTCGTCTTCGCTCTGCGCGGGCTTCCCGGGCCCGGAGTCTGGTCCGGACCCGACCGGCCGCCTCCTTCTCGAGCATTACTTGCTCGCAGAAGGAGACAGCCGCACCCCAAGCGTTCGCGCATCTTACCATCGCTGTGAGCAACGTGGCGAGTGTGAGGACTCCCACCCCCAGAGCCGCCACTAGGACCCGCCTCGGCGTGTCCCACGCCGGGCACTCGGTCAGCGTGTGCAGCTCCGTGTCCTCGCTCGCATCACAGTGATGGCACTCGGACGTTGGCTCCTTCCGGATCCGACACAGGTAACTCCCGAAACACCCGTGTCCGGTGATCACCTGCGTCAGCCGGTACGAGAGGCTGCCGTGTAGCCTCTCTAGCCACTCCTCCATGATGGGTCTTACCGCCGCTATTACGGCGTGCCCTGCGCTTGGTCGCCCAAGTCGTAGCTCCCATTCCGCTACCATGTCCCTGTGGAGCTGAGACCTCACGGCCCGAATTTCATCAGGCTCGGGTTCCCGTCCCTGCTCCCGCGCCTCCTTTCGATACCGATATAGCATCGAAAGGGCTCTCGCATCCAGGTTCCACGGTAGGGATCCGGCAAGGAGACTCGCCGCCTCCAGAGATATCGTGCCCTAATGGCCCTGCTGGCCATTGCACGCTGCGGCCCACGCAGCAGACGCGCATTGTGGACCGTCAGAGTGTCCGCCCATATTGGGCACCCAGCTTAAACGTTGGGCTAAACTCCATCGTTTTAACTATAATTCGCGTTTCACGTTTTCATGGTTTGTATGTTTACTGTCGGTTAAAGTTCCTTTCATAACTTGGTTAGTTCTGGTTTTTACTATCCGATACCAAAGTCTGCATCAGAGCTTGGTCCATCAATCATACCATTTCCCTCAACAAAACTCTTTTGGTGTATCCTCTTTTAATCAACCTGACTCCACATATTCTCCGCAAAAATAATGATGTTGTCAGCCTAACGCCTGTGACGTCAAGGAAGTTACAGACAGACGGGGTTGTGACTGACTCAGATAACATTGTTGTACGTGTTCTTAGGGCCTGTGCACACCGGCTATACGGCAAGGTATGTGTGACATAAAGAAATAGAACTTAACTTAGTCCACCCTTAAGACGAACCGTTCTCGGTGCTAATTCTCCTAATGCAAGGTTGTGTAAGAAACCATTGTAGCCATCTGGTTGACGCCCACTTCGATTCGCAACGCAAACAGAAGTCAATTTACGACATACTGCCAAAACTGACTTAGTTTCTAAGTTTCTTAGTTATAATATTATTGTTTCTTTTTTTTTTTTTTTTTTTTATTTATTTATTACACATCACAATTATGTTACAAAATAGTAATAGTCCTGCAAAACTGTTTACACAGTTTGTCTGCAGGATCGGGTGAGTCTCAACTTACATTTTTTTTTTCTTTTTACATTTGATCTAATCTAAGAGATTACTTTACAATTGTTGTAAATAAGTACTTTTTGATGTTACTTTTAAACCTATTTTTATTTTGTTCCCGTCTTATGTCCTCCGGCAAACTATTTAATAAGTACGGTATACGTTTTTTTAATGTTCTATCTCCAAAATAATTATTCACTTTTGGTACTTCAAATTTGCCTGAAGACATAGAACGAGTACCAATATTATGGTTGATTAAAGTATAATCCTGAGTATTTGTGTTATTTATAGCTAATAAATATTTATATTGCACACTTACTGGAAGTATTTTACATATACTAAACAATCCAGAATAGTCACCTTTACACTTGGCCTTTGTTTTTTCAGTTACTATCAGTTTCAGAAATCGAATCTGCAGTGCCTCCAATCTGTTAATATAAGTTGGATACGTCAGACCATAACTATCTAGAGCGTAGTCCAAAATAGACTGCACTAGTGCAAAATACAAACATTTTAATGTTTCCCTTGGTACTTTAAAACTTAGGTGATAGAATTGACTTAGAATCGTTCTTAACTTATTACATAAATAATCAATATGGCAAGACCAGGAGAAGCTTTCGTCTATTCTAACACCAAGGTAGGTTACACAGTTCACTCTTTCAATAGGTTTACACTGACAACCAGTTAGATCATTGTGAAAACATGAGAAGCTATGCGTATACAGATGTGAGGACGAGTCAGCAGGACGCAAGTATGGCGAGTGAATAACCAAAAGCTTAGTTTTGTTTGCATTCAGTATGATTCCATTATCATGGGACCATTTTACCACCGCATCTATGTCCCGCTGCACTAGGTGATATGTCTCATCGAGATCAGTGCCGGCGCGCAGGGTACACAGGTCATCTGCAAACATGTATGCCGAGCAGTGTTTGAGTACACCACTTAAGCTGTTTACATGCAGCAGGTAGCAGGTCGGTCCGCACCCGGACCCCTGAGCCACCCCCCACTGCACCTCGGCAGTCTCACTGAGCGCACCGCCAATACTCACACGGTATGTGCGTGATGTCAGATAGTCGCGAAACCATTCATTAAGCGGCTGCCCCACACCACACTCGTCCATTCCATTCAAAAGGGTGTCTTTTTCCAACGTATCAAAAGCTTTTTTGTAATCGTAAAATATTGCAACAACAAACTTTTTTTCATGTAAATAAGTGTTAACTTCATCTGTAAATTTAGATAGCAATTTATTAGTGTTTTTTCCCTTCTGGAAACCGTGTTGACATTTATTTATTATTTAATTTTTTTCTAAATAAGATCCTAGTTGATTTACTATACATTTTTCTATAATTTTGTCGATACTGGATAATATAGATATAGGCCTGTAGTTGGAAAAATCCTTTCGATCTCCTTTTTTATGGATTGGGCGAATTATGGTTTCTTTCAATTTCTTGGGAAATTTATGTTGACTGACCGATAGGTTTACTAATTGAGCAATGACTGGGCTGATTTTGTCGGTAATTAATTTCAAATCAGACATCCGCACCTGATCACTTCCTGGCGACTTCTTCCCACTGATGTTCTAATTCGGTCAATCATGTATTGCTGTGATAGTACGTAAGCTCTTTTTTTTAATGTTGTTTTTGAGTGTTGTGTCTACCTATAAGTGGTTGTTACATAAAAATGTTACCTATATAATTTTTGTTTATGTGTAAGATGTAACCAACTGTTGGTGGACCAATAAATAAATAAATAAATAGTCATCGCCTGTGTGCAGTTGTTTTTATTTATAGTCGACATAATATTACAGTTTCTTTAGGCAAAAAGAAAAATAAAGCTGGAAATAATAATTATATAAGTATATGGTATCAATAGAATGCTTTTAGAAGTCCCATTGCGTGTGCTAAGTGCTAAAGAATTGCAAATCTTTTTAGAGTGGTAGAAAAAGATTAATGTGACAAAATTGCCCAGTTAATTATTTTCTAGTGCCTTATCGTCACATCGAAGAGGGTTGTAAATTTTAAACGTTTTTATTTATTACAAAATTATAACATGTTGTTTTTACTTTGGCATGAAGTTTAATATTATAGATTAAATATAACCGAACTATTTCTTTGATCAATAGTATCTAGATACATAATAATATGATGTCGAATTTTCAAACGCTTCTTCTGAAAAATTACATCATTTGCATGAGTAAAGGTGTTACACTATAGGTGCGATTTTGTGTGAAACAAAACCGAAGTTGTATGATGATAGTCGCATTTTTTATTTGACAGGATAACTTTTGAGTACAATATTAATCTTCTATTAAGTGTTGATATCATCGAAGATGAAACACGTTCGTCTAGAAACAATCTATTCACCAGTGAAAACTCTCAAATTATCACAGAAGCAGACACTGGCACTAAGTTCCTCTCCTTAGAAATACGCATTTTTTTTTGCCGAACACTTCAATTTGACTTCACCTCGCCTGATGTTAAGCTAACGGCAAAGTCTTGGAAAGAGGGTCACCATCGTAAACATGGCGGCACTCAGCTTGACGGCCTAATTAGATGCCTTTTCACGCCCCGCTTAAAGGACCCGGGAATAGGAAGAAGGAAACACTTGAGCTGGTAGGGAGTTCCAGGTCTTAGTGGTGTGACATAGGAATGAGTCACTGAAACACTGAAATACTAAAACACTGAATTTAGTTAGTTTAATTTCTAGTTACGAAGAATTCAAATTAAAAAAAAACATTTATTCCATGGTTACAATCTAATGAACACAGTACAATATGATCCAATGGTATTAAAATAAAGTATTATGTAATCTGGTACCCAGCTTAAGATAAAACTTGTTTTTAGGGTACCAGGGTTCCTGTAACCTATCATAATTAATTGGGATACAAATAATTCGGTGTTCAAGCGTCTTTGTACGGTCAACAAAGAAGATATGGTTCCACCTTGACATACAACTTTATATGAAAAAGTGGAACCTTATCTCCTTTGTCGACTGTACATGCCAACAAGTATCTCGTCAAGTCAAAAATAAAAACAAAGAAAAACGCGCGCCCTAGCAGCCAGTGTGTCCAAGCCCTTACGTGGGACGACGTGTGGTTGTATACCTATGTGAACAAACTGTCACACAATGGAGATGTGTGTTCGGATTTCTGATAAGAAGTTGCGTATCATCCGCTTAAGGGACAGATTTACATAGGCATTGTCTCACGGCGACCATTTGTGAAAATGTCTATACACTTGTATAGTGACAGCCGCTTGTCTTAAGTTAACTCTTCCTTTGAGGGTAGGCAGAGGCAGAATGTGTTACTGGCTTCAGTTTACACACTATTCATAAGCTTTATTTTTAAACTTTGACGCAAAAACGATGGGGTTTTAAGTATAAATCAGACTGTTTATACTGTTGATTGATAGCACTTGGTGGAATCTGCTCCACTATAATTTATACTAGCTTTTACCCGCGGCTCCGCCCGCGTGGATGTAGGTTATCGCGACCAAACATAGCCTATGTCCTTTCTCTTGGTCTAATCTACCCCTACCCCAAATTTCATCAAAATCGGTTCAGTCGTTTAAGCGTGAAAGCGTAACATACAGACAGACAGACAGACAGACAGAGTTACTTTCGCATTTATAATATTAGTATGGATAGTATGGATTTCACCTGACCAGTTTCACCTCATGACAGGTTGAAACGTTTGAGAATACCGTGAGGTCGAAAAGTACAAAGTGTCTTACTCAATATACTGTCTGTGTCATCGTAGCCCCCGAACGGATGAACCGGCTTTGATTTTGTTTTTATTATTATTCTGTTTATCAACTTAGTGTTAGTCCCGGTTGCATTTCCAGATTTCTAGACGAAGGATTTAAAAGCCCGGGTTGAGCTTTTCATTTTATGTTCAGCTTATCTCGGTTTTTCTGGTAGTGACTGTCGCTTGACCCTCCAACCCTACTAAAAACCTTGTCATTTGATCAGTGTACCAGTTCGCAGGTGACTGGTTTAACGCCATAAGTCATGGCACGATGCCATACACAATTATTTGACTCTGTTTCTATAAGGTGTTCAATTTTACTTTCTTTGGTAGGTATGTATGTCAGTGTGCTTGTTAGTTGCCCAGTCTAGAGGGCTCATTGAAATACTTGCTCTTCAATAATATAAATTACAAAATTAAAAAAACCCCACACTCCCCATCCCCACTTTGACCCCCATAACTTTTAAATGGCTCAACCGATTTTCATCGAACATGTCTAAGAACACGCACACATAAGTCACCTTTAATTAAAAAAAACTAAAATGGAATGAGTCGTTCAACTCATCCTTTCGGGAGCTATGAAGCCACAGACAGACAGACACGTCTAACTTTTAACACCAATCGCTTTGCGTCGGGAATTAAAAACAACTATTGTCGAGAATTTATCTTGATAGGGGAAGGAGAAGGGGGGAATTTTGCTGTCGCGTTATTTATGAACGGATCTTGATGATTTTGACAAAAAAAAACTAGGATTCCGCCCAGGTTGTAGGTAACAAAAAGAAGAAAACCAAACGCATAACTATTTACTAAAAAAGTACTACTCTCTACCACATTTTTAGTAAAATTTTAAGCTTTCATTACGTAGCTAACTTTTATATATACAGACTCAGACAAGTCGACTGCCACTCTCGGTATTGAACCTGTTAATCTTAAAAACATCTCTGACCATGTGATTTCTGTATCTAATATCTAAGTCCGTGCCATTTCTTCCCAAATTTATAGTCACTAAATCTACCTCCAGTGCAGCAATAAAGTGTGGCGATAAATTTTCATTCGGTCCAAATTTCGCTCGTACTACCATTGTCCTTTTTTCTTCCCTAAATGTAAGGGTATGAGGCTGATACTATTATACCTTAGTAACTTATTAATCTACTAGCTTTTGTGGTGTGTGTCCGCGTGGATGTCGGTTATCGCGACCAAACATAGACTATGTCCTTTCTCATAGTCTAATCTATCCCTTTTTTTTAACCGTGGGGGAAAATCCTTCATGGATGTTATGTCGGACTCCTACCGACTAAAAACCCCCACGGTAACGCCCAGAAGCTCCCGTCCCGCCCATTAAGCCCGGGAGCCCCGGGTAAGCCCTCGGAAGGATGTCCCAGGACTCCCATCAGACCTACGGCTACAATTGCGGCCTCGCCTTGGGGGTGGTTCGGGTGCTATCCCGCGTCTATGGGGGGGTTTTCGAGTGTTATCCCGCTTCTTAGTCGTGCGTGAATTCGTCACGTCACGCTGCCTGGCCTGCTTCTGTAAAGACGGTGAGCAGCCAACTCACCGTCCTCAGGCCCCCGGTCATTGAGGCCGATGGTCTTCGGCGAAGACACGTCGGCAGCGCCCAAGCCGCCAACTGCGGAACTCGGGCGAGTGAGAGAGTGCCCACGCCCAGACCCACCTTGAGGACCTGGCGCTGTTGCGCCCACGCCGTGCACTCCACCAGCGTGTGGAGCGCTGTGTCATCACTGCGGTCCTCGCAGTGCTGACACTCGACCGTGGTTTCCCGGTGTCTTCGCCACAGATACCTACCGAAGCTACCATGCCTGGTAAGTATCTGTAACAACCGGTAAGCAACGTGTCTCCTCTCCAGCCACTCGTCCATGACCGGTCTGACGGCCGCAATTGTGGCGAATCCCCCCATTGGTTGTTCAAGTCGCACCTTCCATGTCTCCACGGTTTCCTGGTAGAGCTGGGACCGCTGGGCCTCGATTTCTCGAGACGCAGGCCATTGGTCCCGCTCCAGCGCCTCCTTGCACCATATAAATAGAGACGCAAGGGCTCTCGCTTCCAGGTCCCATGGAGGGTCAAGTCGACGGCGGTCTTCCAGGTCCCATGGACGGTCTGACGGCCGCAATTGTGGCGAATCCCCCCTTTGGTTGTTCAAGTCGCACCTTCCATGTCTCCACGGTTTCCTGGTAGAGCTGGGACCGCTGGGCCTCGATTTCTCGAGACGCAGGCCATTGGCCCCGCTCCAGCGCCTCCTTGCGCCATATAAATAGAGACGCAAGGGCTCTCGCTTCCAGGTCCCATGGAGGGTCCCGGCTAGGAGACATGCCGCCTCACCTGAGATGGTGCGGTATCCCCTTATCACCCTGACGGCCGCCAGGTTCTCTGCCCATACAGGGGCCCCGTATAGGGCCATACTTCGCACGATCCCCAGGTACAGTCTCCTGCACAAATTTCATCAAAAAGTTTAGGCGTGAAAGCGTAACATACAAACAGACAGACAGAGTTACTTTTGCATTTATAATATTAGTATGAATACTAAAAATTTATCTATTGGAAGTATTATGTCTAACTACTGTTATAAATACGAGAGTGTGGATGGTTGGAGCTCAGTTCAGTTTTAGTGTGATTGGGCTACAATCACGCTAAGCGAATGAAGTGAGCTTGATAAAATGGGGCACAAAGATAGATTTATACTATAAAATAGCAGTGAGTTGCAAGAACTAGATCCGAAATCCGCACGTGGAGCCATCAGTGGCAGGTGTTTCCGAGTAACTCTTTTTCCGACTGGTTGCATTCTAGGAAAACTTTGCAAATGCAGTTATACCTACGTATACTTAACCTATATATTTTAGTACGAACGCAGTTTCCCGCTTAACCAACTTCATAGTGATGGCAAAATTATAAATAATAATCATAAAATTTTAAAATTAAAAAAAAAACCGACACTCCCCATCTCCACTTTAACCCTTCATAACTTCTAAACGGCTCAACCGATTTTCATCAAACATGTCTGAAAACACTCGCACATAAGTCCACCTTCAATACAAAAATAAACTAAATTGAAATCATTTCATCCGTTCGAGAGCTATGATGCCACGGATAGACAGACAGTCACGTCAAACTTATTAACTGTACACACATTTGCGTTGGGGGTTAAAAAGCAACTGTTTACTGACAATATTATATCTATGGTTTTTACACATACATTTAGGGCCGGCGCCCAGTGCCGGTATCATCAAGCATCAGGATTTGTAATTGTCGAATAACAATAGATCTTATTTTTATAGATATAAGATTGAACTTTAATTGGTGACCATACCGCTGCAGAATGCCGATCGACGCTGACGATAGTCGACGATCGTCATTAAAATTTCAATTTTATGATGATAGTCCAAGCAAGGCCAAGCGTAATAGATCTTCTATTATGCTTGGCTAAAAAATCCTGAAGCTCACCGATGCAGATAAATGGGCGCCGGCCCTTACTAGCAAACACTAAGTTCACACACACACACACTCACACACACGCACACACACAATTCAATAACTTTTCTTTTGAATTTAGTATAAAACATTTTGTTAATTCTTTTCTATGTAAGCAGGATAACAGAAACCTTTTACAGAAAACGCAGTGAATAATGATGACAAACTAGTGAATTTATTACAATTTACTAAATTCACTTAACTAGCTCACAGGGATTTGTCTCAGTCGTCGGACTAAAGCCGTAATTTGGAGAAATTGAATTGTTTCTGCGTTTACGTGATCGTGGTTTATAAGCTCACAGAAGGTAGCGAAATACGATAAAATACTGTTAAATTTTTTGGTATTAGTTAGAGTATAATATATATTTTTAACGAAATTTGAGTTGTGACAGTAAACCTTTCAAGACCGCCGGTTTCAAGTGCTTATGACCGACTAGACGACTACCGACTTACTCTTTTTTCAATAAGTGCGACATTTATTGCTCATAATTTTACGTAATTGATTTGGTCAATTTATTAATATATTTTGAATGAATTTTTACAGCATTAAGTATGCTAACTATACAAATCGAATTCATAGGGAAAAAAGAATCTTCTCGGGCGGGACTCGAACCCACAGTCTTTCCCTTACAGGGGGAATGTCAAGACGAATTCGGCTACCGAGACACACCCGATGCGATTCAAATTTCCCATCTTATACGTCTTAAAGGCGACGGTGGAGTCATCTACCGATTTTCTTATTCCCCTTAGTCAAGGCATTCCCCCTGTAAGGGAAAGCCTGCGGGTTCGAGTCCCGCCCGAGAAGATTTTTTCCCTATGTAATCGATATAATAATATAGTTTATTTTAATTAATTTCTTATGATGGGCAAATATTTAGAAGATTATTTCCATTTTTTATCTCACTGTATATGTATTTTAGTACACTCGCGTGAAGTATCGACAATATCACTTAAACGCACAGAAAAAACTACGTGAACAAAACACGGCACAGCTAGTGAACAACAACCCTGAATTTGATACCCGACCTACAAAAAATATACAACCATTCTATTTGTTTTTATCGAATCATCTACATTATGAATAATAATAAATCCAGTTGCCACGTTTTCCAAAATAGTCATGAGTCAGCGTTAGATTGTGTTGTGTGTCGATATCTGCCTACCCCTCGAGGGCTCGGCCAAGGTCGCGACAAGGTCACGCCACCCCTGACCTCCCTCACTTAATGGGTACACTTATCTATAAAATTTAAAACGTTTTTACTCTACAAGCTTTGAGAGAGAAATTCGTTTTATTTTGAACATTGAAATTATGTTTAGGTTTGAAATTTACTTATTATGTGAGTGTATACGCGTATGCATGCGTGCGTACTTGCATGGATGGGTGCTTGCATGCGTGCGTGCGTGCGCGTGTGTGTGTATGTGTATGAGTGTGAGTGTGTATGTGTGCGTTTGTGTATTTATACGAGAGAAAAAATAGATACTCGTATCTCGTATTTAGCATTCTAACGGCACTCAATCCTAACAAAACAGTACCCGCATTAGCTCATATTAAACATGCCTATTAAGGCATGTTAATATGAGCCAATGTACGTACTGTTTTGTCTGGAAGGCACTGTACGTAGGTACTGTTTTTAAGCGACAATTTATCTAGTTGGGGCATTCTACCTTCCGTTTGTGAATTCGCAATCACCACTCAAATACTGTAGTACCTACTCAAATAGCCGTAATTATAAGTACCAAAACACATTGTTTGAACATTGATAACTAGGTACATATGTCTTTGGCACTAATAGCCACTTAGATGCCTATTGTCCTTACACCATATATTATATCTACAAGTTATAGTCCAGCTGTGACTGACTTGGCAAAAGCCCAAGAGTATCTACTAACAAACTATAAAAGTACGATCTAGTGTTAAGTAATCGTTTCAGTTCTACAGGGTTGTAGGTACTAAAGTAGGAAACAGTGTTGGTAGCTATTAGCTGGAGGGGTTAGAGGGAATATTAGTAATCTGGGTTCTAATATTATAAAAAAAATGAGGAAACGAAAGAGTCAAGATTGTAGTTTGTAGTGGAGCCTCTTCCGAGTACGAATCGCAAGGCAGGGGATCTTAATAGGGTCCACGCAAGAAAGAATATGAATGGTTGAGCCCTATGCAAATCATAAACAAAACTTTTTCTAAACCATTTAGGTGACAGACAAGCAAATGCTGCCATTTGCTTGTCTGTCACCTGGTGAAAAGTGGCTACCGGGGCTTATGGACTTGTGCAATAAGATGGGTTCCACACTCGTGCTGCCGAGCCTGTAGGGACCCGATTGGAAAATAACAGCAGTTAACAAAGGAGATAAAAAGGCGTAAAATTGCGTAAGTAAATAAAGAAGTAAATATTCCACAACATTCCACACAACGCTATTTAGACCCATGGCAAACTAGCTTGTGTTATGGTATCTAGAATTCGGATAAACATACTTATATACTTTTTTGTAAATTCATACATTTTGTTATTTTTAAAGTATCGCGGTGTAAACTCATAGTTTTTGTTCTGTTTCGAGACATATGCGATTACATTTTTGGAACACTCACTTTTGCCGACGTTTCGGGTGCGTTGCAGCACCTGTAGTCACGATCACGACTTGACTGACTTATATATTATACATAGGAACACCCAGACCAATGCAAATAGCATATTAATGAATAGAAATATATGCACTAAGCGGAATCGAACCTCCGCCTCCCTGCGTAGCGGCCGCGTTCACTACCGCCACGCCACAGAGGCTGTCTATAGATAAGTATATATTATACGAGTATGATAAGCATGACTCTTATACAATTAAACGTAAATGTCAAAGATTTTAATACAAAATACCTTTTATGAACGAAATTCACGATCAAAGAATCGCTTGAAACAGTAATTGGCACTGGATACGAGGACCCACAGTCAATTTACAAGCGATATATTCGTACTCGTTACAAAATGTTCAACGGATACTTGAACATAACAGCCTACATTATACAAAGGGCGGGTACTCACGCTCCCGACTGGTACACGGGAACATCGTATTGATACAGAGCTTCGTTTTATTACGAATAAACTGTATTTTATTTTTTGTTGGAATTAACTTTGTATACAATTATGGTTTTATATTATGGTTTGACAGCCTCTGTGGCGTCTCGGGCGTCGGAGGGCACTGGCTGACCTCCGTCCCCCATGAGCGCGGGCCTGGGGGTGACGGGTGGAGCCGCCTGTCACCCCAGCAGAAGCAGGCCACGGCGGCGGCGCGCTAAATAGCGCGCCTCCCCATTCCGGGGGCGAGTTGGGGACACCGTTGTCCCCCCTCCTGAGGAGGGCCAAACCGTAAGGGATGGCCCTGGGTCAGCCGGGGTGCGAGGGATATGTCTATGACAACCTCACCTACGGCCTAGCACCAAGACCCACAGTCGGCATGCGGTTTTAGTCAGTTCGAGTCCGACATAACCTCCCCTTCCGGCTCCGGCAGGGGGAGTATCCGAGGGGATTTCTGCAGGAAAAAAAAAGACAGCCTCTGTGGCGTGGTGGTAGTGCACGCGACTGCCACGCAGGAGGCGCGGGTACGATCCCCGCTCAGTGCAAATATTTGTATGCATAAATATGGCTATTTGCATTAGTCTGGGTGTTCCTATGTACAATATGTATGTATTTACGAAAAAAAAGGTAGCTAAGTATGTTTATCCGCATTCTAGATTCCATAACTCAAGCTAATTAAGCTTACCATGGGTCTACGAGTAGATAGCGTTGTGTAGCATTTTGTAGAATATTTTTATTATTTATTATGGTAATTCAGTGTGTGGGGCTATGGCTATGGGGCTCTGTGAACAGTGTAGGGGCCCATAACAGATCATCCTGTTAGCGGAAATAATGCCTGATAGCTGATGATAACCACTGAACGAAGCGCTGCTGCAGATTTTCCTTTCGGGGTTCGAAGGTCATAGGGCAGTTGCTCCAGTAATAGCTAAAATATAATCTACATAACATAACATAACATAAACTCACGCCTGTATTCTCCGAAGGGGTAGGCAGAGGTGCTAGCACCCACATTTCGCCAGTTTATGTTTAGGTCCCAATGTAATAGGTGGCGAGCCTATTGCCATTAACCGGGCACTTATAAACCTGCGATAAATACACACATAACTTCGAAAAGCATCGAAAAGTCATTGGTGTGTGTGCCATGGTAAACCTGGGATCGAACCCGAGACCTCGTCTCAGCAGTCCATTACCCATACCACTAGGCTACCTAGATATAAAAAGGGTGGAAGCATCGCAGCAAACAAGCAATCAAATCAAACTAAATATTTTAATACGAATAATCCATACTTCCATACTATTATTATAAATACGAACGTAACTCTGTCTGTCTGTATGTTACGCTTTCACGCCGAAACCACCGAACCGATTTTGATGAAATTTGATATAAGGGTAGATTAGACCATGAGAAAGGACCTAGGCTATGTTTGGTCGCGATAACCAACATCCACGCGGGCGGAGCTGTGGGCAAAAGCTAGTTTTTCATATTCAGTTCGTCAATTTTCCACCTCCAGATGGATGGCAAGAAGCTGGAGGGAGGGAGGAGGGGGGTAGAAGGTACAACGACTATCGCAATTCCAAATGCTGTTGATACTAAAATATTATCGTCGTTTCAGCAGGTTTTTAATGGCTAGGCAAGTGACTTGGGCCCTATAGATGTAGTGGGGCCCCAAACACTCTCTGCACTAAAAATTAATTACAAACTTTTATCTCGTCGTAACAACTTTAAAGTTGGGCCAGTCCGACTTTGTGTAACTTCGCCCAAATGAGGGGTAATTACACCCAGTTTGGTTAAATTACTGAAAAGTTAGTAGGCCCAATTAAATCCCGCTTCGACGGCGACTGTGTAAGATTATCTTGTTCAAATACTGCTTTTAATTTATTTAAACTTCCGAACGTCATCAGTCCCGGTCACATCTAAAATTGCCCTGTGGTTTGGTTTATCTTACCCTTTAAGAGTGTAACTGATATCCGGCCCCCAAACCCGAAAAAAAAAGCTTGCACCAGAGCTTCGTTCAATCAGCAGGTGATCCCGAATATTTGAAAATGATTTAATCTAATCAAGTTTTCATTGGTGCTTAATACATTTTCTTTACGGAAATACCCTCGAATACCTCTCTGCTACCTGGGGAAGGTGGTGGTATCAGGCTTAAACCAACTAAAACCGCACGCCATCTCCGAGATCTTTCGATGCCGGGATGCGCGTTATTCACTACCCTGTATTTTGCAATAGTTATGCACAAACACTATTTCATTGGAAAAATTTTCTACTTGTTATTTACAAGTAAGTAAGTAAGTATTTATTTCATTCTCCAGTAATTTTTACATGTATAAATCTGAAGCAGCCCCATTAAGTTATGTAGATACTTGTGTACAATGCAGCTCCGCATTGCACATTACATTTCAAAAATATCAAGCCTTAAACTAAGTACATGCTAAACTTAAGCTAATAATTTGATAAAGTAAGTAAAGAGAGTGAGCATTAACTATAGTTGAAAACGTTGATGGGTCAACTTTAGATATTTCTAGTTTCAAAAGTAAATCGATAACCTATTTATAACAAGGTACTGGAATATGCATACCTATGTATATATCTACTTATAATTAATAAAAAAACTGTATATAGCACTCCGGGAATGCAGACAGAAAAAAAACAGTCTGCATAAAAGGTAAAAAACATTTAAAAGTATTAACGAATAGTCACAATTTGTCAAATTTGTATTACTGAAAGATTAAGTAATATGAGTAATTAACAGTATCATCGTGACGTCAGTGTCACTGTACGATGACGTATTTTTTCAACGCGCTAAAAGCACTTTTTACTTCAAAATATCAGTGAAAAAAACTCGACTCCCACAAACACACCTATCGAGTTCCCCCCGCTAATTGAAACTGGCCTTGAAAACGTGACCCAATTTAGCATCAGATAAAAACGGGGTTAATTAGCCTATTATCTTTTAAAAGGTTAAGACACTTACCCTGATAAACGGATCCTATACAATAGGGGATATTACTGGCACCTTTTTTGTTTTATTGAATTACAACACAGAGTGTATGTACAGGATTTATTTTGTTTAGGTAGGAACTATGTATTTTGTATGGGGAAAGTACGAGAAATTTATGTGGGGCCCTCACCACACTAAAACAATCTGCCGTGTGCCATATACTGCGACTTAAGGACGTTATACGGGACGAGCACGTGACTGAATGTAGTGTAAATACATACGAACCGTGATAGTGATTCGGATCTTATGCTGTGAACAAGGAAAGATTAATTTTTCATTCCAAGAGTTATCATTAAACTTAAACAATGTCGGCTATGAGATTTCTCCAGCCCCACACGTGTCACGTCCCCGACTTATCCGTGTAAAAACCCGTCACATATACAAAGGCCTTAAGTGAGAGAACTGTAGGAAACACTACGCTCTAGTCGAGGGATCACCCAAGTGCTAGCCTGCAATGGTGCTGTGCGGACCCGTCCTCCTAATGGGCGATGTCCAGACACACCATAACATCACCTTTTGCGGTAGGCTCTACAGTGAGTGGAAGGCTAACCTCGACACACCCTCAGGAGTCATCATCATCCACATAAAGACGTTAGTCCTGATTGCATCCGAAGCCACGGTGCCCTCGGAGCTCAGGGTCCGCCTTCCGGCTCTTCCTCCTCCACTTCGCACGATCTTGGGCGTCCAAGGTAGTGAGACCGTTTGCACGCATGTCACCCTCCACGACGCCAAGCCAGCACTTCTTGGGCCTACCCCTTCTACCTGGACCGGGTAGAAGGGGTAGGCCCAAGAAGTGCCCTCAGGAGTGTCGGGGTTTAAATTAACCTTTTTTAAGTCTTTTTTATGTAGAATTCCCAACAGGTCTTTATCTACCCAAGCCTTTTTCCGACTCCACCAGTTCCACTTTCCTGTTCCACTTTCAGCCTCAGGCCGAACTTGTGATATCTTCCGTGTAGCTACTAAGTATTATTTATTTTGTGGTGCAGTTATTATCAACAACCCACTGGCGATATTAATTTTCTTGAGATGGACAAGATGTCCGAGTTTTTCGGGCCCTGGCAGATGCACCAGCTGCCTAAAATGTTCGTTTGGTAACCAAGTCACACAGAATGATCACTTAAGTACCTATGTCTATTATTGCTTTTTAACAATAACCGCATGGCTCCTGGCAGAAAAGAGTTTGGGCCACCCCATCTCTTCCTATGCAGTGTCGTACAAGGCGACTAAGGGATAGGGCTGTTTAACATCAGGCAGATATATACAGCCCAGACTCAGCCTCAGATAGGATAAGCTCGAGTCAACAATAGTGACCGGAATATTATGGCAATAGGCTCACCCCCTATTACATGGGACCGACTACAATTATTAATGAAATGTGGGTGTTAATTCACCTCTGCCTAACCCTCCGGGGGTAAAGGCGTGGTTATATGTAGGTGTATGTATTAACAATAGTGATGACGTACTTGGTTTGAAGACAGAGCTTGTCACCCTGTGATGTATAACTGTATTGTTCCACACTTCTAAAGGGTTCCAAGATAAGTTATTATGTCTTCTTAACACTAGGATAATAGAATTGTTTTGTATCTTTTATGAACACCAATCCTGTCATAAAGATATTATGACAATTGTGTTCCTTCAGAAGAATACAACACCATCATAATAAAAGATAAACAAACAACCGTATAGGGAGATTTGTATTTTCTAGAGTATTCAATTGTTACAACAAGACAATCTTTTATTTTATTATTTAACTAGCTGACTCGTCCCGGCTTCGCCCGGGAAAATTTCACATTCCATAATTGATAGTGACCTAAATGACGAACTTCCCATACAAACGTTTATCACCTATTTTACTCTCTTAGTAGTGAAATTTTGGAAAACGCTGATATACGTGTTCACTTATTTCTTATAAGACACAGGTTTATGAAATTTAGTGTATCTAGCTCTGAAAATGACGGACTTTCATAATAACATCCATCCCTTATTTTACCCCTTTAGTAGCAGAATTTCCAAAAAATTTAAGTGATTCAGGTGTGACTCAATGGCTCAGTTGGAAGAGCATTCTCCCTGTAAGGAAATGGTCGTGGGTTCAAGTCCCACTTGAGCCTTCTTTTTCCCGATATATTTCGAAATCAATACCTTACTTTTTGGGTTATTCCGTATTCATCACCCTAAAGCCCAGCCCATTGCAAACGCGTATTTCTAATATAAAATTATTTTCAAGACATTACTTTGTGGGATGATGAAGGTTATTCAAACGCGTATTTTTAACACAACTTTGTATTTATTTTTTGTATTATTATATTTCTCCTAAAAATAATGATTAATTTTAAAAGGGGAGTCTGGGACCGCGTTCCCAGTTCAGAAAGCCACCCAACCCTTCCCTACTCAGCCCCTTGGGATTCAGAATTCAGGATATTAATATCATACCCTGAGCACCAAGACATTATTAGCCATTATTATTCATACACTAAAATCATACGCAAAAATTGGCTCCATTCTGAAAGCATTTATAGTCAGTATTTCCATTCAAAACATTTACATAATAGAATCTAATATATAAAATTCTCATGTCACAGTTTTCGTTGCCATACTCCTCCGAAACGGCTTGACCGATTTTGATGAAATTTTTTGTGCTTATCCGGTATCTATGAGAATCGGCCAACATCTATTTTTCATCTCCCTAAATGGTGCAGCGGGAACGGAATCTGACGCCACGAGGGTAGGAAAAAATTGGCGGTACGAAGTTCGCCGGGACAGCTAGTATTATTTATAGAATGAGCCGAAGGTTTCTGTTGCTTTCATGCGAACTAATCAATGTTGACAACAGTAAAAATAAAGCTACTTCATTTTAATTGCCATCTAAGAAGATATAACTTTTACATTGACATGTTCAAAGGTTTGGGCTTTGGGAAAAACAGCCAAGTGTGACTCCACTTTGATGATTGCGAGTTCTATATGAAAATGGGTCGAAGGACATATTTCATCATCATCATCACTACATAGTATAAAGGGAAGTCGCTTTCCGCGTGTGTCCGTCCCTATGTATGCTATCTTCAAAACTATGCTACAGATTTTGATGCAGTTCCTTTTAATAGCTAAAGTAATTCAAGAAGAAGGTTTATATGTATAATACATGCTTAGTATAGCAGAGGGTGACGTGGGAACGGGATCGGACGCTACGTAGGCGGATAAAAATTGGCGGTACGAAGTTCACCGGGTAGACTAGCGCTGTATAAAACTGCAATATTTTTTACTGGACTTGACTGCCTCGGCTGGCAGGTTTGATTTTTCAAAGATTTAGGACATGAGTTGAAAAAAATTAATTACAATTTGATGCCTCTACGTAATCTTGAGAAAAAGACTTTGGCAGACAAACAGACAGAAGGACAAACAGACAGATGGACATCGCTGTAAACCTATAAGCAAAGTATAAGATCATAGTTTTTCCATACAAATAAAAAACAATATCTCTGTCTTTTACATACATTTACATACATGAATTACTCAGGTGGGCTTGAACCCATGACTTTTCCCTTACAGGGAGAAACGCTCTTCCAACTGAGCTACTGATATATGATATAAAGAGAAGGGAAATTTGAATTGATTCAGGTGTGGCTCAGTAGCTCAGTTGGAAGAGCATTCCCCCTGTAACCGAAATGTTGTGGGTTCACGCCCCATGTGAGTAATTTATTTTTCCTGATTATAATTAGCATAATCCATGCTAATATTATAAATGCGAAAGTAACTCTGTCTGTCTGTCTGTCTGTCTGTCTGTATGTTACGCTTTCACGCCTAAACCACTGAACCGATTTTAATGAAATTTTGTATAGGGGTAGATTAGACCTTGAGAAAGGACATAGGCTATGTTTTGTCGCGATAACCGACATTCACGCGGGCGGAGCCGCGGGTAAAGCCTTGTAAATGCTATAAAATTTCATTCAAATATACCAACCTAATTATAATTAACATTCACTCCCTTTAGAAAGTTCGTATTTTAATGAAACTCAGTACAATATATTTTAAAACAATGATTCTCGGGAAAACCATGCTCACCGCTTTCAGTAGTAAATTCATTTGTATTTTGAGTTCCAAGAAACATGAATTAATAACTGGCACAGCTCCAACTGGTTGTAGGGAGTCGAGTGCTAGGAATTCATTACCGCAAGGGACAATTATTTGTGTGTATAATATGAATCTGTAGGTGGATGAAGAAGCTTCTATCTCTCGGACTCACCGACACAGCACCACTGCACTGAGCCAGTCAGCCTGTGCCACGGTTAGTGTAAGACTTGACAGCCTCTGTGGCGTGGTGGTAGTGCACGCGACTGCCACGCAGGAGGCGCGGGTTCGATCCCCGCTCAGTACAAATTTTAGTATGCATGAATATGGCTATTTGCATTAGTCTGGGTGTTCTATGTATATAAATGTATGTTTATCCGCATTGTAAATTCCATAACACAAGCTAGTTAAGCTTACCATGGGTCTAGATAGCGTTGTGTAGAATGTAGTGGAATATTAATTTTAAAATAATAGTATTCGATACGTCAAGGAATTCAAAGGTACGAGTTATAATATCGATCGTAGTGATTTCTATTAATAAATTATATATTTTCTGAATATAAAAAAAAACTCTTGGTTGATTAAAATTACTCCGCCCGCGTGGATGTTGGTTATCGCGACCAAACATAGCCTATGTCCTTTCTCAAGGTCTAATCTACCCATGTACCAAATTTCATCAAAATCAGTTCAGCGGTTCAGGCGTGAAAGCTTAACATACAGACAGAAAGACAGACAGAGAGACAGAGTTACTTTCGCATTTAGACAGAGAGACAGAGTTACTTTCGCAAGTATTTATAAGTATCTATATTGCAGCAACATTGAAAAAAATACCTTACTGCTTGGTTTTAATACTGAAATTCTGTAGAAGGATACTACATCTACCCCAGGAATATGTCCCCATAGATAATGGGAAGGTTTTCAGAATCCCACAAGAGTGACACCGCAAGTAAAAGCTAGTCAAACTGCAAACAACGCCACCATCGTTCATTACTTGATGAACAAAATGGATTTCACTCCGACAAAAAGAAAGGACTTATTTTAATTTCAAATAAAAGAATAAAGATCTAAAAGCGACTCCAGGTAAATTAAAATGGATGTTTGAACTGAGAAAATTAAGATTTTCTGTTTGAGCACCAACCAATCGAGTTCTCAATGAAGCTTTGAAGCTATTCTTTCATTGTATTGCAGATTATTGCCGAGTTTCATACATTTTTGTTCATATTTTATGAATTGCCTTTAGATCCAGAAATACAAGCTGTATCAGTACGAGTCAAGTGTAACCTCTACCCTCTCACGATAGCTGCATTGTATTCTCCTCCAAGACACTCCATAAAAAAAGAAGAATATATAAACTTCTTAAGTCAACACGGGCAAAGATACATTGTGGGTGGTGATTTCAACGCCAAACATAAGCACTGGGGATCCAGACTTATTAACACCAAAGGCCGGGAATTATATAGAGCCATACAAGAGTTAAACTGTGAAGCTGTATCTACAGGCAAACCAACCTACTGGCCCACGGACCCTAACAGGATCCCAGACCTGATCGATTTTTTCATCTGTAAAAATATATCTAAAGGCGAGTTTATTATAGAAGAAGGTCATGACATGAACTCGGACCATTCTACTATTCTACTAACATTAAGTAGACGTTTCCTGCATAATGAGAAACAACCCATATTAGTCAATAAGTATACTGACTGGGATAGTTTTAGACTAGACTTAGACAATAGAATAGAATTAAGAGTTCAGCTTAAAACCCCTGAACAACTAGACGCAGAAGTTAGTAAATCCATACTAATATTATAAATGCGAAAGTAACTCTGTCTGTCTGTCTGTCTGTCTGTCTGTCTGTCTGTCTGTCTGTCTGTATGTTACGCTTTCACGCCTTAACCACTGGACCGATTTTGATGAAATTTGGTAGAGGGATAGGTTAGACCTTGGGAAAGGACATGGGCTATGTTTTGTCGCGATAACCGACATCCACGCGGGCGGAGCCGCGGGCAAAAGCTAGTTTATCATAAATATACAACAGGCAGCTTGGAATAACACTCCTGAGAACCCAAAATTGATAAAACGATCGGTGTACCCAGCACACATAATGAATCTTATTAAGCTAAAACGAAGGCAACGGAGAAGATGGCATTTAACCAGAAGCACTCAAGATAAAACTGAACTTAATAACTTAACTAAACGTCTCAAAAGGGAAATAATAAGTTATAATAATTTGTTAACAAACAACTATCTACGCCAGTTAACAATTGACTGCAAGTCAGACCA
The DNA here is from genome assembly GCA_914829495.1 of Eilema sororculum. NCBI lineage: Eukaryota > Metazoa > Arthropoda > Insecta > Lepidoptera > Erebidae > Eilema > Eilema sororculum. Next base: position 929,626 of record OU618536.1, read on the forward strand.
CTCGTTATGGAAAGTTACAAAGAATATAAAAAGACCCATCACACAAATTCCTCCTATAAGAGAAGAAAATGGGAAATGGGCTATTAGCAATCAACAAAAAGCTGACAGGTTCGCTCAGTACCTGGAGTTCATATTTCAACCCAACGTGGTAACATCGAACTCCGCTGAAATTATGAATTTGTCACCAAAAACGCAAAGTGACATCTCAGAAATAAAGCTCGCTACTCCAAACGAAGTATCAAATACGATTAAATGCCATATAAATTCGAGGAAATCACCTGGCTACGACCTAATAACAGGTGAAATCCTACAAAATCTAAATCGCAAAGCAATTGTAAAACTGACCACGCTTATCAATGCTGCATTTCGATTAAAGTATGTACCTGATCTGTGGAAAGTAGCTGAAATAATCATGATAGCAAAACCTGGGAAACCACCAGAGGAACCAACTTCATATAGACCAATATCCTTATTATCAATAATAGCAAAACTTTTTGAGAAATTACTATTAAAAAGACTCAAACCAGTTATAGAAAATAGCAATCTTATCCCAGATCACCAGTTTGGCTTCAGAGACCAACATTCACTATTGACCAGGTTCACAGGATTACTAATTATATCGAAACAGCCCTAGAAGAAAAGAAAGTATGCTCCACTATATTCCTTGATGTAGCACAAGCTTTTGACAAAGTTTGGCACGAAGGTCTCATATATAAACTAAATGTTATGCTACCGAGACAATATGCAGACATTCTTGAATCATACATATCAAACAGAGCATTTCGCATTCGTTACGGAGATGCTTACTTGGAAACAAAGCCCATCAATGCTGGCGTACCCCAGGGAAGTGTATTAGGTCCGATCTTGTACCTACTGTACACTAATGATATCCCAGTTACAGAAAATAATCCTATTGCCACTTTTGCCGATGACACGGCTATTATGGCGATAGGTAATACTCATGAAGAGGCAGTGGAAAAAGTCCAAATAGCGGTTAATCAAGTTCTAACCTGGACTAAAAAATGGCGAATTAGGCTAAACGAAAGCAAGTCGATTCACGTCGACTTCACCAATAAAAGATCACAACATTTTCCTGTATTTATTAATGGTCAACAAGTTCCATACTCTAATACAGCTAAATATCTTGGTATGACTCTTGACGCTAAGCTGCGCTGGAAAGAACACGTCAAGAAAAAGAGATCTGAACTGAAAATACGCTACCAGAAAATGTACTGGCTACTTGGAAGACACTCCCCGCTATCAGTACACAACAAAGACCTATTATACAAACAGGTATTGATGCCAGTATGGACTTATGGTATCCAGCTCTGGGGCTGTACCAGTAAGAGCAATCGTCAGATCATACAACGATTCCAAAACAAAGTACTCAGGGACATAGTTAATGCACCCTGGTATATTCGAAACTGCGATCTACATCAAGACCTAAACATGGATGTTGTAGACCGAGTAATACAAAAATATGCAGAAGCCCACGAAAACAGACTTCATCATCACGTGAATGTCGAGGCTATCCAGCTTCTTGACATCACTAATATAGTAAGAAGACTGAAACGGACGAAACCGTTCGAGTTAGTGTAGTGTTTTAGCGACCAATAAACTTATGTAGTGATGAGTGCTGCTTACAAAGAACACATGAACAAAGTGTCTTCGCCTTAATAAAAACTAAGTAAGTGTTAATGGACGCATTCTTAGGATAATGTTTACGTAGTAATTTAGGTGAAATTTGTTTACTAATTGGCCAACTAGGCTAGATTGTAATATATTAATTAAAGTATAAACTACTTTATTAGAAAAAAAAAAATATTAAATTAAATGTTGCAAATATTTTACCTCCTCTTTTTTGAAGTGGATTTAAATGTACCTTTTACTTTGAATAGATGTAGCTAAGTTCTGCCGAGTTTGGCAAGCCCACAGCGCATGATAGAACAGAACCGGCAGAATATGAGATCCGACATTATAATGTAAACATCACTTAATTCGTTCCATATTCAACAAATAAAGAACTTGAACAGGAACTTGAACTTGAACATGTTTACAGTTTTGATATCTTTTTAGAGTTGTTAAAACTGAATTTCAGGATTCAAAATTCGAACGGTATTAACAATTTTATTCGCCTGCGTGATATCCAGCGCCCACAACCCATGGGAACCCTATTCCAGGCTTAAATATTCAATTTTTTTATCTGGTAATCCAGACTATCCATGTACCAAATCCGGTCAGCAGACTGTGATTGAATAACGAACATTGTCATAAATTGTCCCATTTATAATATTTGTAGGAATAAGATTAGGATAGGAAAGTAAAAAGTAGGATATTAAAATGGCGATAAAGAAGAAAACTACATAAAATAGGACGAAATCCAAAGTGCCAAATCTAAAGCCGCGTGCATTGTACCTAATTAATATGCCAAAAGTGACCGACTCAGTAATTGTAATTACACTAATTACACAAAGAACACAAGATTACTTCGTCTAGCTCCAGACTTTCTTTCTTCATTCGTTATTTATTAAATTGAAGACAAATAGAAAAAAATCAGAACAATAGGCGCGATGTTGAAATTGAAATGAGATGAAATGAAACGAGGCGGAGTGAAAATTTCTTGAAATTAAATTGTATAAAACGCCATGTTGGTTCCCGGTGGAGTAAAATAAGAACACCACGTCTCTTCCTGTGTTCGTTATAGAAGGCGGCTAAAGGTTAATAGGGCTGTTTTACGACACTAAATATACATACAATGCCTAACAGCCCACTTGAGGGCAATAGACTTGCCCTCTATTGCGTAGGACCGAAAGCAACATGTGGGCGTTAATACAACCTTGCCTACCCCTTTTTTAGGCTCTTGACCTTGAATATGTTCGCTAGGCTTGCAAGAAAGGGACCGTTGACAGTAGTTATAAATTATTCCCGAAGTTTCACAGGGACTAATCATGTGGCTATATTCGGCTTCATATTTATAAATCATGACAGTTCAGCGTCGTATGACAGTCGCTAGGGACTGGCCGTCGCGTCGCTTAAAATAACGACATAAGGGTCTCAAGGTCTATAGCGATTTTGATTTATTGCCCTGTAATTTATATTTAAACTAAAAGATAAAATAATTTTTTGAAATTTTCAAGCGATGTATTTATACTAGCTTTTACCCGCGGCTTCGGATGTCGGTTATCGCGACCAAATGTACCCTATGTCCTTTCTCATGGTCTAATCTACCCCTATACCAACTTTCTGAGACTTTGCCTTTAGCTTAACATCAGGCGAAGTGAAGTAAAATTGACGTGTCCGGTATAAAAAAAATCATCAAAATTCGATCAGTGGTTTAGGCGCGAAAACGTAACATACAGACAGACAGCGGTACTTTCGCATTTATAAAATTAGTGTGGATAAGCCGAAAAATTGCGATTCGTACTCACGCGCAAAGGGTTCCGCAGGTACCATTCTACTTTTAATATATTTTGTTATAGTGGCAACAAAAATACAGCATCTTCCCGAAAAAACAATCATCTCGCTATCACGGCTCGTGAGGACTATCCTTCAGTACCCTAAAAAGTATGAATGTACCTTATTTAACTTGTCAATAACAATATACCTTTTTCAGTGAAAATACTCACTAACGTAAGTATTTTCCCAGAAAAAGGTATCAATGTTTCAAAGTTAGAAAGGTACACTTAATTTAATCGAGCCAACGTAAAACGAAACAAGCCAACTTCGATATTTACAACACTACGAAAGTAGTTTTCTCTTTACAGTGAGTGCTAGCGGTGTAATACAATTTACCACAGTTTTATTAGAGGTTTTTTTAGCTACTTTTTTATATGGTATACTATTATATAATTGTAAATTGGAAATGTTTGTTCGCGATGGACGCAAAAACCACTGAACGGATTTTGATGCAAATCTTACGTTTGTTTGATTGCAATTGATTGAGTAGAACCGTAAAACGTATAGGATGCTGTGGGCCGCAGTCCTGGTACATTTGCATGAAGTACCAGGCTAACAAAATTTTAAGGAACTTTATCTGGGTCGCGGGAGCAGTGTGTCCTAAACCTTTCTTTTCCGAACTTAACGCGGACGAAGTCGCGAGGAAAAGCAAATCTATATATACTTATATAAAAATGAACCCCTATTTCCCTTGGTCACGACATCACGCCTGAACGGCTGAACCGATTTCGCTAATTCTTTTTTTGTTGTGTTCGTTATTGTTAGGAGAAGGTTCTTATGAAAGAAAAAATGAAGAAAATTGCGCGGTAAATTAGAAAATTTAAGAATACATTAACCACCATATAAAATAGCTGATCCGACATAAGCCATGTCTAAATTTTGAATTTGGAATACGAATTGGAAAAAAATGTGTTTATTAACCTAATACTGCTGTATGATATTCTTCTATGTTATCTGACGTTTGATATAGAATTGACATAATGCGTGCAAATATCGTCAGAGGGTGATTAGTAGACATTCTTCTGAATTAACAAAATGCCTGTTGCTTGGGCCGCGAAAATATTTCTGGTGGCTATTTTTTTTATTTAGGTCGAAAAATTGATGGTTTATGGTAGTATGAACGCCCTTGAGCGTAGAGGTAGGTATATGGTTGTATGGGTCCCATAGGTATATAGGCTCCGTAGGTGTAAATATGGGCCCCGGTGACCTATTAGTGTCGGGAGCTCCGTGGGCGTATGGGTCCCGAATCGAAATGCTTTCCGTTCTCAAAATAATTAGGAGAATTTGATACAGCTAATTGATTCTAATTTTGTTTGAAGTTTGCCGGGACAGCTAGTACATATATAATTATAATCAACCCTTTATCCCCGGAGTGCTAGGCAGAGGTTAATTAACACCCACATTTCACCAATCATTGTACTCGGTCCAACGTAATAGGGGATGAGCTTATTGCCGTATTCCGGGCATTATTACTGACTCGCGCCATGCATCTGAGGCTGAGTCTGGGCTGCATATATTATGTGTCTGATGTTAAACAGCCTTAATCCTTAGTCGCCTTGTACGACACCGCATGGAAAGAGATGGGGTGGCCCAAATTCTAATCGGCCGGGAACCACGCGACTTTATATAGAACACATTAATATGACTTCAAGCTGAATACGTCTGGCCAGCAGCGTGGAAACAGTAGGCCAAAGCCTACCAATATTGGGATGTCCAGCAATGGCTTGCAATAAGCTAATTGATTGATTGACTGAAGTGACTTCACCTAATGGCTGACAGTAAGGTGAAGGTGTATTTTCTGAAAAGAGGATCGCCATTACAGACTCCTCCAATGTTAAAATCAGCTGACTTCTTCATCAGATGGTATTTCACGCCCCATTTAAAGAACTCGGGACTGTAGGAAGAAGGAAACATGTGTGCTGGTAAAGAAAAACAAAACTTTATAGTGCGGCAAGGCAAATAGTCTCTCTGGCTATATATTATGGCAATAGCTTACCATGGGTCTAGATAGCGTTGTGTAGAATGTTGTGGAATATATTTTATAATAAAAAATAGTCACTGAACCAAATTCAATTCACTTGTTATTATCTACGTCAAGTTTCTTCAGTGAATTATTATATTTCAGAAAATTTTATAATAATAAATAGCCTATCAAGTGCGAATTGGACTTGCGCTGTAAGGGTTCCGTAGAAAATGGAATTCAGGGATGAACTTATAATACATAAACAGCAATATATTCTGATTGCGTTATATTCATTTTTGCACAGTTTCAGAACGTTGCAAACTTGAGAATGTGGTATGAATTTCAACTTGACACATTCATTCCTGAGATAAAGGTCTTGACTGACCGACAGATAGACATACAGACGTACAACGAAGTATAAGGGTACCATTTTTTCATGGTTTTTTGGTTTAACCCAAGATGTTTACGAAAATTACTACAAATCAATGTATTTGATACATTCAACCAAGCATCTCGAGATTGTGGTTAGTAAGTACTCCTGTATTTGAGGACCCCTTTAGTCCAACTTTGAAGGGACTTAACCTCAAGGGTCACGGGTACAAATACGTATCTATTTGCATGGGACTAACTGTTTTTGAATGTTTCTTTGTGTATGTACTGTAACATTATCTATTTACGAAACTAAGCCAAAGTTTATCCGGGCTTAAAGTCTCGTGCACACTTTTTTTTTCGTGCGGAAATTCCCTCAGATACCTCCCAGGCCGAAAGAGCCGGAAGGGGAGGTTATGCCGGACTAGAATCGACTAAAACCGCACGCTGACTGAGAGTCGTGGTGCTAGGCCGGAAGTGAGGTTATTAATTTTGTTGTGTTCCCGGGGGTGAGTAGGGTAGTCAGAGCTTACTGACATAGAATTATTATTATTACTTATTTATTGTGTCTTAACTGAATCTTTATACTGACATTTTATGTAGCTGCTCATGTCTCAATTTGCTGTATTTAACATTTAATAATGCTTATGTGAATTTTGGTTACATAATTAAATGAATAAAATAAATAACATTCTACACAACGCTATGGGCCTAGCATGGTAAGCTGTTAAGCTTGTGTTATGGATTCTAGAATGTGGATAAAATAATAAATATGACATGTGTACTTACTACTACTTAGATACTTTTAGTAAATTGATTGACATTTATGTATATTTGAATTCACTATTTGAATTGCTTAATTTTATATGTTACCGGCAATGTGGATAATGCAGATATTCTGTACAATGCCTAGGCATTGTAAGTGTAATACCGAGCGCAATCAGGCAATGAATGAAATATTATGGATATTATTATTAATTAAATATTTTGCCTAGGCAATGTATAAAATGCCTAGGCATTGTATAGAATGCCTTGCGAGCCGTACTCGGAAGAGGCTCTGGTGCATTATTTTCTCGAGTGGAAACTCTTACTTGAATTAAGTTGTACAGAAAATATGATAAGTTATATAGAAAAATAAAACACTAAATAAACCAGGTCGAGAGAATAAAGTTTTCATATTACTTATACTCCCTAGGGAACATGTTCGACTTTGTAAAGGCTGACAAGCTAAGAAATGTTTTGAAAGGATTGTGTGTGCTGAATTGGCTATTAGCCAGGTCGAAGAAAAAAAGCATTGTTATGCATAGTTAGCTTGTTTATTCGTTTGTTTGTTGCTGTCATCAGACCCAATCTCTCCCCATGCGGTGTCTAACAAGGCGACTAAGGAATAGGGCTGTTTTACATCATACAGACACAGACGCAGACTCAGGTATAGTCAACAATAGTCCCCGGAATATTATGGCAATCGACTCACCCCCTATTACATGGAACCGACTACAGTTATTGGTGAAATGTGGGTGTTAATTCACTTCTGCCCTAATCCTTCGGGGATAAAGGCATGATTATTTATGTATGTAGTATTTATATTGTTGCTCAATTATGGCCGTAGCAAATAGCCGTGTTCGTTCCCGGTGGAGTAGAATATGATCACCTCATCTCTTCTTGTGGGGGTCGTAGAAGGTGACTATGAAATAGAGCTGTTCTCATACCGACAGTAAACATATAGACCATGACTTAGTGCCCGCTTGAAATCTTCAGTTTTTTCGGCTCAGTAGTCCGATGATGCAGATTATTATAAATCATCGGACTACTGAGCCTTTTAGTCCGATTCAACATTCTGAAATTGTTTTGTTTTATTGTTTTATTTAAAAAGAATATTAGAACCGAAGTTACTAATATTCCCTCTAACCTCTCCAACTAAGCTAAAATGCTTGTGCTAGGAGTGGGTTCACGCCGGTAGTGTAATGGACCGAACCCGGGACCTCTCGATCGTAAGGCCGACTCCTTAACCACTAAGCTACCGACGCTTGCATGCATGCATGAGTGCATGAAATGAATGCAGCAGTATTGACATTTGTTTTGCATATTGGGGTATGCTATGTTGGGGTATTTATTAAACTTCGTCAAGATCTTTCGGGTCTAAGCCAATTTTTCCTGCTAGTTGCTGACAACAGGGCAAGGATATGGTTCAAGCTTCTCTTTCGGAGTAGAGCAGTCGCTCTCATTGAAGTCAAAAGGAGAAAAACCAGTAAGAAGACCTCAGGCTGATAGATATAAACTTCACAAACTGTCAGTTAACCTAAAAGATTCCACTAAAGCGTTATTACTTACTATTTTAATATACAATGAATTATTAACCTGTTATTGAAATATAGGTCGAGTAAAAAAACGTCAATGTATAAGGGTTGTCGCGATGTGACTCGTGGGTGCGGTGATATCGAAAGGGTCAGACGAATTATCCAATATCGTGAAGAATGCGTAATATTTATGTAAAGGTATTTGGGTGACGTGGAATTCAACCCTATTCACATACTTTATGATCTATAGATCATTTATAACCAGCGTTTTGTGCTTATTTATGTTGGAAAGGGGTGTGAAATGATCTTATTCCAGTGATTACAATATGGGGTTATTCAAGAAGGGCATTGGAAGGTTCCTACATGTATACGTCACAGGCCACAGAAAGTACTCATTTGACGAACTGATTGATATGAATTTTAAAAATGTACATAATTAAACAATTGTAGGTATTTTTATTCTCTTTTTTAGTATTTATTTAGGATTTTATTATTTCTTTAATTGTTAGTATCACGTATAATATTCAGATTATCTTTGTACAATTTGGATTTGAGTGTTCTCATTAGAATTAAAATATAGAAATAGATTCCAACCCCAAGGATATAGACTTGTGCGCTCTAAATCATCATTTCTCTCTGCCACCGGTCTCGCTGGATGCAGCTACCAAGCAGAGCACTCTGCATGCTGTCTCTTGTGTGCCCACGCCGCAGACTCCACCTTTTCACTTGAACCCTGTATCTGAAGCAGAAGTTCAAAAATCTCTCTTGTCTATTTCTTCGTCTGCTGCTGGCTCTGATCATATCTGCTCAAATATGATTCTTCCTCTTCTTCCTTTCACACTTCCTGTTATAACTCATATTTTCAATTATTCCCTTTTCTCTGGTACTTTTCCTGACTCCTGGAAACCAGCTTTTATCATTCCGTTACCCAAATCGCCCAATCCTTCCTCAGTAACCGATTATCGGCCAATTTCCATTCTTCCGTTTCTTTCAAAAGTTCTTGAGCATATTGTTCACCGACAACTGTCTTTATTTTTATCTTCCTCTAACCTTCTCAGCTCTTTCCAATCTGGATTCCGTAAAGGACACAGCACAGTCACGGCTCTCGTTAAAGTAACTGACGATATTCGCTGGGCTATGGAAAAGAAAGAACTAACTCTGCTAATATTGCTGGATTTCAGTAGCGCTTTCAACTCCGTCGATTTTGACATACTGCTTGGCACCCTGAAGAGCATTAACGTTTCCTCTAATGCTATCTCTTGGTTTGATTCCTATCTTCGAGGGCGGTCGCAGTGCGTTCACCTGGAACAGGAGTCCTCTGACTGGTGTGGACTGGCTGCGGGTGTACCCCAGGGAGGTGTCCTTTCTCCTCTCTTATTTTCCATCTTCATCAACTCGGTCACAGGTCTAATTTCATCCAACTATCATCTATATGCCGATGACTTGCAGCTATACCATCATTTTGCAGTGACTGACGCCTCCTCGGCAGTCTCTGCCATGAACCACGACCTGCATCGTATTAGCAACTGGGCCAAATCATTCGGACTATGTATCAACCCAACTAAATCGCAGGCAATGATCATTGGCAGCACTCGGATGCGCAGGCAGCTTGACTTCTCCACATTACCTCCTGTAACGCTGGACGGAACTCGGATACCCTACTCGGATACCGCCAAGAACTTGGGTGTACTCTTTGATGCTAACCTATCTTGGAGTCCTCACATCAATGAGGTTAGTAAAAAGGTACATTACAGCTTTCACTCCCTGAGGTGTCTCCAGAGTTTTCTACCTTTAAAAACTAAAATCTCTCTTGCCCGAACCCTTATCCAACCTATTATCGACTACGCTGATGCCTGTTTCCTAGATGCCACTGAGGAACTTTTAAACAAATTGGAGAGACTGCAAAACTTGTGTATTCGGTTCGTATTCAATCTGAGGAAGTACGACCACGTCTCGCAGTTTCGTAAAGAACTCAAGTGGCTCCCTATCCGCCACCGTAGAAACACTCGAATTCTCTGTCTCCTTTTTAATATTCTGCACAACCCCTCTGCACCATCTTACCTGAGGGAGCGTTTCTCATTTGTTCGTGCCTCTGATGCTCCGTGCAGATCAAGCCTCCGATTTCTCCTTAAATTCCCATCCCACAAAACTGATTTCTGCTCTTACTCCTTCACCGTGCAAGCGGTCAGACTGTGGAACTCGCTACCGTCTGACATCAGAGCCAGCAACACGCTGTCTGTATTTAAAAGCAAAGTTCGCAGTCATTATCTCTCTTCTGTTCAGTGACGTCAAGTCGTGGGCGGAGGAGGGATGGTGATTCTCCTATTTATGCATAAATGTTTGCTTATTTATTGTACTGTGTATGTTTATGTATATTTGATATTATTTAGGTTTATGTAGAATATATTTAGTATATCATTTTTAGTTAGTATAAAATATATATGATACTTAATATGGTATATTTATTTAGATATTAAGTACTACTGTACCTTTTATAATGTTAAGCGTGTGTGTGCACTTATAGTTTTCTCTCTAATTACTATACACACAATCACACCAATTTTCGTATGTGTCACGATCTCCTCTCGCCGGTCTGCTGGGAGAAATTTCTTATAGAAATAAGCAGTACCAATGTACTAACTTTTCAACATCCATTGTATGTTATGTATTCGCTTTGTGTGTGCATGAATATTAAATAAATAAATAAATTAAAAAAAAATTGAGTCCACCAATTTTTTTTTAATATTATTTTTGGCCTATTGCCATTCAGCGGGTACTTTGGGATTACGTCGTTATCGTTTTCATATTAATAGTAATAATAATAATAAATATTCCACAAGATTCCACACAACGCTATCTAGACCCATGGTAAGCTTTTATAGCTTGTGTTATGGAATCTAGAATGCGGAATAAACATACTTATATACCTTTTTTTTTTTGTAAATTCATACATATTATACATAGAAACACCCAGACCAATGCAAATAGCCATATTCATGCATACAAATATTTGCACCGAGCGGGAATCGAACCCGCGCCTCCTGCGTGGCAGTCGCATGCACTACCGCCACGCCACGGAGGTTGACAGTAGGAAGTAGAATTTAAGTTTCCTTTAAGTTTTCACTGTCTCAGATGATGACTCTTTCCAATTTGAAACTTGACTTGCATTCTGTAGCACCGTAGCAGTAATCTACGAGAGTGCTACGAAGCTACGGTTTACAAGCGGCGACTGTTATGTTTGTAGATAGCCGTAAAAGGTCTGAAGTGTCTTGTATAAAGTGCTAGTGGGAGTCTCTCGAATGGTTATAGCTTTGACCATATACCTGCTGTATAGGCAGCTCACGTGTTTCCTTCTTCCTACAGTCCCGGGTCCTGTAAGCGGGATGTGAAAAGGCATCTGATGAGGCCGTCAAGCTGAGTGCCACCACTGTTAACATGGTACATGTTTACGATGGTGACCCTTTTTCCGAGACTTTGCCTTTAGCTTACCATCAGGCGAGGTGAAGTCAAATTGACGTGTCTCTTATATATATAAAAAAGCTATTCTATGTTTTTTTACCGACTTATCTGATGGGAAGTGGTTACCGCGGCCTTGGGACGTATGCAACACCAGGGAAATCACACTCGTGCTGGCAACCCTGTCAGTATTTTTTCAATTTCAAATGTATCCCGCAAAAGCGTTCCTTAAGAGACAAGCCGTTGTAAATTCCTGTTGCTGGTAAAAATATTTTTCGTGAATTTTAATTATCAAGGTTTTCTTTGTACAATTTTATGTTTTCCTGGCTTTGAGGCGCGTAATATCTTTCATATTTTATTTATTAAAACATGGATAATAATTTTTCTATTTTCCTGTATGGCTTACTTAACTAAGTAATATTAAGCAATATACGTATGAAGTAAAGTAACAAGACCTTCTGAATAACGGACTAGGACTTGCACTGGTTTCTCTTTCAGGGTTGTAGCCATTGCTCGCGACTCCACTCGCTTGGAGTTCTTATCCAGTTCAAGCAACCTAATCTAGGGATGAAAATAGCTTATGTAATCCTAATTGTAATCTATCCCTGAACCAAATTTCCGTCAGATCCGTTCAGCCGTTTAAGCATCATAGATTAAGAAACACTGATACATCTTTACAAACTTTCATTATGAATAAAATTAGTTGGAAAGCAATGTTTATTCTGCAAATAATAAATAAATATTCCACAAAATTCTACACAACGCTATCTAGACCCATGGTAAGCTTAAATAGCTTATGTTATAATATATAGAATGCGGATAAACATACTAAGATACTTTTTAGTAAATATGTGCATATTATACATAGAAACACTCTGACCAATTCAAGTAGCCATTTTCATGGATAAAATTATTTGCACTGAGCGGGGATCGAACCCGCGCCTGCTGCGTGGCAGTCACGTTAATTACCATCAAGTAACTGTAACACAAGATCTTTTCTATACCCCGTTGTATGACGTCATCAATATCCAATATATTGCCTTTAACATACATCCAATACTCTGCTCCATAGAAGATCCTTCTTTGATATTGAGTAGTCGTATCTAGTTTCAAAACAAACTTCACCTATTGGTAACACTATCCACTGTACTGCCGTACCGGTGTCAAACGACGCGTGTTATTGAAATGACAGTTAGTACCCGTCCTGAAAAATTTGATTTATTGTAGAAGCTTTAACCATAAAGAGTGCAAGTCACTAACGTCTGCCAGAGGGTAACTGGGACACTAAGGGCTCTCTACCGCCCTAAAAATTTTCTTCCACCCAAAACCAAGACAATGCTTATGCAAACTTTAATTTTTCCTATTTTCGACTATGGTGATGTGTGCTATTTCGACCTGAATGCAGATCTGCTCAATAAACTTGACCGACTTCTCAACAATTGCATTCGATTCGTCTACAATCTTAAAAAGTATGACCATGTTTCGGATTATCGTGCAGAGCTGGGTTGGCTACCCATCCGACGGCGACGCAGTCTGCGAGCTGTCAGTCTGGTCTATACGCTATTAAATTCTTCTAATGCACCGGCTTACTTAAAATCCCAACTCCATCTTCTTGGTTCGCACCATAATAAAAATCTACGCTCGTCTTACAATCTTTTATTTTTATTTTTATTTTTATTTTTTTTTATTTTTATATATTCGGGAAAACAAACAGTTACACAATGTTCTTAATCTAAGGTCTTAACATTAACTTAGTTGTAATTATGTAACCTACAGCGTTATCCACATGTTACTAGAGTAGTATTTTATAATTATACAAAAGCCAATAATCATCTTTACAGTGTCTTAATGCAAATAAAAATGTGACTTATTGATAATAATCGTACTTGAATTTCAATAATAGTTACAGTTTTTCAGGAATTTAATTTTTTTAACAAAGAAGTTTTAAACTTGTTATACGACAGGGTGAATATATCCACATCTGTAAACAATTTATTATAATTATCAACAATGCGATTTAGAGGCGCACGAATTCCAGCATTAGTGCGGCTAGTGAAAACGGCGAACAGTGGGCGGGACCGCACCTGACGTCTGATGACTGTCCTTGGGACAATATAACACAATTTATTTGTTAATTCAGTGCAGTCGAATCTATTATTGCACAAGTCATATAGAAACATGTTTTCTAGAAAGAGACGCCTGGATTCCAAGTCAAGTAAATTCAAATTTTCATTAGTACAGTGACAACGGTACTGCACTGCTCTAAAGAACTTATTTTGTACTCTCTGCAGACTATCTTTGTATTTTTTGTACAACGGGTTCCATATCAATACCGCATACTCCAGTTGCGACCTGACCAAAGATTTATAAAAGTGAACATATGTATCAGTATGCTTAAAATCTATGGTGGACCTCATAACAAAACCATACATGCGATAAGCATTATTAACAATTTTATCAATGTGTTGATCAAGGTGGAGCTTAGAATCCAGCAGCACCCCGAGATCCCTCACCGTAAGAACGCTACTTAAAGTGGCATGGGATAGTGAATATATGTTTTGAATTATGTTTTGCTTTTTTGTAAATGTAATTGTATAAACGGCGTCAACTTGCACTTGATTATCCATATTATGAAATAAAAAGTCTGTGAACCTCAATAAATTAGTAATAGTAGATCTCCTTTGAACGAATCCGTGCTGTTGTTTTAAGATAATATTATGAATACAGGGATAAATAGCTTTATGCACAAGTCTCTCGAAAACCTTTGATAATGTGGATAAAATAGAGATAGGACGGTAATTTTCGACATCGTTCTTAGAGCCTGCTTTATGTACTGGTGTAATGTTGGCTCGTGCTGTGTAATGAGCATAGTGCATTTCGTACTTGATCTAGAGAAAAAAATATAGTGTTTATCATAATACTGTTATCTGCATAAGTTTCGGGGGGTAGCCAGCTCCCGCTGCTATATGATGAGGCTTCATAAACAGATTCAAAAAACTTTGAGAACAAATTACATATGGTAGGGGGATCATTAGAGGTTTGATTCCTATAGAAAACAGTGGCAGGAATACCTGTATTTGTTTTACGGTTGGAAATGTAGCTCCAAAGATATTTTACATTTTTCTTTATGTTATCTTCTATAGTATTAATATAGGCTTTATAGTTTATTTTACATTCCGTAAGAAATCGACGCCTAAGAAATGAAAACTGCTCATAGTCTGATATATTGTTGTACGTTTTCCATTTGAGTCACGCTTTTTTCTTATTATTAAAAATGTGTTTGAGTGATTTAGAGAACCAGATGGGAAACTTAGTTGATTTGACACGGGACATGGGAGTGTGATTCTTAATAGATTTATAAACAGCATCGTAAAATATGTGCACGCAGTTCTCAGCGTTCGCACTATTCAAAACATCAGTCCAATGAACATTAGACAAATCCTGATTAATTTGTTCGTAGTCAGCTTTGTAATAGTTGAATTTTGGTGATTTAGATTGCGGAAGAGACATGTTTACGGCTTTATGCGTAATAATGGCACAGAATGGAGGATGAGGAGCATTAAACTTCTTCTTCACTGTCCCACTCACACTTCAAGCCTTGTTCACTCTTCTTTCTCTGTGCAATCAATTCTCCTCTGGAATGCGCTTCCTCTAGAAGTTAGGTTGTCCCCAAATCGTTTAGTCTTCAAAAACAAAGTTCGATTGACCTATAATGAACCATAGGCAGAATAATATTTATAACAATTTTCCGTATAAGTATGTATATATGTATAGATGTTATATTATGTATAGCGATATGTATTTTATTTATTTATTGTACGTATATTATATATATATATATATATTTACCAACTTATTTAAGTATATTTATATTTACTGTTTGTATGTTTATTATTTATACCGTAATGTACCTACTAGATAATACTTCGAGCACCTACCTTGATAAATCTCTGCATCACCCAAAGGTTGACTGGTAGAAAATGCCTACGGCATTAAGTCCGCCTTTGTAAATTTTTGTTAACCTACTACCTCACAGACTCAAAGACGGTGGGCATACACCACTGAGCCAGTCAGCCTGTGACCGCGGCCGGTGTAACCTGGTCGAAACGTCAGGCAAATCAAAGGTATGTATGTATTTGTCTAAGATGGCGTTAATTTCCGTTATCATTATTGTATATCATGGAACGCGAGAGTTTAGAAGTTAGTGCAAAATAGGTTTCTGTGCTACAGGATAAGTTTTCCACACAAGCAGAACCACGGGCAACACTTAGTTACTAATAATTTTATCAACACATAAACAAACAAGAACTCAAGTCTAAGTCCCACTAGGAATCAACTTCACCAAGTTCGTTGTTTTGGGTTCTTGAAGCAGGCTTCCACCGACGAACCCTTCTGATTAAAGGTTCGTGCAAAACTCACAACTAGTGGGACAAACTTGTCCGAGAAAGTTATACTTTGCTATTTGCGCTAGAATTTGAAGTTACATGTACATTAGTAGTTTATGCTTGAGGTTTCATCTTCACGGAATATTGAGCTGGTTTCCGCAACCCACAGGAACTTATTTCTAAAATAACATACATATGTATACATATAGCTGCATTAGGGCAGAAGAAACGCCACATCATGTGCTTACAGAGTGCATGAGCGTGGCCGAACAACGGGCGAAATTCCTCCAGTCACCAGCGTCGCTCCGGGAAGCATGTGGAAACCTGAAAAGGCTGCTGGCTTTTTGGGAGAATCTGGGTTGGTTGGAATGAGAGGTAAGACGTTACGCACAATGGCCAAATCAAGAGGCTAAGTGCGGAACACCAAGAATATTAAACATCGTTATAACATTGTTCATTGTTTCCGATAGTTCATATGAATATTGGTAGATGGCTTCTCCATTGCCCGAAAATAGTTGTATAGGAGGATTTCGAATGCTCAAGACGTGAAGAAGAGTGAAGAGCTGAAGTAGCTCAGTGGTCGGCGGGTTGAAGTCCCGTTTTGAGCATTAAGGTGAAGTCAATTTGTCGTGTCCTTTTATTAAATAAAAGAAACCAAAATCGATTTGCGATAGTTATCATACTGATTGCTTTAAAATTTCATCTCTCTGTTTCCAATATTTGAGAACTTAAAAAATGCTATTGCCCACAAATTTTAAGCTGCTTCCAAAACATACAAGAATAAAATCACCTTTTAACGCTGAGAAAGGCTTCGTTCGCTCCGGAAGTGGGAAATTCTGCGGGAAATAGAATTCTTAATGATATTTGTCTGCACGGCTTTACCTTCACGTGGCTGAGGTTTCAATTTTGGCCTATAAATAAATTAAAGGTGTATTAGGATTAAGTCATGTCAGTTCCTGTTGCTATACTAATATCTGTACCCTTAGGAGGTAGGTGGACCCCTGTAAAGTCCTACAACCTAGGATAGCCATAGGACTTTGATATTGCCAGTGGATGGCAGAGGTTACATAACAGCTACAAACACGGAAAATATATAAATTTCGTAGTCAAATGGAAAGCCGACCCTAAGTAATTTGAAATAGGGTTCGGAGTAGCATAAAATAATGAAGAAGTAACTGCATGCGAAAAACATCAGGAAAATTAAATGCTCAAGTCATGAAAAATCAATGTTTAGAAATAGTTGAAAAATCATTCATTTGGTTTCAACAGTTCGTAAGAATGTTGGTAGATGGCTCCATCGTCGTTCTTAAAGACGGATATAAAGAGAAGGGAAATTCGAAGTCATTCAGGTGTGGCTCAATAGCTCACTGATTTGAAATAGGGTTAGGAGTAGTATGAATTAAGAAGTAACTGCATTAGAAAAACATCGGGAAAATGAAATGTTCAAGTCATCAGAAATCAATGTTTAAAAATGGATGAAAAAATTCATTCAATAAAAAAAAGTAACTGCATCTTAAAGTGGAATAGCTTAAGTCTTATAAATTGAATTTCAAAGTGATTTAAAATGAATACTGTAAATCACGCTGTACATTCAGCATCAAATCGATCTTGTTGAGCAAAGTGCTCAAAAAGATATTAATTCCTTGGTTATCCTTCCTTTCTGATGACGAACTGTTGTGGTGATATTTGGTAGATACCTTTAATTCAACTGACTTAAATCAATAAAGCATTTCAATGAAAATTAATTATGATTTTTTGAATAAAGTACACGTCAATTTGACTTCACCTCGCCTGACGAAAAGCTAAAGGCAAAGTCTCGAAAAGAGGGTCACCATCGTAAATATTTACCATGTTAACAATATTAGCTTGACGGCCTTATCAGATGCCTTTTCACGCTCCGCTTAAAGGACCCGGGACTGTAGGAAGAAGGAAACACGTTGCAGATAAGAAGGGGAAGGAAAAAAGGCAGGGAGATTGGGCCTATTGCACTCTCACAGATAGATCTTATATGTTTAATATACAGCCAGTCGATTGGTACGAAACTAGGATGTAGTAAAAGAAAAGGAACGAGGATCGTTATTTCGGTCTGCTATCACAAATTAATATTGAGTTTAATATCACGAGAGCATATGGTACACTTTAATGTGTCGACACTTCTTTTATTAGGTAATAAAATTAGCACTGTCCGGTCTTCTACTGTACAGTAGCAACTAACAAAATGGTAAATCACACAGATAAACATATTTATATTTTATATTTTTTCAATTAGTGTTTGTTTAAACTACAAGTACTCAAGAACTTCTAGTTCAGTACAGGGGGTTCAAAAGTTTATCGAAGAAGGTTAAAGTTTATAAGCTGTATATCATCACGCTTCTATTCAAGGAAACGGGTCAATAATCATAGAAGTTAACTCATTCGGCAGATTCCAATGCATTATTCGAAAATTAATCAATTTCGGCTAATAGCTTAAAATACTGATACAGGGTTTCAAAGTATACTACGGGTGAAGCCGGGGCTGGTTGGTTAGTTATATCTATGAATAAGTATGAACATATTAATTATACTACTATCAAAAGTCTCACAATCTCAAAACTCCATCACTAAGTACTCAAACTTATTCGTAAACTTGGCGAGTTTCAATCAAAACTCATCCCATTTGAGTTTTACCTTCTAGCACAGAAAGGTAATAGTCTTCTAGCTTAGTTCCACTCCATGTTTTATTTATTAACTCCATCGTAGGGTTGCTTAATGAGAGGACGGAGGAACTACCGACTTGAATAAAACTGTAGTTTTTAAATAAATTTGTGTCTTGGAGTGGGTGTGTAGAAATTGATAGCCTCCGTGGCGTAGCGGTAGTAAACGCCACCGCTACGCAGGAGGCACGGGTTCAATTCCCGCTCAGTGCTAATATTTCTATGCATGAATATAGTTATTTGCATTGGTCTGGTCGTGCCTCGGAGAGCACGTTAAGCCGTCGGTCCCGGTTGCCATACGAACATCAATGGCAGTCATTACGGGTAGCTGGAGCCCTCAAAAGTCAAATAACTGATTTAAATAAATATCTAGACCCATGGTAAGCTATTATACCTTGTGTTATGGAATCTAGAATGCGGATAAACATACTTATATACTTTTTTTTTGTAAATACATACATAATTATACATAGAAACACCCAGACCAATGCAAATAGTCATATTCATGCATACAAATATTTGCACTGAGCAGGAATCGAAGCCGCGCCTCCTGCGTCGCAGTCGCGTACACTACCGCCACGCCACAGAGGCTGTCTATTGCCTTTGATATTGATATTGCCTTTGGGTTGCGGAGGTATATGGCAGTCGCTTCACAGAAAATATCGAAGTTCAGCCAAATCCACAGTTAGACTTGTAAATCGGACCCCAGACTCCAAGCTGAAAGCTTCCGATTCGAGTGGGATTAACGCTAAGATGAAGAAGAAGTGGGTAAATACAAATTCAAGGACACAAGGTGTTGCGTTTTGATGAAGTTCTCTTCAAAACTTCTTGTTTTACCAACATTTTACTAACGCGACACCGGATTAGAAAGTCAAGTGGTAGTAGCTTCCCACTTCCATCAAATGCGTGTACTGGGTGTAAGGGGAACGCTCCCGAAGCGGAAAACCCCTAGTAGTACTCCAGGTACATAACACACCCGGTATACCAAACTCAAACTCGGACTCGAACAAAATCAAACAAAGACTTTGACCTCGGATTTACAGGTTAAATAATGCTTATTTAACCTGTAAATCCGAGGTCAAAGTCTCGAATCAATAAATTTATTAAATTTGAAGCGTCGGTAGCTTAGTGGGTAAGGAGTTGGCCTTACGATCGAGAGGTCCCGGGTTCGAATCCTGGCCATTACACTACCGACGTGAACCCAGTCCTAGCACAAGCAATTTAGCTTAATTGGAGGAGTTTGAGGGAATATTAGTAACTTCGGTTCTAATATTCTTAAAAAAAATTGTAACGTCGGTTCCAATATTCTTTATAAAACATTCCAAAAAAAATTATCACCATCTTAGCGTTGGTCCCAGTAGAACTCGACGGTTCTATCTCTATGGCCAGGATCCGCTTACTCTTTCCTATCCTTTTGATTTGATTTATAATATGTTTATAGGACCAACCTACCCTTAGAGGAAAACCCGCGTCAGATCCTCGTCCATCAATCGACAAATCAGGAGGGGCTCTGCTTTGGGTTTCAAATATCTTGTCTCCATATACCTACACCCAAAACTATGGAATATTCTTATAAACTCGAATAACAAAAACCGGCTATTTGTCTGTCTATGGTCTAAAGGCCTTTACATAATTACGTGATGGGTTTTTACACGGACGGGACGGGGTGCGGGGCGGGTTCTTCTTTCCTTGTTCACAACATTAGTTCACAACTTTTTTTTTTAATGGCTGAATGAATGAAAGATGAATTCAATATTTGGGCGGAGTCATCAAAAATCAATGTTTAAAAAACGTTGAGAAATCATTCATTGGTTCCAACAGTTCGTAAGAAAGTTGATAATGGCTCCACCATCGCCCTTAAAGACGGATATAAAGAGTAGGAAAATTGAAGAGATTCAGGTGTGACTCAATATCTCAGTTGGAAGAGCATTCCCCCTGTAAGGGAATGGTCATGGGTTGAAGTCTCATTTGAGCGCTTCTTTTTCCCGATCTATTTCGAAATTAGTTCACAACGTTGGATTACAATTACAATCGCGGTTCTTATGCATTAATACCACATTCAGCCATTTAAACTAACTTGTAATCAAACAAAACTCTCAACTCCACCACGGTGATCAGCTCACAGATAACTCTGCTCCTTCATATAGAACCACGACATAAACATCTGCCACAAAATTGATTCTGTGACCTTGTATTGAGTTCGCTGCGCAGGAACGCGAACGAGTGCGGAAGCCATTGAATATTCATGAGGATGTCAGGACATGCTCGCTTTATTTCAAGAGCTATTAAAGGGATTGGGGATGGAACAAGCCAACTGGAAGCCGATGGGGTGAGAATTAATGTACTTCAAGGCTTGGTGGTCCTGATTTTATTAAGGACGCCTCAAAATGAATTGATATTTATGGATTAAGTTTGAATTATATGGTTAGATATTATATACTGTTGGACATTTTACTTACCAGCCAAAAATTACGTTTATCTTCACTAGCTTGTGTTATGGGTTTATATGTAGAATGCGGATTTTATTTTAAGTAGGTACAAAGTATAGACAATTCCTAATGGAATACCTTTTTTTTCCGTGCGGAAATCCCCTCGGATACCTCCCCCGCAGATCTGGGAGGAGAGGTTATGTCGGACTCGAACCGACTAAAACCGCACGCCGACCGTGAGTCGTAGTTCTAGGCTGGAGGTGAGGTTGTCTTCGACATATCCCTCGCACCCCGGCTGACCCAGGGCCATCCCTTACGATCTGGCCCTCCTCGTCTAAGTCTGTAAAGTTGTCTGTAAGTGCTGTAAGCTTCCGTGAATAGAACCCATGTCTTACACTACAGCTATATGGAGGCTGATATCTTTGGCAATAAAATGCATGGGGTCCATTTGATCCAAAAATAGTACCGTGCCTTGTGAATAGAAATACGAAATAATAGTTTAACCTATCAAACACCAACCGGTGCCCGGGCACCGCGAGTCTATTGTTTATCTATTGTTTTATTTTTCGCGTGGCTTGATAGGTTAAACAACTAAAAAACACGCTTTTTCGTATTCCTGACAGCAAACCCTTTCATTTGATACCCATATCATGGTGGTGGATTTCAAACAGCCAGTCCGCCATCTTGGGGAGGCTGCCATATTGGATTTGTAATGACGTTTCTTAGCTAGTATTGTCATCAGAACTCAGAGCGTGCGCAAAATTTCATCCTAATCGAAGACCAGGAAGTGGGTCAAATTAAGATTCCAAGATTTTCTTATTTTTTTTTTGTATATACCTATATTTGGTCCGTCAATTGACTGCACTACACTTGTAACTATGTATGTATGAACTGGTTAAGTACTCCTTTATATCGTAAGGTCCCCGACATGGCAACCGTTGAATTAAAATGTATTCATTTATTTTCATTTTTTTGGTGTTTTTTGTGACGGGGGTTTTTTAAATTTTTAATTTAATTTTTATTTTATACTTTTTAAATTGATCTACTAGTCAAGCTCTTTCATTTGATACCCAATATTGAGGGAATTATAAAGAAATTTGTTTTCCAACATGTTGTGGCGGCGGCAATCTTGGACCGTTTTTTTTTCAAACACAGCTAAAAACACTCCCGACTAACTGACTTTTCAAACAGAAAAAACTAAATCCAAATCGGTTCATCCGTTTGGGTGCTACGATGCCACAGACAGACAGACACACACACACACACACAGACACGTCAAACTTATAACACCCCGTCGTTTTTGCGTCGGGGGTTAAAAAGCGTGTTAAAAAGAAGTCGTCGGTCGGTAAAGAGTCTATTTATAACAGATCCAAAATGTATTAACACAAACGTTAAGAAAAAGTAAACCAGTACGAGTAGTTTTATATAAAGTGAAATACGAAACCTAAAAAAAGGGTTGTCCTTGACGACAAAAGATCTTTACTCCTCCGAGAGGCCCTCCCATACAAAAAGCACACGGAATTGAAGTCACTAACAGCCAATCTGTGGAGAATGGATTCTGACATTACCAAGATTTGTGACTTCATTGTTACTTGCACAATTAATGAAATCTAATGTATTCACTAGTTTATTGGAAAGGAGGCCAAAGAACACCCTCTTAGTAATGATTTCTTGATACGAAGGAAAGTAATCACGTGTTTTTGGGTCTACAGAGCCCTACAGAGCCCTACTAGAGATTGTCCAAGGCATTACAGGTGTGGGCACCGTGTACAGGGGTCGTACAGGCCCATAAAGAGGAGGTGTGTAAATCATAAATCATAAATCATTTTATTTCTTGCAAATATGGGTTACATAGGGTGTTATAGGTAAACAAGTCTCGCCATATTCTACCATAATAGGCATGCAATTCTCTTAGCTAAATCAGGAGGAAAAAATTTGATACGGTAGTGTAGTAGTAGTGTGTAGTGTCCTATCTCCTACTTGAGGGTGTACAAACAGGGCCCTACCAACAAACCTTGGAGGCTCAAGCCGCCCTCACCGGCTAGTCAGTGCTCCTAGCAGATTCACTCGGGATGGCAAGGCAAAACAGCAGATGCTGCCAGAAAAGCCAACACATCAACCAAAAAATAATTATGTGCCGTCATTCGGAGCTTATTTGCGTATGTATATAATTTTGTTGGTTCATTATAATAAACCCGTTTTACCCCCGAAGGGCATAAAACGGATATTTAGGTTTCAGCCGAAGCTTGACCCATTGTGAGATTAACACTTGAGTTTTACCCGTTTGCAGTGTGTATTTACCCTCAATATGTCTAATAGTTACGCAATTGAGGGTACATGCACAAATCGTACGCAGTGTCTCAGCCGGCGACCATCTTGTTCGTCAGTACTCTCACCAAGCCGGCAAGAACAGCCGGTATGGGTCAAGCTTCGGCTGAAACCTAAATATCCGTTTTATGCCCTTCGGGGGTAAAACGGGTTTATTTAGGTGTTCGAGCCTTCGCTTGACCCATTGTGAGAAGTGTTTATAATCTGCCGGCTAAGGCACTGACGTACTGTGCTTATCAAGTTTAAAGTGTTGTTATTGGTTATTAAATAAAATGTAAGATAGATAATCAACTTAATGTAATTTTCATTAAACAAGGATCATTGTTACTAAGGTGGCTCCACTATATATTAAATGGGTTCGAATGATTGTGAAATTCCGCTGCTAATTTGATTGTTGGAATTATAATTAATTTCTTTAAAGTAAAATTTTATAAAGGTGTCTTTTGATTTCCAGTTTCCTCTTTTAATGACCTCATCCATTGAAAAGTTATTGTTACACCAGTTATGCGAGTTTACAGCAGCTCTGCAGCTTCCCGGAGATGCTGATATATCTGCATCCCGTAATAAGGTGCGAATCCAACCTGAAATTACTGTACGAGAAGCGGCCTTAGTCTTTCCTCTCGTCGTTACGAAGAGAGACGTAGTAGATTGAGGTCTACGTTTTCTGAGTTTTGATATTGATATCATACGTTCAATCCAAACTGGAATGCTTAATCTTTCCTCTTTGGAGAAGGTAAATTTCCAGCCGGCTTGTCTATAAGTGGCGGAGTCAGTCTTGGAGCCAAATTTAGGCCAGAATACAATGTAAGTGTCAGTTTTTTCGAACAGCTCGTTACTAATGTCCAGGAGCGTCAGATCGTGTATTCTACGGCCTGTAGCTAATAAGAGAAGTGCTGCTGTGTGGCGAGATATTTGATAGAAGCTTTCGGTATCTATCGAGTACGATTGCAAGTAATTTATTAGGTTGGTCACACTCCAAGTCATCGGTTTCGTTGCAGGAGGACGTGAAAGGCATACAGCTTTCAGCATCTGTTTGACTAACGGGTGTCCGCTGAGATTCTCAGATTATGATGGGTTGGAGAATGTGACCACGACGGATTTGTGAAGTGATATAGTTTTTGGAGCTAGTTTTACGTCCGAATGAAGGTAGCCAATGTATTTCGCTATTGAGATTGGGTCGGGATTATCTATTTGACAATTATTCAGCAGAGCCCATTTCCTCCAGCGTTCCCACGCAGGTCTGTAGGTTTAAAGAGTAGACTTTCACCCAGATGTTTCTAGTAGGGATATATTATCTCTGTTCCAGGTGTTCACTAAAGAGGCCCAGCCTGAATCTTCCAGACCTGCAAAGTGAGTTCTTTTACTGTTGGAGGTGGTTTCATCGTCCGGAGGTCTATAAGGTGTTGCGGAAGATCTGCTATCGTGAACGGTCTCTCGAGAGCACGTTGCTTTATCTCCGCTTTCCAAAATGTTCGTTCCCACTTTGGAGCTACTAGGAGATACATGCCCGTACTCGTTGCTAGGTGTTGCAGAACTCTCGGAATCATAGCTGGGGGTGGAAAAATCCATCCCAGCTGGAATGTCCATGGTCTGCTGAACGCGTCCACGAAGAGACATCTGTGGTCTTTGGCGTTCTCGCTTACGTAGGTTTCTACCACTGCCGATCTTTCGCTTGCGAAGAGGTCTATTTCGGGGGTACCCCATTTCTTGAATACAATGTCCAGCATTTTCCTCTTCAGGGTCCATTCTGGCAGCTCGTGTTGTCTGGAGAGGCTGTCCGCTGTTGTATTGTATTTCCCCGGTAAAAATCTTGCGATAATATTTATCTTGTAGAGATATGCCAATTCCAGGATGGCCCGAGTTGATTCCAGTAGTATTCGGGATTTCGTTCCGCCTTCTTTTGTTAGATAGGCAACCACTGTTTTGTTGTCCGTTTGCAGCATTATAGTCTGATTCGTGAATTTTGACCCTGTTGCTCGCAGTACTTCTATGACGGCCCACAGTTCCTTTTGATTGCTGTGCCATTTTAACTGCTCTTTCGTCCATAGTCCTTTTAGCTGTGAGCCATTTATTGTAGCTCCCCAACCCTTCTTGGCCGCGTCTGTCGTCATAAATATTGTAGCATTTGGTATATGTATAGGGGACGGTGTTTGGATGTTTTGTAACCACCATTGCAGATCTCGTGTTACCATCTTTGGTAGTGGATATTTTTTGTATCGATCTTCTTTTGGCAGAATTTTGGCTTTCATCTGAATGTTTCGGCAATTTAGTCTTCCCAACGGAACCACAAAGGCTGCAAAGTTCAGGTTTCCTAGTAGAACTTTTGCGGACCACCAGCTCCAGACTTGCTCTTTCAAAGTCTTTTCCACTAGTTCTATATTTTTCCGAATTTTTTCCCGTGGAAGTCTCTTCTGATTCAATTCTGTGTCCCAGATAATGCCTAAGTATTCGGTGGTTCGTGACGGTATTAGACTTGATTTTTGTAAATTGACACACCATCCCATTTTGTTTAGAGTTGTTAGCACTTTTTGGGTTTGTTGATGAAGTTCGTTTTGATCGGGATGAATTATGAGGAAGTCGTCTAAATAGACGATTATCCTGATTTTTTCCTCCCTGAAAAGATTTGCGATCCAGTTAATTACTTTAGAAAAAATGAACGGCGCTGTAGCCAGTCCAAACGGTAGGCAGGTCATTTCATACACCACGTCGTCGTAGTAGAAGGTTAGAAATCGCCTATGAGATTTGGTGACAGGTAAGTGAAAATAGGCTTGAGATAAGTCTATTTTAGTCATATACTCCTCGTTATTCAGAGTATTAGGAATTCTGTAATGGTTTATTAAGTGAAATTTTGGCGGCTTAAGATAAAGATTTAAATTTTTTAAGTTCAAAATTGGTCGGTTTGACCCGTCCGTTTTCTTTCTGAGAAATAGTGGTGACAGAAAGCCAGAGGGGCTTTTACAGGGCGATATCGCCTTAATTTGTAGGAGATTATCTATTTCCAGTGACATTTCTGGTGATTTTTTAACACATAGTCTCCCTGCCGTTTCCAAGTTAAACCTTAATAAGGGCGGAGATTTAACAAATGGAATTCTGTAACCACCAATAATAGAAAGTATGCTTTTGGGTGCACCTAATTTGGACCAGTAATTTGATTTCGCACCCACCTGACCAGCTACAAACTCATTAGGGTCTTTTTGTATCAAATTTTGGTTTGTTCTGTTTATTCGTGGTTGGGCGTTGTCTATACGCTGCTCTCGACGAAGATGGCTTATCCGCAGGTTTAAAGTTTGGTCTCCTGCTGACCTCTGATTGGCGATTTTCTTTGCGAAAGGGAAAGGTTTTTGGTCCAGCCTTGGGTTTGGCCTTAAATTTGCCAGGAAAAAACTTATGAACTCCTCCTTGTTCTTTTATTAATTCTGATAGCTGGGGTTCAGAGAATAGGTGGGATGATGAGGGGGGTATTGCGTGAAGCAGTTCGTTCAAGACTTTATTTGATGGTTTGTATAAGCCCCTTCTTTGTTGAATGATTTCTGCCCGTTTTCCACAAGCATACTGCAGCAACTCATCGGAGGTTTTACGGAAAGAGGAGTCTTGTGAAAGAAAGTTTTTGCTTATCACTCTTTTAATTTCCAGTGAGGAGTTTTGGTAGATGTCTTGGAACTCTTTCCTTTGCTGAAGAAGTCCGTGTGATATTGCCCCAAGACAGAGGTCCATTTTTTCTAAGATGGTAACCATTTGCCATTGAGGTGTTGCCGTCGCTAGTGAACTGTTCACTTTGAGGTTTGTGAAGACCGGTGTGGCTTGGAACCTCTTTTGTACATCTGCGTACCTTATATGTTGCCAACTCTCTGAACCCAGACGTTGACATTGAACGGCTTGGTTGACCAGGTCCTGTCGGGCAGAGCCTATTTTTGCTTCTGTCTCTTTCGTCTCCGGTGCGAAGTCAAGTAGAGCCGGTTCTTCTTCAGATTCTTCCCCGATAGAATCCCTACTTACGTTTGGAGAATCAAATGGGTATTGTTGCACATCACCCGTAAAAGGCGGGGCAGTCCATGACTCGTCTGGTAGGTCAGTTTGTTGAACGGGGTAGCGCCTATTGTCTTCTGTAACGACAGAAGAATTGGCGACCTGTATTTGGTACAGCTTCTGAAGGATGTCGCTCTGTTGTTTCATAAACCCGAGAAGTATATCATCTCTGTCGCCAGTCCTTCTTTTTTTAGGTGTTTCATCAGCGACGGGGCTATGATTTCTCTTGCCGCTGCTTGTTGAAGGAGAGCAGTTAACATTTTCACGACATTGTAGAATTTTTTCAGCTTCAGAACGGGCAATTAAGTGTGGTTTTATCGTGGTCAGCAAGGTGGTAAACCCGTTGAAGGCGTCGACCGGGTGGATCTTTTTCATAGTGGCAAAAGGGGCATAAATTGTCGCCCTGCCCAGTGGCCATGAGAGCAGTCTTCTTTTAAACACATTGTGTTTTCTTCTGCTAAGGTTCGTACCACACCCGAAAATGTAGGGAAGTTCCACAGTAGGAATTGCAAATCTTAGTCGGCATTCGTCGTCTGACGTAACATTTTCTCCGAACAGATCCTCGTATGTGACTTCGTTGACTTCCCAAGACCTCCAATTATCTGGGTAATATTTATCGAGGATCTCCGTCAAACGCTTAAAGTTCTCCGTGTCCCCTGCTGGTGGTTCCCGCTCGGCCAGGTTGCCCAGAGTCGTTCTTTCCAAGTTCTGGAAGAGACCAATATGGTTTTTAATGTTACGCTCTGCGCAGGCTATTGTCACTTAGTGCGCATTTAACAGTGTAGGGACGACTGTTAAGTACTGTGCAAGGTAGCTACGTAGCTCACTTGTAAGCTGCACAGCGCACGGCTGTTAGCTGCACAGCGTACAACTGTTAGCTGCCCAGCGCACAGCTGTTAACTGCCCAGTGCACTGCTGTTAGCTGCCCAGCGCACTTTAGGTGCAGCAGCGCATACAGTCATGTATGGTTGCACTATGATTGTTAGCATTATGTTTCTTTGCCGTGCTCATTGTGGTGTGGCAAAGGAATACAAGAGATTTCTTGTAATTAAACAAGAATTCTCAGTTTTGGGGCTTTCCCAAAATAATAGCGAATAGCTGTCCTGGGAGCAGGCATACGCTTGTTTAGTTATCTAAAATACACAAATATTACAGTTAAGCGATGGTTTAAGCGTACTTACCCCATCCGAGTCCTCTTCGATTAGACTCATTTTATTTTAAATGTATTTTATACTTTACACACTGCTCGCGGTGAAAACTCAAGACGTACTGACGAACAAGATGGTCGCCGGCTGAGACACTGCGTACGATTTGTGCATGTACCCTCAATTGCGTAACTATTAGACATATTGAGGGTAAATACACACTGCAAACGGGTAAAACTCAAGTGTTAATCTCACAATGGGTCAAGCGAAGGCTCGAACACCTAAATGTAGTTATTTAACTTACATGATAGAAATTAAGAGCCAAGTTTGAGAGAAAACTCAGCATATATTAATTTAGATTCTAAAATTAGTTACAATCAATACCTACCTCAGCCCAGAGTTTCTCAAAGTCTGGCAGTTGATTCTTGTATAGCACTTAATGAAGAATAAATAATATCCGGTGCTTTGACACAGTGCGGTACAGCAAAGATTATTAGGCATCATAGCTCCCGAACGGATGAAGAGATTTAATTTTTTTTTGTCTCATGACTTATGTGCGAGTGTTGTTGTGTGAGACATGTTTCGTCGTTTAACGTCGTTGATAGTGGTACGTAAATTTATAAGTTTGAGAAACACTGTCTTCGACTAATTAACATGCTTTGTGCTAACATTTTGTTCACGTTTATCTTTATAGAAATATATTATGATGATACAATTCTTGTACAAAAACCCCAAAATGTTAATAAAACGTGCCTATACGAAGTATTTGAGAAACTTCATCCAAGTTCGGATATCCTATTATTCTGACTTGAAAGCAGGCTATTTCGGTAAGCGCTCCACTGACCTAGAATTCTAGACTCAATGACGTTTTAAGATCTTTGAAACTAGAGCTTTGGTGTTGATGGTCACTTTACTGGAGAGATTGATGCTGGAGGAGTAACATTCTATGTGATATGAAGCCAAGAAAAACTGTATTTACAGAGACCGCAATAAGAACTCTTTGGTCCAAACGAACGTCACCTACAAGCCGATACTTCTACTGATTAATGGGAGAGATTCTGGCCCTAACTTTCTTCTAAGGGTTAACTGGTTACTAAGGAGGTCAGGTGGCAGTCGCTCCCAGTAAAGCCAAAATTAGCGGTTCATGAATTTGTCATCATCCTCTTAATGTTGTCCCCGGTTGTATCTGACCTTGGAATCTGGAGTCCGTCTCTCTCCTGGTTTTGATTTCACTCTTAAGGCTATGGGTGTGACTGAGCTTCAGTCCTGAGAGGATAGACTACGCCAGAGGGTACTATTCACCCACAGTTAGCAGGTGACTTCAAAATGAGGTTGTCCTGGGGCCCGAAGATGTTAGTAGGGCCACAAAAATATCCAACTCATCTATGTATTAAAAATAAAAAAACCCGACTGCCACTGAAAAGACTGAAATAAGTTTGATAGCAGGCGGTACCCATTTTCCAATCATAAACTGAAAGAAAATTAATGGGTCCCGCCGGCTATCAAGCATATTTCGATCTTTTCAGAGGCAGTCGGGTTTTTTTTATATTTTAATCATTTGTTTTATTTTATACTTCTTAGTTATGATATGATATGTGTATCTTTTTGTAATCTCCTACTAATTTCCTTCATTTTGATACCCTACTTGATAAGTTTGAGTCAAAAATATTTTTGACAACATACGTTTTGGCGCCAAAAATCCACCATTTTGATTTTCTACAAATTTTAATGTACCTGATGTCACTCCTCACACAATCACGATGAATCAAATGACACCTCGCATGTCAAAATCCGTCAAGCCGTTCAGGCTGTAGGCCGTGCCAAATAAATGGATATACACACACATACATACATAGTCTCGAAAAACATTACCCTCCTACCTTTAGCAGTCGGGTAAAAATTTCTAAACATCGAAATAATCTAACTACTAAAAACAAAAATCATGACCTCATACACTCACTATCCGTTGCTGAAAATCTGTAAACTTAGAAAATGGCTGAACTAAGCTACTAAATCAACACTAAAACTGCAGCTGCACAAAGTTTGGCTTGCATTCGCCATTCATATTGCACCAGCTGGTGTAATACCAGCGAATCTAGCATAAAATATAGGTTTATACTAGTTCATTACTCACTTCT
The DNA here is from genome assembly GCA_914829495.1 of Eilema sororculum. Taxonomy (NCBI): domain Eukaryota; kingdom Metazoa; phylum Arthropoda; class Insecta; order Lepidoptera; family Erebidae; genus Eilema; species Eilema sororculum. Next base: position 960,311 of record OU618536.1, read on the forward strand.
GGATTGAGGCTAGCATTGTTTGCAAATGGTAAACGTCTGCAGCGGTTCCCAAACTTATTATAAAGATTTTTAATGATATTACAAGAGACAAAATGTAAATGCGTCCACATTTTTAAAGTTTTAAAGAATTATTTTATGTAAATTGATGTCTGAAAAATGCCGCAGCGGAGTTTGTTGCGCCGTTTTTTGTCTACTAGCGCCTAGAAAGCGTTGGTAAACTTAGGTTGAATATAATAAAATTGACTTCAATAGGTTATAACCATGTTATATTATATTATATGGAAAATATTTAATTGAATTGAATAATTACACCCTAGCCCGTGGATGAAAATGGGGGCCCACCAAAATCTTTTAGGGCACTTTTCTGGGTCAGGCTGAAAAAATGTGGTCAGCATCAGAAAGATGTTGACGAACAAAGTACTCAAAAATTTCTTTTTTTTACCATCCAGTTGACCAATTGTTCTGATATTTTGCACACACCCTTAGTATGGACAATAATACCATACAAATCAATAAAACAATTTGATCTGCTCTTAATATGAGAGTTTTAAGATCATTTTGAGACTTCGTTGTCAAGATATTTATGACACTAACTGTACCTACACCTCATCCACCGAGTGATATCCACATCCACATGCAGGGAAACTACTCTCTGGTGCTCCCACTACACTACAAAACCGACCGTAGATCCTTGGAGCTGCTTCCATCTGACCTAGACAGTCAGCACCAGAGCCTCAACCGTTAATCAGCATATGTACCTACTGGCTCACAGCCAGGTTTGGCTTGGGTACAGTGAGCATCATAAATATCTAGACGATGACGTCTCAAAATGATCATAAAAATCTCGTATTAAGAGCAAATCAAACTGTTTTATTGACTTATATGGTACTAGCTTTAGCCCGGGGCTCCGCCCGCGTGGATATCAATTATCGCGACCAAACATAGCTTATGTTCTTCGCAAGGTCCAATGAGGTAGATTGGACCTTATACCAAAAATTCATCAAAATCGGTTCAGTGGTTTATTTTTTTTATCTAGGTCACGCCAATTTGACTTCACCTCGCCTGATTTTAAGCTAAAGGCAAAGTTTCGGAGAGAGGGTCACCATGGCAAACATGTACCATGTTAACAGTGGTGGCACTCAGCTTGACGGCCTCATTAGATCCCTTTCCACGCATGAAAGCGACACAGACAGACAGAGTTACTTTCGCATTATATTATTAGTATGGCTAAATACATAAGTCCGAACTAAAGGTGTGTACCAAAAAAAACCCCCGTCACAAAAACACCTCCAAAAAGTTGAAAATAAATGGAGTTTGCCTTTTAACTTTAACGGTTGCCATGTCTGGGGACCCTAACTGGTTAAGCACTCCGTTATATTATCGGGACAACTCAAGGTCCCCCGACATGGCAACCGTTAAAGTTAAAAGGCAAACTCCATTTATTTTCAACTTTTTGGAGGTGTTTTTGTGACGGGGGTTTTTTAAATTTTTAATTTAATTTTTATTTTACACTTTTTAAAGTGATCTACTAGTCAAGCTCTTTCATTTGATACCCATATTGAGGGAGTTATGAAGAAAAATGTATTTCGATATGTTGTGGCGGCGGCCATCTTGGACCGATTTTTTTCAAACATAGCTAAGAACACTCCCGACTAATATACCTTTCAAACAAAAAAAACTACATCCAAATCGGTTCATCCGTTTGGGTGCTACGATGCCACAGACAGACCCACACACACACACACACACACGCACAGACACGTCAAAGTTATAACACCCCGTCGTTTTTGCGTCGGGGGTTAAAAATCAGAACAATCGGTCAACTGGAAGGGGGTCAAAAAATTATTAAGATCATTTTGAGTACTTTGTTGGTCAACATTTTTCTGGTGTTGACTGTACTAAATATTTTGATGAGACACCAGTTACATCCAGAGGTAGGAAAAATGTATTTAAAAAACTCTTCGTCAACAAGTTTACATCTTTCAAAGAGTGATTTTACTTGAAAAGTGTAAAGTTGCAAGGAACTACAAATTAGTTCCTGCAAACTGCACTGGCATTTCATCGCTACGTGGTAAGATTTAGTTTGCAACTTTTTAAATTCTGCCTCATCAGCTCCGTTCAAAAATTCACTCGTTTCAGATAGGTGTTCACTGAATTTTGTGGTAATAATATTTTCTAGTACAGTCGACCACAAAAGTAGTTTCACAAGTTTAAAAAAATCAATTAAGTTAAGCATCGGTAGTTTCGTGGTTAAAGAGTCGGTCTTAAGATCGAATGGTCCCGGGTTCGAATCCTGGCCATTACACTACTGACGTGAACCTACTCCTAACACAAACTATTTAGCTATAAAAAAATAGGAAAAAAATAAATTGAATTGATTATGTGACGTCAAATAACCCGCACTGTATCGTTCTGGACGCAAAGATGCCCATGATATTGGCAGCGTTGCCTCGCTAAATCTAATTGTAATTAATAAGTAATTTTACTTCGGGGGATTCTATAACTAATAATACAGTAACTGGCACATGCACTCCAACGTAAAAATGATAAGTATATTATAAATATTTTTGTGTTAATCAATTGTTATCGTTGAGTGTACCTATTCCAACTTAATTGAAAACATCAAACTCGATTGCGGCGTAATGCTTGTTTAAACTTGAGTTACAAGAGCCATTTTGTTTGACTTCTAGTACCTTCTAGTAGGCAACGCACTTGTGACTCCTCTGGTGTTGCGGGTGTCCATGGGCGGTGGTGATCGCTTACCATCACGCGATCCGTCTGCTCATTTGTCTCGCTATTCCATAAAAAAACGATTAGCTCATCGCAGCCCATTACTGGACATAGGCCTCTCTAAAGTTCTGCGTTCAACTATTTTAGGTCTTATCAACCCTTCATTTATCTAAACTAACAAAATTATTAATAACCACTGATATATCTAAACACTCAAACAAACTTTCTGCAAACACGCACACCTACAGCTAATACAAAAATAGCTCTATACCGAACTCCATTCGTCAATACAATCGGCATGTCTGTAGATTCTAAATGGATGTTCACCAGAATCGATTATTTACATTACACATAACACATTACATACTTCTATTCGCGAAAGATAATTCTGGAGCTGTGAATAAGCTACTGAATTGGTTTATATCGAGATTTTATCAACTGGAATAGTATGAGGAAATTGGAAATCTTTGGAGATGAATGGAAGCTTCCTTGGGTATAATTAGGCAACGATTTTATGTGGTATGTAACGGTACAGAGATTGACAGCCTCTATGGCGTGGCGGTATTGAACGCAGCCGCTACACAGCACAGGAGGCGCGAGTTCGATCCCCGCTCAGTGCAAATATTTGTATGCAATGTTATGGGTATTTGCATTGGTCTGGAGAGCCGGTCCCGGTTGCCATACGAACATCTATGGCAATTTTTTTTTTTTTTTTTTTTTCGTGCGCAAATCCCCTCGGATACCCCCCCTGCCGGAGCCGGAAGGGGAGGTTATGTCGGACTCGAACCGACTTAAACCGCACGCCGACTGTGGGTCTTGGTGCTAGGCCGGAGGTGAGGTTGTTATAGACATATCCCTCGCACCCCGGCTGACCCAGGGCCATCCCTTACGGTCTGGCCCTCCTCAGGAGGGGGGACAACGGTGTCCCCAACTCGCCCCCGGAATGGGGGGGCGCGCTATTTAGCCGCCGCCGTGGCCTGCTTCTGCTGGGGTGACAGGCGGCTCCACCCATCACCCCCAGGCCCGCGCTCATGGGGGACGGAGGTCAGTCAGTGCCCTCCGACGCCCGAGTTGCCTGCGCGCGCGGGCGGTGCGATCCGCGAGTCTTTCTCGCTCGCGCCGCCTCTCCCGCTCCGCCGTCTCCTTCACGACCATTACCTGCTCGCTGAAGGAGACGCCGGCCGCCCACGCGTCCGCGCAGCGGACCATTGCTGTGAGCAGGGTGGCGAGGGTGAGAACTCTCACTCCCAGGGCCGCCACTAGCTCCCGCCTCGGTCCGGCCCATGCCGGACACTCGGTGAGCGTGTGCTGTCCTCGCTCGCGTCGCAGTGATGGCACTCGGACGTTGGCTCCTTTTCGATCCGACACAGATATCTGCCGAAGCACCCGTGCCCGGTGATAATCTGCGTCAGCCGATACGAGAGGCTGCCATGTGGCCTCTCGAGCCATTCCCCCATGATGGGCCTTACCGCCTCTATGACGGCATGCCCTGCGCGTCGTTGCTCAAGTCGTCGCTCCCACTCCGCCACCATGATCCCGTGGAGCCGGGACCTCTCGGCCCGAATGTCTTCGGGCTCGGGGTCGAATCCCCGCTCCCGCGCCTCCTTACGGAACCGATACAGTGCCGCAAGGGATCTCGCTTCCAGGATCCACGGTGGCGATCCGGCTAGGAGACTCGCCGCTTCAAAGGATATCGTGCGGTACCCCCCAATGGCCCTGCAGGCCATCGTCTGCTGCGGAGCATGCAGCAGTTGCACGAACCTGGCCTGCAGGGCGTCCGCCCACACGGGGCACCCGTACAGGGCCATGGACCGCACGACACCCGCGTAGAGTCTCCTGCAGGAGTCCTCTGGGCCCCTCAAGTTGGGCAGCAGCCGCATCAGCGCGTTAGCTGACACCAACAGTTTGGGGCGCAGACTTCGGAAGTGCTCTCCGAAGTCCCACCGACCGTCGAGTACGAGCCCCAGGTATTTCAGCCGGGGCTTGATGTCGATGGGAGTACCTCCTACTGTCAAGCTGGATCCCGTGGGTGGCCTGCGCCGAGGACCATGAAAGAACAAGGCCTCGGATTTGTGCAGAGCCACCTCGAGACCCAGCCGCCGGATTCGATCCACGACTTGAGCAACAGCGGTCGTGGCCCTCTGGGTCGCCTCGCGGTGTGTAGCGCCACTCACCGTCACTAGCGTGTCGTCCGCGTAGCACGTGACGGTGGCACCGAACGCGAGCTCACCGCGAAGCACCCAGTCGTATCCGATGTTCCACAGGAGCGGCCCCAGGACCGATCCCTGTGGGACACCGCACGACATCTCACGCCTACCGACGCCGGTCGCACTTGGGTAGATGACGGCCCTCTCCGTCAGGTACGCCCCGACTATGCGGCGGAGGTAGAGAGGCACATCGTGGTACACGAGCGCCTCCCTGATGCAACTCCAGGGCAAGGTGTTGAACGCGTTGGAGATGTCCAAGGACACCGCCAACATCACCTCGCCCCGGGCAACCACATCCTCCGCCAGAGTCCTCACGCGCATGATGGCATCCACAGTGGAACGCCACCGGCGGAAGCCGTACTGCGTGTCCGCTAGGTCCAGCCCCACTCTAGAGAGGTGCTCGACGAGGCGCTTGGCAATCACTCTTTCGAAGAGCTTGCCCACCTCGTCGAGCAACACTATGGGCCGGTACCCGGACGGCTCGTCCGCCGGGCGTCCGTTCTTGCGGATGAGGACCAGCTTCCCCGTCTTCCACATCTTCGGAAACTGGCCCCGCTCCAAGCATGCGCTGAGGAACCCTCGCAGTCGGGGTTCAAGACCGTCTTCTCCTAGAGCTAGGACCCACGCACGGCCTGGAATGCCGTCGGGTCCCGGGGCGGTGTTCTTCTTGGCTCTAAGCCGTTGCACCGCCAGCTCTAGTTCCACCCAAGTGACCTCGGGCACGTCGTCGTCAATAACCACGCCGGGCGCATCAGGCGACCGAGGTGGCGGAGTCATCTGCGGCGGAACGTGTTCCGCCCGCGCCGGGAACAGGGATTCCACCACTCCTCCAAGCAGAGCCGGCTCGAGAACCTGGGTTAGGGGAGGGGCCCGGGGGCGCAGCTTTCTTCTTACCAAGCGGTAAGGCCGCCCCCATGGGTCCCGCTCCAGTGTCTCCAGCAGCTCCCTATAGGAAGCTGCCTTGGACCGCTTGATCTCCGCTCGGAGGGCATTCCTGGCTTCCCTGTATCCCTCTTGCAACTCCGCCACTAGGGTATCTGTGTCTGCGGGGCGGCTACGCCTCCTACGGAGCCTGGCCCACCGGCGGTGCGCGATCACGCAGGCTTGACGCAGCCTCGCGATCTCCGCAGTCCACCAGTAGACCCGGCGCCTCGGACTATAGGCTGGAGCCCTAGACATACCCGCATCGCAAACAACAGTCATGGCCTCCCGGAACCACGCCGCCTCGTCCTCGATGTCGTCAGGCCTATCCGGCACCATGGCCCAGGCCTGCACGGAGGCGGCTTCCAGGAGAGCATCCCTATTCAGTCCCCTAAGCACCCAGCGCGGCTCGCGTGGGGCCGGTGTGACCGGCGCATCACTCTCGGGAGGGGAGACATCAAACCGAACGTATCGGTGATCCGCTAGTGTCTCCACCTCCACGACAACACGCCAGTCCCGCACACGTTGCGATAGCGAAGCGCTCGCGAACGAGAGATCGACGATCGAACTCACTTCGCGCTCCGCCACCCAGAACGTGGCTTCGGCCCCGCGATTCTGGAGAACGAGACCGACAGTAGCGGCCCAGCTCTCCAGAGCCCTGCCTCGCGGGTTCGTGTGCCGGGACCCCCAAGCCTCAGACCAGGCATTGAAGTCCCCGAGCACAAGAACCGGGCGAGGGTGACAGGCATTGACGACGTCGGTCAGCCGCTCCAGCGACCGCCGATACTGCCCTATGCGTCGGTGTGATGCCGGCGTGAAGTAGACGGCCACGACCGCAATCTCCCCCACACGCGCCGCTACGATGCCATGCTCCCTTGCGATCACCACAAAGGGAGGGGCACCCGCAGCGGCGTTACGCACCAGTGCCACCGACCCATCCAGGTCGACCACCCAGGCAGGCCCGGGGGGACGGTGGGTGTACGGATCGGCGACAGCGGCGACGTGTATGGACCACTGTGCCATGCTCTGGAGCAGAAGAGCCTGAGCATCGACACCGTGGCCCACGTTCACCTGCAGGATGCGGAGCTGGGGATCCATTATGGAACCATCTCCGCATCCCGCTGCGAACTATCGGCGGAACGCCCGCCTCGTGGCTTCGGCTCCCCTCCGGTGCAGGCCTTGCTGCCAACCCGATGGTCGGCCGGTTTGCCCCCCGCTGCACACCTAAAACAGTGCAGCGGAGCCTCGCAACCACCGGCCCTGTGACCGGGCTGACCACAGCGGAAGCAGCGGTCGCCGACCGTCACCTCCGCCGTGCACTGCACCCCCACGTGCCCGACCGACAGGCACCTAAAGCACCTGGCCGGTCGAGCCTGCAGGAGCTGTGCCCGCACCCCAACAACGCCGTCCACCACGAGGACCCGCCGATCAGCAGCCTTTTGAGCTGCCGCGATGGGGCAGCCGACAACTGCCGCCCCCTGTCCGCGACGGCCGTAGCGTAGTGCTCCGACCTTAACCGCCTCCAGGGGGCAGCCCCCGGCCTCCGCCACGGTGGTCCGAATTTCTTCGGCCGTGATGGAGTCGTCCAAGCCCGAAATGCGCAGTTCTGCGCACTTGATGGGCCTGGACACCCGGACGTCAGCTGCGTCCAGCGTCTCCCTTAGCTGAGCCGCTATGGCATCAGCCTGGGGACCGCTGGAAGCGCCAGGGACCTGGATGAGGCGGGCCCCCGTCCGAGTCTCCGTGACTCGGAGGGGCTTCGCCAGCTTAAGAGACCTCATATCTATGAGGCCTCTGGCCCGCCTTACCAGGTCAGGGTATTGCACGCCCCTCTCCGCGGCCTCCGGCGTCATCGTCAAGACGACAGCCGTGGTGCGGGGGACGCGCAGCCTTCCCGGCGCTCCCTTCGCGGCAGCCTCGGCCTTCTTGGCCTTTTTGGCTGCTTTTCGCTTGGCGTTCCGCTTCCTCCTCGACTCTCCGACTACCTCCCAGCCCCCTGCCGGTGCGGAGCTTGTGGAGGCGGTCGGGGCCGGAGCCGACTTCGAGGCTGGAGCCAGGGCTTGGGCTGGGGCTGGGGCAGAGGACGTCTTCCCCTTGCCCTTCCCCTTTCCCTTGCCCTTGGGCTGAGTGCCCTGCGCAGCAGCGGCAGCGGCAGCGGCCGGAGCAAATGGCACAGCGGATGGGCTGCTGGCCGACTCCTGTGGGGTCCCCGTCGCTACCGGGCGGCCCCTTTTAAGTGCTCCGGCATACCCACTTCCAGTCGGGGTCGCCAGGGGCGGACGGCGGATGGAGTCCATCACGGCTTCCAAGCAGCGCCGTGTGTGCTCCTCGTGGGCCGCCTGCCGCGCTTCCTGCGCAGCCTGAGCCGCCTCCATACGCTTTTCCATGGCGGCCAAAGTCGCCATGCAGGCCGCCAACGGGTCCGCGGGCCGGGCCGGTACCAGCACCGGTGACTGTGGCCGGACAGGCGCCAGCGGTGGCGACTCCGGCTGCACCACCGGTGCCTCCAGCCGCAGCGGCAACCTCGACCGCACCGGTGACCGCGCCGGCTAAGCCGGCCGAGCCGACGGTTTCGGCGCTGCCGGCTGCGCGACCGGCTTCCGCCGCGCCGACCGCGTGACGCGCCCCTCCGGCAGCCCGGCAACGACCTTCTGGAGATCGGCAAAGTCGGCCGCCATTTTGCCCATCTCCTTCCTGTATTCGGCCGCCTGCCGCTCCGAGGCCTCGATGAGCTCGACCTGCCGTCTGCCTAGCTGAGCCCGCTCGTTCCGCGAGTCAGCCAGCTCCGCTCTGAGCAGGCCGAACTCCTCAGCAAGGCGCGTCGTCGCCCGTCGCAGCCGGACTTCCTCCGGCCCCATAGACCCAGCACGGGTCTATGACGTGCTATGCGTCATAGGCAAAGTACACTATAACTAGGAAATAATATTATATAAACAACACGTATCAATAAACAATAATGTCAGCACTAAACTTATACGAGTAAAACCCCACTCTAAATCTCAGTAAAATCATGTAGAATAATTAGTATATAAGAGTGTGTAAATAGCAAATAAATTAATCTTGTTCCAACTGGTAAAACATCTTTTACTTACTCCGCAACAATGGTGACCCCAGGGCCTCAGTACCTCCCTAGACGTAGGGTCGGTACGCGGCATGGGCGTGAGCGCCGTCGAGGTGGAGGGCCTCGGCGGCGCCACAGCATCTCTCAGGTCCGGGACCCGAGAGGAGGGCGTTTGGGGAATGGGCCTCTTGCCACCCCGCGTCTTCCCCCGGCCGACCATCGCAACCTTGGGCGGGGGGGAATCTTCACTGCCCTGGATGTTCTCCTCGTTGGAGGACGAGTCGGTCAAGGTGACTGCGTCCGACTCAGTCCTCGGTGGAGGAGGAACCTTCCTACCACCGTTCCTCCTCCGTGCAGATTTTCGGGTCTGCAGACCCACCGGGCTGTTCGCCCTGCTCTTCTCGGTGGCGGTGTCGAAATTTTCCGACACCGCCGCAGTTGGTGACGCGACCTCCGCGTCGTGGCGCTGCGCGACCTCCGCGCAGTCTGTTTCACTAGGTAGGGGGGGGTTTTTATGATTGATAGAAGAGTTCATAAGGTTCCCACGAGTATGAGACGAAAGGTTACACTTCCCGGGTGACGCTCTTTCCGAGAAGCGGGGTACATACTGTGGAGGTCCCCTGGTGTCCACAGGTTTTAAACGACTTCGCTGTCGGGTTTTTAAGACTTTTCCTTGTCACGGGCCGGCCAATTAAGGCAAGCCCCGCGGCCTCCAGGATACCGGCGTACCGAGTGTGGCTAGCACTCAGGTCGTTGTCGATATCTAGGAGGTTACGCGACGCGGGGGAGCAGCCAACTCTCCCAACACCGACGGTGGCACGAGTGCCTGTCAGCCCCTGCGCGAGCAGTGGGCCAACCCGTCCCTAGATCTCACGGAACCCTTGCCTCTCCCCTGTCCCCTCTGAGAGCAGAAGGATACTGGGAGCGACTAGCGGGAACCGGATCTCTCTCCGCGGGCCTTGAAGCCCCGCCACACCGCGACCCCGTCTGGGTCGTCTAGCCCTCAAAAGGGCTGTTTGAATGGAAGGAATCCTACGGATCCCTTCCCGCGGGCCTTGCAGGCCCGCCATACCACGACCCCCTCTGGGTCAGCTAGCCCTGAAAAGGGCTGTTTGAATGGAAGGAATCCTACGGATCCCTTCCCGCGGGCCTTGCAGGCCCGCCATCCCACGACCCCCTCTGGGTCAGCTAGCCCTCAAAAGGGCTGTTTGAATAGAAGGGATCCTACGGATCCCTTCCCGCGGGCCTTGCAGGCCCGCCATCCCACGACCTCCTCGTACAATGAGGTCGGCCGTTGGGTTATTCGTCAACGGCCAACAGAACTCCCAAGGTGGGAGTCTGTTAGCCGTTGTCCAGGATGCACCAGCCCCTCCGCTTCCGCTCCCCAGGACCGCAGTCCAAAGGGGGAAGAAACGGAAAGGCCAACGTGGAGGTTACCCAACCCGCACCCCACGAACATCTATGGCAGTCGTTACGTGCGTGTTTTTCGTGCGGAAATCCCCACGGATACCTCCTCCGCCGGAGCCGGAAGGGCAGGTGATGTCGGACTCGAACCGAATAAATGCGAACGCCGACTAAGGGTCTTGGTGCTAGGCCGGAGGTGAGGTTGTCTTCGACATATCCCTTGCACTCCGGCTGACTCAAGGCCATTCCTTACGGTCTGGCTCTCTTTGGGAGGGGGACAACGGTGTCCCCGTCTCGTCCCCGGAATGGGGAGACCCGCTTCTCAGCCCGCCGCCCGGGTAGTTGGAGCCCTGAAACGTTCAACAACTGGTCTAAATGCAATGCTTCGATATTGTCTATAGGTTGTAGAGGTTTGGGAGAACTTTGATATTTTCTGTGAAGGCAGTCGCTTCACGGAATATATCGATGTTCCACCTAATTCGTAGTTAGACAGGTAAAGCGGACACCAGAGTCCAAGGTGAGAACTTCGGATGCCACTGGGATTAATACTAAGAGGAAGAGAAGAGATGTGACGGTAGAGATATTTATTAGGAGCTAATATTAGGATGCGAGTTCAAATCCAGTTCAGTGTTTTTTTTGTGCATTTTACACATTAATTTAGTTCTAAACTGTGCTGTGTAGAATATTCTAGAACAAAAAACGTTATATACGTAGTTATCAAAATTTCTCTTTTTACTATGATATTTGCCTATTAAATAGTCGATTTTTTTTATAAAGGACATGTCAATTTGACTTCACCTCGCCTGATGGTAAGCTAAAGGCAAAGTCTCGGAAAGAGGGTCACCATCGTAAACATGTACCATATTTACAATGGTGGCACTCAGCTTGACGACGAAGGACCCGGGACTGTAGGAAGAACGAAACACGTGAGCTGGCAGGATTTTCATCACCATACGTATGAATATAGATTTGAATTACCTACAAACCCATGATTTTTGATAGTTTTTCGTCTGCCCGAGTGTTAGGATTAAAAGCAAGTGATTTTTCAGTGACATTTTCCTCGTATTTGCTCACGGTGTTATCACTGTCAAGGCAATTGATACGGTTATCAGTGCTATCGTATATTGATATACTTTCACTATGCAACGTGGCGTAGTACACTTCAGTCTTTAGTCATGTAACTTCATTCTAAAATTGAAGACACATGCAGTAAGTATATAATTATAATGTTTATACTGGAGATTGATGGCGCTTGGTGGAATCTGCTAAACATATTGAATAACACACTTTTACTTTTCCACTGAGTTTATTTTATTTCTTAACTTGACCGGTTTCGCCTTACGGCATTCTCAAAGTGGAAAAGTACAAGTGTGTTATTCAATATATAATATAATGTTTATTTTAACAGAAAACAAAGTACCTACATAATAACAAATATGCACGAGAATAACCGCAGTAGTTTACAACTGTGTGGCAGTTATTAACGCCTACCTCCAGAGAATGGCACAATATCGCACTATACTTAACATGCATCGGTAATTACAACCAAAACTATTTAGTGAATACATTTAAAAGCTTAAAGTAGCAGACAAAACATGCATGAGCGTGCGCGCGTTTCTACTTAACTTTTCTGAAGGTTTTTACGGCTGATGATGATTGAGAAGGCTCTGGTGCATACTTTCTTATCAGGGTGTTTCAGCAGAAGGCAGTCATTTGCGTAAAAGTCGAGATAAGGACAGCGGACTCCAACCTTCAAAAGTGCAAGCTTTGGTTGCCACCGGACTTGGTAAAAAAAAATATTGCACTTAGCTGCACACCATCCACCGCTGACAAGCATACCACCCATCTTATGGAAAGTGTTGTTATTTCACTTCATGTAGACTAAAGTAAAGCCAACGAGACGAGAGAAAAAAGATAAACAAAGCGACCATTACTGAGTTACGTTGTGATAACTAGCGAATATTTTCTCTGTCCTTGTCGTACATGTCACACGTACGGGACAGTGGCCGAGAGACAGCTGTCGTTGCGTGTTTCGTAGTATAGGAAAGCTGTCAGCACTGCGGTTCTAAACTGTCAGATCCGCCATCTTATGAACAACTTCAATATTTTCTGGAATGCGCTTGAAATAAAAATGTTTGGAACCGCTGAAACTTTGTTTACCTTTTGTCTCTCGCTTCGTTAGCTTTATTTTACATGAAGTGCTGAATAAAATATTTTCTTTCTCTCTTTCTTTGTTTAAAGTGGTTACAATGGCATATGGATGTGTTTAATACCAGCGGCATCACACTCGATGTGCTCGGATGATGATTACATTAACGAATATAAAACAGATAATTTGTTGAACACGTCCTTATGCCACGGTAAACACTTTCTAACAGGTGGGCTCTGGGCTTGTATGCCACTTAAGTTGTATAAAAATATTAAAGATAGAACAGCAATCGCAGTTTATAAGAAAATCTATATCTAAATCAATATCCATACATCCATACTAATATTATAAATGCCAAAGTAACTCTGTCCGTCTGTATGTTGTGCTTTCACGCTTAAACCACGGAACCGATTTCGATGAAATTTGGTAGATTAAACCTTGAGATAGGACATAGGCTATGTTTGGTCGCGATAACCGACATCCACGCGGGTGGAGCCGCGGGCAAAAGCTAGTATCTAAACTTATCTCACAGATTAACTGTATTCTATAATTTCGAAAAACATTGGAAAAAATGAAATGCTCAAGTGAGACTCGAACTCACGACCTTTCGCTTACAGGGCGACTGCTCTGCCAACTGAGCTATTGAGCACCACTTGAATCATTCCAAATTTTCCTTCTCTTTAATGTTGCAGTCATCAAAATTCAATGTTTAAAAATGGTTGAAAAATCATTCATTGTTTCCAACAGTTCGTAAGAATGTTGGTAGATGGCTGCACCGTCGCCCTTATAGGCGGATATAAAGAGAAGGAAAATTTGGAATGATTCAAGTGGTGCTCAATAGGTCAGTTGGCAGAGCAGTCGCCCTGTAAGCGAAAGGTCGTGAGTTCGAGTCTCACTTGAGCATTTCATTTTTTCCAATGTTTTTCGAACTTAAGAGTTAGCATAATAAATGCTATAAAAAATTCATTCAAATGTATGCTATAATGTTTTCTAAGAAATAGTTGGCTTAGTAATTAGTATACAAAACTATGTTACCGTTTCCCCTTCACTGTAAAATTCATAAGAAATATATGAATTTATATACCTATTGGAATTCATTGCTATTCTGAGAAGTGAACACAAAATTGACTATTTATTTAACTTGAATTGAGATTTAACTAAACAATTCAATTTTAATAAACATGAGTTACCTGTTCTATCTTTGGCGAAACAATAATAAATTCCGTATTTTATCTATTTTAGAACAGTAGGTAGTTAGGTTAGGTAGGTAGTTTTTGGCAATACACCGTAAGTAACAAAATTAATAATAGAATATTCATTTTATTTACGGAATAATACTTAAGAAAATGTAGATACTTTAAATTTAAAAGAACCAAATCTGCCACATGAATTCCAATTCCAAAAAAGGCCAGAATTTGTATACCATACAAATTCTGGCCTCGATTCTGTTAAAGCTAAACCACAGTGGTGCCAATGCCACTGCAAAAAATGACATTAAATAATAGACTACAAAGCGATGCGTTTAAAGTTCAAAATGAAATGACTTTTTGCAGAGTGCCCGGTTAATGGCAATAGGCTCGCCACCTATTACATTGGGACCTAAAACATAAACTGGCGAAATGTGGGTGCTAGCACCTCTGCCTACCCCTTCGGGGAATACAGGCGTGAGTTTATGTTATGTTATGTGTTATGTTTTTGCAGAGTCATTTCAATTTAATAGCTCAAATTCTTCTCTACGCAACTGAAGACTTCATGAGGCTCAATCATTAACAAGAAAAAATTTCAAGGTTTTCATTTTGGCGCCAAAAATCTGCCATTTTGATTTTCTCGAAATTATATAGGTATAATAATAAGGTCCTCCAACATTAACCTCCTTCCTTCGGCAGCAGTCGGGTAAAAACGCAAGACAAGGTTTTTCGACTTTCGTTTTCTAACATTGAAAGGTGAGAGACACCATTATCAGTGTCCTTGAAATCAAAGATTTATTGTTTATCCCAAGGTCATCAGTCAGCAACCTTTTTGTGTGGGCGTATTTTTATCACAGTCATATTAACCTCAGTCAGGTGTGCGTGTGTGCCCTCTAGGCCCCAATTAGAAAACATATCAGTAACAATATCCCCGCTAATTGAAGTGTCAGGTTTTTACAAGTTTTGACAGTGGCTAACGAGATATTTTCAGTGAAAACGAAACGAAAAAGTAGAGATTTATAACCGTTCTAAAAATATATGGGTTTGACGTGGTCTGATTTTTACGTCGCCTTGCACACTGGGGGTTCAATACCTATGAACATTTTTTTATTAATACGTCAATCACTGTAATAAAAATTCAAAATGGTAATAAGTCTCGTTTCAACATTCTCTTGCAGGCTTTCATTCTCATACAGACTAAGCTATTAATATTTGAAATGGAAAATATTTTAAAAATTTGAATGAATTTTTTATAGCATGTGGTCGTGGGTTCAAGTTCCACATGAGCATTTAATTTTTCCCGATGTATTTGGATTTTAAAGATGTTTAGATATTTGTTATTCAATCAGTATATTCTGGCTGAGGTACAAGTTGTAGTCTGGAATAGCATATTATCTCCTTTTTATGCCGGGAAGAACATTGAAGAAAGTTAAAATTGCGATTGTCTTTAAAATAAGGACGCAGCAAAATTTTGAAAAAAAAAAAAGAATAGAGAATCAGTGTTAAGGCCTGTTCAAATAAAAGCGGTATTCGCTGCTGCTATCTTAGCCCTGCACGTGTCATCCTGTGAAGGAAAGGGGAGGGTGGGACTAATTGGAAGAGCTCGTCAGAACATTCACCATGGTAGAGACGGTAGAAAACTGCCAAAGACGCAACATCTCTACGCATCTGCAAAGGCTCGAGGGTGTTCGTGACCTCAGGATTCCCAATAATGAGGACCGCACGTCGCTGCAACCTGTCGAGAGCATCTAATAAGTACTTTGCGGAGCCGTCCCAGAGATGTAAGCAGTATTCCACGCAGGAACGAATTTGGGTCTTGTATAGAAGACACCGCTGCTCCGGCCATACTGCTTAGGCCATACCGCGCGGTTTCGCTCCGGAATTTAGTATGAAGTTCCGCGGCTACCGCGTAGGTAAATTTCATTTTATGGGCGAAACAGATTCCGTCAGTCGACGCCGCGCGGGAGCAGCAGCATGCATCCCGATACAAAAAATACTAATTGGCGAAAACTTCCCGAGCGCGGACCGCGTTCCGCGCGGTATTCTACCCAGAAGGATAGCGAAATTCGCTTTGGCGTGAACAGTAATATTACCGGATACACGCTCAGTTTTCTGTACCGCAGGCGGCAGCGAATACCGCTTATATCTGATCAGGCCGGGTCTTCATTTTGACATTTCATTTGATCTAGAATATCTTCTAAATTAGGAGAATAAAATTGGTCCTCATATCTTAGAAGAGCGTTAAAACACACCTAGTTTCACCACTCAGACAAAACACAAACTACGATGTAACAATCAAAGGTCACTTGTCAAACTTCGATTCCCACGCGCCACCAACTTTGATCAAGTTATTTCTGTATTGATTAATATGATTGATGGTAGTGGGTCGACTTGTTTATCTAAATGAAATACTAGTAATACTACTAGGTAAGTTTAACTAGGTTTAGATTAATTTAGTGATTCAAAATGCAAGAAGTAAAGTTTATAGTTCCAATTTTATTGATTTTATAGAGCAACTTACAAAAGAATGTTATGTGTTCAATTGATTGAACCATCGAAATTTTTTTTAAAGTTATGAGTTAAGCTTCACTATGTATGTAAGAAAATCTTGGAATCTTAATTTGACCCACTTCCACCGCTCTGAGTTCTGATGAAAATACATGACTAGCTAAGAAAGTCATTACAAATCCAATATGGCGGCCTCCCCAAGATGGCGGTCTGGGTGTTTGAAATCCACCCCCATGATATGGGTATCAAATGAAAGGGCTTGCTGTTAGGAATTCGAAAAAAACAGTCACGTGACTTAAATCCAATATGGCGGACGTCCAAGATGGCAGACAGGCTATTTTTGGTAATTTTTAGTACGTGCTAAAAGCGTGTTTTTTAGTTTTTTAATTAATAGTACACTCGGGTAACAAAATATACATGAGTAGCAAGTAAAATAACATAAAAGAAATCAATAGAATTACTTGTACCAAAATCATGTCCATGTTATTGATGGTTATAAGAGATGTGATAGCTATGTTGTCAAACAAAACACCGACATAAATCTCAATCATGTTTAAAGCTTGTTACAAGATAAGGGATATTTATCGGAGACCTTGAAATGGTTAGTCTTTTTTTTTGAAGTCGCTCCAGTGTCCCTGGGATAGTGTGAAAAATCAACACGGAATTATGTCGAATCATTTCAACTGGGTTATATCTGGGTGAGTATGGTAAAGGTAAGTTTTCCAAAGTATTATCGCGTTAAGTCCCGAACTATTATAAAAAAAAAACTATGAATAAACACCGCAATAGTTAAAAAATAAGAAAATTATAAACTTTGTTCACTTAAGTGATAATCACCCAGCGCTTAAGGCGCCATGTATATTTAAATAGACGAAAGATGAAAGTGAGAATTTTTCTAAACAAGATGTCCTAATAAAAAGTCTCTAAAATAGTCTTTTTTTTTTTTTTTTTTTTTTGACCGTGGGGGAAATCCTTCATGGATGTTATGCCGGACTCCTACCGACTAAAACCCCCACGGTATCGCCCAGCAGCCTATAGTTGGGAGCCCCGGGTAAGCCCTCGGAAGGATGTCCCAGGGCTCCCAACAGACCCACGGCTTTAATGCGGCCTCGTCTAGGGGGGTGGTTCGGGTGCTATCCCGCGTCTATGGGGGGTTTCGGGTATCATCCCGCTTCATAGGAGGGGGGGAGGCGTGCGTGAGTCTGTCACGTCACGCTGCCGTCATGGGCCTGCTTCTATAAGGACGATGAGCAGCCAACTCATCGTCCTCAGGCCCCCGGTCATGGAGGCCGATGGTCTTCGGCGAAGACACGCCGGCGGCGCCCAAGCCGCCGACTGCGGAACTCGGGTGGGAGAGTTCTCTCCCGCTCCCGCCCCGCCGCCTCCTTCACGAGCATGACCTGCTCGCAGAAAGAGGCGGCGCTGTCCCACTTACTCCCGCTGGCTCTAAAATAGTCTCGAAATCCGATCATGTTTGAAGATCTGAATAGCCGCTCTAGATCCAAAAGTCCTCTTCAGATTCATAAAAAAAGAAAATTTAATTTCAGAATACATGTTGCATCGAAAGACACCGCTTTATACTGCGTGCTTGTACACACAATTTTGTAGCATTTCTCAGAAATAAATATTGCAGAAAAGAATAAAATGCAATAACAAATAATCAATCAAGCCATTCTCGCGGCAGAGTTTTTGCGCCTTCATCGCCTACGCTCGTACCTCTTTAGAAAAATACTTAAGGGTGAAATCACACTTAGGTTTTTTCGTTACAAGTTATACGACTACGTAACCCGTAGTCGTATATGTACGAAGCTGTATTCTGTACTCCCCAAATTTTTATCATGTTAGCATGACAATAAATTGGTATGTATATATAATATACCTACCTATGAAACACCTAGTACATTCCTAAGGTGTTCCAACCTCTGTTCCGTGCTACCAACGAAACTTTTTTGTGTCCATAGTTCATCTAACGGATATCTAAAACAGTGTGGTACTTACCCTTAGTTCACCTAAAATGTGTTATGTTATTACGTACCTATTGAATGACAACTGAATGGTGTACAAGTGGGCAGTGTATAAGTGGACAGTTTACAAGTGAACAGTGTACACGTCAACTGTGTACAAGTAGACAGTGATAGGGTACAATTGGATAATGTACAACTGGGCAGTATACAAGTGGACCGTTGAAATATTGACGGTGTTCAAATGGACAGTTTACAATGAACAGTAGACAAATGGACGGTGTTCAATTGGACGGTGAAGAAATGGATGGTTACTATATTAAATTAATATATTTGCTATTCGCGCTGATGCATTATGCGTGCGAATAAAGCAAATAAGGGTTTAGTCCACTCTCGACCCCTCGACCCCCAATAAATAATGTGTCCACTGGATTTTATTTTTCAGTCAAGTTTTAGTTTCCTCTCGACCCCCATTAGTACATTAGGATGATAAATCATTCATCAGTCTACCCTATGAGCCCTCTACACTTCATCAAATACTTACGATCAAAATAAGGCGTTTCTCCTTAACATTCAAGGTATATTTTCATGTTGTTATACGAGCCGGCGCCGGAGGCTTTTAAGTACAGTTTCAAAACACTTTCAGGCTTGGGTTTTGTGCCCCAATTGCGTGGCTGCGAAGTGTAATTCATTTAAAAGTTCCCAGTTATATTATATCCCAGAAATAGAATTACGGACGCGAAATAACTGCGAATTTTGTAGTAGCGAACTATTTTCTGTAGATTTCATTTGGGCAAATATGTAAATACTATTGTTCTGTATTCTGAGGTAGTATATAAAATCAGGGAGATTCCGGTGGTACCATTGTCTGGTTCTATTATGGATGTATTGGGATTTTTTCTCTCAGTAGTTCCATGGAACCAGCTATTTCCCAGTAGTATTATTGTCACAGAATAAATAAATAGGACTACGCACAGAAGTTGCACTTCTCTGAACTTGAAGAGAGCCGCCGATTTAATAACTACCACCATTTAATTAGTACCGTCCTTTGTTCCGAATACACAACGCCACCAACTCGAGTGTCAGGGTCACCACTATGTCAGAATATTGCAGAAAGGCAGACAGACGGACTCGTCAAACATATAGCACCATAATTTTTACAAATATTCTGTCGGAAAGCATGTACGTGGTGTAATAAAGTTCGGGGTCACTGCTGTCCCCGCTCCCGTGGAGGGCCAGACTAAGGGATGGCCCTAGGTCAGCCGGGGTGCGAGGGATATGTCGAAGATAACCTCACCTCCGGCCTAGCACCACGATCTTCAGTCGGCGTGCGGTTTTAGTCGGTTCGAGTCCGAAATAACCTCCCCTTCCGGCTCCGGCAGGGGAGGTATCCGTGAGTATTTCCGCAAAAAAAATAAGAAAGTAGTCAAAAGCGATAATAGAAATCAATAGACCGACTAAAATGGTGCATAAGTCGCATCACCACTGCTGCAGCCCGGGGCTGTAGCGAACCGTAGGTACTTATCTCCTTAGTTTGGCGAGTGATGGATGCCTGCCATTGTCTAGTTCCATTATGGAACTACCGGGAGTTAAAGTACTAAATTATAAAGCTGAAAAGTTTGTCTGTTTCTTTGAACACACTAATCGCAGAAAAAATGGTTCAAATTGAAAAAAAAAAACTGTTTGTGTTGAATAGTCCGTTTATCGAGGAAGGTTATCATCACGCTACTTACTCAAGGGAGCGGAGCAATAATCATAAATGTGTACCTACAAATTCGTTGTTTCCCATAGGGATGATATGGGGTTCCGAAGTATGCCAAGGGCGAAACTGAGTTGGGTCAGCTAGTGCCTACGAGTATTATATAAAGACGACGGGTGTGCATGTGCACTACGGAGCCAGTCAGCCTGTGACCACGGCCGGTCAAAGGTAAGTATGTACCTATACCATGATCGCGTTAATTCCCGTTAGTGTTATTGTATATCATGGAACGCGAGAGTTTAAAAGTTAGAATTATTTTTTTATAGCATTTATTATGCTAACTTTTAAGTTCGAAAAACATTGGAAAAAATAAAATGCTCAAGTGAGACTCGAACTCACGACCTTTCCCTTACAGGGGGACTGCTCTTCCAAGTGAGCTATTGAGCCAAACTTGAATCATTCCAAATTTTCCTCCTCTTTATACAGTTCGTAAGAATGTTGGTAGATGGCTGCACCGTCGCCGTCGCCCTTATAGACGGATATAAAGAGAAGGAAAATTTGGAATGATTCAAGTGTGGGTAAATAGCTCAGTTGGAAGAGCAGTCCCCCTGTAAGGGAAAGGTCGTGAGTGCGAGTCTCACTTGAGCATTTCATTTTTTCCAATGTTTTTCGAGTTTAAAAGTTAGTTCGAAAAGAGAATTCTTTAGTAACTTGCTTCATAAAAAAATATAATAATAATTAGGACTAAATTCATCATCACGCCACGTGTGGGATTTGAACCTGCTGCTATAAGATGTCCAGTCCGATATCTTCGCACTATTCTTTCAGTACCCACTTTGTGTATTTTTAGTACCCGAAATTAATAGTATTCCTGTGAGTTAAGCTAAATTGCTTGTGGGTACACGAACTTGCTTGTGTACTGGAGAGGATTGGAACCCAGGACCTCTAGATTGTATCAACGACTCCTTAATCACTGCACTACCGCCGCTACAAAATATATATCGTTATTGATGATACTTTAAATAGCAATTAGTTACATAAACTCCTAAATAAACCTTGTTTTTATCTTAATCCTTTTCTTCCTCATATCAATCAGATAGCATTGATTAATTAATTATCATATCTATAAAAATGTGATTTATTTTATAAACAGTAGCAAAGTACTATCGTCAAAGAAGCTAGATTTATATATCTTGTACATAATAGCTCCTGAGTACGCCAACCCGGGCCTGCTTCTACTCGGGTGACAAGCGACTTCACACCTGGGGAATAACGGCCGAGGGAGGAAGGAGAATGGTGTTGGTACCGGCTTGCATGTGAAGGCTTAGCTTAATCACGAAATATAAAAGTCCCTTCCGCGATCAGATTGTTTTTTAATAATCTATGCTACGTGAATTTGAGATCGTCCACCGCAGCAGCCCCCCTTGCTATCTTCAGAATACATCCAAAAAACGCAGTGAGCAAATTTTGAGCATTTTTAGGTCCAAGATATGTAAATCGAGCAATATCTGACAATGTTTACGTATTTTTCTTACAAAAGTTGAGACTCTATACCGCTTTATTTGAGAGCAAATATACGCCGTTTTGGAAGAGATAGTAAATACGCAGCTTACATATCGTAACCAATAAAAAAATTACAAGTTTATGCGAACTCACCGTGCCGCCTCCGCACTTGATATCCTCGGACATAACCTTGCACCTCTCACTACCATGCCACTACTCACTCCACAGTATAAACTAAACGCAAAAATTAAACGTCAAACCCCTTTAAAAATGGAACGCCGACCAACTGTTTTTCGAAAAATGAATGTTTATTTTTGAAAATGGAAGCGACGCGTCCAGTCGGTGTCGGAGCGTCGCGAGGACTGGTTGCGCGCGCTGCTCCGGTTGTCATGGCAACGGAGGTTTGCGTACAGTACCTATATTGAGGAGATAAATATGTGACCTTTGATGGAAAACTTTGTAGCCAAAGATATTTCGGTTGCTGGAATGCATAAACTGATTATTGGGAATTCTGCGACATTTTATTCGCTCTTGCGTTTCCAAACGAGAATTTCCTTTGACATTGGTTCATTTATTTCGGAGTAATGTGAAAAATCGGTAGCGAATTGAAGATAAATATGACTGTCAATGTTGATGTATGTTTTTTATGTATTTGAGTACAACTGTAGTACATAAATGATGGTTTAGGACAGGAAAAATAAAGCTTTCATGTTTAGGGTTGTTTATTTTCTCAGAAACAATAGTAGTTATGTATAATCTGATAATTTTTGAAGAGCCCAATACAAAGCGCTGTCTAGAGCTGAAATAATTTAGTCACGAGGAACGTAAATAAAACATGTTCTTTCTTTCTAATAAGCTATAAGCTTATGTAGTTTGTAATAAAGGTTCTAGAATGTGCTTAAATATAAAAAGTTATGATAGTAATTTATTATAACTTATTTCCGAAAATTTGTTTTACCCACGGATCAAAGTATTTTCTGTTCTGTGGTTTTACTTATCATCATCTCTTGCAACGCGAGCGTGCGTATTTTTTTTCCCGTGGTCAACCGCACTTTTACTGGGTGGACCACAGGATAAAATACCCGTGGTACAACCAGGTGTAATATATAGTTGGACTACGGGCAAACACTGCAATTAGATTGTAGACATTAAAAAAAACAGGTCAGGAGTGTGAATTGTGCAAACAAATTAGGGATTATGAAAAAGATATAAAAAGCTATATTTAGCATCCGTTTTGACCATAATTTCATCGTTTAATTTCACTTGTCTCCGCCACTCAAATATTTTGGTATTTTATTACTTAGGAATTGGGCCGCGGGTCTTACCAGCGACTGTATTCAATAACAACTTTTTATAAAGCCTGAGGCTCTTGGAAACATTGATGAGATACTTAGGAAAGTGCCCAAAGCCCCAGAGAAAATAACTACCTACCCACCCACGCGATCATGGGATAGAAAATTGATTGGAAGTGCTCTTAAACAATTTTAGTATGGAAGCCATTTTAGGGTTTCGTAGCTAAATGGCAAAAATGGAACCCTTATAGATTCGTCACAGTCACTTTTCTCCGAAACTATAGGGCCTATTCGACTGAAACTTGTTAAGTAGATGTATTCTGTGAACCGCATTTAGAATTTCACACAAAAATAGAAAAAAAAGCAATACATTTTGTGGATCCCCATACTTAGAACTGAAAGTCAATTTTTTTTTCTAACCCCCACGCGTGGAGTATCTATAGATAAGTCTTTAAAAATGCTATTGAGATTTCTAAAATATTATTTTCTAAACTGAATAGTTTGCGCGAGAGACACTTTCAAAGAGGAAAAATTTGTGTCCCCTCCCTCTACATAAATAAGAGAATGATAAATGTAAAAAAAATATGAAAGTATTAAAGTTACAGTCTCTTTCACCCCTGTTTTTCTTTTTCTTATTTTTGTATATATTGTAGATATAGATATAATACTGTACCTAATTAATTATTATTATTCTACTTCAAATATATTTATCAAAGGAAAAAAAATGAAATATACACTGCCATGCAAACTTTTAACGAAAATTGGTTTTAACAAGATCTATTAGTTAGTTTTTTTTTATACGTCACAAACCACAATTTTCGCCTTTCATTCGATTACCTCGAAAATATTTAAAAAAAAAATAATTTATTATGTTACTTGCTGCTACGGAACCCTTCATGGGCGAGTCCGACTTGCACTTGCCCGTTTTTTTATATACCATAGGGATGGGACGTGGTTACCGTGGCCTTTGGACGTGAGCAACATCAGAGGCGTCACAATCGTGATGTCGATCTTGTAAGAACCTTCAAATTCCCTTCTTGAAGAACCCAAACTAATCTTTGCATGCATCATTGTACGAACGCTAATCGCGATTGTATTCAAGCTTGTGTTCAATTGATAGACTTGACTGATTTCATAGACTTAGCTGAGTTCATATACGATTTTAATATACGACTGGTCAACGGCTCTCCTTAAATTCTATCTCAATGCATTCCAGTTGACCCTCCCCAAGCAAAGCAATCTTGTCAGATGGGGAAAAGCCACAGATAAAACATGTAACTCATGTGGTGAAGCAATTGGTACTGCTAGGCACCTACTGGTGGGTTGTAGGACGCTATTAGACCGGGGTCATTACTCGCGCCGACATGATAAGGTATTAGAAATCGTACGTGAGGCGGTAAGTTTGGCGGTAGCTAGAGCGAAAAAGGGTTTAACCACAAACCAAAGAAATGACGTCGCGTTTGTAAAGGAAGGCTGCTCAAAAAAGACAAATCAAAAGCCGTACTCAATTTTGATAGCAGCCGCTGATTGGACATTACTCGCAGATTCGTATGAAAAACACTATAAAATACCGGAGGATGTTTGTGCCTCGTCATCCAGACCCGATATATTCCTATTTTCAAAACAGCAAAAGCGTGCAGTACTAGTAGAACTCACAGTACCGTGGGAAACTAACGTACCTAAAGACCACGCTATAAAAATAAACAAATACTTTGACCTGACCAACGAGTTAACCAAAAATGGCTCTGTGGTTAAACTCTACGCCGTGGAAGTAGGAGCAAGGGGAGTTCCAGCTAAATCCCTGTAAGGAGTAAAGACCTCGGATTGCCAAGAGCTTCAGTAAGCTCTTGACTCAAACGAATATCTAAAATGGCGTTGATAGGATCTTACCAGATTTGGATAGGTAGAGGGGGGAACACGACTGACGGTTGAGGTGAGCGCTGATGCATCACAAGGTGGCCACCCTAAACCTACACCTGGGTCGCAAGTCCCAGGCGCCGTCACAGTGTTCCTCTCTGTACCACGCCATGGACCCGGCGACCGCACGGTGAATCCATGGAATGCTAAGAACCGGATCTCATCTCTTGACTGATTTCATTCACCCTGTATCTTATACCTTACAAGAGGCTCTTACAAAGAAAGAAAAGTTATGAAAATAGAATCGTTCTCAAAGTAGGTAGGAATAATTAGAAGTTATATTTAGGGGTTAATTTGAAGATCAATACGATACTTATATTTATACTCGTGGTACCTGCCTAATTATAAGGTTTTATGGGCTGAAAAGTGAACATTCCTGACCTGACTTTTTATTTATTTATTTACTAGCTTTTGCCCGCGACTCCGCCCGCGTGGATGTCGGTTATCGCGACCAAACATAGCCTAATGTCCCTTTTCAAGGTCTAAGCTATCCCTATACCAAATTGCATAAAAATCGGTTCATTAGTATAACCGACAGACAGACAGAGTTACTTTCACATTTATAATATTAGTATGGATTAACGACTAGCGGTCAGACCCTAAAAAGTCCCAAAAAAGTTATAAAGTATTTTCTAAAGTGAACACAAGAATACATAGTATACATACTCTTTTATGAAGTACGTTATAATTTTGTAAACTCTAGGGCGATGACCGGGAGGTGACCTAGCCCATACTTATCAACAAAAACATGATAAAAAACTTTCATTCATTCAAACCGCAAACTTACATTACATATCTATAAAGCTCGCAGATGTAAATAAGGTCAGCAAAAAAAGAATCGTGTCTGCGGGAAATCTGCTGATCGTACAACCTCTTTCTTTAATGCTGGGTACATACCGCCGGAGACGGATGAATGTAAACCAGAGGGCTGTATGGTAATGATGACGAATGGATAGACCTTATCACACTGGAAGACAGAACGCAGGGTCTGTAGATAAATCATCGGCGTCTTCCGTTCTCTACCCACAAAACTCGACCAAAAACAAAACACAAGCATTTTTTTCCGATCTCTAGCCACAGGTCCTTCCACATTCTACCCACGAAAATAAATTTCATTATTTTTTCCTTATTCTACCCAAAACATATTTCGATCTCAACCCTCTGTCATTTACCATCAACTTATAACTATATAGGTACAGACAGAAAATAACTTCGGCTAATAGAAAACTTCAACATATAAAATATTAGCTATTGCCCGCAACTCCACTCGCATGCTGATAGATGTGCACTGTATGTGGTATAAAATATCCTGTGCAGGACTCCTACCATCCCCTACATTAAACTTTAGTTTAAAAATAGTCATACATATAATCACGCCTTTATCCCCAGGAGGGTTGGGCAGAGGTGAATCATCAAATCAAAATCATAACGCTAGACCGATACGTTTTAGCAGATTATGGCATACAGCTATACGCGCGGCATAGTAATGTGGTTAATTCTATGTAGGTATGTAGTTACATAATGTTCCACTGTAGCTCCTAAGAATCGTAAATTCCTAAGAAAAGCGGGGCGTGAAAAGGCATCTGATGTGGTCGTCAAGCCGAGTGGTACCATTAATAACATGGTACATGTTTATAATGGTGACCCTCTGAGAATTTGCCTCTAGCTTACCATCAGGCTAGGTGAAGTCAAATAAAGTTGACGTGTACTATAAATAGGTATATATCCTATATATACCTATAAAAGAAAGTCGTTTTAGTTACACTATTTATAACTCAAGAACGGCTGTACCGATTGCTGAATGGAATGAAGCTTAGAACCAGGAGACAGACATAGGATAATTTTCATACCATTTGACCTTTATTTTATACCGGGTACCTATAGGTTACTGTGGGTCGCGGTCAGGGGATGTATTTCTGCGACCCTGGTACATTTGCTTGAAGTACCAGGCTCACAGAAATTTTATCTGCGTCGCGGTAAGAGGAGCAGTGTGTCCTATATCTTTCTATTCCGAACTTCACGCGGGCGAAGTCGCGGGCAAAAGCTAGTATGTATATATATAAAAAATACTGAACTTATTGTAATGAGGACGCAATTGATTCATTATCAAGCTCTGGGCGCAGTATACTGCATTTTATACTAGGACTACCTATTTGACAGCCTCTGTGGCGATGGCGTAGCGGTAGTGAACGCAGCCGCTACGTAGGAGGCGCGGGTTCGATCCCCGCTCAATGCTAATATTTGTATGCATAAATATGGGTATTTGCATTGGCTTGGTCATGGCTCTGAGAGCACATTAAGCCGTCGGTCCTGGTTACCATACAAACACCTATAGCAGTCGTTACGGGTAGTAAAAGTACAACAACTGGTCTAGCTGCAATGCTTCGATATCGCCTTCGGGTTGTGGTGGTCAGATGGCAATCGCTTCACAGAAAACATCTAAGTTTAGCCAAATCTGCAGTAAGACTAGTAAAGCGGACCCCAGACTCCAAGTTGAAAGCTTCCGATGTGACTGGGATTAACGCTAAGATGAAGAAGATATTGGGACTACCTATTTCGGGTCAGGAAATAGTCAATATCTGTCAACTTTATCTGAGTGTCATCACAGTGATGAGAGCGAGGACTCAGGGCTGCACACACTAGCTGGGAACCTGGCACGGAGTACATTTGTTGAAGTTCATCAAGAGACGCCGTGATGGACCTTACACGTTGCCCTTTAAGTGAGTATCCTCTCGCTAAGTACCTTGCTTATAGCGAGGGTGTAGAGTGCGAACATGGGCTGCTGCCGCCTCCTTCTACGAGCAAGTAATGCTCGATAAGGAGTGCGAGGAGCGGGTCCGGGAGAGACTTGAGATTCGCATAGTTCGTGAGGTGCGGTGGCAACCTAGAATGGTATCGAAGGTTGCTTAACAACCTTCTACCTCCATGAGCGTGAATCCAGGGGTAACACGTGGAGTCCAATTATATTATTGCACTTACTGTGTCCAGCCTAACAGTAGTTTTTTATCGTGCGATAAATCCCCACGGAGCCGGTGGAGGTGGTTATGTCGGACTCGAACCGACTAAAACGCACGCCGTCTTAGGTCCTTGGTTGCCGGAGGTGAGATTGCCAAAAGCATATCTCTCGCACCCCGGCAGACCCAGGACCATCTCTTTCG
Organism: Eilema sororculum; assembly: GCA_914829495.1. Lineage (NCBI taxonomy): Eukaryota > Metazoa > Arthropoda > Insecta > Lepidoptera > Erebidae > Eilema > Eilema sororculum. The sequence goes on from OU618536.1 coordinate 988,008, forward strand.
AGATGGCCCCTTCGGGTTGTGGGGACCACAGTGTCCCTATCTAGCCCCGGTTACGGGGAGGCGCACTTTGTGCCGCCGCCGCGGTCTGCTTCTGCTAGGGTGACAGGCGGCTCCACCGGTCACCCCCAGGCCAGCGCTCATGGAGGACGGAGGTCGTTCTGCGACCTCCGACGTCCGGTTCGCCTTCGCTCTGCGCGGGTTTCTGGCACCCGTTGTTGTGCGCCCCTTTCCGGGAGCAAGCCGGAGATACCGTGCTTTCTACACCTGAGGGGAGCACCTCGAAACCCGGAGGCCCCGTGTCGGGGGAGGAGGGAGGCGTCATCACGTTGCCACTCCGACTTGCTTCTGCTAGGGTAACAGTGACCTCACTAAACCAGCGCCAATGGCGGACGGAGGTTAATTCCCGTTATCACTATTGTATATCTTGCAGCGCAAGAGTTTAAAAGTTAGTGAGTAGAAACTGCAGCCGTCACCCCTTTCGGACCCTTGACACCACCGTCTTGCACCACCGGTGGTGTCAAGGGTATTTTTTAATACCCATTACACTACCAAAGAGCTGCAGCAGCACTGGTGGTGTAAAAGGTATTTTTTAATACCCATTACACTACCGACACTTAGTGCTGTGCCACCATAAAATGTAGCCTATTTATTGTAAATGAAATACGTACGTTAAGAACAAAATTTAATATGGAATCAGTACATACAACTTAACAATACTCTCGTGTGTAAATGTTATTAAATGTATATAGGCAAAGTAATGATCCATACAATTGAAATAGATAATACTTAAACCAAAGAATAATTGATGTAACGTACCTACTTGTGTCAGACTGCGGCTCTTTGGTAGTGTAATTAGTATTAAAAAAATACCTTTTACACCACCAGTGTTGCTGCAGCTCTTTGGTAGTGTAATAGGTATTAAAAAATACCCTTGAAGTGCAAGACGGTGGTGTCATAGGGTCCGAAAGGGCCGTCACCTATATGTGTGCACTGCACACAGGGCAAATGGGGTTGATTTTGGCCCGAAGATCTTGGTGGGACTCCCGATATTCCATCCATTATCTTTTTCCTGTATGCCACCCTTACGAGACAACTTACAGGTTTTTGGACAAAGTCAGCATAGGTTATAGGTAAATAGGGGAGGCACAATCGGCACTGCACACGAGGTGCAGTCCAGTAACTAGCGATGGATCTACTTATGCACTAAGTGCAATAATATAATTATTAGGTAGGTCATTATTTGGAGAGCACTTTAAGCCATCGGTCCCGGTTCCTAATTTATTCTATGCCCCGGTTGTAATACAAATATCTGTTGCAGTGATTGTTTAGTGAGCCCGAAACAATGCCCAACAACACTGGTCTAATTGCAGAACTTCGATATCGCCAAGGGGTAGGTTGTGTAGGTTAGATAGTAGTCGCTGCCTGGGAAATGTAAAAGTTCAGCCGCGATGCAGTTAGACTGGAAGCCGACCCTAACCTTAGTCGGGAAAAGACTAGGATACCAGCAAAAGACAACGTTACTTGTTTCAATATATTTATTTATCTTCTTTATATATTTTATTATATATTTTGTTATACAAATGGATAGATAATTTTTAACGATGCTGTTATCCTCTAATTCAAAATAATCGTTATAACACTGCAAATACAAATATCAACGGACTTGTTGTGGAACTACTCTATTTATAAAATTTTTAATGATTGACAGTATAATTTCAGTAGAATTTTCTCTCAGAATAGGGCATCATTGACTATTTGCAGTAGAACAATCATATAACAGGCAAACATCTGTTTGGATCACAGCTACGATCTGGTCTATGTATAGCATCCTTCACAGCGGCTCTAGCATATTACTCAAAACAGCATCGTCTTCGGTAATCTGAAAAAAGATTGAAATTATATATAATATAACATCATAACATATAACATAAACTCACGCCTATATTTCCCGAAGGGGTAGGCAGTGGTGCAAGCACCCACATTTCGCCAGTTTATGTTTAGGTCCCAACGTAATAGGTGGCGAGCCTATTGCCATTAACCGGGCACTTATAAACCTGCGATAAATACACACATAACTTCAAAAAGCATCGAAAAGTCATTGGTGTGTGCCATGGTAAACCTGGGATCGAACCCGAGACCTCGTCTCAGCAGTCCATTACCCATACCACTAGGCTACCGCAGATATATGCCTACAGTGGAGTTCCTTGTATATTGTTTTAGAAAATGAAAAAATAAAAGAGTATACTTAATGCACTGTTTATAAACTGCTCCTCAATATTTATTTTATTTATTTAAGTATTTAGCACACTGATTCATATAACTGTTACTGTTACACCGTATGAGCTAAACAAGTTTCTGTACACAACCTAGAAGGCTAGTGGAATCCGCTGCCTGCGACTTGAGGAAACTCGAGCATCGGAGGTCGCAGAATGACCTCCTTCCCTCATGAGCACGGGCTTGGGGGTGATATATGTGGAGTCGCCTATTACCCTAGAAGTAGCAGGCTTTGCGCGCCTTCCCGTATCCTTAAAAGATATTCAAAAAACGCGTACTGTGCATCTAGACTATTTTGCCGGTAACGAGGCGAGGAACTGGGACCGACTAGCTCCTGCTCACTGTAATAGTAGTACACCTACCCGTATGAATTTAAATATTGGATTTTATTACTTATTATGATCATTACACTAGACCTTAAACTTGTTGTGTCGTTTTCATAGATAAAATAATAAATAACGATAGGTACTTACTGTTTTTGGATATAACCAGCTTAGAGTAAAATGCTGTCACTCTTGTATTTATTGCCAAGGTATGATAACTCAGTTTATACTTAAAAATCGTGTGGCTAAGTTGTCCTTATAATATAAAACTCACCAAAAACTAATTACTTACAAAATCACCTTGTAAAAGAACACTGATCGTGGTAGGATCAATCAGAGGGTGACATTTGAATGACACATGTAAACAAAAAATATTTTTTTCAATGAAAGATTTAATGGCTACACGACGGCTACACGTGACTTGAACTATATTACACTGGAAAATAGTGATTAAAAAGAGGTTTAATATGTTTTAATTTCTCATAACACACATACCAAACTACAAAATTTAAGATCCAATATCAAAATCAAGGCATAACGATGTATTGGATCAATCAATCAATCAATTAGTCTGCTGGACCAATGCCAGTCTCTCCCAATGTACACCATTGCTCAAGATCCCTCGCCTTTCGAATCCAGTCTGTCCCAGCCCCATTTGTCTAAGGGGTGTTCAGCTTTTAAAACTCGTTTACTCCAACGGCTATCGCTCCTGCAACAGATGTGGCCAGCCACTTCAGCTTGTTTATTCTACTAGCTATGTCGGGTGACCTCGTTACGAATTCTATCCTTTAAAGAAACTCCAAGCATAGTTAGCAACTATGCCGATGTCGTCGGCAAATCAAAAATGCGGGAAGTACACACCGTTTATATGTTGATACCCCGGTGTACAGCCCGGGCCTGTACAATGACGACCAACAGGAGGACCTTCCGATCTAGTCGCATAAGCACCCAGTGAGACTCAGGTGGAACTGGCATGAGAGTTTCAACAATGCCATGTCGCACAGTAGCACTTCCTGGTCAGGGGACCCTGGGTCCTGACTACACGGTCCCTATGCCGTAGCCCCAGGCCCAGACGAATCGTGCCTTTTTTTAAACGTGCGAAAAATCCCCATGGATGCCACCCCCCCGGAGCCGGTGGAGGTTAGGAGTTATGTCGGACTCGAACAGACTAAAACGCACACCGTCTTTGGGTCTTTGGTTGGCAGAGGTGAGATTGCAGAAAACATATCTCTCGCACCCCGGCAAAGGACCATATCTTTTGAGATAGCCCCCTTCGGGCTGTGGGGTCCGTAGTGTCCCCATCTAGACCCGGGTACGGGGAGGCGCACTTTGCGCCACCGTCGCGGCCTGTTTCTGCTAGGGTGACAGGCGGCTCCATCGATCACCCCCAGGCCAGCGCTCATGGAGGACGGACCAGACCGGCCGCCTCCTTCTCGAGCATTACTTGCTCGCAAAAGGAGGCGTCCGGACTCCAAGCGTTCGCGCTGCTGAGAGCAAAGTGGCGAGCGTGAGGACTCCCACCCCCAGAGCCGCCACTAGGACCCACCTCGGCGTGTCCCACACTGGGCACACGGTCAGCGTGTGCAGCTCCGTGTCCTCGCTCGCATCACAGTGCGGTGATGGCACTTGGACGTTGGCTCCTTTTGAATCTGACGCAGGTACTTCCCGAAACCGTAATCACCTGCATCAGCCGGTACGAAAGGCTACCGTGTGGCCTCTCTAGCCAGTCCCCCATAATGGGTCTTACCGCCGCTAGGGTCCCAGCAAGGAGACTAGCCGCCTCAAACGATATCGTGCGGTACCCCCTAATGGCCCTGCTGACCATTGCACGCTGTGGAGCACGCAGCAGTGGTGCATTGGTGGCAGTTAGGGTCTCCGCCCCGGCAGCGCGCTGAAAGAAGCGCGCCCATTCCGGGGGCGAGTCGGGGACACCGTTGTCCCCACTCCTGATGAGGGCCAGACCGTAAGGGATGGCCCTGGATCAGCCGGGGTGTGAGGGATATGTCGATGACAACCTCAACTTCGGCCTAGCACCACGACCCACAGTCGGCGTGCGGTTTTAGTCGGTTTGAGTCCGACATAACCTCCCCTTCCGGCTCCGGCAGGGGGTTATCCGAGGGGAATTCCGCACGAAAAAAAAAGGGTCTCCGCCCATATTGGGCACCAAGACACAGTCGCGCCAAAGCGCCAGCTGTGTCTCTCAATTTGGGGGCCAGTCTCCGGAGATGCTCCTCGAAGTTGAACACCACAACATTGGCGTTGTCGAAGCATTGCAGTTACATTAGTTAGTTATTTTTAGGACTCCATATACTCGCAACAACTGGCCCTCGATTCTACTAAAGCTAAACCATCGTGGTGCCATTGTCAGCGAAAAAATTACATTAAATTTTAGACTTTATTTCTATACGCATAAAGTCCAAAATGAAATGAGAAAAGTTTCATTACACTTTTCCATTCACTTTGCAAAAATCCGTTTAACTTTGAACTTTAAAACATTAGTTTAAAGTCTATTATTTAATGCCGCTTTCTGCAATCGCTGCAGCACGACTATAGTTTGGTTTTAGTAGAATCGATGCCCTGGTATTCGTATGGCAACATAGAGGTGCTCATGACAACCGGGACCAATGGCTTTACGTGCTCTTCGAGGCACGACCAGACTAATGCAAATACCCATATTCATGCATAAAAATATTGCCTCGCGGGATCAAACCCGCGCCTCCTGCGTAGCAATGATTATTTAAATGAACAGCCAAGCCAACATCCTTGCCGGACACTTTTTAGAGACATGCACCAGTTGATATAGGGGCCATTAATCGTCACACAGGCTCTGGCGGACATAGGCCTCTCCCAATGTGCGCCATTTCTGCCTATCGTCCCTCTGCCTCTGTTGAAATATTTTGAACAAGTATCAAAGTATTACTTTGTTTGCTGACGGTGCGTACTGATGAACATCATAAACAATTGCCTATCTACAATACGTCAGGGTAGAATGTGGAAGGAACTTTTGCAGGAGGTAGAATAAGGGATAATTATTATTATTTTAGCTTGTGGGTACAGTTTTGTGGGTACAATGTGGAAACACTCGATAAATCGATTTTCTATTAGTGATAATACCAGTGGAAACACTGGCCCCCTAGACAGGTGGCAATTCGTTAGTTCCTGTATGGAATTGATACGTTTTTGACGTTTATGACAGTCATCAACGTATGTCAAACCCATAAATTGGTTAATCGATGCTATTCGATTCTACGGTAGTTATGCCTCTTGTCTAGAGGACCAGTAATGTGAGCCACTCTGCCCAGTGTCTCACCACGTTAGTATATAATAAGTTTATGATTCTAAAATTACATTTGCAGGCTAAAAAGACTAAAAAAGAACCACTGCAATAGTAAGTTTTATCGCAGTTAATCTATATATATAAAAATCAATCGCTGTTCGTTAGTCTCACTAACACTCGAGAACACAGCTGAACGGATTTATCTTAGCCGAGTCTTGAAAGGTTCGTAGAAGTCTAGCAAAGGTTTAAAAGGTGAGAAAAATCCCAATAACAGACGGGAATACTCTGAAAACAGCCCTTTCCTTTTTATCATATAAACGTTGATGAAGTACCAGGCTCACAGAAATTTTAAGGAACTTTATCTGGGTCGCGGAAGCAGTGTGTTTTTACCCGACTACGGCGAAGCCAAAAGGAGGGTTATGATTTTGACAGGCTATGTATGTATGTATGTATGTATGTTCATTTGTTCCCTCATAGCTCCTCAACTACTTATTAGAATTGGACAAATGAGGTATCGTTACAAGCGGCTTGATCGTCCAATGGTTATAGGCTATATGACTTGTCACTCAATCTTGTGTGGCGCCCTCTAGCGCTCATAAGGTACTGTGTTAAAAAATAAATTTGAGATAAATATGCCGTGTTTGGTATCAAATGAAAGTGCTTAATGAGCACATTTCAAATATGTATAAATTATTAGTTTTACCTTGCCCCAAATTAATTTAAATAAAAAATAAAGTTTAAAACTAAAACCCGACTACCGAAAAATAACGTTCTAAAAAGTGGCAAACAAGAAAATATCAAGGATAGCCGTGGTCGTATGCCACTTACTATAACAAAACAATAGGTATATTCTCGGTAAAAGTGGCATACGACCACGGCTATCCTTGATATTTTCTTGTTTGCCACTTTTTAGAACGTTATTTTTCGGTAGTCGGGTTTTAGTTTTAAACTTTATTTTTTTAAACCTTTCTATTCCGAACCTAGCGCGGACGAAGTCGCTGGGCAAAAGCTAGTAATCTATACTAATATTATAAATGCGAAAGTAACTCTGTCTGTCTGTATGTTACGCTTTCACGCCTAAACCACAACCAATTTTGATGAAATTTGGTTGATAGGTAGATTAGACCTTGAGAAAGGACATAGGCTATGTTTGGTCGCGATAACCGACATCCGGGCGAAGCCACGGGAAAAAGCTAGTAATATGTAATAATAACGTTAATACGATTCTGACGAAACATTGATGAACCTGACCGGTTTTGCCTTACGGCATTCTCAAGGGTTTACTTTTATTTTCTACTAGTTCTTCACCTTTCGTTTTTATTCACGTGGACCACATGGTGTGTATCAGAACTATACCTAAGTTTGATGGTAAAACGCTTACCTTGTCACAAATTGAATGTAAAAATAGTAAAAGTATATTTGTTTGGCTTCCGGAAACGGGAGTAATGCACGATTTATTTTTGTCATTATGGAAGTAAATACGGGTACATTAACCAACTGAAAGTAAGCGGACACCGTTGCCTCGTAATCCAGTGCTGAAATGTTACTGGAATACGTGAACCATCACTGGAATGTACTATTCCAGTGAGTTAATATAGTCCGGTGGATTGTTCAAGCGCGTAAAACTCTGGAATAACATGAACACTACAATCCAGTGTAGGACCGGGCTTAATTGATTCGCTGTATTACTGGACTGAAATAATATGAATTGAGCTTTAGTGATCATAAAAATCCTAACTGCTAATAAAAAACTAATTCTTTTAGAATTCATACTGTTGATGTTGTTGTTGTTGTTGTTGTTGATTGATGTCACATGTGAAAGCAGACTCCATAAAATAAGTAATTCAGTCCAGGGCAATTGTACAAGCTTCCTAATGAAGGTCTGGGCCGTGTTTCGAACCGGTAGTCCATTTGCTAAACTAGTATTTAATATTTATTTTATACTAGCTTTTGCCCGCGGCTCCACCCACGTGGATGTCGGTTATCGCGACCAAACATAGCCTATGTCCTTTCTCATGGTTTAATCTACTCCTATACCAAATTTCATCAAAATCAGTTCACTGGTTTAAAGCGTAACATATAGACAGACAGACAGAGTTACTTTCACATTTATAATATTAGTATGAATTGGCGTTTTGTAAGGTTCGATTTAATGGTCTATGCAGAATAAATTCTTTCTGACTTTGACTATGGTGGAATTCATTGTTACTCTCTCTCTCTCTATTCTCGGTTTACGGAGAATGCCATAGGGTGAAACCGGTCAGGTTAATAGAATAAATACTGTGGAACAAGTACAAGTCTTCTCAATATGTGTCTTTTAGAATTAGTTTTTATGATAAGTATTTTTCCCATTGTTACACTTTCAAACGATCCTCTTATCCTCCGACTCCGTTAAAAATATTCAATTCAATTCAATTCAAATATTTTTGAATTGCGATATATGGGTACAAAGAGGTTACAGGTAATACATTTAGGTTCCACCATATTTCAGCCAGATTGGCATGCAACAATGTCACAAATTATGACCATAATAATTAGAATTTAACAATCATCAACCAGGAATAGAGAATGCATTAAATATAAAAGATAAAAATATTTCATGTCCAAATTTTAGATGTCAGTATTTTCATGGTAAACAATAATCACCTTCATGCAACATAAAACGTTAAATTAGTCAAGTACATATTCAATAACAATTAAATATATCTAAAAAAAAAAAAAAAATGTCAAAGTTATGATATATACCCACTAATCACTTACTTCACATCTAGTGTTTTGTCATTCAAATAATCATTTACAGTGTTATTACACATTTACTTATTAAAACATTCTTAACTTCTCTTTTATAATCACTTATTGTAGAAAATTTCCAGTATTCGTTTAGGTAATTTATTATAAATTCGTGGAGCCATACATAAAAAACTTCCATTCATTAAAGTGGTCTTGTTTGATGGTATACATAAGGTAAAGTTTTTTCTTTTACTATTTAATGTTTTAAACAGATGCAAATTTTTGCGAACAAATAGTAGCACTTCTAGAATGTATATACATGGTAGTGTCAATACCTTTAATTGTGAGAAGTAGGGTTTACAGCTGTCTGTTGGTTTTAAATGACATATAGACCTAATACACCTCTTCTGTGCCACAAATGCCGATTCGCTGTCAGAAGAATTGCCCCAAAACATGATACCATACCTCAAGAAAGGTGCAACATAACCATGATTATGCAGTGAGAACGGCTGATTGACTAGCAGATTTTCTGAGCATGTAAAGTGCATATGAAAACGAACTAACTTTCTTACACAATATCTCTACATGGTTTTTCCAACGTAGGTTGTTGTCAATGTTGAGACCCAAAAACTTCGATGTTTCTACCTCTTTTATTTTTTGATTACAATAGTTAATGTCAATATCTGATAATTTATTCACTCTATTTCTAAATGTCATAAAATTTGTTTTGTCAATATTAATATTTAAATTATTTGATGTCAACCAATTTATTGTATTATTTAATGTCATATTTACTTCTTGCTCTAACTGCACTTTATTTTGACCAGCAAAAACAATTGTACTATCATCGGCAAATAACACAGTATCATATTGAGTCACTTTAGGTAGGTCATTTATATATATTATAAACAATAGCGGACCTAGCACACTACCTTGGGGAACACCAAGTGTGACATTTCTACACGTTGACCTGTATTCAATTATTTTCTTTGAAGTGTTGCATATCTTTGTGATTTGAGTTACTTGGGTCCTGTTGCTCAGATATGATTTTATTAAATCATAAACATTCCCTCTGATTCCATAGGCGTACAACTTTTTTAATAACACTTTATGGTCAACACAATCAAAGGCCTTTGTTAAATCCATAAACAACGCACAAACCTGGTTTCCCTTATCTAAGTTACTCAATACTGTGGATAAAAAGCTATAGACTGCCATATCAATGGACTTATTTTTCCGGAATCCTACCAGCTCCGTACAAAACAAACTATTATTTTCAAAGTAATTGTACAAACAGTTATGTATCACCTTTTCAAAAATTTTTGAAATAATTGGCACAAGTGCTATTGGTCGATAGTTGTGCATATTATTTCTCTCATTTTTCTTATATAATGGCTTGATAATTGTTAACTTTAACTGTTCTGGGAAAACACCATTTGCAATACATAAATTTATTATGTGGCTCAGTACATGAGACAATGCAACAGAGACAAGTTTAATTATTTTGGTTGATATACCATCATATCCAGTACTGTTTGTGCTTTTCAAACCTTGTATAACTTTGTGTATGTCACCTGGTATTGTGGGAGACATGAATATAGAGTTCAATTCGTAAGCTATTGATACTTTGTGGTCAACTGGTAAACTTTGATGAATTGTATCAGTGAAAAAAATATTAAAATGATTAGCAATTTGTAAAGGTTCTTGGATAATCTTGTCATCAACCTTTATGTGGTGAATTTGGTCAGTAGGTAAATTATTCCGATTTCCACGGATTACGGCCCAAGTGGCTCTAGATTTATTAGGAGCAGTTCGTATAAAGTTATCATTCTGCGACTTTTGCGTTACAACAAACCCTAATACCTCTCGATAACCACTTAGGACGGGTAGTACTGGAACATTTCACCTGTATTACAGGGAAACAGAGGTCATAAAATAATTTGAAATCCTCATAAAAGCTATCGAATGCCATATTAGGGTCGTTAGATGTGTAGACAACGTTAAAGCTTAGGGAATTAATGTAATCTTTAAATCTTGTTTGGTTTTCTTTACTATAATCCCGCTTATCAATATACCAAGCTTGAAGACAGCTGCTTAATTTTACCGGGCATGACAGCAACTGAGCTGTGTGATCTGAAAGTTCCAAATCAATAACTTGAACTTCACATCCATGAATATTAAATAGAATACTATCTAGGCAACTTTGACTTGACAGTCGTGTGGGTTAATATGTTTTTAAAAGATAACATAAGCGAGTTAAGTCGCGAGGAAAAGTTGGTGAATAAAATTTATATTTGGAACTTGAACTCAAACCACTGAGAGCGTAATTATTAGTTGTGTGATTAGCAAATAATTGTACGAATCTCGCAGTGCTATATTTAGTACATAATTATGTTTGAGAATTGCCACAACCACCGCGATATAAGGAACTTCGGGTTTGTAAGTCAATGTGGCTGTATTATTACCCGACTACGGCGAAGCCAAAAGGAGGGTTATGATTTTGACAGGCTATGTATGTATGTATGTATGTATGTATGTATGTATGTATGTTCATTTGTTCCCTCATAGCTCCTCAACTACTTATTAGAATTGGACAAATGAGGTATCGTTACAAGCGGCTTGATCGTCCAATGGTTATAGGCTATATGACTTGTCACTCAATCTTGTGTGGCGCCCTCTAGCGCTCATAAGGTACTGTGTTAAAAAATAAATTTGAGATAAATATGCCGTGTTTGGTATCAAATGAAAGTGCTTAATGAGCACATTTCAAATATGTATAAATTATTAGTTTTACCTTGCCCCAAATTAATTTAAATAAAAAATAAAGTTTAAAACTAAAACCCGACTACCGAAAAATAACGTTCTAAAAAGTGGCAAACAAGAAAATATCAAGGATAGCCGTGGTCGTATGCCACTTACTATAACAAAACAATAGGTATATTCTCGGTAAAAGTGGCATACGACCACGGCTATCCTTGATATTTTCTTGTTTGCCACTTTTTAGAACGTTATTTTTCGGTAGTCGGGTTTTAGTTTTAATTTTACATTTCATACCAAGCGTTTCAGTGACTCATTGCTATGCCGCTCCAATAAGACCTGGAACTCCCTGCCAGCTCACGTGTTTACTTCTTCCTACAGTCCCGGATCCTCTAAGCGGGGCGTGAAAAGGCATCTGATGAGGCCGTCAAGCTGAGTGCCACCACTGTTAACATGGTACTGTCATGCTTACGATGGTGACCCTCCTTCCGAGACTTTGCCTTTAGCTTACCATCAGGCGAGGTGAAGTCAAGTTAACGTGTCCTTTACAAAAAAAAATATTTTATTTGAAAGTAGAGCTTTATGGCGTATTTTACAGTAAAAGAAGCTCGTGAAAGTTTGTAAGGACCAGTAGCGAAGATTGAAACATTTTTATAGTAAGTATATCTTTATTGTACACCAAGGACAAAACATGCGTTTTTAGTAGGCATATTACAGGTAGAGGGGAATGAGAAGCCAATGGAAAATAACACTTTTATCTCGTATTGTCATGCGCCATGCGACTCATTGAGAAGTCGGCAGAAATTGAATTATAGGGTAAGGACGGCTATTGTCTCTGCTTATCCAGGAGAGAAAAGACGTGAGCAACCGTTATGTAGTAATCTGTAATAAAACTAAGTTCTTCAGTATAAAGAGATTAAGCAAATTCACTTTTCGCATCTGTCCGACCCTATGTATGATTATCACTTCAAAACTACGCTACAGTCTTGTTATAGATACAGTAATTCAAGAAGAAAGTATATATGTATAATACATGTATAATATAGTAGATGGTGCAGTGGAAACGGGATTGAAGGCCATTCGGGTGTTGAAGTTTGCCGGGTCAGCTAAGTAGTATTTTATAGAAGAAAGATTTCTAAGTCGTTTGTAATGAATAGGCTCAAAAACTAATGGGTCGATTTTAAAAATTCTTTCCCCATTAGAAAGCTCAGTTCTTCGTGAGTTACGTAAGCATATATATTAGATTTTCAGTAAGTTTAGAGTGCTGTACAAAATCCACGGAAAAGTTTTTTGAAAAATCGTGTGAAGCAAGCGAGTTTTTAAATAAAATTGAAATAATTTTATAACCTTGACTCGTGTTTTTATCAAATAACAATTTGTTAATACGCTCAAAATATTCTAGAATGGCTTAATTACATAAACAACATACAGAAATGTAGGTTAGCAATAATAGCGCGAGCATTGCGTGGCTGTCGTGCGTAATATCGACACGAACCATCTAAGGGCCTATAAAAAGTGTTATTTTGTTGTGTTTATCTGATATCGTCGAATACGGGGTAATATTTAGCTTGTATATTTTTAGTTTTACTACTCAATTGGTACAAATAATAACCCCGGACTCTTGAAAGCCCCGGATGCGACCAGAAGAAAAAGCCACTTTCTTGGAATCGTATTGGGATAATATTTCGTCCTTTACACTATATTTACATGAAATTAGAATCTACATAATAAATTAATTGTTATGATTCTGCTCATATGATAGACTATTTTACGAATTTTACAGGAATCTATAGTGGAAATTCATAAAGTTACCAGTTTTTAGGAAAATCGCCCAATGTGGCGTTTTTATCCCACCGATCGCATGATAAATCGGTTAAAAAATTGTATGTGAGGTATATCCATACTAATATTACGCTAGTACTATTATCTATTCTGTGCTGATATTATAAATGCGAAAGTAACTCTGTCTGTCTGTCTGTATGTTACGCTTTGACGCCTGAACCAGTGAACTGATTTTGATGAAATTTGGTATAGGAGTAGATTAGACCATGAGAAAGGACATAGGCTATATTTGGTCGCGATAACCGACATCCACGCGGGCGGAGCCGCGGGTAAAAGCTAGTTGATTATAAGGCGTAACGCGTCACATCTCCGGTTCTACTCAACCGATTGCGATCAAACAAATAGCCGTAAGATTTTAAGTGTGACAAAGACTTCTAAAAAACTGCAACAGAACCGAAATATCGGGTACTTCAACGGAGTTAGGACACAACAGTATTTCCGTCCCAATTGAACAGTTCGACTGTAGAAGTACCTCCGCCTTACAGAATACCGCGTGCATTGTAGTGTTCCTGGCGATGAGCAGGATAGCTGTCAGTAGGAAGACCGAAGGCTTGTCCAGTTTTGTCTTCTGCACTGATGGCACAGAAACTTCTGTTCCTACAAGGCCATGGTAACCACTTGATATCAGGATATATACCTAGTTGCTTGTAAATCGCTTAAGTCAAATAGAAAATAATCTCAAACAATTAGTAAACATAGTAAATATCCCGTTGGCAAACGGTCGTATCTTTCTTACTATTTATTACTATGTTCAACTTTCCCAAAAAAAATTCATCTCTTCCCATGAGTGTCATACAAGGTTGTTAGGAAACTATAGCTATTCTTGACGATAAGTCTAAACCCCATGACAACAATTGGCTCACAGCCTATGAGAACTTAACTTAAAACTTAACTTACTTTTGGTATAATACATACATAAAATCACACCTGTTTACCATAGGGGTATTTGCTACGATCCTGACATACTACTCTCGCTTCATTCACTCTCATTATATTCTTCATGCATGCTCGTCGGTTTAAGGTACTCCTGACCTGCCCCTTTTCTAACACTTCCCCGATTTGGTCCAGGTATGTGCGCCTAGGTCTTCCCCTTCCGAAGGTACCTTCCACACTCGCCTCATACACCTGTTTCGTTAGTCTTCTTTCATTCATTCTCTCAACATGACCGAACCATCTTAATATTCCTTTCTCAGTTCTCATTATTTGGTATAAGTCTCAAAGTTTTAATTTGTGCCTTTTATTTTTGAAGTCAATTCACTGAATGGCGAACTGAATCGTCGTGTTTCTGAGAGAATTCTAAATTGTTTGGCAAACTTCCAATTCTATCCTAGTGTAGGTATCTCATGTGGAAACCGTTTGGATTTTTTTTATTTAGTCCCTGAATTTATTGCACCCCGCTACATTTCGAAAAGTTGAGCTACAGTCTAGAAGATTATGCGGTATATCTAAAAATGGTGCCTCGAAAAATTAATGGACGCCTGTCCTACAGTGCTATTTAAAAGAACTATAAATTAATAAATTCTTTATTTAACAACATACATACAGCAGTTTACAGGTAATTTCCTTTTAAAGTTTACATTGGAGTAAGTATATTGTAAAGCCATTTCGTTGAAATATTTCTAATAATTTCCACACTAGACTCATGGTCTGTATCGTGGAAATCATACATGATGAGTTACCGTTTTTTTATTTAGAGCTCTGAACAACATTGTATACATTTAGGAATTTGTATGTAAGTAGTTTATCTAACTAAACATCTAACCTAAGTAATACATTTTATACCTTTATTAATCTATAATCACTTTACAACTTAATAATTGTTACATATTGAGTGGGGTTAACTACACTTATCATTCGAATAATTCTTCGAGTTTTTATAATTTAAGAAAAAAAAAGTAAAAAAAAGAATCTAATCCTTAAGAGACAACGGCGACAGAAAATTAATATGGAGAGCCCCAATTAAAAAAACAGATTTTTGCGTAGATACAAACGCGTGATACCAAGGCTCCTGAACCCAAAAGCACCTGGTAGTACTCCAGGTAAACCACATATTGGCTTGAAAAAATACGATTTAGTAATTTTTTTTCATACCATTTAACTATTTACATACATATAATCACGCCTATATCTCCAGAGGGTAAGGCAAAGGTGAATTTATAACCACATTTCAGCAATCAATGTATTTTGTCCCACGTAATAGGATTTGAGCCTATTGTCGTATTCCTGGCACTATTGTAGTAATCATTTACTCTCCGTCATTATATAAATTATCTTTTAAAGCTTTACTAATAGTGAATTTAAATGAAATGATATTAACAAAAAAACATTTAGCCCAAAACGGCTTATTGGACGATTCGCACGACAACAAGTAGTGCCTACAAAGAGCGCGCATTTTTTTTAAATAATATTTGAATCGAAATTACTAATATTCCCTCTAACCCCTCCAAGTAAGCTAAATTGCTTGTGCTAGGAGTGGGTTCACGTCGGTAGTGTAATGGCCAGGATTCGAACCCGGGACCGACCGACGAGTAAGGCCGACTCCTTAACACCTGGAGGAAGTACAGCGTCGGTAGTTTAATACCGACGCTGTACTTCCTCCAGGTGCCTTCGGCTTCGGGAGTGTTTCCCTAACACCTATTACTACAGGGTACTAGACAAAAGTGTATAAGGTATATCGCCCTACCCTTTCATTTTATTTGTTAAGAAGCTATTGTTTTTTTAGTCCACTATAATAAATTAGAGCCTATTGCCATCAGTAGAACACTTTTTCCGAATCCACGTTGTTATTTCTTCCATAAACAAAAGCGAATGTACTAAGATATATAAAATGTCCCCGACACATAAACTTGGACGAGACAATTTCATTCTCCCCATTTACTTCTATCTATCGTGCTGTTAGCAACTGCACTGTCAGCAAAAAAGTTATCAAAACCTATACTATATTAATTTTAATAATCATCTTTCAAACAAAAAAAAGATTTTTGCAAATCCATCATCCACACGTGACGGAGCTACATACAGACATTAAAAAAAAACAACATCCAAATTGAAAACCTTCCCTTGTTTAGAAATTTGTTAAAAATTGGTTAAGTGCTAAACAAATTAGCGCACTGAGGGTTTTGTACACTACTGAGAGAATTTTTAGCGTTGCTTTTGGTATACTAGAGTTACCACCTCGCAGTAAATAGAAGTAACAATATACTGGCCACTTTATAAAGGCACGATGGCAGACAACAAGTTCTAAGGGGGAGACCACGAATCGATAAAGTTATGATGGGAACCCTCCAGCCAGACAGGCCCTTTTTATGAGCCATTTGCCCGTAAAAACAGCAGTGGTGAAGGGTGCAATTTTAAAAAGGTAAGCAGCTGGGAAAAATAGTTTGTATGGGATTCAGATACTGAATTTCACATAAGGTAGGTACTGAATTTGACTTATACTGATACTGATTCTCAGATTTTCAAAAATTCAGATACTGCTTTCTACTACGGCTTCCCTTTGGATAGCAAGCCGGCAGTCTCTGCTTACCCAGAAAGAAATAAGCGTGAGCATTATGTATGTGTAAAATGCTTTAACTTGATTACCAGTCTTGGAAAATATTATTAAGTCCCCCAAAGTTATATTGTATCTGATGACTGTTTGGCTGACCGTACCGGCTCAAATTAAACTCTACACGATATTTTTCTGTAGCTGTGACACTGGGAAGGTAATAACTTTAATATTATTGGTGGGATGGTCATACTTTCGCGCTACTAATAAGTTAACTTACTGGGCATGCAGGGTAGAATCATCTTATTGAGTGGGAGTATACAGTTACCAACTTTTGCCCGCCTACCCGCGCGTATGGATATCGGTTATCCGGACCAAACATAGCCTATGTGTTAATCCAGGGTATCAGCTAACTCCAAACAAAAATTTATTACAATCACTCCAGCAGTTTAGACGTGAAAGAGTACCTAATAAACATTAATCCATCCATACTTACAAACTGTCGCGTTTTAAATATTAGTAGGAGTCGAAATACATCGGGAAAAATGAAGCGCTCAAGTGGGGCTTGAACCCACGACCTTTCCCTTACAAGGGGAATGCTCTTCCAACTGCGCTATTGAGCCACACCCGAATCACTTCAAATTTCCGTTCTCTTTTTATCCGTCTTTAAGGGCGATTATCCATACTTTCATACTAATCCATACTAATATTATAAATGTGAAAGTAACTCTGTCTGTCTGTCTGTCTGTCTGTCTGTATGTTACGCTTTCACGCCTTAACCACTGAACCGATTTTGATGAAATTTGGTATAGGGGTAGATTAGACCATGAGAAAGGACATAGGCTATGTTTGGTCGCGATAACCGACTTCCACGCGGGCGGAGCCGCGGGCAAAAGCTAGTATTATAAATGCGAAAGTAACTCTGTCTGTCTGTCTGTCTGTCTGTCTGTCTGTATATTACGCTTTCACACCTAAACCACTGAACCGATTTTGATGAAATTTGGTATAGGGGTAGATTAGACCTTGAGAAAGGACATATTTGGTCGCGATAACCGACATCCACGCGGGCGGAGCCGTGGGCAAAAGCTAGTATATTATATAGGAATAGCTTTTGCCTACGGCTCCGCCCGCGTTGGTGTGTGTTTCCGGCAATTATTCGAATTTTTCTCTACGTACATACCTTCCCTGGACTTCCACAAATAATTCAAGACCAAAATTAGCCAAATCGGTAAAAGCGTAGTTGAGTTATAACATTACAACGAAAAGTGGCATTGATCTTTATATAGGTATCTATAGTATATAGATTTTGCGTCATTATCGTCATCGCAACGATTCGAGTGGTTCCAAAACCATTTTGGATCTCATAAATTATCTACGGTTTTTCCTCCTGATGATAGGTAACTTGGTTTTTATAAAAGCAACTTTTGGGACAGACTTTAGACATGAATATAGGTAGTCTGAAATATTTAACACATAGGCTACATTTTATCCCAAGAACAATGTATTACTTTAACTAGATAGCCGGAGTCTCAGGCTACACCCTAGCTAACAAAATAATCATTTTTAACATTTGATAAAATACCTAGATACGCATAAAGTGCAACAAATATTATACCAATATCCTTACTGTAATTAAACTCGAGACATGATTTAACACGTCTCCTCGAAGCAAGCTTTAATTCTAAAACGCCAGTACAAAGGCACTCCATCATTATTGTGACTGCAAAAAGGAAAACTCACCAGTTATTATTCTCAGAGCTCCTTTTATAAGGATAGCGGCAAAGTTACATAAACGCGGTGAAGAAAAATGTTGCTTCTTCAGGCGTTTGCTTGAATTTATTTTGTTATTTTTTAAAGACATTTGTAGTATTTTATTAATGGAAGAAATATTACGAGTGATTTGTTTTTTAAATAGTTTTAATGCTCTACTGTTTTTTAATGACCTTTGTGGTGTGCCCCTAGGGAAATAAAATCAAATATCGTAGGTAAGTTCGTTTTCTGCTCATTATTATTTAAATATTTCTGTATAGATAGGTAGGAACTGAATATGACTATGTTATGAAATTGTTTTGTTTTAATTGATGCTTCTATATACGATAAAGATAAACCAAAGATTATGGTTAAAAAAGTTTTCTTATTTAACCATTTCAATTAAAAAATAACATTAGATACTTTCATCTCATAAGTCGTTTATTTATGTATCTATGTAAAAAATATAAAAAATACACAAGAACAATAACAAACAATTAAAGTAAATCTAAAACTTTCATCTTTATACAAGTCATATAAGTAGGTATGTCAACAAGGGGGTTATTTATTAGGTAGCTTATTAGATTATTAATATTTTCAACACTCTTTACAAGTTAAATAAGAGATAATAATATAGCTCCAGCTGTGGCTGTGGTTATAGCCTTAAAGGCTTAATGCCTTGAAGTCTTTAGTTTTATGTCACTTTTAACGCACATTGTTAAATATCAAGTTGTGGGTGATAACATGAATTTACAAGACTTTTATATGTTAATAAAACGATGTTACACAAGCGTGGGCGAGTTCATCTAAAGTTTTACTTTAAAATATTATATTACTAGCATTTGCCCGCGGCTCCGCCCGCGGTGATGTCGGTTATCGAGACCAAACATA
This sequence comes from Eilema sororculum, assembly GCA_914829495.1. NCBI lineage: Eukaryota > Metazoa > Arthropoda > Insecta > Lepidoptera > Erebidae > Eilema > Eilema sororculum. The sequence goes on from OU618536.1 coordinate 1,007,338, forward strand.
GCCTATGTATGTCCTTTCTCATTTAATTTACCCTATACCAAAATTTCATAAAAATCGGTTCATTAGATATTTTCTGAAGTTTACGCGAATGTCACTCATTGAAATAAAACCACTTTTTACGGATTCTATCGCGATATATTTGTTATTGTTAATTTTTAACCCGACGTTTCGGCTGCTTTGCAGCAGCCATTTTCGCGGTGTGACTCACGATGGTAGTTGTCACATAGTTTAAAGTATAAGTTATCTCAAAATACCCGAATCATGGTGAATTATTGGTGTTCATATTTACGCAGAATGAGCTCACTGTGTTGTTAAGTCTTGCTGGATTTTGCTGCTTACTGGGTTTGATTAAGTGGATGACTGGGTCCCAAGCTGGTGGTACGGTCCATCCATCCTCTCTATTAAAATTTGGGTGTTTTTTAATTTCAATAGCCTCGCGGATCATTCTAGGAATATATCGGTGTTCTTTGGCGAGTATCTGTGGTTTGTCAAACCTTAGGTAACGGTTGGTGCCTTTTTGCGCGTGTTCACATACAGCTGACTTTGTTGAGCGTTGGTGTTTTATGTCAGCTATGTGTTCCTTGACCCGAGTGCCAATGCTTCGCTTGGTTTGACCAATATATGAGAGCCCACAGTCACAGTCTATTTTGTAGACCCCTGCATCTTGTAGAGGTAGTTGGCACTTGACAGATGGTAAAAATTGACTTATCTTCGTTGGCGGCTTGTAGTATGTGTTGATTGAAGCTCGCTTCAAGATGTAGCCAATCTTGTCAGTGACCCCTCGTACATACGGTAGTACAGCAGGCTGGCGGTCGACCGTGGCTGGTTTTTCTCGGGATCTGTGACTCAGGCGCGGTGGTTTGAGCTTGTTGTCTTGCAGTACTTGCTTGACATGTTGAAGCTCAGCGTTCAGGTGTTTCTTGTCACAGATCCCACGGGCTCTCTGAAACAAAGACATTCCTACGGTAGCTAACTGTTTAGGGTGGTGGTGAGATTCACCGTTTAAGTACCTATCAGTATGAGTTTTTTTCCTATACACAGTGTGGCTCAAGGTATTATTAGGATTTCTGATAACAAGAACATCTAGGAAAGCTAATGAATTATTTGCCTCTGATCTTAATTCCATTAATAACAACATTCAATTCACTATGGAATCAGAGGCAAATAATTCATTAGCTTTCCTAGATGTTCTTGTTATCAGAAATCCTAATAATACCTTGAGCCACACTGTGTATAGGAAAAAAACTCATACTGATAGGTACTTAAACGGTGAATCTCACCACCACCCTAAACAGTTAGCTACCGTAGGAATGTCTTTGTTTCAGAGAGCCCGTGGGATCTGTGACAAGAAACACCTGAACGCTGAGCTTCAACATGTCAAGCAAGTACTGCAAGACAACAAGCTCAAACCACCGCGCCTGAGTCACAGATCCCGAGAAAAACCAGCCACGGTCGAACGCCAGCCTGCTGTACTACCGTATGTACGAGGGGTCACTGACAAGATTGGCTACATCTTGAAGCGAGCTTCAATCAACACATACTACAAGCCGCCAACGAAGTTAAGTCAATTTTTACCATCTGTCAAGTGCCAACTACCTCTACAAGATGCAGGGGTCTACAAAATAGACTGTGACTGTGGGCTCTCATATATTGGTCAAACCAAGCGAAGCATTGGCACTCGGGTCAAGGAACACATAGCTGACATAAAACACCAACGCTCAACAAAGTCAGCTGTATGTGAACACGCGCAAAAAGGCACCAACCGTTACCTAAGGTTTGACAAACCACAGATACTCGCCAAAGAACACCGATATATTCCTAGAATGATCCGCGAGGCTATTGAAATTAAAAAACACCCAAATTTTAATAGAGAGGATGGATGGACCGTACCACCAGCTTGGGACCCAGTCATCCACTTAATCAAACCCAGTAAGCAGCAAAATCCAGCAAGACTTAACAACACAGTGAGCTCATTCTGCGTAAATATGAACACCAATAATTCACCATGATTCGGGTATTTTGAGATAACTTATACTTCAAACTATGTGACAACTACCATCGTGAGTCACACCGCGAAAATGGCTGCTGCAAAGCAGCCGAAACGTCGGGTTAAAAATTAACAATAACAAATATATCGCGATAGAATCCGTAAAAAGTGGTTTTATTTCAATCGGTTCATTAGTTTAGGCTTGAAAGCGTTAGAATACAGACAGATAGAGTTACTTTTACATTTATAATATTACTATGGACTATGGATTATAGCTGTTACTAATATAGGTAATAACTAATATAAAGTTCAAAATTCTTTATCTTATAAAGATGTGCTTGAAATTAATCCTAAACAATCATGAGATCGGTCATACATATCGGTCATAAATCAAAGTATCACCACCCCATCTCATCCGAAGGGTATCGTAAGAAGCACTCAACTTAAAAATAAGTGGACGATATCACTGCAAGAGAAGGAAAACTCTAAATAAAACCCTGTTCTATCTCGTAAGGCTAACGTGGAAACATTAGGCCAAAGCCTCCCAACATTGGGAGAGGTCTATGTCCATCAGCGAATTAGAAAACTCTTGAAAGGATTCAATTGTTTGCAGGACCCGGTAGGTGGCGCTACAAACGGGTCATAGGGTACCCTCGCGAGCGATATAGTTCCAAAACATGCCTACGACATAAAATAAAAAGAGTCTGCGAGATAGAGTCCAGTTTATTAGGAAAAAGCAAATCACAGACAATAAAAACAGATCTACAAGTTCAGTGATAAAAATAACTATAATATGTGTTGTGTAGGTCTGTTTACTCATTCGTCTGACGTCACCCCTTGTTGGGACCTAATCTGATTGTGTACGTGACTTTTATTTGTTGACAGACCGAAATCTTTGCTCAAATTGGTTCATTGAGATGCTAGGAGTTGATTTATTAACTGACTTCCATGAATGAATATAGGGCAATTATATTCTAGAAACATAGTAAGTGTTATGCCGTGTTGGTTCCTGATTGAGTAGAATTAGGACGACCCCATCTCTTCCTGTGGGTGTTGTAAATGACGACTAAGGGATAGAGCTAATCTCCAACCTCCTGTAAACATACAGTCCAAAATAAAGACGGTATTAGGCTCGCCTCCTATTACGTCGTTATACCGAAAATCATAATTGACCAAACGTGGGTGTTAAAACACCTCTGCCTACCCCTTCGTGGATTTATACATGTGAGTATATTATGGATGGATGAATAAGTATTTTCATATGCTACTCTGAAGCCTAGAACAAATGGCTAGAACAAAAGTCTAGTGACATGAGGCAGTCTTCATGGAACTCAAAAAACTTTTGCTGCAACATCATCTCTTACGCGTTGCTAATTAAACAATTACAGGAATCAAGTAATTAATTTATTAAAGAATTTATTTATTGAAGTTATTTTAGAATATAACAGCTTTGGAGGATCAGTTCACAGTTACTCCCATAAATGTCAAAGAAAGAGTAGGAGGACGAACCCCAGGTCCTGCAAGCTTAAGATGTAGCCGAGATAGAACTGAGGTTGGGATGATAAGAAATAAATGCAAGGAATGATTAAATGTTTTTCGAACTTAAAAGTTAGCATAATAAATGCTATAAAAAATTCATTCAAATGCAAGGAAACATAAAAATTGTGATTTTAGGAATTTTCTGAATCTCCAAAATAGAGGTCTCTAGCAAAGTTAAGTATCATTCAGATGAATTTATTAGGACAGAACAATTTATTAGTACAAAAAATGACTAAATATTTTCTGACGTATGTAGTCTTTGACTGTACAATACAGGTAAAACCCAAGAACTAGCAGTGCTTATATCAGGAAATCAAAACTTATTTCTACTTACTTATCATGTCTCTCAGAACATACTCTTCACAGCCTCCCATCTTAATCATAGCCTTGAACAGTCTACGTGACCTTTCCACCACACCAGCATAAATAATAAAATCTATAGGTATCAAATTATATACTTACAAAGGTAACGGATGCTGCTTATATTATACATTCCTGCCACGAATAGATTATCTCAAGAAGTTCCAAACTCTTCACCAATACTAGTCGCTCACTACACTTGAGGTGAAAATCTGAGACGAGCCAGTGACCGTCAGGACCCCCTGTACATCAATTAACTGCATTCGTTAGATAGTCAGTAGCCGAAAATATGAGCATGAACTGAATTGGGCCACCAGTCCCTAAGTCCCTAAACAGGTTGAGGTCTCGGGTTGGCAGCTGTAAAAGGAACCTGGTATAATGGGGTTACCTGGACGCGGAAGGTAGTGGCTTTGACTGTGGTGCACCCTTACAGTCGATGGACATGTCTGCCCGCTGTGCCCTTACCTGTATAATTGCCGATCTGTATGAGGCGACGGAGGATGCGGTCAGTTTAACTGAGTTTTGGTCTGGTCGCATCTAGATATTATATTAAATTGCTGTTATTGACACAAGAAGAAGTCTTCTTCTTCTGTCCATTAACATTCTAGATTACTGACAGATCAAATCTCAATGGCCTGGATAAATGAGATTTCACACTCCACGTAAAAAACCCAGGATTGCAAGAGAACACATGCGGTTAGAGCATGATCTGGATAAAGAATAGAAAATAGCATAATACCAGATAATAAAATATAAAAATGCCGTGGAATTCATGCGGAATAAAACTCTGTACGACTTAATAAATATCCCTTCAGTTGTATCGTATGTCAAAGAAGTCCAAACCACTTCGTTCGAGACAGTATTGTTTATGCCTGGGAAATACCACAATCCAGCATGCCCTGTTCTGAATTGATACTATGCATGAATTCTCACCAAGATCTTCAGGTTCCAAGGCAAACTCACCTGTAAAGTCAGGAAATAGGAGAGCTAACTTTATGGTTCTAATGTCCAAGCTTTGGATCCAACCAAGACTAACACAGTAATGACAATCTTTTGAAAATTGTGCAACAGCAACAGAATCGATAACATTAATATATTGTTTGATTTAAATCTAAACAATGTGAGATATTCCATACATTTCTACTATGTCTCCTTACATTCCTTGAAATTCCAGTCTTTACCTACACTTGACATATTTTCAGTTTCTGCGTCAGTTATCGCGTCACCCAAACTATTGTAATATGTTTATTTAGTTTTATGACTTTAGTTATTATATCACATAAAATAATACCTTGTTTATATAATCTTTCCTTTTCTTGCAGGTCGTTGTTTCTTTTTAAAGGTGATTGTCTTTTGTTATACTCGTATATATTCCCCTGTGCCTTGTATATTAGTTCAATATTTTCTTTACACATCTTATTGCTTGCTAGCCCTTAGTCCAGTAATGTAGTTAATATCGAACAGTGGTACAGGAAGATATTATCTGCTAAGTTCATATTTGTTGGTATTTCCTAGTGCAAAGAATCATAGTGAGTGTTATAATCAAATGAACTTTTGTGTGTAAAGGTAATTAACAAGGGTTTATTTAACTTGTAATGTTTGTGTGTCTATAAGTTCACATCTTAGAATCACTTTCTTAAATCCCACATAGTTGATATTTTCCATGTGTTTCGTATCTCTGGCAATCCATTTTCATGGTAAGTACGCAGTGAATTGATATCCAGGATTAGCTCCAGATAAAGTAATTCTACAGCTGTCAGAAGTCACATTTTTAGTTCAAGGAGAAACAAGAATAATGTACGCATTTCTTAGGAATTTCAAACGATATCTAGATTACAAACGATAGGTACCTAGTGGGCTAGTAGTAATACCCGAACGAAATCTTGGCAAAAGTAAATTACATTAAAATCGAACATAATCCGGAAATATTGCTCTAGATAAATGCTGACAGCAACCAATTAATCATCAATGAAAAATAGGTCATTCGCGTTACCTTTGTCGCAGGTATATCCACATGCCAAAAAAAGGTATGTCGATAATATACCGCAATCACTTCCACACAGCGGTGTACTTCAAAAATTCCGGATGTGTGATTAACTGTGAAATAAATCAGGACATGGCTATGTCTTGAATGTAACTGTGGCACCTGAAAGCAAGCTGCTCAAGAACTCTACAAAATGAAGGTCATTGTTATAGAGTACTGTACCATTGATGCAAGAAGGCGCTGGATTGAGATCTAAAATCTGGTCCATGAAAAATCGAGGGACAGAGATCTTAACTCCACTAGATGCTCATGGAGGAATAAAAAGATTGATTAGGGCAATCAAGTGCAGAATACAGTACAATTGTGCGGGTAGACCCATCTGGAAAGAATGGGCTGGGAGTCAAAACTGTAGTGCCAACATTGTTGGGGATTCTTCGAGGACAAGCCGTAACAGACAGACACATAGTTACTTGGGCAACCAGTGCACAACACACTACAACTAAGGCGGTTAGATTGGTCTTAAAAGAATAACTGGAGAAGGTCCTCGGTAACCTCTACTACCAGCCAATACAGATACCGTCACCTGGTATAGCTGCCATGGTGAGTTCGTATAGGCTGGGTATCAGCGCAGGAGCACAGGAACTTTGGTTTTTTAGAGAACATGCCGTAACAGACAGACACACAGAGTTATTATATAGATAATCTTGATAAAGGAAATTTATATTCTTTGGTTCCTACTTCCGTTTACAGATAGAACGATATAATCGTCTATAATACTAATTTATCTATAACAGTAGATCATAAATATACTTGTGGGAATCATTGTGAGAATCTAGCACACCGTATGGCTCATTGTGAGCTGGATTCACCAAAACACAGTGCTCCAAAAACCAACTACCTACTACCGACTGATTGTAAATGCGTTTTCGAAGTATTGAATAGTTTTCATGCATACGAAAATTTAAGGTTTGACCCATGACTATGTGTATAGTAGTATTCGAGTAGTCGAGTCAAGATGAAATCCGGGTGATTCTTGGAATATTCCGTTAGTGTTTTAATGAAGACGAGATTCGATCTGTTAGATAAAAAGCAGACTCCAAAAGAAATGAAAAATAAAACTATCGTAGAAGGAGATAAGGCAAACGGAAGCTAGGACACCTCCTAAGTTGGACTGACGCACGGCCTGAAAAATTTGGGTGATTGATAATAAGACGATTATAAAACGCCTTTACAATTAAGAATACGTTTTTTCTCTTATTCTAAACTTTTTATAGTTGTTTTAAATGCCTACTGCTACCAAATTAATCAAGTCTTTAGAAAACCTTCTATAAAGTAAAAAAATCTGCTTAATTTTTTCATCCAGTACACTTCAGTGAACAGGCCTTTGTGCAATACTTTTGAATCGCTTTTTGTGACAATCAACCGTATCAGCATTTTTACTGTTTTGCCTGAGTTGGTAAAGTGACGATTTAATTAGTGATATTATTCATAGATACGCATTTATTCACTTATAAATATTATTATTACTTCATGTACACACAGATTATCAAAAAATATACGTAATACATCAAATACTCGTAGGTTTCGTCAAAGAATTCCTCCCCTTCGACGAAAATCGGGAGCGTGACCAGAAGTCTAGTGACATTGCCACGTTGAATGGCGTAGGGTAGCATCTATTAAACGTTTAGATATTTCTTTTGACCCCATAATCTCAGCGTATCGTCTCATAGATATTGTTATTGTGCTGAATACGAAGTTAAAAAATTCGTTTGACCCGCCAGTTTAAAAGTGTGTACGTAATGAAATAAACCTGAAAAAATTAAAATTAAAATTAAAAAAATTAAAATTAAATTAACTAATATTACCTAGTACTAACGTAACCCCTCCAACTAAACTAAAATACGTGTCAGTAGAATCGGATGGAAAAATATATCTTCATTTCAGTGAGTTCATCTTTATTTCAGCTAATTCGTGTCGGTAGTCTAACGGTGAAACCTCTTAATCGTAAGGTTAACTCTTTATTCACTAAGTTTAATTTATACTTGATAGATATTTAGAATGTTTATTATGTGATTAAACCCTAAATATATATTTCACTGTTACCATCATAAACCCGGTCTTATCCGAGACTCGAGGCTTGTTTTCTGTTTCTACTTCAATTCACCCACTCTTTAACTGAATGTCTTCCATTTTAACTAATGAACAGAGTTTAGTACATTTTATTGTAAAATCAAAAGTTCTAAGTGTCCCTTTTGTGACAAAGGCTTCAGTTTTCAAAAGCTTTTATTGTAATTGCCTTGTTCAAATGAATTTAGAAATTGTTTTCCTCAAACAGTTGACAACATTTTGCATACATTTGTTTACATTGGTGGCTTGGATAGCTAAGTAACGTTATTTGAAAGCCAATAATAATAATAAAGTACGGCCAGCGTCTGAAAAATCTTGACAAGTCTCAAAATGATTTTAAAACTAAGATATAAAAAAATTCAAAATGCTTCTTGTTTTAAATTGTATTATTGTCCGAAATAAAGGTGTACCAAATATTACAACAATCCATCAACAGGAAGGGGGTTACACTAAGGCATTAAGATCATTTTGAACATCAACATATTTCTGATGCTGACTTTACGCTTCGATAAAGGTATCAAATGTAGCAAAAAAAGGAATTCTGAAAAAAAAAACAGATCTTAAAAGCCAAATAATTGGGGTCTTATAATCTCCTTCTTTACTTGCAGTAGCTACAGCTTGTTGTATAGAAGATGATGATTATAAATGATAGAAGCAATATTAGTACCTATGCAACCTAATGCTTTTCTGTATCGATGTACATTAAAGAATTATCTCAACACCTTCCTGCCATTGTCCATTGTCTTCCATTTTTCTGGCAGATATCATTATTATCATATCTTGATGAGCAAGGTATCCTTCACATAATCCATGATGTTTTCTTTAGTTAACCTCTGCTTTATATTAGCATCATTCCTATACGAGCCCTTTATTTACTTGAGCCTTTTTAATATCATTAGGTACTACAGTCTCGGGTTTGATGACGCCGTCAAGCTAAAGGCCACCATTGTAATCTGTTGATGTTTGCGATGATGATTTCTTTCCTGAGGCCTTGGGTGGTTTCATTCTGACGTATCCATATTTATCAAAGTTTTTCCAATATTCTTTTGAAAAAACTTATCCATCTATTAGGTTTCCTGAAATCCACTCCATTTTGGTCCTTCGTGTCGTGTTAAATTAAGATCTTTATTTCACCAGAACCTAAAATTAATTCATTCTCTTATGAGTCATCTACTAAAGTTATCAAACCTTTCGATAGTTGGTTCGAATGGCAGTGAAAAGTGAGGTTATTGTGTTTCAGATAAGTGTGCTGTTTCATCCACCACCGTTAGTGTATTGTGAAGTGGTTCGTACAGTTTTGGTATCAGAGAGCGAATTGAATTGTTAATGATAATATGGATCCCAAGGTGTATATATTTTTCTTGATGGTAAGTGATTTTGTGTTTAAATTATTTTGTTAAAATATTTTTTTTATAGAAAATAATGGTACTTTTTTAAATGTTTTAATATTTTACATGTTTTTGTATTACATAAACGAACACACCGCTTAGCGATTTAGTTAGTAAAATAAATAAAAAGTGTGTATTGATTTCAATTCTGTTTTTATCAACAGAATTGTCTTTAGATCGAATTTAAAGCCAATACAGTTAAAGCTTTCTTTCAAATATCAGCATAAAGTACTAACTTTAAAATTTTACTTTATTTTAGTGAAAAAATACAACAGAATTAACACCATTATCAATAATAAAATTACAGCTTAAATTATATAAAACTTAAACCTACAGAATATAAAATAAAATATAGTGTCCTTATGTACCAAAGAGCTACGAAGAAAAAAATTACTTGCAATGCGATCTTTTGGTTTATTCTCTGTCAAAAATTATGTATTACAGATCAATGGTAGACATATTGGGAGACTAAGATCAGAAATTGATAACATTTTCTATCTTTAGTGTCCCGAAACTGTTTTTAGATACGTTATTGTTTGAGAAAAAAGAATACATACATACATATAATCACGCCGTTATCCCCGGAGGGTTAGGCAGAAGGGAATTAACGCCCACATTTCCATCCAATCCATCCATTTTAATCATTGTATTCCACGTAATAAGGGTTGCCATCGCTGGGTCTTATTGTTGACCCTATTTAAACAACAAAGAATAAAAAGTGGCGAATAATTTCTTTCGCACAAGGTTTATTTATCCTTATCCATACTAATATTATAAATGCGAAAGTAGCTCTGTCTGTCTGTCTGTCTGTCTGTCTGTCTTTCTGTCTGTCTGTCTGTATGTTACGCTTTCACGCCTGAACCACTGAACCGATTTTCATGAAATTTTGTTTAGGGATAGGTTAGACCTTGAGAAAGGACATAGGCTATGTTTGGTCGTGATAACCGACTTCCACGCGGGCGGAGCCGCGGGCAAAAGCTAGTTAATATTATAAATGCGAAAGTAACTCTGTCTGTCTGTCTGTCTGTCTATCTGTCTGTCTGTCTGTCTGTATGTTACGCTTTCACGCCTCAACTACTGAACCGATTTTGATGAAATTTGGTATAGGGGTAGATTAGACCATGAGAAAGGACATAGGCTATGTTTGGTCGCGATAACCGACATCCACGCGGGTGGAGCCGCGGGCAAAAGCTAGTAATTTATACTCTTCTTCATTTCAATGATGCCAATTCCGGATTTATCCAAAGCCTGTTTTTTTTTTTGACGTTTGCTCGAGTGACAGCCCCCTATACGGTGGGAGGTAAGCCTGTGTCAGATTTGGGGGGGTAAAATTTGGGGGAACCTTATTTATAGACTATAAATTACTATATATACCTATAAACAGGATGCCATTTGTAATTATGTATTTAAACCAAGGAAATTAAACAATAAATACAATTCTGTTTCATCACTCTTTTATTCTGTTATACTACGTCAGTTCCAAAGGCTGTTGTAGACAGGAAAGAACTGACAAGAAAACCTGTCTGCCTTCTAACCACAACATAATTAATATTTTACTTCATGTTACACCAGGCTCGTAGCCAAATATTACAATATAAGACAACCCTGGTTGCAGACCAGTTACAACAGTATAATAGCTAAAACTATAACACAGATACTTATCACATAGGAACCACATTGGAGTCGAACTACTTCTCATAATTATAGCCAAATATTACAATATAAGGCAACCCTGGTTGCAGACCAGGTACAACACTATAATAGCTAAAATTATAACACAGATACTTATCACATAGGAACCACATTGGAGTCGAACCACTTCTCATAATTATCAGTATGACAATACTTGCACAGTCCCTAATATGGTATAATGATATTCAATCATCTGGTATATCAGTTAAACAGACTAATAGCCGACACTACGATACATAGGTAGTACATAAAACTTAGATACCACACTGGTATCGAACCAGCCCTTATAATCATTGGTATAGACATACTTTTACAGACATTATGATAGTTTATTATCCCCAAGGATTATCGCAAATACATCAAGTAATACTTTGAGTCGGTTACTTTACAAGTATATTTTAGTTATACAATATTTAGAACACCCAAAGAGGGTATTTAATTATAATTGCTAATTCAACTACTTATTAAATACCAATCCACTATTATATTATTCACTATAACAGTAGTTATTACTACATTCACTACATTCACTTTTATAACCCTGTAAGTACATATTATTATAACATTATAAATATAACAGAGGTATATCGTACCTCACACTTCGACGGCTCGGGATAGACTGTCCCCACGACAACTGACATCGTCTTTTTATAACATTTGAGACGTCGCATTGCATCGAATGATTTTCACCTACCCACTTATAAAAATATTGTATAAAGTAGTTTCTTATTTACAAATTCTTTAAAATATTCTTTATAGTAATATAAATACACTATAATACATCAAGCTACACCTCACCTGATCGCTGGCCACTCCATATTTTAACATGATTCTAACACGGCCATACTGACAATTACTTCGCTCTCGAAGTATTTACAATTAATTTTATTGTTTATTGCAAATTGCGATCACATATTACATAGTTAAACTTAGTCGTTATAATTATATTTCTTTTACATCACTTTTTGCAAAACAGAATTTATACATTAAAGAAAAAACACTTTCTTAGTATCAAAATTACCCCAAAAAGAATGGTCAACACCAAAAAAAATATAGATATTCAACAACATTTTGGTACTTTGTCTCAAACTTAAGATTTAAACATTATTTAGTCTTCGATCTTTATGAAATCTTAGCATAGTAGAAGGGCAAAAAACATTTTATAAAATGTGTGTAAAATATATATATATATTATCATCTGTTATTATTCAGTTATCTAAGAACATTAATTACCTCCGAATCCAACGGAATAATGTGAACTTTTATAAAATGTCTTTTGTTATTGTTCGGTTATCCAAGAATTGATTACCTCCGAATCCAACGGATAATCTGAACTTTTATAAAATGTCTTGTTATTGTTCAGTTATCTACGAATATTGATTACCTCCGAATCTAACGGAATAATCTAAACTTTATCATTTCAAACACCATCTATAAATTTACCATTACATTAATTCTGCATCACGTCATTTGATCATAACAGTCTTATTTTACCCGAGATGCAAGTCTCGTATTTTACCCGAGATGTAAGACTCGTATTCTCCACGAGGTATTACAGTCTCGTATTTTAACCTTAGTCTTAGTCTTAGTCTTTAGTCTCATCCTTACTTTTTCTTTTTCTTATAACCACCACTAATGCCAAAAGCCAATAACACCATATATATAGTAACACAAATAGCAATGTTTTTAATCTATCACGGCCATTCTGAACTGCGCTTTGATCTCAAAGTGTTAGTAAATCCATAAAAATAAAATAATACCTATTGTACTCCTTTGTGGTACATACTTAGTGTAAACGCTATTGTCTTTTTTTTATTATTCGAATTTAGTTCGTTTCAACTATACTTTACTTTACTTTGACTGAAATTTACTTTATTATTGTATTTATTGCAGCTTATTTTGAATAAACTTTACTATTGCATCGACTGTACTCCGCGTTTCGAACTGGTCGGTGGTCCATTTGCTAAACTAGTATTTAATATTTATTTTTATATTGACGTGTTGCAAGTTCCGATTTAATAGTCCATGCAGAATATTTTTTTTTTATTTGAATTTAATATTGAATCGAATGTACTTTTACTTTCATATTGAGTTGACTGTACTTTTACTTTAATATTGGACCGACTGTACTTTTACTTCATTGGCTTTAAAAGACTTTTGACTTTATTGGCTTTAGGTAACTTGAAAATGTGTCCAACTAATAAAAAAATGGGTCGTATTTTAAAGTCCTGGTAACCATCACACATTAATGATTAAGTAAATCTACTTTACATCTCATAATAAGTAAATGTACTTTACACAGTAATAACAAGCAACTGTTCGGCCAACCTGATACATCTTAATAACAGGTTACTTATCAGGTACCGAAAATAACTATATTATTATAAAATACAAAATATTAACACCACTAATTCTGATCACCAAACTTTTAGAATAGGTACGGAATATTAACACCACTTATTCTGATAAAACCATTTCAGTTCACCCCAAGGATTAACCTTGCTATAGGTATTAGTCAAGCCACATATTTTATTTAAGAAAATAAACCGTTTGATCATTACTTTCTTGTTTTTTATTAAATAGGGTAGCTTTAAATATGAAATCCAGTATTATATCAATGATACCAGCCAGAAAATTTAAAATTATTCGTTAGTGATCAGCCCGAGTGGTTTGCAATAAGAACTATCACGAAGTTCACTATCCAACTTGAATCTTATTAATCACAAAAGCTACAATACCGTTTTTGTGCACTTTTTTGTTGGTGGTTTAGAAATACACTGCTTCGCAGTACCTCTGCAAACTGATGCTGGATTTCACTGCCTTGCAGATAGCTGAGCCGTCAGTCATTGCTCCAGTGGGTAGCAAATATTACAGAAGGCTTTTGGCAAGCCTCCCAGATGCAGATACAATCTGAAACTTGTACAATGTGTATTAGAATACGGTTTTTGCGTATCCCACTTCTGATGTCAGATTTGGGGGGGTAAAATTTGGGGGAACCTTATTTATAGACTATAAATTACTATATATACCTATAAACAGGATGCCATTTGTAATTATGTATTTAAACCAAGGAAATTAAACAATAAATACAATTCTGTTTCATCACTCTTTTATTCTGTTATACTACGTCAGTTCCAAAGGCTGTTGTAGACAGGAAAGAACTGACAAGAAAACCTGTCTGCCTTCTAACCACAACATAATTAATATTTTACTTCATGTTACACCAGGCTCGTAGCCAAATATTACAATATAAGACAACCCTGGTTGCAGACCAGTTACAACAGTATAATAGCTAAAACTATAACACAGATACTTATCACATAGGAACCACATTGGAGTCGAACCACTTCTCATAATTATAGCCAAATATTACAATATAAGGCAACCCTGGTTGCAGACCAGGTACAACACTATAATAGCTAAAATTATAACACAGATACTTATCACATAGGAACCACATTGGAGTCGAACCACTTCTCATAATTATCAGTATGACAATACTTGCACAGTCCCTAATATGGTATAATGATATTCAATCATCTGGTATATCAGTTAAACAGACTAATAGCCGACACTACGATACATAGGTAGTACATAAAACTTAGATACCACACTGGTATCGAACCAGCCCTTATAATCATTGGTATAGACATACTTTTACAGACATTGTGATAGTTTATTATCCCCAAGGATTATCGCAAATACATCAAGTAATACTTTGAGTCGGTTACTTTACAAGTATATTTTAGTTACACAATATTTAGAACACCCAAAGAGGGTATTTAATTATAATTGCTAATTCAACTACTTATTAAATACCAATCCACTATTATATTATTCACTATAACAGTAGTTATTACTACATTCACTACATTCACTTTTATAACCCTGTAAGTACATATTATTATAACATTATAAATATAACAGAGGTATATCGTACCTCACACTTCGACGGCTCGGGATAGACTGTCCCCACGACAACTGACATCGTCTTTTTATAACATTTGAGACGTCGCATTGCATCGAATGATTTTCACCTACCCACTTATAAAAATATTGTATAAAGTAGTTTCTTATTTACAAATTCTTTAAAATATTCTTTATAGTAATATAAATACACTATAATACATCAAGCTACACCTCACCTGATCGCTGGCCACTCCATATTTTAACATGATTCTAACACCTGCGCTAGAGTAGCACCTGTCAATAAACAGATGTAACGGATTACTGGTACGGTAGATAAGGTTACCATACCCATTGTACATTAAACTGTATACATGCTATCAACTAGTACTAATGCAAATCTATTAATCCACAATAAATAATTGTCAATCTATTTTACAGGAGACTCAAAGTGCCCCAAGGTCTCAATGGGGGTCCACATAAATTATTTTCTCACTTTTATGTTTAAATCTGAAGGTAAAGGTAATATTGTAACCCGCACCTTCCTTTTTTTCAGATATTTCTATCAATAGTCCTAGCAGATTATATGCGTGCATACAAATTTGGTGATTCTCGTATGATTCACGGACAATCAGCATACAAGAATGGCAAAACAATTCAAACGGACAATCTTTATAGTTTAAAAAAAAAGAAATCTTTGTCAAAGAGGTCTACTCAAAAATCATCAAAAGACTCGAGAAAGTCAAGCCATCGCAAGAGAAAAGTTTGTAATAGTAAATCAATAACTTTATTATTTAAAACAAACAAATATTAATGTTAATCCATATTTTAGGTGCGCACAACCCCAGAAACAGACACGGCATATCCAGAGGCGGGCATGGAAAATATAAACATCTATAAAAGCGATGTAGTAGTTAGCAAAAAACACAATGATGTTAAAATGAGACATAGAAAACCCGAAAATTCAAGAAGAAAAAGTGAATCTACTCTTGTCATCAATAAACATAGAGACAATAATAGTAAATTCGTAAACACAGGTCTCGCAGACGAAGCTCGACATTTATCAATGGCACAGCTAAAAATTGATCGTCGAAATAAAAAGGTTTGGAAGATTGATAAATAATTTCATAATTACTTTAATAAACGAATGGCGAGTTCAATTTCAATTAACCAACTAATAATATCACTTCAATAGACACATATTGAGAATACACCTATGCTTTTCGACGATATTCATTATTGAACATGACCGATTTTACATGATCTTGAGGATGCCGTAGGGCAAAACCTGTCAGGTTCAAAAATAAATATCGTAAAAGTACAAGTGTAATCCTACTATTCCTATCGCTATTCCACCAAGGACTATCAACCAACTGTATACATAGTATAATCTAATCAACAGCATAAATGGAATCAGTACCCTCACAATCGCCAAACTCTACGAATATTTTTCCAAAGATTGTGTGGAGTTATTTATATACATATAGATATGTAGTTATTTAACAGAAATAAACGATTTTTTTGTAGAATATTGTAATGTGTAATAGGGCATTGGGCTGGCCTTTACCTCGCAAAGAATTGCTATCGCTATTCAGCGGGGTAATGCCGCCAGCCATTTGGGCAGAGGAGTAGAGGTCGATGGGGAGAAATTATACGATGCCTAAAGTTAGAGTATCTCCCTCTTTTATTTGTTTTTTTTTTTCACTTCTGTATATTGTACAGTTAGTATTTTAGTTATCATAGTTTCATATATTGTATATCGTTGAATTTGTTTGTGGAGTTAAATTAATTATGTATATATCACTATATTAATGTGTAAAAAATAATAAATAAAAATAATTCCTTTGCAGATAATTGAGAAAAAGTATAGACCAGAATTTGAATATATTAAATTAGGTCGCGATCGTGAAACAGATATACCAGATAATGCTGAACGGGTATTAGAAGATGCAGATGAAGAAAATATGAAGGTATAAAATATTTCAGCAAGAAAATATTATTTGCAATTAATTTCCTATATATAGTGTTATATATTATTAAAGTAAATTATGGTACAAGTGTGTAAAGTTGGTGATTACAACTGAGTCGTCATTGGGAACCGAGCCCCAGGTGAGCGTCATAATAGAGGCGAAGACGGTAATCAACAATACACACGTGTATCATACGACGTTTTTCAATGCACTTTGTGAATAAAATAATCATTAAAATAATCTTAAAAATAAACTCTCATACTGAAAAATAAATAATAAAAATCTTTAATCGGGGTCTTTACTTTGTTTGTTTCTTTTGTACCTTTTGGAATAGGCAAAGGAAGCACCTTAGCGTGCGGTCTTGTCATAAGTGAATAAATTGAAAAGGAACCGAGTTATTTATATGAAACATACATTAAATTATTAGAAATCAATTGACCTTTAATACGAACTACTTAAAGAAAACAAAAGCAGGAAATTTTAAAAAATTTACAAAAGTCAAAAAAATTTAAAACATTTGGAATTGAGGTGAATATTATTTGGAATAAAGTATTCAAAACTTATACTTTCAATATATGAAATTATTGCGGTAATTTGCAGTAATCGTAAATATACTTACACATACCAGATTCATAACCACCACATTTAATTTTTTAACCTCACAATTTTTCAAATTACCTTCATCATCGGTCAGCAACAAGACATCCTACCTTAAAGATTCATATAATATTTTTATTTTATCTTATCAATTCTCTACAAAATTTCTCTAAGGGCTCAACGGAAATGTCAAAATGGCGGCGTAAACTTAGTACCCAATAAAACACAGATTGCGTTTGCATTAATTGATATATCAAGGTATTCCAAATTATAATATGCAGTATTTCAAATACCCTGAATATGCTGCACTTAGAGAAACAAAATGTGCAGTGAGTAAAATTACAATTAATTAAAAAAAACTATAATCCACGTTTGAAACATAGATGCAAAGTCACAGTTTGATATCAGTTGCCATTATGTACCTAATTGCAGTGAAATAAGACTCACTTTATGAGCAAGTGCATTGAATAAATTTTTTACAGGTATTGCCACCCAAAATTCAGAATCTGAATCCAAAAAAGGCAACTGAATTTAAACTACATTATGATAACTTTGAAGAATCTAAATCAGTAGAACAAGAAAAACAAAAAGAGTCTCAACAAATCTCTCAAGAACGACACGAACAACAAAAACGAAACAAACTACAATCAAAATATATAAAAATAATAAACGTGCGTATAATATTTTAGAGTATTTTAAAACTATTTGTTAATATGTAATTAATGCTATTTTTGCTATTATTCTCGCAAGAACGAAGAGAACAAAACAAACGAAAATCTATTAATATAGAAATAATGGACATATGTATAATATTTATCAATGTATTTAAACTATTCTTTAATTAATTACTAATGTTATTTTTGCTATTAGGATCCCCTGGAAACTCCACAAAACTATAATCCAATATTCCAATATAGGAATGTCAATGATAAGCAACGTATTATCAATGATTATTCAGAGATTGTTGACTCAGGAATCGAAGTTATAGATACAACAGCTTCACCAGAAATAACAACTTATGGGAATACAGAGGTTTGTAATATCAGATAATGAACAGATATTATTTTTTTATTGTTTTAATAATAATTGTTATTGCTTTTCACAGATTATCTATCTGACACCAAATCCAGATAATAAGAAATATAAACCATTATTCACGTACAAGGTAATTAGCTATGAACCATACAACTATGATGATTCGCACAATCGTAATGCAAAAAAAATTCAACGAAACTACAAATCAGACGATTTCAACGGTGAATCAAAAGAAACAGGAGAAAGAAATAATAATAAAAAGGTATGGAATAGTAGAGGAAGTTCCTATTAATAGGCTTACAGTATTTGTAGAAATAGATTACACTTAGTTTAAGGTGATTTACCAGTGCATTATTGAAACTGTGAAAGATTTTCCAAACACTTGATTATTTCAGAGTGGCTAAACATGGCCTATGACTAGTAGTGGACTGCATTGATTGGAACATGAACCTTCACTTGACTTGTGTAATATGTACCTACATAGTTATAACTAATAGTCTTTAAGCTATCAATAAGAATAAACATCATGCACCGATTGGTCAAGAACGAGCGATGACATTCTCGTGTTCACAGACTTTGGGATGACAGTATGTAATAGTGGCGTAATTTTAAAAACAACACACAAGTGAATTCAAGTAAATTAACTCATATGCATACTACTTTTTATTTATAGAAATATGTAGGTTTGGGTGATAAAGACAATGATGAAGATTCAAGAAAACATAGTTCCGAAGACGATGCATCAAATACTGAAGATACATCACAAGAAAAGCGAGATTCTGATCGTAATAATGAAGATCTAAAGGTTAGAGATAGACCATAAAGTAAACTAGATTAGCGTAGAGTATTGCCTTGGAAATAATGCTAACCCTATTTTCAGACATCAAGGAAAATTCGGGCACGAAACAAAACAAAAAAAAATTATAACAAAATAATAAAAGAAAACATAAGAGAACAAGAAAACGCCAAACTACCTGCGGACGAGAAAGTACATGCAGGCTTACAACGACGGCCAAATGAAGGACCTCACACTAGAAACTTTGTTAAGATAGGAAAGGTAGTTAATGATACAGATGAATAATTCTTATATCTATGTATCATGTACACGCTTAAATGATTTAGTTTGATAACTTTATACAAAGGGTCAATGCACAAACAAACAATTTGATGTAGTATACAGTGCACACTCAGCACTTTTCTGTAGATTACATTACTTTATTTCATGTAGATTTTGACTTCAATAAATAGATTTGTTGTCGATTTGTTGTTTTTCATCTCTTAATATCACGACATTAGTTCTATGCTTCTTTGCTTCTTCTGTATATTCTATGGCACGATCCAGAACCAAATAAAAATCACATGTATTTATATATTTATGTCACAAACAAGAAGCACCATTCATGATCATCTAATTAGCTCTAGATTTATTACAAATAGATTCATAAGGCACTTAGTAATACTGGAAAAGAATCTTCCTAAAAAATATTTGCAGCTGTATTTAAATTAAATTACAATTGGGTATTATGTCAGCGTCAGAACTATTTTGACTACAAATTCTCAAAATGATGAGCAAATCAAAATGTTTTATTGATTTGAAATTGTATATACCAATCAGAACAATCAAGAGGAAGGGGGGAAAACCAAAGCGTTAAGATCATTTTGAGTAATTTGTTTATCAAAATTGATCTGATGTTGACTGTGCTTAACTGATGACTATACTAAGGCTGGGTTGCACCATCTTACTTTAACATTAACAGTGCTGCTAAAGTACCAGTCGGGTACAAAATAGATTGCACCACTTGACAACAGTTAATATGACGACAATACTTGACTCTGACCGTAACCAGCCACGGTCAGCTGGTCATTGTTAAGGTTAAATTGGTTAAAATCTGTCAAAAAGAAGGTGTCATATTATAAGTAGGTATAAAACGAAGGAGTTTGATCAGATATCTCAACTAATCGACATAAGAACTGGCAGCTAACGTGTAGTATTACCACTATCATAAAAATACCCATAAGAAATTTGACGTAAATAATGTCTCATTTGACTTGCAACCCTGATAACTTCAACCGAGCTACTAAATACACTGGTGCAACACATTTAGCAGAAACCGTTAGTCATTTTTTTCTGGCTTCTTGTTGCACATTTAGCCAATGTCAAGTATATGATATCATAACTTTAGTTAAAATGATTGATGATAATGGGTTAATGTTGTTGATGACGATAATAATGACGATTAATGAGATGATTGCTGCCTCAGTAAAGTTGTGGGGACTTTACTAAAAGCTCCCTGGGGAGATTTGGATTGAACACGTAGAGTCACAATTCACTGTAATATGCCACTTTCCTACACGCGTGTGAGTTATCCACCATTTTTATACAAAAGAACTCGAATTCACACAAATTTCGAAAAATAAAATAATGCCGCGATGCGTCCTCTACGCTTTCCCGCCAAAACTCGTTAGAGTCATTGTAACTGTTAATGTTAAATTTGACGTAAACCTCTTACTTTCGCTAGTAGTACGGTGCAACTAGCAAGCACGTAAAGGAGATTACTTGGTCGAGCGGAATGCGTATTTAGCACACATTATTACTGGTGGTTGGTGTCATAGCTCTAAATCCTGATCTATAAACCATCATTAGGCCAGGGCGTCGATTCTACATAAGCAAAACCATTATCGTATCACAGCCATTGCAAAAAGTGACATTAAATTTTACACTTTATTAATGGAATTAAAGTCCAAGATTGAATAACTTTTTACAGAATGAATGAAAAAATTAAATTAGACTCTTTTCATTTAATTTTGGACTTTAAGAGTATGAAAATAAAGTCTACAATTTAGTGAAAAATTTTCCAGTTGCTAAAGTAGAATCCAGAGCACAGGAGCGATATTATGGTGATGCATAGATTGTCTTCTCTAAGGCTAAGAATTCACGGAGTGGTTTTTACTAGTGTCCGCCGCGGTTGTGGTGATTATCCGATTTTCTCGTGGCGGACGCGCTGGGGGCCGCGGACCGCGGCGCTGAAAATATAAGAATCGCCCGCAACCACTGAAAAAAACCATCGAATACTACTATTCTATTTGCACGATATTGTTATTATAGTTTAAGCTGTATAATAAGATTTCTAGTTCTTCCAAATAAGACTTTAGAGTCAGTAAAGCCATCAAGCCCGAAACTGTTGGTAGATTGTGGTTTTGGGTCTCTAAAAATATACCGGGTGTAAGAGAAACACTTAAAGCCCCCTAGTAGTATAGCTGGTTTCATTTATCTTGGACCTAAATCGCGAGATATAAAGGGCTCTGGTGATACTTTGTTGAATTTAAGGTCGTACAACGCAGTAGTGCTCCGTGTTATATTCAAAATTCATCCCAGAAACGTTTACTGCGAATATAGAGCACATTTATTAGTGTAAGTACACTACATATTGAAGGAGTTTTCAAAAATCTTTAAATGCAGTTTTGTTTTATTTTCAAATAAAGGAATGTTTCCTTTAAGTGAAATTATCTCCAGTATATCTAAATACCCTCCGGGGGGCATGCAAATCTTCCACCTTCCTCTCTCCATCCTTTATAATTACTCTTGCAGAGTTGTTTTTTAAACTCCTCTTTGAGGCGAATCTCAATCTCATAAACATTCGGTTCACACACATGCAGGTTGACCACGGTCAATTTGGGGTATACCTTGGGTATACATACATATGCATGGGATCTATTTCTATAAGTACACGCAGTTCAAACCACGTGCGTCGGGACCAGCGTGCGCTGAGTTGCCACGCCTCTCCGTCTTCGGTCTCCTTTGCGAGGGGGAGGTGCTACCGTCCCCGTTGTCCAGGTTGAGCTGCACGGAGATTCCCTGAACTGAGCACCCTTAGGATTTCGAACCTTTTACCATGAGGGTTCTGTATAAAATTAAATTAAGATTAAATAAGATTCATTTATTTTGTCAGAATATTGTTGGATTGGAAATGGTATTTTATATTATTTAGCAGGTATATACTGCGACCAATATTGAAAGCCTCCATGGCGTAGCGGTAATATAATATTTGTATGCATAAATATGGGTATTTGCATTGGTCTGGTCTTGCCTCGGAGAGCACGTTAAGCTAACGGTCGCGGTTGCCATACAAACCTCTATGGCAGTTGTTACGGGTAGTTAGAGCCCTCAAAAGTCCAACAACTGGTTTAACTGCAATGCTTCGAGATCGCCTTTAGGTTTTGGAGGCTTCATACACAATATCGAAGGTTAGCTAAATCCGCAGTTAGAATGTCAAAGAGGACCCCAGACTCTAAACTAAAAGCTTCGGATTAACGCTAAGATGAAGAAGAAGATTTCGACCAAAATTGCAAACTCTAGTAATCCATCAGCAACGATATTAATGAGCATTTCATTCAATACAATTTTGCATGGAAACCTCAATTAGGTAACTTGGTGAAGCGAGACTTTTGTAGCTGGCGCACGAAAACGTGAAGTGTGGAAATCACCACGGATACCTCTCCTGCCGGAGCCGAGAGGGGAGGTTATATCGGACTCGAACCAGCTTAAACAGTACGCCGACTGAGGGTTGTGGTTCTAGGCCGGGTTCATCGTGCTAGGCCAAGAGACTTATAGAACTGTTATTCATCGCTTATAAGCAAGTTTATAACACGATATTATTTTTTTAGGAATATACAGCACCGAACGAAATATCCATAAAGGTGCCTATTCGGGACACTAATGGTCACACACAGATATACCTCACAGAAATGGGATCATACAACAAATCATACTTTTCACCTCGTACCGGACCTACAGTGGTGAACCCATGGGAAAATATTGAGGAGGTTGGTTTATTTCATTTCTTAAAAGAAGAGTGTACGAAGTTTAATGCTTCTAACTTTGAAAATGACGAACTTTCCATAAAAACGTTATCATCTATTTTACCCTCATAACAGTTAAATTTTGAAAAACGCTGATAAATATGTTCATTTATTTCTTAAAAGACACAGATTTAAGAAATTTTGCGCATTTAGTTCTGAAAATAACGGACTTTCATGCAAACTTCCAACCATAAAGGGTAGCAGAATTACCAAAAATCGTTTCTTAGTGGATACTTGCATCATAAAATACATCTACTGTCAATATTTCCAGTTTGTAGGTCCAGAGGTTTACGCTCTGCGTTGATGAATCAGTCAGTCAGTCAGTCGGGACAACTAATTATAAATGTATAGATTTATCATCCGAATCCGAATTAGACGTGTGTACCAAATATCAGAACAGTAAGTCAATAGGAAGGGGGAATGATAAAGTATCAAGATCATTTTGAGTACTTTGCTACTCAAGATCGATCGGATGCTGTCTTTACTTCACCAAAATAATATTCAAATACCTCCACCTTTATAAGAGAGGTAATTAAGACTGAAACTATTGAGAAGTTAACTAATTCAAACTTAATTACTATATTTGCAGAAGATCGTTTTCGACAGAGTGAAAGATACGCTACCATACAACAAGCTGTCCAATAAAGTACCGGTCAAAGTATCTGAAAATTATATGACAAAACAGAACGATGATGTTTCAGTTAAATCGGTAAATCAATCTATAATACTGTACTACAACGTGGCGTAAAAAAATCTAATACTTTGATAAAAGTTGACATTTGCATGACAGTTTAAGGAACAATAAAAACATTTAACTTACTCACACCTAACCGTTTTTGCGATGCATTTTGTTAGAATACTATGTCTATCTAGCATACAGTCAATGGGCAAAACATAATACTTATCTATACTGTTCTATCGTCTATACAACATCCATCTAAGGTTGCAGTAATTAGTTGAACTTATTTTCACAAAATAATTATACTTGCAGGTAACAGTTCTGGACAGAATTAAAGATAGGTACGCACCAATGTACAACGAACAGTCCAACGAAGTCCGGAATATAATACCTGAAAGGCATACAACAAAAGCTTATGATGTTTTAGCACACACGGTAAATAAAGGCCTCTGTATACGTGAGAGGTTTTTGCGCGGAAGAGACGGGACGGGATGGACACATGGCTGAATGTTTTGTTAATGCATACGAACCGTGATGGTCATTCAGATCTAACGTTGTGGCAACGAGAATTTTCCCGCCTAGCACGTGCCACTTTGCCGTCCGGTCCGTGCAAAAACTTGTCACTTTTATGCAAATGCTTAAGTCTGTAATATATTTGTTTAAATGACGTTGTCTCGGGGTCCCAGGTCTTTAGATCCCGGGTTTATGTTGTCGTTAGCAATCAATTAGCCTATCACAGTTCAATGTTGGGAAGCTAGCCAGATATGATCGCGTTAATTCCCGTTAAAATTATAGTAAGTATAGCTAGCCAGACAGTTTGGTTCAGAGTTTTATTTTACAGTGATATCGTTTGCGTATTTATATTTGTACATAATAATTTATATTTACAGGCAATACATTTCGATGGCATTAAAGATACGAAGAAGAAGCACGCAGGGGGATTGCCCTACAAAACACAAGCGAAGAAAGTGCGGACCAAGACAGCAGCAGCAACAACAACAACAACTGAAGAATATACAACAAAACCGGTATATAAATCTTTTATAGATTCACTTGAATTGGTTTTTGTTAGCTTAATAAAAATGCTATAAAAAATTCATTCAAATGTTATCCTTCTGTCGTTTTGAACAGAATTTTTTAGTAAACGGTAACGAAATTTTGGGTTTTAAATGAAGTTATAAGGAATTAGTTAGGTTAGTTTTTATCATCTAATACTCCCTCCCCCACCAATTTGGAGAGAAAAGCCTCCGTCAGTCAGAAGTAAGTGGTAGGCGCGTAAAATTGACATGGTCCTGAAAGCCTTGGTGGATCCCTATACAATTTGTAATATTTAGTATTTTTGTAATTATTATTCTAAATCATATTGTTATTCTTGTGTATAATACCTATAATCATTACTCACAGGTAACATATAAAATTAACGAAGACCATATGGTATACCACCCAGATATAGAATACAACGAACAATTTAACCAGATTCGTGAAAAATTCGTTGGGAAAAGATCAACAACGCCTGAAGAAATGAAGGTAAATATTATGCATAATTCAATGGCCCTGAAAAAAAATTCAGGGACATAAAATACCAAGACTAAGTGACAATCAACATAAACAATGAATATAATGCCGCCCAAGCATAGCCGCCCAAGCATAGCCACCCAAGCATAGCCACCCAAGCATAGCAACGAGCAATCTCCCTCCCAAAAAACCACAAAGAAGAACGTATACAATAACACACAAAACACATCTTGAAGACCAGAACCCTCCAGTAAAACCACAAAACCTTTAAGCCATGAAACAGAGCAAAGAATATAGGAATTATATAAAAATAGGGACCTATAATGTCAAATCCCTGGCATCAACGGAATGGTACCTAAATCTTATTAATGCACTAAAAATATAAACTGCGACATACACTGATTTGCAAAACATAGCAAATTATAGAGATAACTGGAAACAACTGGAGGAGGCCTTCATCCAAAGAGGGGACCATAACCTAGTGAAACACTTACCTAGATTGTAATAAGAAAAACTAACTCAATTCAAATTCATACAAATAGTAACTTAATGCTATATTGACGTTATTGATAAGAGTATTGGAAAATAAAGCCTTTTTTTATTTTATTTAATTTTTTAATTTGTAACGATACATGTATTTGTTCACAATCATATTTGGCAGCGCCGGCCGGTTGGTCTCATTTTAGAGGCATGTTATTTAGTGAGAATACGGTATTTTAAAGTAAGATACTTGATATTCTTATGTGATTTGAATTCCAGTATAAGATACTTGGATTTCAAAGAAATCGTCTTAAACGACTTTCATCGTGTATTCAACACTATGTACAGTAAGCTTCAGAGAAAAGGAACCCCCCTTGGTAATAGTTTTATCCTCAAGGGGGGTTCCTTTTCTCTGAAGCTTACTGTACCTCAGTGCCAACATTGCCGAGCAGTTTATTTGATGTGTGATATTCACTGAGTTGTAATTTTCCCAATATCTTACAAGTCACCATTTTATGTTTGCAGATATTTCGTCAATTACAAAAGGAAAAGAACTATGATACTGATCTAGAAGAGTTCGAAAGACAAAGAACGCCAACATTAGAAGAAAAAATACACAACAATGTTATACCAAACTTAGAAATTAAAAAAATACCAACACCAGATGAAGAATACAGAGACATAAACGCAGAAAGGAGCCGTGAATCTTTTCTAGAATACATCGAACGAAAAAGGAAATCAATACTAGGCGAATCCCTAGAAAAAAACTACCAAACCGTTACAGAAGACATCGAAGAAAAAAATAAATCAAAACTAGACGAAAGTAATGGAGACGTATCTCTGGAAAATAACTACAAAACTGTTCAAAAAAACATTGGATCAAAAGTAAAAACAACACTAAAGCCACGATTAGTTAATGTATACACAAAAAAGCAGACGGTAACCGAAAAATTTGAACCTGCATATGAAGAAGAAGAAAGAGTGACAGAACCAGAAAAAGAACTAAAAATAGAGACGACGGTAAATAGATATTCATATCTTATCTTATAATGTGTTAACCGTTATCTTATTAAGTGAATGTGGATATTTTGCGTTTAACCGAACATTGGCTCAAGTTAAATGAAATCATGTTCTGTATAAACAATTACAATATTGTAAGTTGCTTAAACAGAAAGTCTGTATTATTAAGTAGTTGCACCAGCGTCAAATAATATCCTTTTCCAATGTTAATAATAGTCAATTTAGGGAAAAAATTATGTGTAGGCCCATAACCTCCAGTAAAATTAAAAAGTTCA
Organism: Eilema sororculum; assembly: GCA_914829495.1. Classification (NCBI taxonomy): domain Eukaryota; kingdom Metazoa; phylum Arthropoda; class Insecta; order Lepidoptera; family Erebidae; genus Eilema; species Eilema sororculum. Next base: position 1,034,752 of record OU618536.1, read on the forward strand.
AAGATGTGTAAAGGATAAACTTGATTCTTTAGTTTATTTGGGTAATAATCCTGAAGCTCATTATAATATTCTATTAACATAATTATCTGACAATTTTTCTAACACATTCAAACAAAAATGTAAAAAGCATAGTACTAAATCTAGATCTTGTGCAAGGGCTTCTGTAGGCATGTATTAAAGTAGACGAACACTATTTGATTTATACGCCCAAAAACAGTACAGATTTGATAATAATTTCATTGAATATGTTAAGAGTTACTCCAAAGTCATTCACAAAGAGTCTGGTAAATGTAAAGTGAGGAATAGATAGTATTGCTAAAATTGAATTAGAATATAAGGATAAAACCTCTCCGAAAGATATGGTAAATGCGCTTAAAGACTTTTTTGCCAACATTCCATTCAGACTCACTTCTTCAATCAATTTTTGCGCCCGCAAGTGGCTCTTCTTGAGAGTAGTATTAGTTCTTCCTCTAAATTTAACTTCAACCATATTGATCCCAGTGACATCTTAAATTTTTTCAAGCATCCTAAAATGAAAAATTCTTAAGATTACTGGTGAAAGAAAGAAAGAAAGAAAAAAAAATTATTCACTGACGTTTAAGGTACACTGTATAAAAGAATAGATAGGCACTTAAATAGAGCATGCATTGAGTTCTTTGTGCACCTCACACGCCAGCCGAAAAGGTTCAGGTTCAGCATGTGCTAGACAGCTGTCTAGCGCTGATTTTCAACCAGACCCAAATTGGTGAAGCACTGGTGCAAACCAGCCACACATAAAAAATATAATTAAAACCCATGCTTAAATTCAAAAAGGTCAAAAAGTTGGTGCATGTCAGTTAGTTCAATTGGCCATGTAATTGATATCATTGCACCTGATTCGGCACTCATATATAATAAATGTGTTGATAGCGGTGCACTTAATAACATAATGAAACATAGTAAATTAATACCATTATTTAAGAAGGGATCCAAGTCAGAACTTGGAAACTACCGCCCCATTAATATTTTGCCAGGTCTGAGTAAGGTGTTTGAGAGAGTGATGTTCAATCAGATGCAACTGTACTTCAAGACCAACCATCTTTTCCACAGCCAACAATATGGCTTTACTGGCGGGAAATCTACCACCAATGCGGGAGTGGCCCTAGTTAGCCTAATCTACGACGCTTGAGAGGGATCACAGGATGCCAATGGGGTATTCTGTGATCTTTCCAAAGCATTTGATTGTGTTGACTACCAAGCACTCTTACTCAAGCTGTTCTTATTGGATATGATTTGATTAGAAATCAATACGACTATTAGATTCGTACTTAACGGATAGGCTTCAGACTGTTGATGTGAATAACGTAAAGCCAAATGAGTCAAACGTCAAAAGAGGTGTACCCCAAGGATCAATCCTAGGACCCTTTCTCTTCCTGGTATATGTTAATGACTTGCCTTATATGATCATTTGGAGCACTTCGTTCACCAACATTTATCTGATGCTGACTGTAAATATACTTCCACGAATTCCATACATAATAATAATATTAATAACCTACATTTTTAAAAGCGTAGACCAAAATATGCAAAAAATATTAAATTATTCATAAAAATCTTTGTATTTTTTACTTACAGAAAGAATTAAATTCAGAAGAAATACCAACAGAAAGTTATGAAACTGAGTTAAATAGAACAAAACGGGCCTATAACGAATCAGAGGAAATCGAGTACAGAAAAAGATCTACACAATTTTTTGATAGCATAAAAGCGATAAAAGTCAAAAAAGTGAAGATTATAGACAAAGTTTGTAAAATGATTTAGTATTCTTCTTTTAGTAGTTATTTTTTTTGATTAATACGGTAGCAACTGCCATCTTACCACTTCGCAAAGAAAGTCAACATGGGCTTGCAAGTGGTTTGAGTTCCGAAGATATTGGTATGACTTTGAAAAACCGTAATGAACTTCATTTTGTGATCAAATTAATGTTACTTTCTATCAATAGCCAGTCTATTGCAGTCCCATGCTAAACATTGAGTACCTCCAATGTACGCCATATAAACATAGAAACATTCTATCGGTGGAATCGCTTCGAAGCTAATCATTTTCTATTTGTTATCAATGGATCCCATGAAACTTCGATAAACATTTTTATATTTATTTCAAATCACTTAAATTTTATTATTGTTTTGCTGTTGCACAAATAAGTGTATTAATATCTTTCATTATAGTGATTTTATTGGCGTTTTCGCCAATAGAATATCACTTTTCTAGTGATCCTGAGCATTTTTTATAGCTAATATTTACTTTACATCACTTAAATTACAGTATACAACAACTCTGTCTGACGAATTAACTACGATATCTGACTACGGTGAAATAATTGAGCAGAAAGAACCAGAAAATACCCCATCGTACCAAGTTAATGAAAATATAGCAGACTTTCCTTACACCAGAGCTATTTCTGGAGCTGATTACGACATCGTTCCAGAAAGACCACCAGCTTTACTCAATAAGAAATCCGGTATACCAACTATTAATCTTAATAATACGGACGATGACCCAGAACATCGTATAGTACATATCGTACAAGGTATGAAGGATTACTTCACTGTTATGGGCAAAGGTCTGTACACTGCTGTCAAAGACATTTTTAAAGAGAAACCTAATTGAGAATGGTATTAGGAAAATTTTTAGTTGAAAAGTTTTGTTAATTACGTAATTTAGGTAAGGATGATACAATTTGCATAATTTTTAATAAAAGTGTTGAATATGATATTTCTTTTTATTTACTAACTGTCCATGTTAATTAATTTGTTATTATGCTATTTTTAGGTATATGTTTATTATGTCTAACTCTTATAGCTAATAACTCATACAGCTGATCACTTCTTGTACAACCCGGCTCGAAGGACCAGCGTCTATCATAGTCACTCAGTAAAAAAAAATTAATTAGCAAAATAAAATTTGATAGTTGGTAGCATGAACGAGAATGAATAAGAGAATAAAGGAGTATAGTAATGAATTATTGTAAGATTGAAAGAATGCAGTCGTTTCCATATAAAGATAGAAAAACCAAATCGAAAGAAAGAGAAAAGTGAGCAGAACGCCGAACTAGAACATCAATAAAATGTTTTTTTTTTTTCTCTTTATTGAAAGGGCTTTGTCGCTAGAGCGATTATATTGCCCATATTGAAATACCCATATAATACCAAAGTAAACAGAATCATGATATATACAGTTATAAAAGTAATAAACCGGGAGGCAGAAATTAGTATTCGTTACAATAAATTTAATAAAAACCCTATTGGACACCTGACTAGTCTCGGGCAGTAGCAGAACGACGATTGGCTCTCAAATATTTTAGAGAGAATCCAACACACGTCAATTTAGGCTTTCTAAAGGACTAAAGGATAAAGCCGAAGACAAGGCTAAGTGGTGTGTCATGGGAGAGGCCTATGTCCAGGAGTGGACTGCCGCGGGTTGATGATGATGATACGGACGATGACCCAGAACATCGTATAGTACCTACATATCGTACAAGGTATGAAGGATTATTTCACTGTTATGGGCAAAAGTCTGTACACTGCTGTCAAAGACATTCACATCGATGATCATGGTAAAAGGATAAAACTCAAGAAGCACAACGTCTTATCAGGAGAGCTAAGTCCGATGCATGGTTTTCAATTTTGTTCAAAAAATTGACCAAACCACATTGGCGAGTGACATGTGGAAAAAAATGAGATAAATAATAAATAAATATTCCACAACATTCTACACAACGCTATCTAGACACATGCTAAGCTTTTATAGCTTGTGATATGGAATCTAGAATGCGGATAAACATAGGTACTTAAATACTTTTTTTTGTAAATACATACATGTTATACATGGAAGTGGCGAGGTGAAGTCAAATTGACGTGACTTAGCTAAAAAAAAAAGAAACACCCAGACCAATGCAAATAAGCGGGGATCGAACCCACGCCTCCTGGGTGGCAGTCGCGTGCACTACCGCCACGCCACAGAGGCTGTCGGGAGATGGCTTAAGGGTAGGAAATTCGCGACATCTTGTGTAGATAAAAGCTTTGCTGAACATCTGCAGCAGAGCCTGACACCAGACTCTGCGTGTAATAGCCAACCAAATTTCTTGTCACATAATTCTGATTTAGATACGCCCATATCTATGCAGGAATTAGAAAAGTGCATAAAATCACAAGACACAGCCCCTGGTTCTGACGATATTTCATTCTCAATCAATAAAATGATAATAATGAGTCCCTAACATGAGGGGCTCATGTTAGTGACTCAATACAGACATGAGTATTATAATGGACTCATTTATTCAACTAACAACCCAATAAATTATGGATTTAAACTGCAGGTAGGCCATGATTAATCTATTAAGTAATTAAACCATTCTAGTAGAGCTTATCTAGGTTAATGGCGCATCGAACTAGTCATAAATTGATAACGTTTTTAGAGCAGTAAATCTTTACGACTGTTAAAAAGGGACGCCTATTTAGTTGTAGTCAACAGCTGTTGCTGGCTCAAACTGACTAAAACCGCACATCGGGGTCTTCAGCCGGGGTGTAAGATTGCTAATATTGCTATAGACATATTCCGGCTGACCCAGGGTCATCTTTAATTTCGAAATGGCCCTCAATGGTTTGGTTTTCTCATCGTTCCCATAGGTGTTTACTGGAACCCGAACCCCATACACTTGCAATAAGAATGTATAACATTTTTTACACAGTCTACATATATTATGGAATTATGAACTTTTTCTTTTTTTCATCTTACAAACTGTTCCAAAAGGTGTATTCTTTTAGTGAAATGCTTGATTTTTGGTATGCATTCCGCAAGACGTGTCGATTTAGCAATTTGAATTTAAAATTTGGTTGAATTCTGGCGAGTGGTGTGAATATAAATACAAATGTGCTCTTACATGTTATTCCCCCAAGACCTTGACGGGGTTTCATAAACACCGAATAGCCTGAAGCAGATACAGTTGTTGATCAATGCTGGACTATAAAATAAAGGGCATATACCTACTCCCGATACTTGTTCTCGATTTAGACTGATGGCATCAAGCACCTAACAAGCAACGCTTTCCTTCACCTCAAGGCAGACAGGAACGTGATTTCTATAAGGAAATTAGAATGCACAAATAATAATGATGTAAGCTAAGAAATCACATCCTCTGCCATAACACAAAATATGCAAGTCAGCGAGAAGATAGGACGTGACCACAAGCATCGCTCCCACTCCACCAATGGTGGATAATTCAGCCTGTTATTTAGTTTGTAAGTAATTACTTTCTTAAATAATTGAGTCGTAATAAACTACACCAGACTTTGATAGCTATTTTCACCTCCGCAATACACCTCAGAAATAGAGTCATTCCCGTTGGTAAATACCTCGTATGTTCCTGAGGAATATGGGGACTGGATCAGATCACTGATCCACATGGACCTGGCCCACCCGAAAAACATAAGCAAGAATGTAAAAAAAATGTTGTTATATCTTATAGTATATATAAATTATAGGTAAAGGCTCAATTATTATGGAGATGAGTGTCTCTTACCTACATCAGTGGTCACTAAACACATTCTCGCACTTAACTTCACATCCTTCGAAGTTCGGACCGCTTAGAACATTAAGTCAGCAAAATTTTACCTGCATGCTAATGTATGGTCAATGAACTTACTCAACTTTGGGTTGGACAGCGCTAGAGATGATAATACCGCTTGGTACTGAAAAATTTTCGTTGTTTTATAAAAACTAAGTCATTCATTTTGAGTATTCTTTTACAACCCCCACTACGAAAATAAATCGCTGAAAAATCTATAATTTATTGTTTTCATTCTCGTAATATTAACATAGTAGTCGCTCGTATTCAACCTGGGAATGCAGTCTCATAATTTTGTTTTGATTGATACGGGCACAAAGGAATTATAATAAATCACAATGCAGAAAAGTCCCAAAAAATATAAGTGCACACAAAAAAGTAAGAAGTAATAAATTTGCAGGCAACATACCTACTAGACAGTATAATGAACCTTTGACCTTTTATACTTCCTGAATATGCTCAGAATAGTCTAGAAAACTTTAAAATCTTAAATTATTACGAAAAGTAAACATACTAATTGATTTGATTTATAGTTGCTAAGAAATATCAATGAACATAATCGAATTAATATTATACTAAATGTCAATCAAATTTCATCAAATTCATATTGAGAATCAACTACCATTATTAACTCCGATACTCTAAAAAAAAAACAAACAAGCAAGTAAACCGGTTGTGGTATTACCCACTCTCGTTAGATGCGCTATGTATCACAGGGTCAGTACCCCAGGGATGCTGTAGTGTGCCGCGGCGCCCGCGCAAAACGCACGTGTATCGCGAACAAGTACACTTGTTTTTTTTTTAATATATCGAGTGTTCTGTGAAAAGAGGTTTGTATTCTTTTTGATTTTTATATTTTTAATTTTGTTTGTTTAGTAATTCCAATTTTAAATTGAATATTTTTTTATTCTTTTGTAGTTGTAGCTTAGTTTTTGTTTTGTTCATTTTTTAAAAGTTTTTGTTATTTTTAAATTGTAGGCGACATGCCTAGATTTCTTTTTCATTTCATTTATTTGTTTTAATTTCATTCGCACAATGGTTTCTAATTAAGCTTATATAAATTCAAAATGATTCGAGGTAACCTAAAAGGTGCATGTCCTCGTTTAATTATAGCTGTTTTGTTTTTTTAGGTGTCAAAATGAATCTTGACAAATGCAAATTTAAAAATTAGTCGCAATTCCTAAACGTGTTATTGATACAGAAACTTTGGAAAAGATCGTAGACAGTCGTAAACAAAGTAATTAATTTCATATTAAGTTGAAGTACATAGGTTTAATGACATGTCACGCTTCTATAACCCCAAAAGCATAGGCAGAAATATAAACAAATAATAAATAAATAATAAATATTTCACAACATTCCACACAACGCTATCTAGATCCATGGTAAGCATAGCTTAACTAGCTTGTGTTATGGAATCTAGAATGCGGATATACATACTTAGATACTTTTTTTTTTTTGTAAATACATACATATTATACATAGAAACATCCAGACCAATGCAAGTAGCCATATTCATGCATACAAATATTTGCATTGAGCGGGAATCGAACCCGCGCCTCCTGCGTGGCAGTCGCGTTCACTACCGCCACGCCACGGAGGCTGTCAGGAAATATACTTATTGTAAGTTTTTTTTTAAATTGCCTATTCTAGTTCACTGCTAGACATAGACCTGAGGATATAGAATATATTCTATTCTAGAATTAAGACTAAAGGTGCCATATAAGTTAATTTGAGTTTGTATAAATCTGAGTCCCCAAAGGCTGTAAAGGGGTATATTTATATTGAGGCCCTCAAACTAAGAACGACCATACAGACTCGAACCCGTGATCTTTCGGTGGAGTTCTTTTTTTTACGGTGGAGTCATCCACCGATGTTCCCACGACCGTCGCCATAAAGACGGACAAAAATAGAAGAGATATTTGAATCAGATCGGGCGTGTTTCGGTAGCCGAGTTGGTCAAGGCATTCCGCCTGTAAGGGAAAGGTCGCGGGTTCGAATCTCGCCTAAGAAAATTCATTTTTCTCTATGTATTCGATTTGGATGGTTAGCATACTTAATGCTGTAAAATTCATAAAAGAACGGCCAGTTTTTTCTTTAGCTGTGATTGAATAGCAAAAATACAAAAATCCAATATAGAGGCCTCTGTGTGTTACTAACTTCACTTTTTAGTTATAAGGAAAACTGCCGAACTGATTTCGTTCAAATTATAAGTAACTACAATTATAACATGTCGTTTCTCATTGTCTAATCTACCACTATACCAAATTTCATCAAAATCGGTTCAGTGGTTAAGGCGTGAAAGCGTAACATACAGACAGACAGACAGAAAGACAGACAGACAGACAGAGTTACTTTCGCATTTATAATATTAGTATTTTTTTTTTTTTTTTTTTTTTTTTTTTATCGTGCGATAAATCCCCACGGATACCACCCCCACAGAGCCGGTGGAGGTGGTTATGTCGGACTCGAACCGACTAAAACGCACGCCATCTTGGGTCCTTGGTTGCCGGAGGTGAGATTGCCAAAAGCATATCTCTCGCACCCCGACAGACCCAGGACCATCTCTTTCGAGATGGCCCCCTTCGGGTTGTGGGGACCAAAATGTCCCCATCTAGCCCCGGTTACGGGGAGGCGCACTTTGCGCCGCCGCCGCGGCCTGCTTCTGCTAGGGTGACAGGCGGCTCCACCGGTCACCCCCAGGCCAGCGCTCATGGAGGACGGAGGTCGTTCTGCGACCTCCGACGTCCGGTTCGCCTTCGCTCTGCACGGGCTTCCCGGGCCCGGAGTCTGGTCCGGACCCGACCGGCCGCCTCCTTCTCGAGCATTACTTGCTCGCAGAAGGAGGCGGCCGCACCCCAAGCGTTTGCGCATCGTACCATCGCTGTGAGCAATGTGACGAGTGTGAGGACTCCCACCCCTAGAGCCGCCACTAGGACCCGCCTCGGCGTGTCCCACGCCGGGCACTCGGTCAGCGTGTGCAGCTCTGTGTCCTCGCTCGCATCACAGTGATGGCACTCGGACGTTGGCTCCTTCCGGATCCGACACAGGTAACTCCCGAAACACCCGTGTCCGGTAATCACCTGCGTCAGCCGGTACGAGAGGCTGCCGTGTGGCCTCTCTAGCCATTCCTCCATGATGGGTCTTACCGCCGCTATTACGGCGTGCCCTATTTATAATATTAGTATGGATTCATGTCTGTCATGTAGGCAGAGGTTTAATTAGCACCAACGTTTCATCAATTATGATGCCACGACGTAATAGGGGGTGAGCCTATTGCCGTCTTTTTCTTGGGCTGTATGTTTACTTTGACGACACCCACAGGAAGAGCTCTTTTTTAAAGAATATTAGAACCGAAGTTACTAATATTTCCTCTAACCCCTCCAACTAAGATAAATTGCTTGTGCTAGGAGTGGGGTCACGACGGTAGTGTAATGGCCAGGATACGAACCCGGGTTCTCTATCGTAAGGCCGACTCCTTAATCACTAAGCTACCGACGCTTGGTCCTATTCTAGTCCACCGGGAACCAACACGGCATTTGAACAAATTAGATTTGTTACTAATATACTATGTTATATAGGTAAATAGGTGTACTGAAACTAATACAAAAAAAAGAAAACTATGAAGCTTTTCGAGTTGATGGTTATTTTATACCACTTAAGAAGGGTAGCAGAAAGTCTAACAACTGGTCAAACTGTAACGCTTCGATTTCGCTTTTGAGTTGTGGAGGTCAGATAGAAATCGCTTACGGAAAATATCGAATTTCAGCCAAATCCGCAGTTAGACTGGTAAAAGCGGACGAAAAAAAGGTTTCATGCAGAAATCCCCTCGGTCACCTCCCCCGCCGAGCTGGAATGGGAGGTTATATCAGACTCGAGCCGACTCAAACCGCACGCCGACTGAGGGTCGTGGTGCTAGGCCGGAGGTGAGGTTGTCTTCGACATATCCCTCGCACCCCGGCTGACCTAAGGCCATCCCTTACAGTCTGGCAGCGGACCCCAGACTCCAAGTTAATAACTTCGGATGCAACTGGAATAACGTTAGGATGAAGAGGATACAGCTATTGTCCGATTACCAGTGTGTTTTGAAGCTGGACAAGAAATATCCCCAGATCAATATGGGATGTTTATGTACTCCAGTGCCAAGCCGTTGAAGCATCAGTAGCTTAGTTAAGGAGGCGCCCTTACGAACGAGGACCCCGGGTTCGAATCCAGGCCATTACACTACCTATTTGAACCCACTCCTAGCAATTTTGCTTAGTTCGAGGGCTTTCAGTTGCTAATATTCGTTTGCTCACTATTATGGCATAATTTTGCACTCGGGTTCAGGATAAAGCAAACTAGAGATTATAATGAGGAAAATCTTTAAATAAGCAGACGGTATTATCCTGGTCAAGTCGCCCAGTAGAAGCCAAAATTTTGCCGTACTAACATCAGTAGATGATTTGAAAGAATTTCTTATAGCATTTATTATGCTCACTTTAAAATTCAAATACATCGGGAAAAATGAAATGTTCAAATGGGACTTGAAAGAGAAGGGAAATTTGAAGTGATTCAGGTGTGGCTCAAGTTGGAAGAGCATTCCTCCTGTAAGGGAAAGGCTGTGGGTTCAAGTCCCACTTGAGCATTTAATTTTACCCTATGTATTCAAATCAGTAGATGAATCGATAAATCTTCAGTTAATAAACCAATGAGCGATGGTCATTAAAATACAAACGGTCAATAAATTTAACAGTCAATGAAATTTTTATAATATTAAGTAATAAATTTTCAATTCTTTGAACAACTTTTATTGACATCACTTTATTAAATCCTTACGAATTTATAAAACACTGGATGATCTTCATGGCTCAGCTGAAGTTTTACTGATTTTATTACCCACTTATTATACAGGGTTATTTGTAATTAACTAGCATCCTCCCAGGGGTAGGTAGCAGACATCATAAGGTAGAACGTTTGTTCTACGACTTTTCTTTTTTACTTTACTAGGCTAAGGACTGGCTCTCTCTCTTGGCCTAGCCTTGTCCCATTTCTATTTGGGGTCGGCTCTCCTCGTCATTCTTCGCCATACTTGTCGGTTTTGAGTCGTCGAATCGTCTAATTGGGCTTTCTTCAGGTCACTGCTGATCACAGACATCCAAGTGTGAGGGGGTCTGCCTCGTTTTCTCGGACCGGTGTTAATATCCATGACCTGTCTGGTCATGTGGTCTTCGGGTCTTCTCATCACATGCCCATACCACCTAAGACGAAACTCGGAGAGTTTTTCTTCGATTGGCCTGATCTTAAAACTTCCACGGATATGTATATTTTTCGCCCTGTCTAGCAAGGTAACACCACCTGCCCATCTCAGCATTTTCATCTCCGTCGTCTGTAGTTTTGTGGTATGGACCTTCTTCACTGGCCAGCACTCGGCTCCGTACATAAGGGCAGGACGGACTGCCGTTTTGTAGATCTTGCCTTTTACGCGTACCGGCATTCTGCTGTCACATAGTACACCCGATAGCTCTCGCCACTTCATCCATTCTGTGTTAACTCGGTGGGTTACGTCGGCGTCAATCGTACCATCGCACGAAACCACAGAACCCAGGTATTTAAACTGGTCAACTTCTCTTAGCTGGTGACCTTGTAAAGTGACAGCTTGGCATTGTTTAGTTGCTGAGTAGGAGCACTGCATGCACTCTGTTTTCGTGCGGCTGATCTTCAGTCCAGCGGTTTCTATGGCTCTCCTCCACTGCTCAAGCGAGGTTTCTAGTTCTGAGCAACTGTCTCTTATGAGGACAATATCGTCTGCGTAGAGTAGGTCCCATGGCGGTTTTCTCTGAATACTTGCCGTCAAGTAATCCATTACAAGGTTGAACAATAAAGGGCTCAGCGCCGACCCTTGGTGTACACCTACTGCTACTTCGAAATCGTTGCCAGTGCCTGCTGGGCTCCGTACCCTGGTAGTGATATTTGTGTACATATCAGCAACTGCCTTGATGTAGTACTCTGGCACGTTTTGCGCCCGCAGTGAGTGCCATATTAGGTCTCGTGGTACTCGGTCGAACGCCTTTTCAAGGTCTATGAATGCCAGGTGTACATCCTTTTTCATATCTTTTCTTTTCTCCAGTAGAACTCTAAGACTGTGCAGCGCGTCAGTTGTTGATCTGCCAGCCACGAAGCCACATTGGTTTTCGGTAACAGCTGTCAGATCCAAGAGTCGGTTGTTGATGACCCTTTCCCATATTTTGAGTGTGTGTGATATGAGTTTTATTGCGCGGTAGTTTTCGCAGAGCCTGATGTCACCTTTATTTTTGAAGAATGGGATCAGATAGCTTCTTCTCCAGCCCTCCGGGATTCCATCGCACAGTATTCGAGGCTAAGGACTGGCTATAATAAAAAACCAAAAAGATGCCTAAGAAATGCTAAAGATGAAACGTACCTACACTTATCATCCAAGTTACAATTTTGTTTACCTAATTTGTACGATGCGCGTACACTGCAGCGTAGAGTTGATAACTTTTAGACGCGAAACTAAATTAATATTTATTTTTGTATGAAAGTAAAAATTTACGAATTTTAAAAAGTCGTAGAACAAACGTTGATACCTATGATGTCAGCTATCTACCCCTGCAAGGATGCTAGTTAATTACAAATAACCCTGTATACATATATATACTCATACCTGTAAATTTCTGAAAGTGTAGGCAGAGGTGCATCAACACCCACTTTTCGGCAACTATGATTTTCGGTCGCACGTTATAGGGAGCGAGCCTATTGCCATCTAGTGGGCCTTATATCTTAGGCTATATGTTTATTGTTGGAAGGAGAACAGCCCTATCCCTTAGTCGCATTTTACGACACCCACAGGAAGAGTGTTTATTGTACTCCACCGATAACCAGTACGGCGTTCCATCCAATTTATCAGGATGAAGGTATCCTAGTCAGTTTTCCTTTCAAATCTCGGTTTATGCATAAAGTAACATACATCCAATCATCTTTACTTTTCACATTTTTAATACTGACAACCCCCGTGGCATAGTGCCAGAGCATTCGACTGTGAAGTCCGGGGTCCGCGTTTGCTAGCGATTTCTTAGCTTCGAAATTTCCGTGAAGCGACTTGGCAGCTAACGTCTACAAACCATTGGCGATATCGAAACATTGTCGTTAGACGTCTCAATGTATTTTAATCGATATTCTATAACCCATATTTCAAGCTATGCTAAGAATGAGTCGATCTCCCTAAATAACAATTACTTAAGTACATTAATTGAAAAAAATAGCGGTTGAATTGAGAAACAACCTCCTTCTTTTTACCCGAATCCAGAAAGAAGGAGGGTTATGTTTTTTGAAGTTGGTTAAAAATACTTTTGCCGATTAATCAAAACGAATATGGCTATTCAGCTGTTCTTTAAAATGGTAACAATTATTTAATAATATATTTTAATTAAAAGGTAGGGCCAACAGGAAAAGAATATATTTATTTTGACGCAATTAGGGACCCCTGGCTTATCCCCGATTACGGACATAATGTAGGCGATAAAAAATGTGAACGCTGAAAGCTGTCGCCTCTGCAATTAGCTTAACTAATCTGTGGGAAGGACAAAGAAGGTTTTATATTGTTTTTGTTGTCTCTGGTTTGTTTATAATAAATGTTAGAACCTTTGTCTTTTAGTGTTCAGGTTCTATAGTTCATACCTCGAAAGGAAAATACAGATAATGTTGTAATATTTAGTGATCAATTTAAGGCTTAGTTGTACCACTTAATCTCGAAGGTTATTTTAAATCAGGGCTATTATCTATCAAATTTGAAAATGGAACACTTAATATATTGAATTAAGTAATAATAAAAACTCGGTCCTGGCATTATGCGCTAACAACGCGACCAAAAAGGAATAAAAAAATACGAGTTAATTTTGGTAATTTGTTTTTTTTAGAGATCCCGGCGGGAATTTGCGCAACAATGGCGCTCAGCGCTCACTCAACGCGATTGTCGTGTTGTGATTTGTTTTGATTATAAAAAGGTTTAGGCGGCGAAAATAATTCGACTTTAAGCCACACAAGCCACGACCTTCGTTGAATCTGTTTGTTCAAGATTTTTTATTTGGTTTACTGAATATGAAAGAGGACAAAAAAGTTTTATAGATGAAATGAAAACTACGAATAGTTCACGAGAAAAAGTTGAGCTCTGTAGAGTAGTGACTGTGCTTTTCGCCGGCTAATTCAGAGGTTCGACTGCAACTGGTTCGATTCCCGTTCAATACAAATATCCATAACTATACTGCACTAATACTATACTAATACTAACTATACTAAATACCATAAACATAAATAATTGCGTATATTGGCATTGGTCTGGGGATTTTACATGTATAATTTTAATGTACAATATTAACGAAAAAATGTAACTAAGTTCTCGAATACAGATAGATAATTATTTGCATTCTAGAACCCATAACACAAGTTAGTTAATCGATTCTTTGATCTATATAGCACTTTGTAGAATCGCCACTTCCGCGAAGCGTCGCCGTCGGTAGCTTAGTGGTAGTGTTGTAAAAACGCTCGAGTCGGCGCTCGAACAGTTTGTAAACGCTTGAGTCGGAACTCTAGTCGGGTCTAAAGCGCTCGAGCAATGGCTTGAGCGTTTTAGTAAAAAAGCTCATTCGGAGCTTCGAACTCGACGCTTCCACGCTCGATTCGAGCTTGAGCGTGAAACGAGAAATAATTTTAAGAGAGATTTATTCCTATTTATGTTATATTTAATGATATAAATTTACCACCACCCGCAGACATTTGCCCAAGTGAGGTGCAGGCAGCGCGTGCAGTCATGCTCCTGATACCGGCTGTAAAACTGCCCGGAGTATGGCCCAATCTGCCCCCGTTGCACCCTTCACCTACTTTTTTTTTTCATGCGGAAATCCCCTTGGAAACCCCCCCTGCCGGAGCCGGAAGGGGAGGTTATGTCGGCCTTGAACCGACTAAAAACCACACGCCGACTGTGGGTCGTGGTGCTAGGCCGGAGGTGAGGTTGTCGTCGACATATTCCTAGCACCGCGGCTGACCCAGGGTCATCCCTTACGGTCTGGCCCTCCTCGGGAGGGGGGATAACGGTGTTCCCGACTCGCCCCCGGAATGGGGAGGCGTGCTTTTCAGCGCGCAGCCGCCCTGATCTTCTCGCTTCTGCTGGGGTGATAGGTGGCTCCACCCGTCACCCCCCGGCCCGCGTACGGCCAGTCAGTGCCCTCCGGCGCCCGAGTTGCCAGTCCGCGCGGGCGGCGCGTTCCTCGAGTTTCTCTCGCTCGCGCCGCCTCTCCCGTTCCGCCGTCTCCTTCACGACCATTACCTGCTCACTGAAGGAGACGCCGGCCGCCCACCCGTCCGCACAGCGGACCATTGCTGTGAGCAGGGTGGCGAGGGTGAGAACTCTCACTCCCAGGGCCGCCACTAGCTCCCGCCTTGGTTCAGCACATGCTGGACACTCGGTGAGCGTGTGCAGCCCTGTATCCTCGCTCGCGTCGCAATGATGGCACTCAGACGTTGCCTCACCTACTAATCTCTAAGGCTGTCAGCAATGCTTTCATGAGATACAACCTGGTGACAGACGAACAGACAGATGGACAGTGGAGTCTTAGTAATAAGGCCGACTTGTTACTAAGACTCCACTGTCCATCTGTCTGTCTTCCTGTTCCCAGGTTCAGGGCAATCAGGGCGCATCGTATCGGTACGTTACCTAATAAAGAATTTTGGTGGCGATAACCGATATCCACGCAGGCGGAGCTGCGGGCGAAAAGCTAGTATTATAGTAATTATATATTGCGTATTAAAAATTATAACGAACGCTTCGACGCTTGAGCTGGTAGCTCGAGCGTTTAAGTTGCGAGTCTTAACGCTCGCAAACGTTCAACGCTTGAGCGTTTAACGCTCAAGTCGTTAACGCTCAAAAGCGTCGACTCAACACTCAAAGCTCGACTCTCAGCGCTTATATTTACAACACTACTTAGTGGTTAAGGAGTCGGCCTTACGATCGTGATGTCCCGAGTTAGCAATAACAATTTAGCTAAATAGGAATTTAGCTTAATTGGAGTGGTTAGAGGGAATATTAGTAACTTCAGTTCTAATATTCTTAATAACCAAAACTCACAGTAAACAACATAAAATTTATAGCCCTGTGTACAGCCATACACCATCCAACAAACTATCCAACTTAACACCGAGCCTATCCGATCCCGTTCCATCACAACAAAATAACAAGCCTTCTAGGTCATGTATGTAAATATAAACAAGTTTTGTGTAACAAGGCTGTGTCTAGCGACTCCTGCGCAGACCGTTAGTTGGAGCCGGTTCTATAGTGAAGGGGCGCTCCTAAGCCATTGTACCGAGTTAGGAGGTAACGCGAAATAGACCGATATTCATTGTACTTATAACACAAGTACACGGTATAAGGTACAAGGTACATATGTACCTGCAAAACCTGCTAAGTGAGAGGGTAGTTACAAGGAAATTATAGCAATATTCTATGACAGAGACATACCTACCTGTTTGGAACATTATCTGTGTCACAGTTCTTAAGTGAGGTGGAAGTTTATTTTGAATTTAGAATTTGTATTCCATGACGTCCCAGTAGGTAGAAATTCGAAATTCAGAATTAAAGTTTCTATATCCCATTCCACTTTCGAAAATCAAAATTAGAGTTTCTACGTTCCGAATTCGATATTCAAAATAAAATTTTACGTTTACTGAATTTCAACAAATTTATAAAAAAAAATTAAACGTTTGGTCGGGTTATGGTCTTACATCGATACTTTTTTTCTGGATCCGAACTGCAGCCGTTTAGAATAAGCTACACTTTAAGATTATTGAATATTCCATGATCGAGTGTCATATACAGTTACATAATTTATTGCTATGATTCACAGAATAAAAATATTCTGAGTGTGGGTGACGAAATAATTTTGTATGGAAAGTAAAAAAAAAAGACCAGCCAAGTGCGAGTTGGATTATTATCGTTAGGTACCGCATTGGCGCCTATTAGCCCCACATATTTTTTTGATTATTTATTTTTAAGGTATGTTGTTTACTTTACACACAATTAAAATACGTGCTGCTGTTATTAATGGCGAATTAAAACCGGCAAATAAATCAGATTTTATTCTGTTTTAAGTACAAGCTTTTGCCGTAGCTCCGCCCGCGTGGATGTCGGCTATCGCAACCAAACATAGCCTATGTCCTTTCTCATGGTCTATTTTATCAAAATCGGTTCAGTGGCTTATGCGTGAATGCGTAACATACAGACAGACAGACAGAATTACTTTCGCATTTATAATATTAGTATGGAGTATGGATATGGATTTTTAACTATAGCATCAACAGAAATACATCGCGTGTGAAAAAAAAATTGTTTATATAGTTATCACAGTTCACTAGCCTGCTGACTGACAGATAGCAAAATTTTAGGGTTCCATTTTTCCCCTCTGAGTACGGATCCCCAGGAAAAATAAGAAAAAATGCGAGATTTTCTGCAATCCTCACCCCGAAACTTTTATCACAATAACATAATATTGCAATGCGATGTGAAATATGAGATATAAAGTGTGTTGACACTACTACTCACAGATAAAGAGAGAACTATAATGTATTGTGTTCCATCACATTAAGATTCTTCGCTAACATACTGAGTGTGTGAATTGACTCACACGGACCAATGTTATTGCAAGCTGTTCATCACATTCTAGGATTTAAAAGTCAAATATTCCATTTAGGACCAAAATGCTAGCACCTGCATCCAAACTTCCAACTAATATTAAAATGCGAAAGTAACTCTGTCTGTATGTCTGTACGCTTTCACGCCTAAATTATTGAACCGATTTTGATGAAATTTAGTATAGGGTTAGATTAGACCATGAGAAAGGATATAGGCTACGTTTGGTCGCGGTAACCGGTATCCACGCGGTCGGAGCCGAAAATATTATAAGTAAAAGGGTAAAGTTTTGGTAGCTTAGTGTAGTCAGCCTTATGACCAAGAAATTTTTGAATTGTTCGAATCCTGAATAGTACACAATCAATTGAGCCCACTCCTAACACAAACAAAGTTAGAATCACTAAAGTAATTAGGGGAATATTAGTAATTTTATTTTTCATTTAATCCATACTTAGTATTAGGTCCTTACATATGAAATTGGCGTTTTTCGTACTGGTCACTTCAATCACGATTTTCTCCTCTTTGGTAAGGAATTCCAAATTCAAATTTGTACAGCTATTTACTCATGTATTTGTGATTCGATGACCGTCATTCATTTGTTTTTTTTCTTCTGTTTTTTTCTGTTTGCGTCACTCATTTTACAAAATGGAAAACTTAAAATATCGCATTATTTACGAATACGAGTTCCGCCGTGGCACTAGTGCTGCGGAAACGACTCGAAGGGTGAATGATGTTTATGGCGATCATGTTGCAAAAGAAAACACAGTTCGTTTTTGGTTCCAACGTTTTCGTTCTGGAAATTTCGACCTGCAGAACAAGCCCCGTGAACGGCCTGAGACCCAAGTTGATAATGAAGTATTGAAGGCTATTGTGGAAGCGGATCCATCGCAAACCACGTCCGAGTTAGCTGCAGGCTGCGGTGTTAGTGATAAAACTGTTCTAATTCACTTGAAGCAAATTGGGAAGATTAAAAAGCTTGAAAGGTGGGTACCTCACGAATTGACTGAAGCAAACCGGCAAACGCGCGTCGACTGCTGCGTTACATTACTGAACCGGCACAATAATGAAGGTATTTTAAACAGAATCATTACCTGTGATGAAAAATGGATTCTTTACGACAATCGGAAGCGCTCAGCGCAATGGTTGGATCCTGGCCAGCCAGCAAAATTAACCCCAAAAAAGTTACTTGTGAAAAATTACTTGGTGGACTAGTGCCGGTATTGTTCATTACAGTTTTCTCAAATCTGGCCAGACTATTACGGCTGATGTCTTTTACCAGCAATTGCAAACAATGATGGAAAAGCTAGCAGCTAAACAACCTAGGCTGGTCAATCGCTCCACGCCACTGCTGCTTCACGACAACGCTAGACCACACACCACACAACAGACGGCTACCAAATTAGAAGAGCTTCAATTGGAATGTCTAGGGCATCCTCCGTACTCCCCGGACCTTGCTCCAACAGATTACCATTTTTTTCGAAATTTTGACAACTTCTTGCAAGGGAAAAAATTCAACTCTGATGGGGCAGTCCAAATCGCCTTCACAGATTTGATTGATTCCCGTCCGACTGGTTTTTTTAGTAAAGGGATCAATGAACTACCTATGAGATGGCAAAAGTGCATAGAAAACAATGGTTCATACTTTGATTAATTAAATATATTATATTTAAAAATATTCGACTTTTTGTTCCTCCCATACAAAACGCCAATTTAATATGGAAGGACCTAATATTATAAATGCGAAAGTAACTCTGTCTGTCGTTTGTCTGTCTGTATGTTACGCTTTCACGCCTAAACCACTGAACCGATTATGATGAAATTTGGTTTAAAGGTAGATTAGACCATGAGAAAGGACATAGGCTATGTTTGGTCGTGATAACCGACATCCACGCGGGCGGAGCCACGAGCAAAAGCTAGTGCTAAATAATTATTATACATTACTGCCCTTTATTGCAGTTACAAGCAATTCAACACGCAGTATAGAATTCTCATAACTTACTTGACCATTGAAATAAAACCACTTTTTACGGATTCTATCGCGATATATTTGTTATTATTTACATCTTACCACTTAAGTAAGTAAGTTCCGTGTAAATGTGGTCATAAATGTAAATAGGGGAGGCAGTAAACTTTGACTTTCATAAACGTTACTTTGTAATCTACATGAATGTATAAAGATACATACGAGTATATAAATTTAGAATTATTTGAACTGTGATCCGTGTGAGTCATCCAAACCTCAGCGGAATCTTGTTACTTTTTACGTACGAGCTTTAGGAGTTATAAATTTTATGAGTTGGAGTTACGACTTCTAGTTGGCAACACTGAGTGTGTCGCACGCGGGGATTAACTATTAAGAGAAGAAAAAAAAAAGGTAACAGAAAGTAATTATCGGTATTTTATAGGGAAGTGGGAGGAAGGTTTTTCTTGGAGGTTTTTATGAGAAATTTTGGGGAAATTGAAAGACGTAATTAGGTAATAGTAGCAGTTAGTGGCTAATATGTTGTCATAAATGGTCTATATAAAGAATATTCATACTTTATTAACAGTATATATGGGGTGTAAGGGGAACGCTCCCGAAGCCGAAAACCCCTAGTAGTACTCCAGGCACATAACACATTGGCATAAAAATAAAATTCGATTTGGAAAAAAAAAAAATTTTAAGATTTTTTTTTTTTTTTTTTGAATGAATTTTTTATAGCATTTATTATGCTAACTGTTAAGTTCGAAAAACATTGGAAAAAATGAAATGCTCAAGTGAGACTCGAACTCACGACCTTTCGCTCACAGGGCGACTGCTCTGCCAACTGAGCTATTGAGCACCACTTGAATCATTCCAAATTTTCCTTCTCTTTATATCCGTCTATAAGGGCGACGGTGCAGCCATCTACCAACATTCTTACGAACTGTTGGAAACAATGAATGATTTTTCAACCATTTTTAAACATTGAATTTTGATGACTGCGCCCAAATATTTGAATGAATTTTTTATAGCATTTATTATGCTAACTGTTAAGTTCGCCCTTATAGACGGATATAAAGAGAAGGAAAATTTGGAATGATTCAAGTGGTGCTCAATAGCTCAGTTGGCAGAGCAGTCGCCCTGTAAGCGAAAGGTCGTGAGTTCGAGTCTCACTTGAGCATTTCATTTTTTCCAAAGTTTTTCGAAATTTTTACGATATTTTTTTTATATATTTTATTTTTATTTTGCATTATTTAGTCTCCATCGTGTTAGTAAAGCTAAACGAAACGGAAATTTCATGAAAAAACAACACCACAAAAAAGTACGAGCTTGGCGCTAGTTGCTTTTTTTGTGATGTGCTTTTTATGAAATTCGGCTTCAGGAGCGTTCTCCTTACACCCAGTATATAACATAACATAAACTCACGCCTGTATTCCCCGAAGGGGTAGGCAGAGGTGCTAGCACCCACATTTCGCCAGTTTATGTTTAGGTCCCAATGTAATAGGTGGCGAGCCTATTGCCATCAACCGGGCATTTATAAACCTGCGATAAATACACACATAACTTCGAAAAGTATCGTATAGTCATTGGTGTGTGCCATGGTAAACCTGGGATCGAACCCGAGAGCTCGTCTCAGCAGTCCTTTACCCATACCACTAGGCTACCGCAGATTTTACCCAGTATATTTATAATTTATTTTTCGGTACTCATAAAGGTTCTAAAACCGGTGATGATCTCGCACTGGTTTGGCAATTTATCATTTTAAACATATAATTAATACGAGAGTTACAAGTAATGTAATGGATATTATTTCTTTTTGTTTCAGATTCTACCACCATGATTCGACATGTGGTTTTCCTCGCAATATCAATACTATCGTTAAATCAGGTGAATTTTATCACATGAAAAGATTTTACCCCCAATTTTAACAAATAAAGTAAAGCCAACGAAGCGAGAGAAAAAAGATAAACAAAGTTTCAGCGGTTCCAAACATTTTAATTTGAAAATTATTACGTATCACTTCAAGCGCGTTCCAGACAGGAATGAAATTGCTCATAAGATGGCAGATCTGGCAGTTTAGAACGGCTGCGCTGACAGCTTTCCTGTACTACGAAACACGCAACGACAGCTGTCGTTCGGCCATTGTCGCGTACGATTGACATGTGCGACAAGGACAGAGAAAATAATCACTTGTTATCGCAACGTAACTCAGTAATGGTCGCTTTGTTTACCTTTTTTCTTTCGTCTTGTTGGCTTTACTTTCGACCATCATCCATTCCATAAATCATTTACTTAATAAAGTGTATCTATACTTATATACGAATGGAGATGAATTTTTGGGCTAGGCACAATTGATTGTGCCAGATTTCTGACTCAAACTCTTCAAATAAATCATAAATTAAAAATTCAAAATCCCCCGACGTTCCCCACTTTAACTCCCATTCACTTTTAAACGGCTCACCCGATTTTCATCAAACATGTCTAAAACCACTCGTACATAAGTCACCTTTAATACAAAAAAAAAACTAAATTGAAATCACTCTGTTCGTGAGCTATGATTCCACAGACAGACACGTCAAACTTATGACACCCCACTCTTTGCCTCGGGGGCTACAAAAGACATAACCCATCACTCAATCTGGGAACAGACCACACACCCTCACGATCGCACGCAAGTATACCTAAGCACAACTTATGTCGTCATACCAACGAGGCTCCCTAATAAGTCGTCACCTTTAAGTACCCAATAGTATTAACAACGAAATACACTTAAATTTATTTCAAACGAATTTCCTAATTTATACACGTTCCAAAACAACCAATGCTATTTTAAGCAAAGAGAGATTTAAAAATAAATACGAATTTTGCTAATTATTTGTCATTTATGTATCGAAGTGTGTCACAACGCAAAAGTGAAATCTATTAGGCGGGTGTCGCCTCAAAACAATGGCACTAAAGTGAACGAAAGTGACATTTGTGAATTATTCATGAGAGCCGACAGTTCATTAGTCACACTTTTGAATAAGGACGGTACTATCAGGTGTAACGAGAATATTCATTGGCAGCTTTTATGGTTGTTACTATTAGATTTTTGCTTTGATTGATTTTATATTTGATGTTATATCGAGAGAACTGTTTGAATAGCTCTATCATATTACTTTAGAATCATTTCTGTCAATGATTTATGTAACTAGCTCTTGCCCACGGCTCTGCAGATAGACAGTTACTTTCGCATTTGTAATATTAGTATAGAAGGTTTTTTTATAAAGGATAACTCAATTTGACTTCACCTCGCCTGATGGTAAGCTAAAGGCAAAGTCTCGGAAAGAGGGTCACCATCATAAACATGTACCATGTTAAGAGTGGTGACACTCAGCTTGACGGCCCCATCAGATGCCTTTTTTACGCCCCGCTTAAAGGACCCGGGACTGTAGGAAGAAGGAAACATGTGAGCTGGCTGGAGAGACTGAGTTCTGGAGTGAACTTTCAAACTATATTGACACAGTCAAAGTCGGTTTAGTCAAAGAAAATATCTATTCACATTCTAGAACCATAACATAAGCTAGTTAAGCTATACTCACGTAGGTCTTGATAGCACTGTGTAGAATTTCTTAGAAAAACATCAAGAAAAAAAAATTGTAGGTAATCTCAACCATCACTTAACCATAAGCCATTTATAGGAGATTCATTTTATTTGAGAATTAAGTTCATGGTTTCCTAACCAAAAGTTTAGCTAGCTATTGTCAATCCCGTTGTTATGTCTGGCAAGCGGCTGAAGTGAAGTGTTATTGGGCTATCAAAGTTTGAAACTGTTTGCTTATTTTGCTTGAGTGTTGTCGAATGGAATCCATTTATTGTTGTAAGAAAACGACACTATGAACGAACTATTGAATGAACTATTGAAAGCTAAAAGTTTATTGCATTGTTAGGCAAAAGCATAAACACCATTATGTTTGCTTGAGATTGTGATGTTTTAGAGCCAGTAGCCCAGACAGGCAAAGTGTATTGTCGTATTGTTAAATCCTACTAATATGTGAAGTTTTGTTAAGATTTTTGTTACTCTATCAAACTCCAGTGGCTGAACGGGCACAGGGAGACTGTTGTACTGGTGACAGTGTGAAATACCACAGCTACGTTTTATCCCGAAATAGGTCCCCATAGGGGGAAGATATAGTTGAGAGATAGTTGTCAGTGTGTGTAATAAATAAAATAAATAAATAAATAAAAGATGCTTACATGGTAAAATGTGCATGGTATGCAAGAGATGTCAACTTTGACTATTGACAAGTTTTTACTTTGAAAAGGAACTACCTATCCATGCTGCACATAAACTGCTCTTACTTAAACATGATCATCTGTTGCAGGTCGAATCAGCAAAACAGCAGGTCCAGCTATCGGACTCCTACCTTCCAGTAGCTATGCAGATAATATCTTACATCACGGACCAAATGGCATATGAGAACAAAGAGGATGCGACGCCAAAACCGGCGACCACTCGACCGTCTACTAAACCGACAGTTAAACCAACACTGAAGCCGACGACTCGACCGTCGACATCTAGACCGCCGACATCTCGACCGTCGACATCTCGACCGACGCGGCCATCGTCATACTGGACGACAACTCCGAGGCCGTATGTGACAAGCGGGTGGTGGAGTAGTATTTTCACTACTAAGAGGTTATTTGTAGCTTTTGTAAATACGCTGTTTGTAGCCGACTTCGAAACTGTAGCCTTGATAAAAAAAAATATTTCTATAGCGGTGAAAAGTATAGAGTATCCGGCTCGAAGGACCATGAAAGAAATTGTAACTGTTGTGTACTATGCTGACCGCTCGGTCGGGATTGCTTGGAGTATTAAAAAAAGTGAGACAAGGTGTTTGTATTCACACATACAAACTTGATACATACTTAATGGTTTAAGGGTTTGGTTTTAATGGTTTATGAGTGCGCGGCAGCTCCGTGAGGGCTTTGGTTGCGAACTGGCTACAGAGTAGCTAAATCAAACTGTTGTAAATAATTGCAAGCGATGCAATTATGCCAATCTGCCGAGTTGTCTATATTAACTCGAACATGGAGGATGGAAGATAAAGAAGAAACGGTAAAGATATTTCTTATAGTAACTAAACCAAAGACTTAAACAATATGCATAATTATTATTGCCCACATTTTGCCAGTCATATTTTAAGTCCTAGGTAACAAAAGATGAGCCTATTACAATCACCGGGTATATCGGACTTATTGGACTTATCGGACTTATTGGACTTATCGGACTTATCGGACCAGGAGTTCCTCCTAGAAAGAGACTGGTCACGGATTAACTACGGATTAAGTTCCTAACAATAGGCTCGCCACCTATTACATTTGGACCTAAACATAAACTGGCGAAATGTGGGTGCTAGCACCTCTGCCTACCCCTTCAGGGAATACAGGCGTAAGTTTATGTTTATGTATTTTAAGTTCCTAACTTAATTTTGGCATTTTATGATTTCAATTTATTAAAAGGAAGGGAAAGACAACGGAGTACATAATATAAATCTCCATGGGAAAGACAAAAGTCGATTTATTGGTGTTATCGCTTTTAAAAAAGAAGTAAATCAGGGTCATAATGTGCCTGGCAACATATCACAATACTGACCGCAATAAATCAGCGTGTTATCTAAAAAAATGTTGAAACTTTATATTTGGTCCTTGGTGTTCGAAGTCGGCTGCAGGCTATAACTTAATTTTACTTTTGTAAATATTTCTATAACAGTTTCAATCTTTTCCAAACTTAACAAATACTGATAAGAATTATTTATACGTCATATTTCTTGGACTATCTTTATTCTTATTATTCACTGTTGTGAACATACCTACTAGGAATCATGTATCATTGAATTCACGCTCAGGAAACATGGATCTTCTAGGCTGTGAGAAAAATAACACTATAACAATTTCGAAACTAAAACTGTAGCTTTTAAAGCTATATCTCTATCTTGTTCGCTCTTTTATGGAAGGATTTTGTCAATATCAATGGTGGCCGAGACTTATCAAAGGTCACCAGCCTTTGATAAGTCTCGGCCACGAATTTGCAGGCATACCGTCTCTTCCAGCAATAAGTCTGATTTGAAAAGTATACGAATATAATCTTATTAAAAGTTATAACGTTCTTCACGAAGAGTATCCGTTCCTAAAGGGTCTGCAGCACGAGTAAGATGCCTTTGGTGTTGCACAAGACAATAGACCACTGTAAACACTTTCCAACAATTAATCACCTAAGCACTTATGTAGTATTCAAAAAATTGGTTGATTCAACTTATGGAATTTTCCACACACTAAAAAGGACATCATCACGGTATTTCGAGTTATTAGAAGTTCAAATTCATTAATTAAAGAGTCAATACGCATCTTATTGCGGTGCTTTGTGAATGTTTGTGGATTCGTTATAAGTGACTCACATGTTTGCAAATATAACGGTAATACGCGGCCACGTCTGGTATAAACCAGATATACAGGGTGGAATCAATACAGTGAGTTTGCGACCATATTCATATATATTTTCAATTGCCGTATGTTGTGGTTGTGTACTGTGTACTCAATTTGTAACCACTGGACCACCTTTAACCCGATTTCTGCTTCCTGGCTTCCCAATGAGTCGTATGGTGCAAAATAGATTAAAGAAAGGTCATTTTACATCAGCTTTCATTTTAAAAAATTTCATCCTTCTACTATAAGGACCTGATTTAAATTGGTTCCTAAGAGAAGGCTGGTTTGTGCAGCAATCACACTAACCACATCGTCTGCATACATGAATATATCAGCATGCACCATAATACTCAGGAAATGAAGCTGAATAATGTATTAGAAATCCCGGGGAAATCCCATAACATTTTCCTGCTTGAACGAGATTACACTCCCTTTGGCATTCACAGTAGCCCACAATCTCTTGCATTCTTTGTGATAAAAAATAATTGAGCAAGGTAAAAAAAGGAGAGAAAAAATAGTTAGTGGCAAATTTTATGAAGAAACATCTAAATTTTCGCATACATCTGATATTCGAACACGTATAGAAAGACGAGTTTTTGATAGATACATTAGATGTTGAGGACTTGTGCACAGCATCCAAAACAGCAGCATAGAACAGGACAACATTAAATAGACAACATATGAACTGACTAGCTTTTGCCCGCAGCTCTGCCCGTGTGGATATTGCGACCAAAATAATAATAGCCTATGTTCTTTCTCATGGTCTAATCTACGCTTATACCAAATTTCATTAAAATCTGTGGTTGTGGTTCTGTGATTTAGGCATGAAAGCGTAAAATACAGACATACATACAGACAGACAGACAGAGTTACATTCGCATTTATAACATTAGTATGGATCAACTCAAGAGCGAGCTCTTTGAACCTGTGATTAGTTTAATAGAATATTATGTTTGGTTGGCACCCCCCGCGTTTCATACCAAAGAAACCTGAATATGCATTTAGCATACCCTATGTAAATTTTTATCAAATTTACTGATCACTGGCTTGCAAAAGTCGCGTTACTTCTCTTAGAACTTCTCGTAAACAGAACCAATGCGGCCTTATATAAAAGTTTTCGAGCAAAGACGATTTAAAAGTAAGTAAATAAAAACCTATTCCACCCTGTATATGCACTTACGTGATCTCATTAGTTTGATTAGTTGATCAAACACTTCGTATACTTTCACTTAAGAAAAACCGGTATTTATTTTTGCTAGCAAAACAATATCTAATACTAAGCTTACATAAATAGGGATACCTTAATTATGATTGTAGTTCTCTGGAGTAGTAGGCAGGAATATAAAATTGCATAAGTATATTTCAATATTATTTGAATATGAAACTAGGAAATAACTGTTTTGTTATCCTAATAAGGTACTTACAGCATCAGTATTAGTATAACACTTTCCAAATTGTTGTCCACCTTAGCGTAATAAATTATAATCAACTAGCTTTTGCCCGCGGCTCCGCCCACGTTGATGTCGGTTCCCGGCAATTATTCGAATTTTTCTCTACGTACAAACCTTTCCTGGACTTCCACGAATAATTCAAGACCAAAATTAGCAAAATCGGTAAAGGCGTTGTTGAGTTATAACATTACAACGAAAAGTGGCATTGATTTTTATATATAGACTAGCTGTGCCCGCGACTTTGTCCGCGTGGAATGTACTTAATAAAAAAAATCAGTTAATTTTTTTTTGTTTTTGGCATTTTTTTTAGCCTAAGTTACTCCTTATTACATAAGCTATCTGCCAGTGAAAGTCCCGTCCAAATCGGTCCAGCCGTTCCAGAGATTAGCCAAAACAAACAGACAGACAGACAGACAGACAAAAAATTTAAAAATATATATTTTGGTATGTGTACCGTATATACATTCATATGCATGTAGTAGAAAGCGGTTATTTTAATATTACAAACAGACACTCCAATTTTATTTATTTAATATAGATATATAGATGTATAGATAGAATAACTGTACATATTCTATTCTCAAGAAGACGTTACCAATATTTGAGTGAAATTTAATCGCATTTATTATGCGAACTATACAATTCGATTAAATCAGGAAAAATAAATTACTCAAGGTACTTACCCTGTAAGGGAAAGGTCGTGGTTTCAAGCTCACCTGAGTAATTAATTTTTCCTGATTTAATCGAATTGTATAGATAGCATAATAAATGCTATGCTGCTGTAAAATTTCACTCAAATATTTAAGTGGAGTCATCAAAAATGAATGCTTAAAAATGACTGAAAAATCATTCATTGCTTACAACAGTTCGTAAGCGTGTTCGCAGATGACTCCACCATCGCCATCGCCTTAAAGACGGATATTTAGAGAAGGGAAATTTGAATTGATTCAGGCGTGGCTCAATAGCTCAGTTGGAAGAGCATTCCCCTGTAAGCGAAAGGTCATGAGTTCCCCTACCTGAATATTTCATTTTCCTGATATAATCGAATATTAACAATATTTAACTTATATATAACACAAGTGTGCATATTCTTAGAATTAATACTAACATGGTGAGAAGTCAATTAACACCCTATAGGTACCTACTAGATTAAATAAATATTATACCCTAATAGGTTTATTGAATTAGGTAAAGGTAAAGGTATTTCAAATTAGGTAATAAGGTTATATTTTGAATTGGTCTTTTGATGTATCAACATCGCCAAAATATTTTGTCACTCCACTAACATTGAAACAAGGCCTCGATTCTACTAAAGCAAAACTATAGTCAAACCACAGAGATTGCAAAAAGCGGCAATACATTATAGACTTTAAAGCGATGCATTTAAGTTCAATATTAAATAACTGTTAGCAGAGTGAATAAAAGAGTGTAATGAAACTTTTGTCATTTAATTTTGGACCTTGGTGTATAGAAATAAAGTCTAAACTTTAATGCCGCTTTTTGCAATCTCTGTGGTTTGACAATAGTTTTGCTTTAGTAGAATCGAGGCCCAGATTGACTGATAGTGCAGGCTTTCTGTCAGTTTGTTTGACCAGAAATTGTATTTTAATGCATTATTTGACTCGTTACTCAGATTGGACTGATTTTTTAAGTAAAATGTAGTTCCTATATCGTAGAATGCCACAAGGTAGTAAACTATGACCATGTCTTTTGTTCAAGAGAATTTATCTCATGAACTATGTTATTCAGTTTAATAATTTTTGGTCCTGACTTTATTTTTATTTCATCGTTATCCACTATGGAAGAATTTGTGGTCATTTTTCCTCTAGCGGGTTAAAAAAATTCAGAGCTAAGCTGGTAGCAGTCACTAGTGATGAATAATTAATATTATATGTATCGTAAATCCTATTTAATAAATTCAATTGCTCATTTAATTTCAAGTGGGTTAAAATTCTAACACAATTTATTGATCCCGAGAAAGTTTGCGACCTCGTCACCAGATACTGCGAAGAGGTTGTTAAAAGTTTGCAATTCTTTTTTTTATCACTCAAACTTGCACTAGAACATCCACAGTATTATAAATTTCTCATTGAAACTATTATTTTAAAGGTGTAAATAAAGTGCATACATAATATTGAGAACATTTGTAGGTACTTTTTCCACAGTATTTATGATGTTGAACCTTTTCGCCTTTTCGCCTTACAGCATTCTCAAAGGTTTAATTAGTTTGGCGGTAGCTAGAGTCAAAAAGGGTTTAACCACAAACCAAAGAAATGACGTCGCGTTTGTAAAAGAAGGCTGCTCAAAAAAGACAAACCAAAAGCCGTACTCAATTTTGATAGCAGCCGCTGATTGGACATTACTCGCAGATTCGTATGAGAAACACTATAAAATACTGGAGGATGTTTGTGCCTCGTCATCCAGACCCGATATATTCCTATTTTCAAAACAGCAAAAGCTTGCAGTACTAGTGGAACTCACAGTACCGTGGGAAACTAACATACCTAAAGACCACGCTATAAAAATAAACAAATACTTTGACTTGACCAACGAGTTAACCAAAAATGGCTATGTGGTTAAACTCTACGCCGCAGAAGTAGGAGCAAAGGGAATTCCAGCTAAATCCCTGTATAACTTATTTAAAGACCTCGGATTGCCAAGAGCTTCAGTAAGCTCTTTACTCAAACGAATATCTGAAACGGCGTTGATAGGATCTTACCAAATTTGGATAGGTAGAGGGGGGAACACGACTGACGGTGGAGGTGAGCGCTGATGCATCACAAGGTGGTCACCCTAAACCTACACCTGGGTCGCAAGTCCCAGGCGCCGTCACAGTGTTCCTCTCTGTACCACGCCATGGACCCGGCGACCGCACGGTGAATCCATGGAATGCTAAGAACCGGATCTAAGGTTTAGGATGTTCAAACACAAGCGTTCTCAATATGTATAACAATGAATTCCACCCAAGTGCCATCAATTAACAGTATAAATGTCAAGATATCCTTCACGTCAAGATATTCTTATGTACCCTATTAAATAGCCTACTGTTATGCTCATAAGTATAGCTTAAACCATATAATATCTTGGACCTAAATCACAAGATATAAAGTGAATTTGAACCCATCTACCGCAGTAATATCCCGTGCTATCTTCAAAAAACTATATCCAAGAAACGTGTACTGCGCGTATAGAAGATATTCTGAGCACATTTTAGGTCCAAAATATATAGTTCAAACTATACCTAAAGTGTAGGTAGGGGAGGCATCAATTGTTTTCAGTCTTCATAGTAGCAAGAAAGTCCATAGCCATCAATCAGGCATATTTACAGATGTCGTGTTGCTACTGAAAATTTCCCAGTTTAAAATTATTAGCTTTCTCTCACTATCTAAGTATCAATTCATTAAAAGATCATCTAGTAAATTCGCCATTATTCTGACGGTATTATTAGTGTTCCCCTTTAACCTTGTATCAGTACTTAATTCAGCATTTAAAATCGAAATAAAATATGAAAAAATAACATTTACTATATACAGGCTGTATTTTTGAAATGGAGCAGCAAGAAGAATTTTTGGATTTTTTGAATTTTTTTTGTTGACTGTACGGTTTTTCAAAATCTGTGAATGCAGTTCATAATATCTCAAAAAGTTAGGGAAGATCTCCTTAGAACATTTTACTGTAAGTTAAGGTATCTTTACTGTCCCGTTTCAAAAATACAGCCTGTATATACAAGCCTACACTTTCAGGGGTCAAAGAATTCCTCCCCATCGACATCAACTGATAGACTAGTCAGAAAGCTGATGGCATTGCCATGTTGAATAGCAATGCCAATCCTTTGCACAATATTAACAACCTAATACAGTAAAAGCATAACTAAATAGACAATTACCATTACAGAAATGACTTAACCACTCCCTTCCACAAGCCTGGTCTGTACGCGCCATACTCTCCACCCAAACCTTCAGACCGGTTCAGTTGGAACCCTCACCGCTTTGTACTCCTGCCTGTCAACCAGAACTCGCAGTATACGGTCGTGGGCCCTAAGGAGGCCATGACCCAAGGTCCGCTGCTGTCGATACAGGAGGAGACGATAAGACCGCTTTTGGAGAAAAAACCGGAGTCAACTCCGTTACTGCCACCGCATAACTTTGTTGAAGTTGCTAGCAGATCTGAACGGTTAGTATATTTAGATATTTTTCTAAAGTAAAGCCAGCGAAGTGAGAGAAAAAAGGTAAACAATGTTTCAGCGATACCAAACTTTTTTTTGAAAATCATTACGTATCACTTCAAGCGCGTTCCAGACAGTAATGAAATTGAAGATGGCGGATCTGACTGTTTAGAACCGCTGTGCTGATAGCTTTCCTGTACTACGAAACACGCAACGACAGCTGTCGCTCGGCCATTGTCGCGTACGTGTGATATGTGCGACAAGGACAGCGAAAATAATCGCTAGTTATCGCAACGTAACTTACTAATGGTCGCTTTGTTTACCTTTTTTCTCTCGTCTCGAGGGCTTTACTTTACAGTGTTGTTTCGATCTATTTTGGAAGTCATCACGAACTGGATGATTAGAAGCGGACATGATCAGGTTCACTCACTCTTCGGGAAGCATCAGTTGGTTTCGCTACCTAGGTGCGGTTGCCATTTGGATGGATGACCGCGTAATGGTACCTATTTCATCTGATCGCTTCTATTCTTCGGTAGTTATGTTAAAAGTCTGTCCCGGCTGTCAATAGTTGTTAGATCAAGACGGATGCTCTTAAGGATGATTTGAACAATTTCTGTGGTTGGTTTATAACCACAACTCGGGCTGCAGGCTCAGGCCGCAGCTACACCCAATACAGCTGAAAAAACAGAGCCATATCATATTTAAGGTGAAAATTGTTCACAGCTACGGCGACGACGAACTAACTGAAGAAAATCTCCAGTACCTTTCTGAAGACGTCAGGGATATGATCAAGATGGCTCATGACCCTAACGATAGCAAGGTGGTCAGCGTATTCGATGGAGTGAAGC
Source organism: Eilema sororculum (assembly GCA_914829495.1). Taxonomy (NCBI): domain Eukaryota; kingdom Metazoa; phylum Arthropoda; class Insecta; order Lepidoptera; family Erebidae; genus Eilema; species Eilema sororculum. The sequence goes on from OU618536.1 coordinate 1,066,926, forward strand.
AGGGTAGCCAGCCGACCGCATCCAAGGCCAAGCTGTCGGCTACCAACCTTAGGCTGCTGCTGCTGTATGACCTGCTGAGCAGAGACGCGAAGAGGCAGAGGTTATCTGACTACAGTGTAAGTAGCTTAGTAATACGTATATTTTTTCTCATCCAAAAATCGATCACCGAGGAGTTTTTTTATATAGGACACGTCAATTTGACTTCACTTCACCTGATGTTAAGCAAAGGCAAAGTCTCGGGAAAAGGGTCACCATCTTAAACATGTACCATGTTATCAGTGGTGTCTCTCAGGTTGACGGCCTCATCAGATGCTTTTTCACGCCCGAGAAGGACCCGGGACTGTAGGAAGAACGAAACACGAGAGCTGGCAGGGAGTTCCAGGTCTTAGTGGTGCGGCATAAGAATGAGTCACTGAAACGCTTGGTTCTAGCAGGTATACTGTGCACCGTATATAGATGGCATCTTAGCCCTGCACGTGTCGTCCTGTGAAGGAAAGGAGAGAGTTCGATCTGATTAAAAACGTGTGTCCTGGCATCCCGCTGACAATGGGCTAAATACGACTTCTCATGTCATGTCGAACCAACAATATTGTTACTGAAGGATGGCACCGCAGTAAGCATTTGACAGTGAGAACTGTTGTTTTGATTTAGCCATTTCACGGATTCGTTGGTCTTGATCAGCATCAGAGTGATTTTGACGAATCAAAATGATATCGCGATTCTGAACTTCGAAATTCAGTGGTACAGTCATCGTTATGCCTTGGTTCTCCCCCCTTTCTGTTGACTGATTGTTCCGATATTAGGTGCACACCTTTAGAACAATACAATTTAAATCAATAAAACAGTTTGATTTGCTCTTAATACCATAGTTTTAAGATCATTTTGAGACTTTTTACTCAAGATAGTTTTGACGTTGACTATTCATTTGTTATACCGATATTAGCCACTTTTTCGTACATATAATATTCAAAATAAAAACTATGCATGTTTAAATTCCAGTACTTAACGTATTTTCTAGTCTATTCCAGTCATCTACAAAGTAATCGCTCAATTACTTCATACATTTCTCTTGTAAAATAATTAGATTTGAATCATTGAACAATGTGGTATTACAAGGAAACTAGTAAAAACATCATTGCCATCGAAATCTTTGAAATTCCAATGAAACTTTAACTTCAAACGAACTTATTGAACTGTCGAAGAACGAATAACTTCGAATTAGTTGCAAGTCAATGAACACGGACTTCTCACCATATTTTAATTCAGATGTTGAATCGCCAGACAGGATCTTTGACCGATTGTGATACCTCTCTGTCGTGGGCGTTAATGCTCGTGATAGTAAAATATTATCATTATCTATAATATAAAAATGAATCGCTATATGTATTGGTAAGCGCATAACTCAACAACGCCATTTTTTTTTTCGTGCGGAAATCCCCTCGGATACCCCCTCTTCCGGAGCCGGAAGGGGAGGTTATGTCGGACTCGAACCGACTAAAACCGCACGCCGACTGTGGGTCGTGGTGCTAGGCCGGAGGTGAGGTTGTCATCGACATATCCCTCGCACCCCGGCTGACCCAGGGACATCCCTTACGGTCTGGCCCACCTCAGGAGGGGGGACAACGGTGTCGCCAACTCGCCCCCGGAATGGGGAGGCGCGCTATTCAGCGCGCCGCCGCCGTGGAACTCAACAACGCCTGGAACAATTTGGCCAATTCTTTTTTTAATGTTCGTTGAAGTTCAAGGATGGTTTTTACGGCGAGAAAAATTCTAATAATGCAAAGCAAGGCAAAAGCTAGTAAGAAGATATTTTTACCGCTACAGCGATTCAAACAAAGTAAAATTTAATCAATGCCAACCCATCTGCCCAGCGTAGAAACAGTGGGCAAAAGCCTCCCAACATTGGAAGAGGCCTATGTCCAGCAGTGGACTGCGGTAGGCTAATTGACCGATAATAAGTAACTAGCTGATACGTGTGGATGTCGATATTCGCGACTTTTTATCATATTTTCATACATACAAGAGGAACTACAATGGTTAAGGTACTTGCCCTTACATCCCCGTTTCAAAAACACACCCTGTATAGAGCACATCAATTTGACTTCACCTGGCTTAATGATAAGCTGAAGGCAGTTTCACTCAATCATTTGCAATCAAACATACCGTAGATTTGAAGTCTAATTAAGACCTCTCTAGTGAAGAACCCAATCAAAATCTGTTCAGTAGATTTTGCGATAATTAACTTTATTTTTTCTCTTTAGTTGAATACTGATTGCATTAGCTTTCCTTTATTTTCTAACAGTTTTTATCGTTTTAAAAAGTGTCTGCAAGTATGGATTTACATAGTAGAACAAGTAACAAGAAAGCGGTCAGCCATTTTATAGTTACCAGAGACAAAGTTAAAACGTTTCTCCAAAGTTTCGAAGAGTCTTTTGTAAACGCTTTAACGATAACATAAAACCCTTTCTATACAATTTAATGTCCCCATAATCTTATGAAATACTTTATTAGCTCCTCAAGGGACCCTAACTTTATACATTGACCCCATGAATATCTTTACAACATAATAAATAACACATTTTAAGATAAATTTAGGGTTCAAAGATACATTTTCCTCGATGTAAAGTTGTTCGGTATCAAATCTTGTTGCGAACATATTTTTATGTGGATTTTATGGCATAATCTCAGGCAATTCTGGGTATTTGAATACAGTGAAATTAATGAAGGGTTTAAAATGGCAATTAAAAGTGATAAAACGTTATATTATTGGTGTATTTTAGATTGCAAATGGTACCAATATCATGAATTTTGAACTGATAGCTTCTTAATTGTATTATTTTGTAAATTTCAATCAGGAAGGGTCAAAATTGTATTTTGATAACTATCGTAGGTATCATGAGAATAGCCACGGTAGCCTAGTGGTATGGGTAATGGACTGCTGAGACGAGGTCTCGGGTTCGATCCCAGGTTTACCATGGCACACACCAATGACTTTTCGATGCTTTTCGAAGTTATGTGTGTATTTATCGCAGGTTCATAAGTGCCCGGTTAATGGCAATAGGCTCGCCACCTATTACATTGGGACCTAAACATAAACTGGCGAAATGTGGGTGCTAACTGCTAGCACCTCTGCCTACCCCTTCGGGGAATACAGGCGTGAGTTTATGTTATGTATGTCATAAGAATTTACCAAATACCACTAGAGAAGTCTGTCGGGGTGCGAGAGATGTGCTTTCGGCAATTTCACCTCCGGCATGTGTTTTAGTCGGTTTGAGTCCGACATAACCACCTCCACCAGCTCGGTGGGGGTGGTTATCCGTGGGGATTTTTCGCACGAAAAAAAAGACCACTAGAGACAAAGAGAAAATACACCACAATCACGGGAGCCTATTTCTGTCAAGCAGGAACTTTGTCATGGGCTGTACTGTCTAATTCTATACTATCGGATGAAACTGACCTGCTCGCCTTTTCTGTATAATTCATAGGAGCTAGGAAAGAAAAGAAAGAATACTACAGTGAACGATTATTGTTGAAGGCACTATGTCCCTTTACTTTTTGACTCCAAAATTATCACTTTGTCTCGTCTATAATACCCAAACATTTTACAGTAAAAAGAGTTGCACCACCATAAAATCTTGGAATTAATTACCAGCACACGTGTTTCCTTCTACCAGTCCTGGGTCTTTTAAGTGGGGTATGGAACAGCATATGATGAAGGCGTCAAGCTGAGGGCCACCATTTTAACGTCGTTAGTGTCTGTAATGGTGGCTCTCTTTGCTGAGATTTTTCCTTCAACTTACTATCAGTGAAATGATGAAATATTTTCAAAATAATATTGGTATACTATTATTCCTATGCTGCACCATTAAGACCTGGAACTCCCTGCCTGCTCACGTGTCTTCCTACAGTCTCAGGTCCTTTAAGCGGGGCGTGAAAAGGCATCTGATGAGGCCATCAAGCTGAGTGCTACCAATGTTAACATGGTACATGTTTACGTTGGTGACCCTCTTTCCGAGGCTTTGCCTTTAGCTTACCATCAGGCGAGATGAAGTCAAATTGACGTGTCCTTTTATAAAACCTCTAACCCCTCCAGCTAAGATAAATTGCTTGTGTTAGTAGTGAGTTCACGTCGGTAGTGTAATGGCCAGGATTCGAAACCGGAACCTTTCGATTGTAAGGCCAACTATGTTACATTGATTTCTGTAGTGATGACCGTCATTCCTGAGACATTGCCTCCAGCTTACAATCAGGCAAGGTGAAGTTGTAATACCATGTCCTATATAAAAAATATACTTTTTTAATTTCCAGGGTTTCTCTCCAGATGTGATGAAGACCTTAGTAGAATCTTCCAATGGGGATGCAAGAGGACAACTCAAGTTAGCTCTATCCAAGATGGTGGAGCGAAACGACTGTGGTCATGAATACGCGAACAATAGGGCCAAGGAAATGGTGGTTGAATTAGGGAAGGATGAATCCGCCATGTCTGCTGAGCTCCGATATCTGCAGCCGTTAATATACACCTACTAATAGGATTACTATCTTTGTATTACTGAGATGTTTGGACTGAAAAATATTCGATGGTTTCAAAATGTTTAGATAAAGTTTTTGGTAAACTGCTATGGTGGAAATTAAGTACATGGTTTGTGTGATGGTAAGCGGTTACCTGTACATAGGTTGCCTTACTAAAACAGTACAGAAGTGGGAAATCTGGAGGGAAAAGAAGAATAGAAAATGGTAAAAGACAAACTCTGTTTAGGTTGCAACGAACGAGGGACATTTCTAGTTTCGTAGGAGTTCCGTAGATGAAGGGTAGATGAAGGATCAGCCGTTTCTTGTATTTATTGGTTTAGTAACTCAGTAGTACCTATACAAAAGAAAAACTCGACCAGCAATTATTTCGTAAGTGCAAAAAAAATGATTTTGATATTAGCGTTTATCCAAACAAATCATAATCTTAATCAAGTCTGATATAATGTATCAATAAAAATGATCAAATTATATTCTCAGTAATACATATTACCAAGATAGTATAAGAGGGCTGAATCCCATGTAAAGCCATGTTAATTTATGAAATTCGTCAAATAATGTCGGTGCCATAATTTGACTGACAATAACAAGCGGTGCATTTAAATTTAACAATAAATAGTAAACAGTACTTAATACATTTATTACAATTAGTTAATTAATTTAAGATCCACTGCATTTATCACAAAAAACATAAAATTCAATAAATATGAAAATTATGAATTTAAGTAGGTACAGTCAGCATCAAAAAGATATTGATGAACAAAGTGCTCAAAATGATTTTAACTGGGTATTCTACTGAATAGTCAAATTAGGTACTCTTTACTAAACGTCAAAACGATAAGTTATTAATAATTAATTATGAAAAACATTTAGTGACGTCATAAAATTTAATAGTCCAATCAGTTACTATTATAAGTTGGGTGGATGATTAAATAAATAAAAACTATAAAATAAGAACCGACGCAATTTTTACCGCTCTTTTACAATTCTTAATTTAATAAGATCGGTTAGATAATTCATTTTAACTACAGGATAATACCCAATTCCTTGGGTCCCCCCCCCCCCCCCCATTCCTGTTGACGACAGATTCTTAATACAAACATACACTCTCATCTGTAAACCCCCAAAGGGATAAGCAGAGGTGTATTAGCATCCACGTTCCGCCAATTATGATTTTCAGTCCCACGACGTAGTAGGAGGCGAGCATATTTCCGTCTAAAGGGCCCTTTGTCTTGGGCTGTATATTTACTGTCAGATGGAGAACAACCCTATCCCTTAGTCGCCTTTTACGACACCCACAGAAAGAGCTAGGGTGGTCCTATTCTACTCCACCAGTAACTAACTCGGTAAGGCTCTTAATACCTTAGTTTTGAGATCATTTTGAGACATACATAGATACATAGATACATAGATACATACATAAACTCACGCCTGTATTCCCCGAAAGGGTAGGCTGAGGTGCTAGCACCCACATTTTCGCCAGTTTATGTTTTAGGTCCCTATGTAATAGGTGGTGAGCCTATTGCCATTAACCAGGCACTATAAACCTGCGATAAATACACGAATACCTTCGAAAAGTATCGAAATGTCATTGGTGTGTGCCATGGTAAAGCTGGGATCGAACCCGAGAGCTCGTCGCAGCAGTCCATTACCCATACCACTAGGCTACCGCAGGTACTTTTTTTTACATTTTGAGACTTTGTAGTCAATATCTAACGCTGGCTGTATATATATCTAAAACTAAATTTGATAATATAAGTTATGAGCTATATTACAGGGCGTAGAAGTAATATACTTTAGTCTTAATTCTTCTTATTTCAGTGCGCATTTATTAGTAAATAAGTTACTATAAAAATAATAACTTTAAGATGAGATAAAAAATATAAAAAGTTATATTATATGTTGTTGTTTATTTATTTTTATTATAAGTCAAACCGTGATGACATTTATAGCCGTGATAGATATACATATAAAGAAAACAAAATTTAATTAATTCTTAAATCGAACTATACAATTATGAATTGCCAAGTTCTCTCGATTTCTCCAGAATCCCATTATTTTATTTTTTATTTTATTTTCAAATCCAGGCGATTCCACTACCGATTTCAACCCACTCCAAACGTAAGATATTAAACTAAGTTGAATGAGATACGAGGAAATATAAATTGTTCCAGTTACTAATCAGAGAACATTCATTTAAAAATAAAGATACTGGATTCTGAATGACTGAGAAAATATTGCATTGAATAAATATATAATAATATATATTTTTTTTTATAAAGTACACGTCAATTTGACTTCACCTCGCCTGATGTTAAGCTAAAGGCAAAGTCTAGCAAAGAGGGTCACCATCGTAACATGTACCATGTTGACAGTGGTGGCACTCAGCTTGACGGCCTCATCAGATGCCTTTTCACGCCCCACTTAAAGGACCCGAGACTGTAGGAAGAAGGATACGTGAGCTGGCAGGAGGTATTATATATAATAATCTGTCAGTAGTATGTATGTCATTAAAATAGGTTCCAAAGATAGTTAGCATAGGTTAATCTGAACTTAATGACTATACTCATTATTGTCTCAAGAAAATAAGGTTAAGTGATCATTAATAAGGATTTTAATAGATTGAATATTGACATAAACAGTTACTATGATTCATAATACACATAGGTTGTGTATAATCCTGGCGGAATCCAAATACCTCGAAACTTAGAGTCTCCTTTCCTTCTCCACTTTACCGTAGTTTATAAGGCTGCGATATAGGATGCAACTGCCAATGCCAATTATCAGTAGCACTTTTTATTTTTTATTTTTGGTCCGTCAATTGGCTGCACCACGCTAGATGGTAAAAAAGCTGACATGCAGTCCAGAAGATACAGACCACCACTCTCGATGGACGTAAAATGGTGGTCCCTAATTGACGGCTTTGATAGGTGCCTTTTCACGCCCCGCTTGAAGAACCCGGGACTGTAAGAGGAGGGAAACACGTATGCGGGCAGAAAATTCCAGTTCTTTTTCGTGCGGCAGAGGAAAGCGCCCTCAAACCGTTTAGTGCGAGATGGTATGGATTCCACCGTCTTTGGATGGCACCGCAGACCCGCACGTGTTGTTCTGGATAGGAAGGGAGAGAGTGGGATCAGTTGCAACTCCTCAGATCACTCGCCGTGGTAGAGGCGATAGAAAACGGCCAGAGATGGAATCTGTTGGGCAAGCAGGAGAGCAGATCACAATGTGGAACCGCCTTAAGCGCAAGCTGTAGATGCTACTGGGAAGTTTTGCTTGTCTGTCTGTAGGTATGTTTGTATGCAGCCCTACCGTTTCAGAGAATACCTACCTACGAAACGACAGGGCCGCTTTTAAAGGGATTTTTGCATTGTTTACTGTAGATAGCTGATGTATAACACAGAAGTCTTTTCGTCCCGAAACTCGAAGTCGAGTCGCAATAACAAATGCGCAAATCAAAACGAAATAGCCTGTTTAAGCGCAATCCTTGACTCTTGAGTTACAAAGAAATCAATTTACTTTAATCTGATAACCGCTTTACGTTTCACTGACGACCCCTAATTGGATTCACGAATAAAGAGGCCTACTATCGAATTTACATTCGAAACTTCGAATTCACACGAAATAAGAACGAAAGATGTAGCAGTTAGGTAGGAAGTAATTTGAATGAATTTTAACTTTTAAATTCGAAATACATCGGGAAAAATGAAGCGCTCAAGTGGGACTTGAAACCACGACCTTTCCCTTACAGGGGAAACGCTTTTCTGAGCTATTGTTGGCGTAATAAATTCTACAAAAATATCATACAAATATTTGGGCAGAGTCATCAAAAAGGAAAATGGTTGAAAAATCATTCGTTGGTGCCAAAAATTCGTAAGAAAGTTGGTAGGTAACTCCACCGTCACCCTTAAAGACGGATATAAAGAGAAGTGATTCAGGTGTGGCTCAATAGCTTAGTTGGAAGATCATTCCCCCTGTAAGGAAAGGCCGTAGGTTCAAGTCCCACTTGAGCGCTTCATTTTTCCCGATGTTTTTCGAGTAGGAAGTAATTTTAAGTTTTCTTTCGCTATGGGTGAATGAGCGGAGAGGAGTTCGTGGTAAAATGGTCAACGTTTTTTACTTAGATATCGCTAACAATAAATAGTGCAAATCATTATATTATGGTAGCTATGGTAGCTTCATGGAAAATGCAGAAATTTGGCCATTTCGTAGTTATACTGAAAAGTCGTCGTCGACTGAGTTGGCAAAAAACTCCAGAGGCCGATTGCGTGATCTAAGTACCTATCAACAATTGCCCGAAATATCGGACCGTAACTTCGGATGTACCATTCATGGTAGGCTCTCAAGGCGACGACGTCTAATTCAAGGTGGATTATTTCAATAAATTCTTTTATTAGAGAACTTTATTCCTTCGAAGTCTTCCGTCTGATCGTAAGTAGATACCTAATTATAATATGAAAGGAATATAAGTATTTTAATTTAAGTGAGTCATTCTTTGAAGCAGTAATTAATTAAGGATTAACTTGAGTAGCTTTTTATAAGGTACCTACTTGTGGCCCGCGGCTCCACCCGCTTGGATGTCAGTTTACGCAATCAAACATAACCTATATCCTTTTTTTATTTTATTTATTTATTTATTCTTTATGCACAAATATAAAAATAAGAGTACAAAGGCGGACTTAATGCCGTCCTTTCTCAAGGTTTAATCTACCCCTATAGCAATTTTCATCAAAATCGTGTCTGTGGTTTAGGCGTGAAAGCGTTACTGACATACAGACAGATAGAGATACTTTCTTATCCATACTAATATTATAATAATATTATAATAAAAAACTAAATAATACTAATACTGCCTCTGTGGCGTGGCGGTAGTGCACGCGACTGCCACGCAGGAGGCGCGGGTTCGATTCCCGCTCAGTGCAAATATTTGTATGCATGAATATGGCTATTTGCATTGGTCTGGGTGTTTCTATGTATAATTTGTATGTATTTCCAAAAAAAAGTATATAAGTATGTTAATCCGCATTCTAGATTCCATAACACAAGCTATAAAAGCTTACCATGGGTCTAGATAGCGTTGTGTAGAATGTTGTGGAATATTTATAAAATAAAAAAAAAATTATAAAAATTATAAATATAAAATAAATGCGAAAGTAACTGTCTGTCTGTCTGTCTGTATATTACGCACGCCTAAACTACTGAACCGATTTTGATGAAATTTGGTATAAGTGTAGATTAGACCTTGAGAAAGGACATAGGCTATATTTGGTCGCGATAACTGACATCCACGCGGGCAGAGCCGCGGGCAAAAGCTAGTTTACAATATATTAGTATGGATTTGAGGTAAATTTACATAATTACTGCACACATAATTATATGTGTGCTAATGCTGTGCCACGCAACTTTTCCCACAATAGTTTTATTCAAGTGACCCGCATTGCTCGGCTCCTAGGGATCATTGCGTGATCTTTTCTTAGTCTAAACGACCTAACATACCCTAAGAACTAGACTGTCAAATGCAATTATAAGTTTTAGTTTTAAAAAGGAATGAGGGAAGTGGGACGCCTCTGGTGTTGCAAACTGCTTCCTTGGCTCAGTGGGCGTAGTATACGCCGGCTGTGCACGAGGTTATGAGTTCGATCCCCTCACAGGACAAAAAATTGTGTGATCCACAAATAGTTGTTCTGAGTCAGGGTGTACTTTGTGTCCGTTAGTTGTATGTTTGTAAAGTCCCCCGCGATACAGGGCTTGCTCCCTAGTGCGGGAGTTGCCTTTTAAAAAAAAAACGTCCATAATGATAGGCCTCGGTAACAACTTTCTATCAGTGTGCTTGTTTGCCACCTAAGTGACATGAAAATGTTGCAGCATCTCTCTCTAATCCCTAATCGCATCCATCCAAAAATTTGTTGGGAAAAGTACATCCATAATTCCATACAACAGAAAACTTGTTCATTGGAGAATAAAATATCGGCTGCATCTCTACGTTTTAAAATAAAACAAGCAACAATTCTGAGAGGATATTGCTGATATAAAAATGACAGGCGCTCTGTTCTTACAATTTATTGTGCGACATTTTTGCAATATTTCTTGCAGTTTACGACAATGTTGTTCGTTGAAATTATTTTTTCCACAGCTTATATTATACGTCATCTGCTCTCGTCTCTTCCATTCCTTTTGCTTTTACTTTATCCTTAGAGTCTTAATGGGAGCCACTGCCGACTGACCTCTTAGTTTTGAGACGATATCCTGAGCCGAAATATGCGGTAGTAGATTTTGCTGCGCCATTTTTTCTCCACCAGCGCCTTGGAAACAGCGGTAAACTTAGAAGTAGCGCGATATACCTAAATCCTTTCGATAGCAAAATTCGCGATGTCACCAGCTACAAGGCATCAGATTAGATTCTGGGATGGTTCGTGCACTCACCTGGGGCTGCTTGCTCGCGTGGACGATGCTCACAGTCGCTCGGGTAAAGGCTCACCACCGAGATTCCTCTCACGACCAGTCTGTACAGTTCTGGTATCACTCGCGAATCGCGATATCACGTCACCACTTTGAACAGCGGGAATGCGAAAGAGCAGGAGAAGGCGATGCTCCTATGTCTTGTAAAAATGCGGAATAGAATAATTTGACTCCTTTCAACACAGCGGTGTTTCGGGAAGTGTTCGTTTAGCACACACGTCACAGAAACGTCAATATGGCACCACTTTTATCGTCGTACCGTGCATGAACCAATTAAATTGCGGGATTGGTTTGGGTAGGATAATGGTTGGCATCTATTGAGTTTCGCTGTGCTTGGATTAGTATAGTATCAGTTGAGAGTCGGGGGCATTCTTTTTTTTCATTCGGCATTGTGTAGGTATAGTTACAACAACTTAATAAGTATGTATATTAAATTGTTGAAAATAAAATATTAACACCAAACGAAACGCAAACTTGGGTAAGCACTAAATAATAACAATTTAGCAGAAATTTAACCATTTGTTACATTATTTAACCAATAAAATTGTATATTTAACTACGGATCAAAAAACCGGCCCTTAGCTTATATTGAATTATGTTATTCTACATTGACTTTGAGAGCATCCAATCAGAGAAATCTTGGCTTTACAATTTTTCATAGCATAATCCATACTAATATTATAAATGCTAAAGTCACTCTGTCTGTCTGTCTGTCTAGCAAAAGCTAGTTTAAATATATAGTGTGACAAAGAAAAGGGTCGCCAAACCGCTTTGTTCTTGATTGTATGGTTCTACCTACCATCGTTGTATAACATAGCGAGATAGTCTGACCGTCTCGCCATGTTGCTCGTTGTCTGTACTACAAATTAGCTATATCCTTGTCGCCGGCGGAAAGTCGAGCACTATACGAGCCATCTTTACCCGTTGTTTACAGGGAAGGGTTCTGGCCTTTAACAAATGCATTCTCATGATATGGGGTAGGTACACACCAAGAGAATAATGGCAAACAGTGACTAACGACCTTCAAACCTTCAAGAAAAGAGCGTACTCTCTTTTGAAAGGAAGGCAACGCACTTGTGACTCCTCTGGTGTTGCGGGTGTACATGGACGGTTGTGATCCATAAGTTCCTTTGCCTCCCTATTCCACAAAAAAAACAAATGTTATCATCATACCCTAGTACCCAAAGCAAATTCGAAGCTTTCGAATTTGCTCTGGGAGTCCGGGATCTGCCTACTTCTCCTCGTCTTGGTAGGGGTTATATGACTATTTGGAGCGATTACCACCTGACCTACTAAGAGAGAGGAGAGCCTGAGCTAGATGTGATCGAAAGGTGTACCAGCAATGAGGTTTACTTGGGCCTACAAGCCTCTACAGGCCTTCTCTCTTCGTCATCATCTGAACGTAGTTTTTGGTTGCATCCGAGGCTTACATTTTTTTTGGGAGCGAGCTTACATTTTCAGGCGTACTGCCAAGGAGTGTATGATCCTGCCCTAATCCGTGTTTCCAGATAGCATTTTTTTCCGTGCTGAAATCCCCTCGGATACCTCCCCGGCCGGTGCCGGAAGGGGAGGTTATGTCGAACTCGAACTGACTAAAACCGCACGCTGACAGAGGGTCGTGGTGCTAGGCCGGAAGTGAGGTTTATCTAATATATAAAATTCTCGTGTCACAGTTTTCGTTGCCATACTCCTCCGAAACAGCTTGACCGATTTTGATGAAATTTTGTGAGCATATTGAGTAGGTCTGAGAATCGGCCAACATCTATTTTTCATCCCCCTAAATGGTGCAGCGGGAACGGGATCTGACGCCGATCGCGGGGCGGGAAAAATTGGCGGTACGAAGTTCGCCGGGACAGCTAGTACATATATATATATCCCTGGCAGCCCCGGCTGACCCGGGGCCATCCCTTACGGTGTGGTCCTCCTCGGGAGGGAGGACAGCCCCGACTCGAGCCCCGAATGTCGCGCCCGCTGACAAGCGCGCCTCCGCCGAGGTGTTTCCAGATAGCTATAACTTGGGTATTTTCAAGACTGGAGTGAGTATGTTACTTCTAGACGATGTCGTCGAAGGTGGAGCACTCTCCACCGTCGACGTCATCGTCACTTACCAACAATTGAAATAGGACTGGTCACGAGCCTATCAACCATAGAAGAAAAGACTAGCACCCATCCTGCTTCATAAATTGATCAAAAGATTATGTCCTTACCGAGGTTACTTTCTGACGAGGTTGGTTTGAACCGACCTTTATATTCAATTTTCAATTCGCAGTTCTTTAGATTAGTGTTGACCTAGATGCCTGAGATTTGTATACGCCCCCTACAAATACTAAGTCTAGGATTGCTTTAGTTTCAGTGTTTCATAGCACTAAACACTGTTTATCCTCGAGAATTAACGCTTTTGAGAATTAATTGTGTTATTCGCATAGGTACAGTCAGCAGTAGAGAAACCTCAATCGCTAAACAATACAAGGATTAAAGTCTTTCATGTAACACAACATAATTAAATGAATGAGAATTGTATTTTTTAATTAGATAGTAGGAAGATACGTTTATTGCGCAAGTCTATAGACTAAAAACATCACGCTATTACTTAAGAAGTTGGAGCTGTTAATCATAAATGTAAAAAAATTCAGCATATCCGATGTCTCGAGCGAGGGGTAGATAGCTGCCCAATCACGTGACACGTGACTTAATTTGGCGCGAAACGGCCAGAGCGTGGCCAGAGTCTCAAAAATCGTCGATTTCCTTTATTTATTCGATTAAAATTATACTTAAATCGATTCAAATTGATTGTCTATGGTACGCGTTACTATTCCAAATCGATTACAGTACAAAATATATAATCTATATATGTGATGGAAAAAAAAATACAAAGTCTGTGGTTCGTCGTTGGTCAGTATCAAAACAATAGGTACTTCATTCAAATAAATAGAATTCATTAGTGAATCAGTTTGAAACAGTGCAATAACAGTGTACAGTGACCTCAGGGTACCTACGTATTTTCTATGTTTATATTATGATTTTATTCGCAAATATCTTTTTGTGAACTTTGACCTTCAATTTTGAGGTTATGTTTTGCAAATTACCTACATTTGAAAACTCCATACACGTTATAAGTATTGACAGACTCTGTGGTGGCGTGGCGGTAGTGAACGCGACTGCTACGCAGGAGGCGCGGGTTCTATCCCCGCTCAGTGCAAATATTTGTATGTATGAATATGGGTATTTGCATTGGTGTTTCTATGTATAATATGTATGTATTTACGAAAATAAGAAGTATCTAAGTATGTTTATCTATTCTATTATTATGCTTGCCATCGGTATTGTCCTGAGGAGGGCCAGACCGTAAGGGATGGCCCTGGGTCAGCCGGGGTGCGAGGGATATGTCTTTGACAACCTCACCTCCGGCCTAGCACCAAGACCCACAGTCGGCGTGCGGTTTTAGTCGGTTCGAGTCCGACATAACCTCCCCTTCCGGCTCCGGCAGGGGGGGTATCCGTGGGGATTTCCGCACGAAAAAAAAAAAAAAAAATCCATCGGTATTGATAGCGTTGTGTAGAATATTGTAGAATATGTATTTATTTATAATGAAAACGAAAACTGTGTAGATTATGCGCAGTTATGAGCCGGAGTGCAACGGCGTTTGTGTCATCCATAGGCGAAGTCGGGGATGGCAGCTAGTGTAATAATATTAGTATTAGGTCGATATGAGCCATTTTACTTTCAATATTTGTAGCTCCCTAACTACCCAATAAAAGTCTCCCTAATAACATGGCCGCTATATTGATACCGCACTAAAACTGAACGAATAAATATTTTTATTACCTACATAGTTACTTAATAACTTTATTTTCCAGATTTATGGAACAAGTTTCTTTGGGTTGGAATTTATTAGCTCTTAACAATTTGGGCAGTTATTTTATTTAACAGTAGCTAGCAATCTAGCTAGCCAAATAAGTTGACAACATAGTGAAAAACACCAGCTAGCGCCACTACACAAGTGGCAACTCACTGGCCAACGTTTTTTAGAATACCGGGTGTAAGGAAACGGTCCCGAAGCTGAAAACCCCAATTAGTACTCCAGGTACATAACACATCGGTAAAAAAAAATTGATTCGTACACTTTTTTCGAAAAAAAAAAACAACACACAGAAAAGCATGCATGTATTTTTTGTAATTATGTTTTTTTTTATGAAATTACCGTTTCATTTAGCTTTACTAACACAATGAAGAGTAAATAATGCAAAATAAAGTTTTTTTTTTTTTTTTCAAATCGAATTCTTTATACGCCAATGTATTATGTACCTGGAGTACTACTAGGGGCTTTCACCTTCGAGAGAGTTCCCCTTTCACCCGGTATTATAAAGAGATTGACATGCCTGACATTTATGATTGACAGTTGTCGTATGTGTCAATCCATGGCTGTTTGTAGATGAATCACTCCTCACCCCACCCCCCACCCCCGTACCTCTTTCATTACGGGGAGTTGGAGCCCCAAAAGTCTCTAAAAGTCGGACAATGTACCTACAGAACTTTGATATTGCCAATTGGATATGAACGTCAGTGGTAGTCGCTCGGAAAACAAGTTCGACCATTTTGTTATGAGATTAAAATCAGTTGGGGGGCTAATTACGGTGAGAAAAAGTAATAAGATGGGCTTATAAATGTTTGGTGTAACTGCAAAGCTTCGATATCGCCTTTGGGTTGTGGAGGTCATATGGCAGTCACTTCATATATATCCGCAGGTAGACTGGTGAAGCGGAACCCTGGACTCCAAGTTGAAAAATCTTTAAATGCCACTGGGATGAAATGCTAGGAAGATGACGAACATGGAATTATAAATGCTAAAATAAAAAGAAATATTCTGAAGATTTGTTTGTGTTTATTCACTGCTAAAGCTATATTGTAAAAAAAACGCATTTTCCACTAGGTATTACATTCATCTATAACAAAGTTACGATTTCATATTCATATTGTTCACTATACACAGACAGACAAACTATCTACCCATGTTTTAATCCAGTACGGTACGTAAGAAGATTGCAAGTTCGACTAAAACAACTACAAAATGACAACATGTTAAAATGTCACTGTAATTATGTAAGTGGATTTTAAAGACAAGAATAAACACATTAAATTAATAAAATTGTAAGTTTTGTGGATTTTATTTGAATTTAGTGTTATGCCAAGAAAAGTGCATACTGTCAATTGAACATTTCAGCAACTGTATATTTTGACCATTGTTCATTTGGTCATAAATGCATTTTGTCGATTGAATATTTTAGCATTTGTAAATTCTGACATCAGGATATTTTGTCATTAATAGATTGTACATTTTGACACACGTACTATCTGAGACTTTATACATTTTAACATGTTGTCAGTTTGTACCCGGCGGCGTGGACTAAAATCGGGTAACTTCAGTTCTCTTTCGCACCTAGGATTGAGTTTGATATCTTTATGGAGTTGTTAAAACCGTTTGTGTTTATAAAAAATGGAATGATAGCTTCAGTTTTTGTTACTCCAAAAATATATCAAGCAAGACATGCGGTGTGTTCTACAATATCAAGGTAATATTATTTTAGTCGGACTCTTCTTTACAACGAAACAAATGAAAAACTGGGTAATTACATGTGACCAAGGATATAGGAATACACCCTTGTCAGTGTGAATGTAACATATATACCTATCTCCTTGGCGATGTTGATATACATGTACAAAAGGTGTATTTCAGTACAACTAGAGAGTGATTAAAGAGCAGAAAGAAAGAGAAAGAACTAAAATTAAAAAGGAGGACAGAATTATATAAACAGAGAGAGAGATAGAAAGAGAGATAATATATGTACTAAGTTATTTAATTTACAATAAATTATAATATAGAATTAAATTATAATTACTAACGGATTGTTTTGAGAAATTATTGTGAGTTATTTTTAGTGCAGTATTATTTATACTGCACTAAAAAAGAACTCGCAATAATTTTATTTCTATTTATGAGAAATAAACAATAATTTAAGATTTATTTTAGCGTTTCCCTAATTATTTGGAAAAATCTAAAAAACGTAGAATTAAAAGTAACATAATAAATATTAGTTAATTTGTTTCTAACGCTTAAGTGAAGAATTTGCCTTCCTAACCATACAGGGTGGTTAGGAAGGCAAATTCTATTTTATCATAGTTAAAAACCTAGCTTTAGATCCTGCATATCAAATGTATGCAATTTATTAAAATAAACCAAATGACCCAATCACAAGGGGTATACAACTAGCCTCTGGGACTCAGTCATCAAATCAACTCTTACTTCTCATATTTAATTATTGAACCTGACCAGGGCCTCGATTCTACTAAAGCAAAACTATTGTCAAACCACAGAGATTGCAAAAAGCGGCAATACATTATAGACTTTAAATCGATGCATTTAAAGTTCAATATTAAATAACTGTTAGCAGAGTGAAAAAAGAGTGTAATGAAACTTTTGTCATTTAATTTTGGACCTTAGTGTATAGAAATAAAGTCTAAACTTTAATGCCGCTTTTTGCAATCTCGGTGGTTTGACAATAGTTTAACTTTAGTAGAATCGAGGCCCAGTTTCAATGAGATTGCAATGGGAATTTCAAAGAAACTGTCAATGTAGCCTTTGGGAATACCGTGAAAGAAAGGGGTCAATAATATAATTAAAAATTGTGGAAAAGTACAAATGCCTATTCAATATGTGTAACAAGTTCCATAAAGCGCTATCAATCAACAGTATAATAGTCTATAATCTTCTATTGTATCAAGGGTACATATACTACTCCAAAATTCTGTATTCCAGTATGGATTTTATGGATGTAATCCAGTAGGGATTGAATTCTTGAAGGCGCTTATAAGATCCTTGGTGAATACACAAGCAAAAAAACTGAACATAATTACTTTCATATTATGACCCCCTAGAAATTTGTCAATTCGTGATGGATATATGGGATGGGCAAGTATTTTGACTTTTATGACGTTTATGACAGTCGTCAAACATAATGTCAAGCCTGTACAGTCAAGCCAACGGGACGAGAGAAAAAAGGTAAACAAAGCTACCATTACTGAGTTACGTTGCGATAACTAGCGATTATTTTCTCTATCCTTGTCGCACATCGCACACCGCGACAATGGCCGGAAGACAGCTATCGTTGCGTGTTTTGTAGTACGGTCAGCACAGCGGTTCTAAACTGTCAGGTCTGCCATCTTATGAGCAATTTCATTCCTTTCTGGAATACGCTTGAAGTAAAACGTAATCATTTTCAAATAAAAATGTTTGGAACCGCTAAAACTTTGTTTACCTTTTTTCTCTCGTTTCGTTGGCTGTACTTTACAATATTATTGCCACTTGTCTAGAGGGGGCAGATTATTACATGCTTAGAAAGTTTCAAATATAAACGATCAATTTTATATGGCACTTCTTTCTCCCCTGCCAACATCCTGAAAATATTCCGTTGCCCTTTAGTATTTCGGTAACTGATATGCTTATTTGGTACAAACAGACACACGCTACTTAAGATAAGGAATTACAGACACGTACTTTACTCTTTGAAAAACTTACATGAATGATGTACAGTCAATAAAAAAAAAGTTGCTGAACACTACTAATTCAATTGAAAACTATAGCGATTTTACATTCATAGGTACTGTCAGCACAATCGCTATAGTTTAGCTCAAAATGATCTCAAAACTCTAGTAATAAGAGCAAATCAAACTGTTTTATTGATTGAAATGGTATTATTATCAAAACTAAAGGTCAGAACAATCAGTCAACTGGAAGGGGGTAAAAAAAGAAATTAAGATCATTTTGAGTACTTTGTACTCAAAAACTTTGTCAACTTCTATCTGATGCTGACTGTATCTACAGGGTTATTAGTAGCATCTATTTTGACGATATAATTAATAATGATATGCAACTCTAAAGACAACATTTTCCTAATTTAAATCTATAAGTATTCAAAATTTTTCCATCTCTCTATCCAAAAAACCTCAAACCTAATCGCCCTTTCGATGAAAAGAATTCTGATAATTTTCAAAATTAAACCTTGATCTAATGTTATATACGATCAGGATGTCAATGATCTTTCTTGATAAAAAATTGTGTTATGAAAAATCCGTTTTTGACCATGTCATTTGATTTTGACAGATAGATTAAATGAATTTTATTTGAAGAGTTGACCTTTTGAGTTATAATTTTGATTAGAATAGTTTAAACTGGCTGTACATACCTATTCTGTAAATTAGATAGCTAAACAATAATACACATCAAAATTAGCTTGAAGCGGGCTTAAATAAGCTCGACAAGCCTCCCCATATCAACTGAATCATACTGCCAATCCACTCCATAATGTATATAAAAGGGCCTTCTCTCGGGGAGCTTCGTGGATCATCTAGTTCAATATCATCTAACTCTAAAGAATCTTCACTGTCCACTTCATTATGTCTTGTTTTATTCTCTTCCAATTTCGCTGGAAGGTAACCAGGCATTAAGCTTGAGTAGAGAGTAATTTTCTCTGGTTTCTTCTGAGGTGCAATGTTACCTGAAAAATTAAGTTTGTGTTTCATTTAATTACATTCTTCTTCTTCTTTGTCATCATAGCGTTAATCCCAGTTACATCCGAAGCGTCATCTAGTTCTGGATTTGGCTGGACTTCGATATTTTCCGTGAAGCGACTGCCATCATGTATCAACAGTCAACACTATGATTATCGATCCGTATACGGTGCAGAATGAGAGAAGAAATTCCATGTCTAACATATGCTTGCCACGTACGGAACGTAGAAAGTTTAACATAAAAAGGCTACACAAAATAAGACATACAAAAATAAGATCTCAGACGAAAGCAATCGATGCACTAAGCCACGTACAAAAATTGAAATGGAAATGGGCGGGTCATGTAGCGCGCCTTACAGATCACAGGTGGACAAAAACAGTAACCACATGGAGTGGCCCGCCTGGCACACGCTACAGAGGCAGACCCTACGCTCGATGGGATGATGATATCAAACAGATCGCAGGTCCACAATGGATCCAAATAGCTCGGGACAGAGAGAGATGGCAAGCCTTGGAGGAGGCCTTTACCGAAGAGGGTTCCTGATACATGCAATTTGGAGTGCAAACACATAGGAATAAGTAAAAATAAAAATTAAGATTAGTTTTAAGAAATTAAGGATAACCTGTAATGTACACCTAGGTACAGAAATGTCTTAGGAAATAAAAATAAGGCTATAAATAAATAAATAAATACGGTGCAGAATATACCTGTTAGAACCAAGCGTTTCAGTGACTCATTCCTATGCCGCACCACTAAGACCTGGAACTCCTTACCAGCTCACGTGTTTCCTTCTTCCTACAGTCCCGGGTCCTTTAAGCGGTGCGTGAAAAGGCATTTGATGAGGCCGTCAAGCAGAGTGCCACCACTGTTAACATGGTACATGTTTACGATGGTGACCCTCTTTCCGAGACTTTGCCTGTATCTTACCATCAGGCGATGTAGGTGATGTCAAACTGACGTGTCCTTTATAAAAATAAAAGAAAAATCCCACGTAACAGTTGGCGAGCTGACTTGATAAAGTGGGCCCTTTGACATGGGTTTTATGTTTTCTCCGCCTCAACTTTCATTTTATTTCAACTTGGCAGTGTGTCAATTTCACGGTTCCTAGAGTTAAGTGGGTATCCTAGTCTATGTTACAATAATTAAAGTAAGGAATTATATTATGTTGCATGATATGTCGAAGTACTGCCAAGCGAAATAAAAAAATATTTTATTTCTTTCTTTTCTTTCTAACTCTTATATCTCTCTATATCATACATACCGTAATCACCTGAGTGAAGGTTGCCTGAATATGACCCTCACTGGTGATAAGGCCACCCATTGTTAATTCTGCTGTTTATTTATCTATCTCTCTATCTATTTTTATCATCATCATCATTATCAGCCACACATAGTCCACTGCTGAACACAGGCCTCTCCCTTAAACTTCCAGAATGACTGATCTAAAGCTGCCCGCATCCAGCGCTATCCTTTCTAACTACCTTCTTTATATCCAGATAAAAAAACCTTCAGGTAAAAAATGGGTCAGGTAATACATACTTGGAGATAGTTCCTCCACATCTCTCGGCTTCCCTATATCATTGTCTATAGGCTTCACATCCATCTTTCTGTTGAGATCCTGGTCTTCTAGAAGTTCTGTCCGACGCGTTGGTGGTTTTGTGGATCCTGCAGGAACAGAGGTTGTTCTGTTGTATCCGAGGAATCTGTGAATTGAGAAATTCCATGGAGGTATTATTTTGCAGTATAAGGGTCTTCTTCTTCTTCTTCTTAATGGCTTCTGCAGCGAATCACCGCAATTTGCCAATGCCAAGTAAAATCCAAATCTATACTAATATTATAAATGCGAAAGTAACTCTGTCTGTCTGTATGTTACGCTTTCACACCTAAACCACTGAACCGATTTTGATGAAATTTGGTATAGGAGTAGATTAGATCATGAGAAAGGACATAGGCTATGTTTGGTCGCGATAACCGACATCCACGCGGGCGGAGCCGCGGGCAAAAACTAGTGATATTATAAATGCGAAAGTAAGTCTGTCTGTATGTTACGCTTTCACGGCTAAACCACTGAACCGATTTTGATGAAATTTGATATAGGGGTAGATTAGATCATGAGAAAGGATTTTTGGAGGTTTGGTCGTGATAACCGACATCTACGCAGGCAGAGCCACGAGCAAAAGCCAGTGTATTATAAAATCATCAATGGTGAAATGCAAATGTCAAGTTTTTCAAGAAATTCTACCAGAGCCAAATTAGCCAGTATAAGAGTCATCAGCCCTCCTAGACAGGTGACGAAATTGACTACCAAAAACACATGTCATTCGTATAAACATTTCCCATTCCCATCATTTTATTACATAATATGGCGGCCAAGGTATTACTACTCATCTAGAGGATAGGAATATTTAATAACAAGGACTTAAACTACGATGGAGTTCATTCGCAGAGAGCTGTAAAGAGCTCATTTTCCTTGCGATTTCTAAGTTGCTTTCAAAGTTTTCACTTTGAAGTCTGGAGACCGCTTCTTGGTATACTTTTCCGGGAAGGACAGCCGTCAGGCCTTCGTTCTTCGAGAGAAATGTCTGTGATTTAATAGCAGGTGAGTCTAGCTAGCTCGGGTTTCAAATAAATAAATAAATAATAAATATTTGAATGAATTTTTTATAGCATTATTATGCTAACTGTTAAGTTCGAAAGTCATCAAAATTCAATGTTTAAAAATGGTTGAAAAATCATTCATTGTTTCCAACAGTTCGTAAGAATGTTGGTAGATGGCTGCACCGTCAATGCAAATATCATATTCATGTATACAAATATTTGCATTGAGCGGGAATCGAACCCGTGCCTCCTGCATAGCAGTCACATTCACTACCGCCACGCCACGGAGGATATAGGATTAAAGAGGTAGTACATGCATCACTATCTGTATTCTCAATAGCTTGTAATAAATGATTGTTAAAATGACTGTTCCTTTATTGTGACTGCACCCAAACCTGGACTGCAATGGTCACATTGTACATTTACGTCATACAACAATTTCATTGTACGCCTACAATAATTAAACAGCCCATGTGTGCTCAGAATATTGTATCGCCTGCACTACATAATACTTCCATTTTATATTGTACTTTTTTGCCCGCGACTCTTGGATGTGGGTTATCGCGAACAAGCAGCCTATGACCTTTCTTAAGGTCTAATTAAAGGCAAAGTCTCCGAGGGTCACCATAGTAAACATGTACCATGTTAACAGTGGTGGCACTCAGCTTGACGGCCTCATCAGATGCCTTTTCGGGCCCCGCTTAAAGGAGCCGGGACTGTTGGAAGAAGTAAACACGTGAGCTGGCAGGGAGTTCCAGTTCTTAATGGTGCGCCATAGGAATCTGCCCCAAATTTCACCAGTATCGGATAATATTATAGGCATGAAAGCGTAACATACAGACAGACAGACAAATTTATTTTCGGATTTATAATATTGTAGGTATGTTCTTCGTAGCATGCGTTGTCGACTATTGCCATTATTACATCACGATTTTATTATACTAGCATTGGGCCACCCCATCTCTTCTCATTCATACCAAGGCATCTAAGGTGTAGGGCTGTTCTTCATCCGACAGTAAACATACAGCCCATGACAAGGCTCCATGACAAAGCCCCACAATAATACGCCCCCAATTACGTGGGACTGTAAATCAAAGTTGGCGAAATGTGGGTATATAGATAACCCTTATGTTTATCTGCTCGTTTTTCGATTCTTACAGCTTTATAATATACTTACTAGCTGTAGCCCACGGCTTCGCTCGCGTAGATGTCGATGATAATACATAGCTTCTTTTTCAATTTCTAAGCTATCTCTATAAGTTTTAATCAAAATTGGTCCCGTGGTTTAGGCGTGGAAGCGTAACAGACAGACAGAAAGACAGACAGATAGACAAAGTTACTTTCTAGTATGGATGGAGTTGTGGCTCTACCATTGATTAATTGTACCATTAATTAGTATTACAACTACTGGGACAAAAATATTCTCAGTAGTACAGTCAGTGTCATAAATATCTTGACGACAACGTCTCAAAATTATCTTAAAACTCTCGTATTAAGAGCAAATCAAAATGTTTGCAAATCAAATTGTATTATTGTCTGAACTAAAAGAGTATATCAATTATCAGAACAATCGGTCAGCTGGAAGAGGGTAAAATAACGAAATTAAGTACTTTGTTCGTCTATATCTTTCTGATGCTGACTGTACCAATAATGGTTGGTACAAATTTATGGTACAAATAGGAAAGAGGGGATGTGTTACCTGTATATTGGAGAAGTGATTCTCTCAGCTATGTTGTTGGCGATTTGGTGGTACACGTCGAGTGAGGGGTGGGTACCAGCGGTGGTGGACTGCGTGGTATACACTGAGACAACTGAATCCTCCACGGGGATACTGCTGCATCGTGACGATAGCTGGAATCAGGAATTATAATGCAATTTAGTTAATAAAAAAGAAACTGATATCTGCAACCGCCTGGCCCTCGATTGTGCCAGGGCACTGACTGACCTCCGTCCCCCATGTGCGCGGGCCTGGGGGTGACGGGTGGAGCCGCCTGTCACCCCAGCAGAAGCAGGCTACGGCGGCGGCGCCCTGAAAAGCGCGCCTCCCCATTCCTGGGACGAGTCGGGGACACCGTTGTCCCCCCTCCCGAGGGGGGCCAAACCGTAAGGGATGGCCCTGGGTCAGCCGGGTGCGAGAGATATGTCGATGACAACCTCACCTCCGGCCTGGCACCACGACCCAAGGTCGGCGTGCGGTTTTAGTCGGTTCGAGTCCTAGCTAGTCTATTATGTATTATTCCCGACTTAGTCATTACATTAAACATACATAAACTAACACGCCTATATTCCCCGAAGATGTAGGCAGAGGTGCTTGCACCTACATTTCGCCAGTTTATGTTTAGGTACCAATGTAATAGGTGGCGAGCCTATTGCCATTAACCGAGCACTTATAAACCTGCGATAAATACACACATAACTTCGAAAAGCATCGAAAGGTCATTGGTGTGTGCCATAGTAACCTGGGATCGAACCCGAGACCTCGTCTCAGCAGTCCATTACCCATACCACTAGGCTACCGCAGATGTTTTACGAAATATAAGTTTTACGAAAAATTCCGAAGCACTAATGTCTTTGTAATCAATCAGTTCGCTTTCTCCTAATATGTGACACTATGGTAGCACTAAATCGTATTAATGGCCAATATCATTAAGTCAAATGACTCTAAGACAGTAGCTAATCATTAATTCCATTGCTTGACTGTTTTCATTACGTCAATGATATTAAACACGTTTATGTGTTTTGCAGACCCGAATTTGTATTTTTATTGCGATATAAATATATTATGTACTACAAAGAATACCGAAGCATTAAACATACTAACGCCATCTAGCGTCTAGTAGGTAAACTAAAATAATGTATTGGTATGCGTTTTTACCTGACTGTCAAGGGTTATTAGTTTTTAGACACTTTTGGGCTTAAAGAGAAAAAAAACTATTGTTTTTTTTTTGACCTGGCTTATCCCTGAATCAATTTTATACCTGGCAATTCATTCAAGTCGGGCGTGAAAAATGTCTATAGGGGTCCAGAGTTCTGGCGTAAACCAAATTCACGTGTTTTTTTTTTTTTTTTTTTATCGTGCGAAAAATCCCCACGGATACCACCACCACGGAGCCGGTGGAGGCGGTTATGTCGGACTCGAACCGACTAAAACGCACGCCGTCTTGGGTCCTTGGTTGCCGGAGGTGAGATTGCCAAAAGCATATCTCTCGCACCCCGGCAGACCCAGGACCATCTCTATCGAGATGGCCCCCTTCGGGTTGTGGGGACCACAGTGTCCCCATCTAGCCCCGGTTACGGGGAGGCGCATTTTGCGCCGCCGCCGCGGCCTGCTTCTGCTAGGGTGACAGGCGGCTCCACCGGTCACCCCCAGGCCAGCGCTCATGGAGGACGGAGGTCGTTCTGCGACCTCCGACGTCCGGTTCGTCTTCGCTCTGCGCGGGCTTCCCGGGCCCGGAGTCTGGTCCGGACCCGACCGGCCGCCTCCTTTTTTCATATTCATATTCATATTCATATTCATATTCATATCATTTATTTGCGAAAATGGGTACATAAGGTGATTACATGACATATTATTTGAACAGCCAAATTCCGCCTCAAGGCATGCAAATATGGTTGGGATCATAATGGTATAGTTTAGTAAACCATATAGATACAGAATCAATCATAATCGTTAGAAATCCATGCAAACACAATGAAATTAAGTTATACTAAATTAAAAATACACAATAATTTAAATAAAAAAATACACAATAATTTCCAATTTTCATAAAATAAGTAACAATGTCAATAGATATGTAATGTCATAATTATGTCAAGTCAATATTTTAAGCAACAAACAATACCAATAAGTCACAGCGAGTAATATGAAAATTTGATATTCGTTTTACCAGGCATTACACACACTTGTCATCTAAATATTCTTGCACACTATAGTATGCCTTTTGTATCAAAATATTTTTTAGTTTGTTTTTGAATTCGTATATATTATCGGTGCAACACAGTTCCGTTGGCAGTTTATTGAAGATTCTTGAGGTCATACATAAAATACTTTTATTCATCAGAGCAGACTTATTTTGAATTATTTTTATTTTATGTTTATGTCGAGTGCCACAGAGATGTTCAAACATACGCATATTGCCTTTGACAAATGAAGCCACCTCCATGATATATAGGCTTGGGAAGGTTAATAGCTTCAAATTAATGAAGTGCGGTTTACAGCTATCAGTTTTCGAAATTTTACAGATGGATCTGATGCATCGCTTTTGGGCTTTGAAGACCATTTCCCAATCCGTGGAGTTACCCCAAAATATTATGCCGTAGCGTATTACGGATTCCGCATAGGCATGGTATGCGGTCACTAGTGTAGACATGTCTACGGTTTTCGCCAGCATGTATAGAGCGTACGAAATTTGGTACAGTTTAGTGCAAATGGTATCTATATGTGGTTTCCAATTAAGGTTACAATCAATTGTTAAACCTAAAAACTTGGTCGTGTCGACTTCTGTTATAATATTACCCGCGTAGTCAATTGCTACGTCAATTGGTGGCCTGACTCTATTTCTAAATACCATTATAGTGGTCTTCGTGAAGTTAACTGTAAGGTTATTCGATCTCAACCATTCAACTACGTTGGAAAGTGTATTATTTAAGGTGTCTTTAAGGATAGTATGATTTTTATTAGAGAATATTAAAGTGCTGTCGTCTGCAAACAAAATCATTGGCACAGCGACTGATTTAGGGAAGTCATTGATGTACACTAAAAATAATAGGGGACCCAGAACGCTGCCTTGAGGGACTCCATATTCTACCTGTTTATAGTCTGAGGTATAGGTAATTTCTTTTCTTTTTGACTCACATATTTTGTTAATTGATGTCGCTTGTTTTCTATTGCTCAAGAAAGACATAATAATATTTAATACATTACCTCTAATGCCACACCTATCCAACTTAGTTTTTAGTATTTTGTAGTCTACACAGTCAAAGGCTTTACTGATATCCATAAAAAGGGCACAAACTGGTGTTTTATTATCTATATTGACCATGACGTCACTAATAAGTTTATAAATGGCTTTATTAATAGTCGTATTTTTTCTAAAACCTGTTTGCGCATCCGTAATTATGTTATATTTTTCTAAATATTTGTAAAGTGCCTCGTATAAAATCTTTTCCAATATCTTAGATATTACTGGTATCAGAGCTATTGGTCTGTAACATGACATATCTTCACGATCTTGCTTTTTAAAAAGTGGTTTAACAATTGTTGTTTTTAATTTCGAAGGGAAGATACCTTGTAGTATGCATAAATTGAAAATGTGAGACAACACCGGTGATATAGTTTTACTGACATGCTTTATTACTTCAGTTGTAATGCCGTCGTATCCAGTACACGTCGTATTCTTAAGTGTAGTAATTATTCGGTCAATGTCATATGCTGTTGTAGGATTGACAAAAATAGAATTATGGTTATTGCAAAATGTCAAAGTTTTATTATATGTTAGATTATTTTTGAATGTCTGGTTATTGTTTACTGTCACGTTATTTGTTGATGTCTTATTACTGTTTAATGTCATATTACTGTTTAATGTCAAGTTATTGTTTAATGTCAAGTTATTGTTTAATGTCAAGTTATTGTTTAATGTTAAGTTATTGTCTAATGTCTCATTTTTTATAGATGTCAAAGATTTTATTTGATTAATGAAAAAATTGTTAAAGTTTTGGGCTATATCAAATGGGTCAGTTATCACTTTATCATCTATTTTTAGACATGTAATTGAGTCCTTGGGAATCTCTGGTTTTAAATTATTGATAACGTTCCAAATAGCTTTGGGTTTATTTTTACTATTCCTAATATAGTAATTGTTTTGTGATTTTTTGGTTAATGTTATAATTTTTTTCAGTTTAGCTGAATAAGTTTTAAATTTTAATTTATCTGCTTTACTTTTACTTTTTCTATATTGCCACAATAAATGGCATTTCCTTTTTGAACACATCTTGATGCCTTTACTGAGCCATTTTTGCCTTCGTTTAGTGGTTTTTTTAATTAATATGGTAGGAAAGCACAACTCGTATAACAAAGAAAATATGTCATAAAAATTGTTGAAGGACGTTTCAGCATCCTCACAGCTGTATACGTCTTAAAAAGATAGGGAGTTTAGATATTTCAGAAATGTATTTAAATTTTCTTTACTATAATCTCGTTTTTCAACATTCCAAGACTCCAAATTGCAAATCTTTCTAATTGGATACTGCAATAGCTGGGCTGTGTGGTCTGAAAGACCAAAATCATAGATATTGCTTTTATACCCTTTAATATTATTAATGATAATATGATCAATACAAGTACCAGAGACTAACCGTGTTGGGGATTCTATAATAGGTCTAAGGTTAAATCTTGCAAGTAAATGCATATAGGTTAATGAGTTCTTGTTTCTTTTCAAGGTATCTATATTGATGTCACCACATATTATAATTTTCTTTTTTCTAAGACACAGGTGTTGCAGGAGATTACTAAGGCTCGAAAAGAATAGGTCGTAGTCCTCAGGAATGTTACTGGGTGATCTGTACATGCATATTATATAAATGTTATAGTCAATGAGATCAATACCACTACATTCCATTATATTTTTTATTTGATACTTGTGGATATTTTCTATTACTTTAAATTTGTGGCAATTTCGAACAAGTATGCAAGAGCCACCACACCTAGTATTTCTAACACACGTAGAAGCGACCGTAAAAGATGGCATATTTACTAGTGATATGTCTTGCTTAATCAAGTTGTGTTCAGTGATGCATATAATATCTACATCTACATTTTCATCTGACAGAATAGCAAGGTGTACGCTCAGCAGATTTAATTTGCTTAATAAGCCCATCTATATTTTGGTGAATGATATTAATACTTTTATTCCCGAAAAAAAATATTATTAGTGTCTGGCGTAGTTAATGGTTTCTTGATAGAGTGGTTAGACATGTTTATACATATTTCGTCACAGTTTATATCATCACGGCAAAGAACAGACGATTTAACCTCCATTGTTTGGGTAGATTTCTCTACCAATATAGGCTTATTTACTCTGACGACCGAGTTTCTATATTGCACACGATAATCTATACGCAGTACCTCTCTCAATAATATTTGACAAGTGTGGCGAGCAAAGTTATTCCTACGAGGTATCGCAGAGCTGAAGCCCATATCTATATATGTAACATTAGCAAATTTCGAACATAGCAACTTAGTTTCGGAGTTTAACTTGGTTTCCCTTAAAAATTTGTTATGTGGAGTTTGACAAAACAGTACGTTAGTATTTCTCGTCATGCACATAAAGTTGCTTAGACAAATACCAAGAATACATGGGGATCTATCGTTTGTACCACCTAAAACAATAACATAATCCTTATTAGTTAGTAGATTTATTTCTGTACGTTCTGACGCCAGCACATCTTGTAGTGTAGCCCCAGGTTTCCAGAAGCAGGTCACCAGAAAACGGTCACCAATGAGGCGTTGAAGGGTATGTTGGATATGTCGTCCCTGGTCATCCGCAATCACTATTATTCTCTGTCTTGGCTTGTTTGAAATTTGTACATGTTGTTTTGATGTTCTTGGCTCAATATGTTTAGGTTTTTCAGAAGTGCTGCGAGATGATATTTCTTGCTTCTCGAGCATTACTTGCTCGCAGAAGGGGACAGCCGCACCCCAAGCGTTCGCGCATCGTACCATCGCTGTGAGCAACGTGGCGAGTGTGAGGACTCCCACCCCCAGAGCCGCCACTAGGACCCGCCTCGGCGTGTCCCACGCCGGGCACTCGGTCAGTGTGTGCAGCTCCGTGTCCTCGCTCGCATCACAGTGATGGCACTCGGACGTTGGCTCCTTCCGGATCCGACACAGGTAACTCCCGAAACACCCGTGTCCGGTGATCACCTGCGTCAGCCGGTATGAGAGGCTGCCGTGTGGCCTCTCTAGCCACTCCTCCATGATGGGTCTTACCGCCGCTATTACGGCGTGCCCTGCGCTTGGTCGCCCAAGTCGTAGCTCCCATTCCGCTACCATGTCCCTGTGGAGCTGAGACCTCACGGCCCGAATTTCATCAGGCTCGGGTTCCCGTCCCTGCTCCCGCGCCTCCTTTCGATACCGATATAGCATCGAAAGGGCTCTCGCATCCAGGTTCCACGGTAGGGATCCGGCAAGGAGACTCGCCGCCTCCAGAGATATCGTGCGGTACCCCCTAATGGCCCTGCTGGCCATTGCACGCTGCGGCCCACGCAGCAGACGCGCATTGTGGACCGTCAGGGTGTCCGCCCATATTGGGCACCCATATAGGGCCATAGACCGCACGACTCCCGCGTAGAGTCTCCTGCAGGAGTCATCCGGCCCCCTCATGTTGGGCAGCAGCCGCCCCAAGGCGGCAGCTATGTCCTTCAATTTAGGGGCCAGTCTTCGGAGATGCTCCCCGAAGTTCCACCGGCCGTCGAGAACGAGTCCCAGATATTTCATCTGGGGCTTGATGGCGATGGAAATGTCTCCCACTATGAGGCTGGAATCCTCTGGTGGGACGCGCCGAGGCCCATGAAAGAACATGGCCTCGGTTTTATGCAGAGCCACCTCGAGACCCAGCCGCCGGATCCGCTCCACGACTTGGGCAACCGCGGTCGTGGCCTTCAGGGTCGCTTCGCGGTATGTAGACCCGCACGCCGTCACCAGCGTGTCGTCCGCATAACACGTGACGGCGGCACCATCCGCGAGCTCACCGCGAAGCACCCAGTCGTAACCGATGTTCCACAGTAGCGGTCCCAGGACCGATCCCTGCGGAACACCGCACGACATCTCTCGCCGACCGAGCCCGGTCGCACTTGGGTAGACGACTGCTCTCTCCGACAGATACGCCCCGACTATGCGGCGAAGGTAGAGAGGCACTTCGTGATACACGAGCGACCAAATTCACCTGTTAGCCAATACGGCCGAGGTAATGGGACATGTTTTCCTATCGAGGTTAGAGAGTCAGGTGGCAGTAACAAAGCCATTAGCCAAGTTAAGATAAAGAAAGCGAATTTTAAATTCCAAAGTATAATATTTGAATCCAACTGGAACTAACACTGTGATGGTAACGGTGTTTATAGGTACATAGATGTATAAACGTACATACATACACACACACATATATTCACGCCTGTAAATCCCTGAAGGGGTAGGCAGAGATAAATTAACACCCACATTTCGTCAACTAAGATTAAATTACACGATAACTATGATAGTTATTGATTTCAATCATCCACCCAACCTATAATACATAGTTACTGATTTGACTATTACATTTTATGACGTCACTAAATCTTATTTCATACAGGTTGCCTTATAACTTATCGTTTTGACGTTCTGTAAAAATTAACTAATTTGACTAGTAGAATACCCAATTGTTTCTGTGTAGGTAGATACATTACCTATATAAAAAGGTATTTAGATTAGACTGTACTTACCTTTGATTATGTTATCTGTGCCTTTGACAAGTAGAATGGGTGTGTTTTCATAAACTTGTCTCATATATATGTTATGATTGCTATTCACTATAGTTTTCAGTGAAACTTGAACGATATTTATCAAACAAAAGTCTATTACAAGACATGTTACTAAAATATTTAATATTCAATGTTTTACTGGTAATAAGCTATTATTAATGTGCTTGCAGGGCTGATGCGTTTACCCTCAAAATAATTTCACCAAGAAATATATCTATTAGATATCACGTCAACACGGATAGATTAGCCTAGAAGGTTATGGCGGAAGTTTCACAAAAAAGTCCGCCATTACCCTCCGTGTTAGGTTGTCACTGATTCTCGCCAAATTCTAGTTCAACGGGAAGTACCTTATATGATTGTCTAAATAATAAATAATCTATACTATTACATTTATAATTAGAAATTGGAAATGTTTGTTCGCTATGGACGCAAAAACTGCTGCACGGATTTTGATGCGGTTTTTTTCTATTAGAAAGGTCTTGATCAGACTTGAAATATCAGGTTTTTTTATTGCAACCTAACAAACGTAAGATATAGTTGGGTCGCGGTCACGGGATCAGGTTTTCTGTGACCCTGGTACATTGGCATGAAGTACCAGGCTCACAGAAGTTTTAAGGAACTTTATCTGAGCCGCGGGAACAGGAGCAGTGCGTCCTAAACGTTTCTATTTCGAACTTAACGCGGACAAAGTCGCGGGAAAAAGCTAGTGCTACATAAAAATATATGTTATAATATTAGTAATTTATTATTTTACATTTTACATTATCATTACTACTTATTCTTCAGAAATTTTAATGACTTTTTACACATTTCATGTTCTGGCATTCTTATTAATTTACTATATTTTTGTGACAAGAGAATTTCAATTGACTTGTGTGTGCTGAACTAATTTTATTTAATGATGGTTGAATAAATTCGTACTGATGTGTAATTTAATGTTTGCATGCCATAAAAGGGTAAATGTGCTGCACAAAACCTATTGTACCCAACACCTGTATAACCACATTTATGCAAATAAATGAATTCGATTCCCGCTCAGTGCAAATATTTGTATGCATGAATGTGGGTGTTTGCATTTGTCTGGGTGTTTCTATGTGTAATAATATGTATTTACAAAAAAAGTATCGAAGTAGATATGTTTATCCGCATTTAAGATTCCATAATACAAGCTAGTTAAGCTTACCATGGGTCTAGATAGCGTTGTGTAGAATGTTGTGGATTTTTAAAATTTGAACTTAAAATAAAAACCCCTGTCACAAAAGAAAATACTAAAATCACGTGCTTCCTTCCTCCTACTGTCCCGAGTCCTTTAAGCGGGGCGTGAAAAGGCATCTGATAAGGCCGTCGAGCTGAGTGCCACCACTGTTAACATGGTACATGTTTACGATGGTGATCCTCTTTCCGAGACTTTGCCTTTAGCTTAACATCAGGCGAGGTGAAGTCAAATTAACATGTCCTTTATAAAAAAAATGGATTGGTTAGCCCTTAGTACCTTTCCTAGTAATAATTTGCGTATCTATTTGCGTTATACCGGTATACCCTCCGTCGTGTTATCAGAAAGATCCAAGGTCTCTAATAAACTCTTCATACTTAACAATATTTTCTATCCTCCAGTCTGAATTCAGTAAGATATTCACGTAACTCACATCACTATTTCAATATGGCGTCAAACTAACACATTCAACGAGTGCTACTGGTGCCACCTCACGTGCAAACTATAAATTGAATAAATTGATGTCATAACAGTCGAATGTTTAACACTTTAATATTATTTTCTAAAAATAAATTATGCTGATCTTGAGTTATGAGCTTACTGCATTTATACATACTAATGACATTAAGACTTTAAATAAAATTTACTCTTCTATAAATGCTTGGGTATCAAACATTCATACATTCGACAGTAAACATACAGCCCATGCATGACTAAGTATAGCGCGAATCATATAACTTGGATCTTAATCGTAAGATATAAAAGACTTGTAAGAATCTATGCTTGATGAATTTGACCTCATTCACCGCAATAGCATCACGCCTTTATTCGCGGAAGGATAGGCAAAGGTGAATTAACACCCACATTTCACCGATAATTATAATCGGTCCCATGTAATAGGGGCTGAGCCTATTACCATATTATTCCCCGCACTATTTTTGACTCAAGCCTATATCTGAGGCTGAGTCTGAGTTGTATATATCTGTCTGATGTTAAACAGCCCTATCCCTTAGTAGCCTTGTACGACACTGCATGGGAAGAGATGGGGTAGCCTGAATTCTTCTCTACCGGGAATTCTTCTCTCTAGCTTAATACCTATGCTTAGAGTATAGATTTTATACGTTTATAAAATTAATAAAGTCGAAAACCCACCTCCCCCAACATCCCAAGAAGAATTTGAAATGCTCAAGGCGTGGCTCAGTAGCTCAATGGTGACATTATTCCCCCTGTAAAGGACTGGCCACGGGTTCAAACACTTTCATACATTTACATTCATAATCTACATTTATAAAACCTAGCCGGATGATCAACCCGCCAGGGAAGTAAGCTAAAACCGAACCTTATCCATCTATCAACTGGTATACCTCCAAGTCTAAACGCATTCAACGAATATAAATACGGATAACTATACAACATCCTATCGATCAGAATCTACTTAGAATTCAAGACATCTATCGTCAACCATGTATGTAACACAAGGAACTTCAAGACCACTGTAATGATATAATTGATGTCAGCGACACAAGGAGAGACCTTGACGTCACGATGTGAGGTCTCAATGATGTCCAGGACATTCCGATCACGTACCAAAGTCATTCGTGACGAGGATACCAGTTCCTGTTAATTGTCCTGTCTTCAGAAAATCTTTGGAGGATTATTTTTGTATTGAAAAATGATCTTAATGACTTGTTTTCCCCATTTCTGTTGACTGATTCTTTTGATATTTGGTAAATACCTATAGTTCGGACAATAATAGAATTGAAATCGATAAAACAGTTTGATTTGCTGTTAATGAGTTGGTTTTTGTTGTCAAGATCTTTCTGACGTTGACTATGCAAAGATGGGTAATGCGTTTTTAGAAACGAGTAGTCCAAAATGGAGCCCTATTACTAGACTACATTTTCTACCCGAAGGGGGCCGTCTCGAAAGAGATGGTCCTGGGTCTGCCGGGGTGCGAGAGATATGCTTTTGGCAATCTCACCTCCGGCAACCAAGGACCCAAGACGGCGCGCGTTTTTTTTATTTTTTATTATTGTCATTTTTTTTAGATTTTAATGGTACTAGTGGGACAAAAATTCCTAGTAGTACGAGTACCATTAACGGTACAATCAATGGTACCTACTGGGAAAGAGGGAATATATTTGTCCATATCTTGTGACTGTCTTCAAAGATATTATACAAACCAAATAATAAAAAAAAGGAGTCAATTAGGTCTTCTACTGACTAGTCAAATTAGTTACTTTTTACTAAACGTCAAAACGATAAGTCAACACGTAACTTGTATGAAAAGAGATTTAGTGAGGTTGGGTGGATGATTAAAAATAAATAAAAGCTATAAAATAAGAGCCGACGCAATTGTTACCGCTTTTTAAAATTCTTAATTTAATAAGCTCGGTTAGATAATTTATTTTAACTATAGGACAATACCCAATTATTGTTCGTTCAGTACTAATTCGTTCCATGTACATGGGGTCAACCTGTCATCAGCACATTTTCACTTTTTGAAAGAAATATTGGCGTTCCACATCAGCCCACATGCCAAGAATACCGTTTTAAACAGGTTGATATTCAATATATCATTCGTGAACGAAAACACAAGCCAGTTTCACTAATATAATATTATGGTTTATTATTATCAAGTATACTTTATCCAAACATATATTTAACTTTTGTTTGACAGCCTAATATATCCATACTTCCATACTTCCATACTAATATTATAAATGCGTAAGTAAATCTGTCTGTCTGTCTGTATGTTACGCTTTCACGCCTAAACCACTGGACCGATTTTAATGAAATTTGGTTTATTGGTCGATTAGGCCATGAGAAAGGACATAGGCTATTTTGGTCAAGCAATCAAATATGACAACCACGGATAGAACATTACTTCAATCTTACTAATATTATAAACGCGAAAGTTGGTGAAATATGGATGGATGTATGTATGGATGGTTCGTTACTCTTTCACGTAAAAACGGCTTGACGGCCTTATTCAATGCCTTTTCACGCCCCGCTTAAAGGACCCGGGACTGTAGGAAGAAGGAAACACGTGAGCTGGCAGGGAGTTCGAGGCCTTAGTCGTGAGGCATAGGAATGAGTCACTAAAACGCTTGGTTCTAGCAGGTATACTCTGCACCGTATATGGATGGCATCTTAGCCCTGCACGTGTCGTCCTGTGAAGGAAAGGAGAGGGTGGGACTAATTGGAAGAGCTCGTCAGAACATTCACCATGGTAGAGACGGTGATCACGGTAATGATGACGGAGGTGACGGTAGTCTGAAGGACATGTCAGTTTGAGTTCACTTCGCCTGATGTTAAGCTAAAAGCAAAGTCTCTGAAAGATCACTCAGCTTGACGACCCCGTCACATGCCTTTTCACGCCCCGCTTAAAGGACCCGGGACTGTAGGAAGAAGGAAACACGTGAAATAGGTGATGTAGTGGAAAATATTTTACACTTGTTTTTGTTTTGACAAAAATTTACATGGTATGGACATTCGTCATCATCTTTGCGTTAATCCTGGTCGTGTCCAAGGCTTTCACCTCCAAGTCCGGGGTCTATTGGATGGACATTGTTTGTTTTTAAATTAGTAAAGGACAGGAAAGTTGTATGTATTTTTGATATGTCCTTAGACTTTAGGAATAAACCTTGGCGTGATTTTCGGAACATTATCCTTTAAAGATTTTGTTATAGCTGTAAAACCTAGGTAAACCAATTGAAGATTTTGTAATGATACTCGTTATTTGCTGAATGGATAGACAGATGTGTTCTCGTTTGTATATTCCATTTTGGTAGGTAGTAAAATCCGATTTTCTCTGTTTTTTAAAGTTCAAAAAAATCTGGTAATTAGTGTCTGCCTAACGACTCTAGGGTAATCCCGCAAAACATAAGATCAAAAATTTGATTTAAGGTGTATTAATACTCCTACCTTTTTTTAATTCTTTATTTAGCAGGCTATTTTAACTAAATGTATAGATATATACCTGTTTAAAGCTTAAGATATAGATATATACCTGTTTAAAGCTTGAGAATGACTTCAATGATTTGGATTTATTTTTGTAGATATTGTTTGTATTTGATTCAAGAAAGGTTATTAAAGGCCTTTGCGTGCGTGACGGGGTTTTGCACGGACGAGACGGGAAAAATCTCGTTGATGATTTTTAAGTTTATAGATAAATTCTTGAAATGCAAAATTAACCTTTCCTTGTTCACAACATTACCTAGTGCTCGTCCCATCCACGGACAAACCCGTCACGTAAGTATGGAAAGGCTGTAAAGAAGAAAATTTAAAATAATCCGTAGTTTTTTTGCGAGGTTCTGGGTACATGTAGCTAGTTAAAAATTGATAGTCTGCTATAATATCATCAATGATTAATCTTATTGTCACGTCTCGCGATTATTTCGGTCAATGGCACTAAACTGATAGCGAAACCATGAGGTTATAAGTTGTTTAGTTTTATTGATTCACTAAAATTTATATGAGCTGAGGAAGTAGTTTAAAACTACTTGATTGTTTCTTTTAACTACGTACTTACTAATAAACATTAAACTCGCTTATGTTCGCGTAATAATGACTAATTAATTACAGTATTATGACTAAATGTACAATATATACAAAAATGAAAAAAAAGGGGGTGGAAGAGTCTGTAACTTTAGGCATCGTAGAATTCCTCCCCATCGACCTCTACCGGTACCGTGCCCAAAAGGCTGGCGGCATTACCCCGCTGAATAACGATAGCAATACTTTGAGCGAGGTAAAGGCCAGCCCTATAATTAGAGTTGATATAACTAGCAACCTAGGCATTCCTTTCCTACATATATGTCAGATTGAGGACATTTTAAGGAAAGATACAGATACATTTAGATATGTATCTGTATCTTTAGCCTTTCCTTAAAGCGTCAGTTTATCGCAGATACAGGGTACCGTGAAATATACTTGAATGTGATAATAGTAATTATGTACTCTCATATCGACATGTAAACATAAAAAAAAACAGAACTTTAATCAAATAAGTCTTTACGCACAGAGTTATAAAATAAATTTAAAAAATTACATCATGATACAGATTTTCTATAGCCAACTGTATCTTTTTTTATTACGATACAACTTAAGCTAGAGCATAGAAGTTTCAATGAAGTTATTCTCTACATAATCTGTGGACGCGGTTCAAATTCAGAAATCAGCAAATGGATTTTGGTGCTAAACGTTTATAAATAAATATAAACCTAACGCTGAAATTTTACGTAAATTAAGTATATTAATTATTTCATGAAACGAAAATAAAAACTGCACATAATTTTGGTCTTATAACACTCGCGTGATACTGTAAAAAAACTCGCCTACTGGTTGTTTTTTTAACTCACAGTCATATTTTAAGAACTTTTATTATGCAATAGTTTCATAAACTACTATTATAATATTTTAATTCTTTAGGCTTCTCAATAGTGCCGTTTATTTGTATCGGAATAGGTATATCTAGTAATAGGTATATAGCTGGATTCATATATTTTAGACCTAAATCGCAAGATATAAAAGGTCCTGGCGCATGCAGATTATTTTGTAATCCATTCTCCATACTAATATTATAATTGCAAAAGTACCTCTCTCTGTGTATGTCGGTTGTCTGTCTGTCTGTAGGTTTCGCTTTCACGCCTAAACCACTGAACTGATTTTTATGAAATTTGGTATAAGGGTAGATTAGACCTTGAGAAAGAATAGGCTATGTTTGGTCGCGATAACCAACACCAACGCGGGTGAGCCGCGGGCAAAAGCTAGTAATTCATACTTGGTGCATTTGAGCTCGTCCACCGCCTGTAGCACCCCGTGCTATCTTCAAAAACATCCCATAAACGTATACTGCGAGTATGGAATACATATTGAGCACATAGGTCCAAGATAGGCATATGAATCATGCTATATGTGGAGAGAGTTCTGGTCCATCAGTGAGCAGGTATACCGACTTGTAAGTAAGTAAGAGTGGTTCATTTGGTCCCAGACTTAACTGGAATTTATTCTAGTCTATCCGTTTGGTGACGGAGAAAGAAGACATGGGATAGTGATTCCTACTTGTAAGTAGGTGTCGTAGGTACGAGGCGACTATCACATAAACACGCAAACGAACCCACTACCAGAGAAGGAAAACCCGAAATAAAACCCTGTACCAACCCGTCTGGCCAGCGTGGTAACAGTAGGCTAAGACCTCCCAACATTGGGAGAGGCCTATGTCCGGCACTGGACTGCGATAGGCTAATTAATTGATTCTAGAGGAACTAGAATCATAATAAATGTCCTCTTTCCTCTCCATAATTAATTGAATAGTAAGACCATCATCATCCTGGAGTCATCCAAAGCTTGGACTATGGAGTCCGGAGTGCTATCCTAATCTTCCTAATCGGTTTATCTTGACTTTTACGAGAACGACTGTTATTTAACCATATATCAGTTTATAATAGTGTGGGACTTCACAAAATAAATTTACTTTTTCCGACGTTTCGGGTGCGTTCCACAGCACCCGTGGTCACGACGCGATGTCGCCGTCGGCAAAAGTAAGTTTTCCAAAATTTATCGCGTGAAGTCCCGCACTATTATAAACTATGAGTATACGCCGCGATAGTTTAAAAATAACATATACACCCAAATATACATTCCTGTAAACGCAGTATAGTGATATAATATAAACACATTACAACTTCACTACATTGTATAAAGCAAAGTCGCTTTCGGCGTCTGCCCGTCCCTATGTATGCTTATATCTTCAAAACTACGCTACAAATTTTGATGCGGTTTCTTTTAATAGATAGAATAATTCAAGAAGAAGGTTTATATGTATAATACTTGCTTAATATAGTAGAGGTTGCAGGGGGAACGGGATCGGACAACACGCGGGCGGAAAATAATTGGCGGTACGAAGTGCACCGGGTAAGTTAGTATAAAATAAAATGTTCTCAACTTTATGAATTAATTATTAATTAATAAATTTCAATGTGTGAATTATCAACTAATTTGATCGTTATCGCAATTAATTCAACAATTTAGAAGAAAGTATTCAAATTAATGAAATTTTTAAGCTATTAGTATGTAAATTTTTATGTAAGGTAGTATAATTATGTATGTGTTATATGTATAGGATAATTTATAGGTTCGCGTGTTTTGACAATATCTTCACCTGACCTTTCAAATAAAAAATCTAAATCCGTCTAGTAGTTTTTCTATCGCAAACAATCAAATAAACAGACAAGCGTTTCAGCGACTCATTCCTATGCCGCACCATTAAGATCTGGAACTGCCTGCCAGCTCACGTGTTTTCTTCTTCCCACAGTCCCGGGTCCTTTAAGCGGGGCGTGAAAAGGCATCTAATGAGGCCGTCAAGCTGAGTGCCACCACTGTTAACATGGTACATGTTTCCGATGGTGACCCTCTTTCCGAGACTTTGCCTTTAGCTTAACATCAGGCGAGGTGAAGTCAAATTGACGTGTCCTATATAAAAAAAAAACATGATTTCCCAAAAAAATATGCTCATGAGCATAGCGCAAGTATTTTTGATATATCGCAATTTCTTTCTCTAATCTGCGGTAGCCTAGTGGTATGGGTAATGGACTGCTGAGATGAGGTCTCGGGTTCAATCCCAAGTTTACCATGACACACACCAATGACTTTTCGATGCTTTTCGAAGTTATGTGTGTATTTATCGCAGGTTTTTATGTGCCCGGTTAATGGCAATAGGCTCGCCACCTATTACATTGGGACCTAAACATAAACTGGCGAATTGTGGGTGCTAGCACCTCTGCCTACCCTTTCGGGGAATACAGGCGTGAGTTTATGTTATGTTATATTATGCAATTTCTTTAATATTAATCTTTTATTTAGGTACACTGTGTTTTTTGAGGCAGAAAATTATTAGAAAGAGGTCAATACTTAAAACTTAGAGTATACACATAATATATTTAATCTAAGGGTCATGGTTTAATAAAATTCAAGGGATATTCGAAATTATCTGAATTTTATTTTTTATGTTTGTCTTTGAAAATGCTATGAGGCAAGTTAAGTTTAATAAATAACTGTGTTAAATCTTAAATCAACAATAAAATTAATATTGTGACTATTGAAAGTTAATCGAATTAAATATTTTTTTATAATAAATTAAGAATTCTAAAGTAATATAATATAACCACTCACCATAACACAAGCGAACAAAACAAATTTATTCATTTTTACAATCGGAATACTTTCTTCAAAAAAGTCCACTTTTTACTGCGTTTAAACCGAAAAAACCGGTAAAGACGGACGGCGCGTGCGCACATCGGACAACGAATGATCAGCTGAGACCCACTACAGGTGACAATAACAGATAAGTAGGGTGACACTGCTTTAGGGATAAATTGAGATATTTTTTCCAAACTTTATGAGTCAGTCGAAGTCAAAGTCAAAAATAAATTATTCTAATTAAAACAGCACTTTTAACGTAAACATAATTACAGACTTGCTTAGTAATGGACCTCAGAGAAGACGTGGGAACGAATGCAGTGAGTAATGAAATAGGTATATATATCTATATACCTCTGTCTTACTTTTCAGGTATATCCTGCTTTACTATATTTATGTATAACATATACATAGAAACAAGAAGCAAAAATATAAATTAACTGTTGGAAGATAAAAGAGCGCAAGCGACAGCAAAAGTTCAAACAGAAAGGTTTCAAATAACATCAGAAATATTTCGCTGAAAAGTTATTTCTCGTGAACTGTCATTGTCGCTTATACCCATTTAACCACCGAAATAATCTTACCAGTACACAAATAGATGCTCTTCATTTGAATTATAACACTTTTTGATTGTTTTTTCGTTTTATAACTTACAAATTCAATTTAATCACTTATAATAAAAAACCGTTTCAATTGAGTTATTAAACAATCACTCCAGCGTTACTATTTTGAATAATAAAAATGGAGACCTACGAGTAGTCCTACAAACAGTACTAACAACATGTTGGAAAGTCAGGGTTTTGAAGACTATGATCTAGTTAAAGAAAATCCTTTAACCAGAAGAACAAACAATTGTTTTATTTATATTTGTGTTGAAGAAACAATAACATATTGATACGTGAAAACAATTATGAAGCTCAAATAGGTAAATCAAAGCTATTACGAGATCATCAGCATGCCATTATGATTGGCTGCAGAGAATTTTCTTTGTTATCTTATCAGTCTTGAACGCGCAATGGTGTACATACATACATACTGCATCAATCTAATGTCATATAAGAACATATCCGACATCAATCAGTCCGGTTAATCGATTTTCAACTATATGTAATGTATGAAATAGGGCTCACTTTAGTCTAAGAAAGGTCTACAACTCGTGTGTGTCTCGTATCCGCTCCTCGCATGTCTGTTAATCCCCGAAAGAATTAGTGCGTAGGTGAAGATGTATTAGCACCCACATTTCGCCAATACGATTTTCAGTCCCACGTAACAGGGGGCGAGTCTATTGCTATCAAGCGGACACTTAGTTACGGGCTGTATTTTTTTTTTCGTGCGCAAAATCGCCGATGAGCCGATGGAGGCGGTTATGTCGGACTCGAACCGACCAAAATGCACGCCGTCTTGGGTCCTTGGTTGCCGGAGGTGAGATTGCCGAAGGGGACCATCTCGAAAGGTCCCTTTCAGGTTGTGGGGACTTCAGTGTCCCCACCTAGCCTCGGGTAGGGTGAGGCGCACTTTGCGCCGCCGCCGCGGCCTGCTTCTGCTAGGGTGACAAGCGGCTCCACTGGTCACCCCCAGGACAGCGCTCATGGAGGACGGAGGTCGTTCTGCGATCTCCGACGTCCGGTTCGTTTTCACTCTTCGGCTTCCCGGGCCCGGAGACTAGTCCGGACCCGACCGGCCGCCTCCTTCTCGAGCATTACTTGCTCGCAGAAGGAGGCGGCCGCACCCCAAGCGTTCGCGCATCGTACCAGCGCTGTGAGCAATGTGGCGAGTGTGAGGACTTCCACCCCCAGAGCCGCCACTAGGACCCGCCTCGGCATGTCCCACGCCGGGCACTCGGTCAGCGTATGTAGCTCTGTGTCCTCGCTCGCATCACAGTGATGGCACTCGGACGTTGGCTCCTTCCGGATCCGACACAGGTAACTCCCGAAACACCTGTGTCCGGTAATCACCTGCATCAGCCGGTACAAGAGGCTGCCGTGTGGCCTCTCTAGCCATTCCTCCATGATGGGTCTTATCGCCGCTACTACGGCGTGCCCTAGTTACGGGCTGTATAGTTAGTATCAGATGGAGAACAGCCCTATCCCTTAGTCGCCTTCTACGACACCAACAGGAAGACATGAGGTGGCCCTATTCTACTCCACAGGGAACCAACACGGCTGACGGTGTTTCAGTGAGGGGTTTCTGATGTTGTAAATTTGTCACTATCACTTATACGCACCCACCGATATTAACTTACCATTACAAAATTAGATGTTCTTCATTTGGATTTAAACACTTTTGAACTTGTTTTATAAAAGTTAATTTAGAAAAATGTATTATGTTTTTTTTTTCATAATCGTATATGTTTGTTTTATTATTTAGGAATCAAATTTAGTCACTATTAGTTGTACGAAATATTAAAGTAACGTAGGAAAAGAATGTTGATTATTAAATGTAATAAACCGCGCCATTTCATTTGAGTTATTTAAAAGTTTGATTTTGGGTTACTTAAAATCACTTCACTTTAAACAATTGGTACAGTGCAAACGAAGAACCTAACATGATTGCTGCAAAAAATAATAACAACATGTTTGGAAGGTGTCGATTTTTTGAAGACTATCAATCTAGATGAAAATTTCGTTATATATTACCAAACTTGTTTGTTTGTTTTATTTGTGTGTTGAAAAAAACAAGACCAAATTGATAAACATGGTGAAAACAATTAGGAAAGACAATGCTTAAATCAATAAGATTAGCTAATACGAGATCATCATCACGCCATTATGATCGCTGATGACCAATGCTTCATTACCAGTTTACAAAGCTCAACAGTGTGGTATACTGCTGTCCATGGAAACCTTTTCTCGAGATAGAAAAAACCTATTATGTTATTCCAGACGTTACTCTACCCTGCATTAAATTAAGACATATTTGGTTCAAAACCGTTAGAATGTAATCAACAAAGATTCAAATATCTAACGAACTTTACTATTTATAATGAAGTTCTAGTAGGATATTCTTAAAATATACTTGAAATCTTCATTGAAACACTAACTTAATTTTTTGATAATAAACTTGATAGATATTCAATGTATTAATGACTAAAATAAACATTAATAAATCAAACGCCGAGATAAAAAATGATTAAATACTGAAAGAGAAAGGAGAACAATTACACTTCGTGATTAGATTGCACTGAAAAGAAAGAAGAACAATATTACTATTAGATTGGTATAAAGAGTTATTGGGATATTTACCAAATATTGTTTTGAGTTTTTACCGGAGAAATGCTTATTGCACTGACTATTTATGCAGGAAACTTTGTCACTAACTTGAACAGAATCCACGGTGACGCAAATATAAAAAATGATAAAAATATCAACATCTTGACAAGTTGTTAAATCTTTGAAACTTACAAATAAAATAAGTACAAGTGATTCTAAAATTCTTTTATATACGACCGATGGAAATAATGAAGTTGAAGGAACAAATGAATTCTTTTGATAAACAAGGTGACAAACAATAGATTGTAGAACTATTTACAGTTGTTATACAATATTGAGTATTGTTCAGGTTGTGAGGTAATAGACTTACATAATCATCCTGATCATCACTGCTTCCTTT
Organism: Eilema sororculum; assembly: GCA_914829495.1. Taxonomy (NCBI): domain Eukaryota; kingdom Metazoa; phylum Arthropoda; class Insecta; order Lepidoptera; family Erebidae; genus Eilema; species Eilema sororculum. The sequence continues at coordinate 1,111,613 of OU618536.1, forward strand.
AAAATTAGATGTTTTTATTTTTGATATGAGGACAGAATATCACTGAAGAAATTTTCGTTGATTTGTAATTCATAGAAATTATAACGTCTCATGGTTATTTCCTCTTTTTAGATATTGTCATATTCTTTCTGAGCCTCTTTAACCTCAACGGCATTAGTTAAATACCAGAGTAGTAGTATTAAGCGAAGTTTTTTAGCTAATTTAGGTAGGAATTCTTTGCTCTAAGTAATTATGTGCTGATACCTGAATCAGGTATAGAACTAGTGTCTATTTAGGAAGCCTGGCATATCAGTGAGCTTCGTTGAATGGATGACTGATGATAGGAACTACAATATAGTTTACTCACATAGATTAAAGGCATACTATAGTAGCTATTAGTGGATGAGATATGCACTTTGTAAATGTAACGAAAAATTAAAGAACAAAAATTAGTAGAAAATTATAGCATACCATATCCGGCCACATTCGGACGCACTTAATAGAAACATGATTTATATATAGCAACAGCTGAACACTGAACCCTGAGATATATAGTATGATTACCTGGTTCGGAAGTCAGGGCTTATCCAACCACTGTACTACCTTAACCGTGTATAGATAAACAATACGAGTATCATAAATGTTTGTTAAACTGTTTAAAGGCATCAATAAACGATTTTATTTAATTATTATTTATAGAATTTTTTTTTTTTATAGGACACGTCAATTTGACTTCACCTCGCCAGATGTTAAGCTAAAGGCAAAGTCTCGGAAAGAGGGTCACCATCGGAAACATGTACCATGTTGACAGTGGCTCAGCTTGACGGCCTCATAAGATGCCTTTTCACGCCCCGCTTAAAGGACCCGGGACTGTAGGAAGAAGGCAACACGTGAGCTGGCAGGGAGTTCCAAGTCTTAATGGTGCGGCATAGGAATGAGTCGCTGAAACGCTTGGTTCCAGCTGGTATACTCTGCACCGTATATGGGTGGCAACTTAGCCCTGCACGTGTCGTCCTGTGTAGGAAAGGAGAGGGTGGGACTAATTGGAATATCAGTAATCAGCAATAAAGTGCTATAGACGATTTATCAAGCACCATACGAAACCGAACTTAATTTACTAAGTGCTTAGGAAATTATGCAAGACACAATGTAGACGAAACTTCTTTTGAAATAAAAAAGGAGGTATATCCACTTACCTTTATACAATGATGCTAATGAAATGCTCTCCCACTGAATATGCCACCATGAATATATTTTTGAATTCTTTGTAAATAAACGTTGAACAGCAGCACTTTATAATAACCCAAGAGAGATAAAGGTGAAAAGAAATTATTTTTAAATAAGAAAGATGATATAATTTTTACACAAACGATAGAATTATCAAGAAAAACAGATGTGAGAGAAATAAAAGAAAATAACAATAATAAATAAAAGTTGTAGTTAATTAAATATAAGAAAATATAAAACAAAGGATAGTTATTTCATTTAAGAAGAAAATTGAGATAAAATCTTCTAATAACCATCATTATAGTTTCTCAAATTGTAGAAATTATAATAATGGCTAATAGAAGTAAAATAATAAAAGAAGAAGTTGATTACGAAAAAACTAAAGATTTCAAGGTAGTAAATGAAAAAGACAAAAAGAAGTAATAAAAATTAAAAATTACAAAACCCATTTTACTGTTGTTCAGAATAAAATTAAATACATAACATAAAATATGGAACGAGAAGCAATAGAAACCAAGTAAGCATGGTACTGCTTGGCTACTAAGAGACTGATTCAAGAAATTAGTAAACTTTATATAAATCACACAATTTATCTTGAATACTTAATAAAGAGTAGAATAATTGTAATAAAATACAAGGAATGCATGAATACACAATAATACAGGGTAACAAACCACGAGGTGTTGAAACAGGATAGGGTTTAGAGAGAAAATTTTATAGAAATAAAGATACATCAGTTCACATAGTTGCTAAATACTAGCAAATATATAAAATGTACTTAATATTGGAATACATCGTATACAATAGACTATTGACTAGACTCATCAACATCCTCTGAGCCTTATCCCATACCAGTATCATGTTCTTTTTTTTCATCATCCTAGGGTTTATCCCCGTCGTATGCGAAGCTGTCACCTCGAATTCTGGAGTCCTCTTTCTCCAAACTAACTGCGGGTTTTGCTGAAACTGCGATATTTTTCGTACCCAGTATCACGTTAACCTGTATTAATTAAATAAATGCATATATTGTAAAGACCTATTTATTTAATTCCACAACAAATATACAATACTAGCTTTTGCCCGCGGCTCCGCCCGCGTCGATGTCAGATCCCTGCAATTAGTTGAAATTTCCCCTCCGTACAAACCTTCCCTGGACTTCCACGAATAATTCAAGACCAAAATTATCCAAATCGGTAAAGGCGTTGTTGAACATTACAACGAAAAGTGGCATTGATTTTTATATATATATAGATACTAATACTATGACAGCCTCCGTGGCGTGGTGGTATTGAACGCGACTGCTACGCAGGAGACGCAGGTTCGATTCCCGCTCAGTGCAAATATTTGTATGCATGAATATGGCTATTAGCATTGGTCTATGTATAGTATGTACCTATGTATATACAAAAAAAAAGTACCTATCTAAGTATATTTTTCCGCATTCTAGATTCCATAACCCAAGCTAGTTAAGCTATGCTACCATGGGTCTAGATAGCGTGGTATGGAATGTTGTGGAATAGTTTAAAAAAAATGGTAGCTAAAATACTAACTGTACAAATCACACAAAAATGAGAACAAAAAAAATGGATTACAAATATCCGAGCGATAACATGGTCACCGTACTGAGCCGCGACCCGCGACCCTGCGCGTGAGCATCGTGCGCAGCGAACCAATGAGATCAAACCATTGTTCATTAAACATGGTTAAGGTATCGTCTCACTAATGTAATATACCATATCATCATCACCATAACCATAATATCACCAGACAGCCTCCGTGGCGTGGCGGTAGTACACGTGACTACCACGCAGGAGGGTTCGATCCCCGCTCAGTGCAAATATTTGTATGCATGAATATAGGTAGTTGCATTGGTCTGGGTGTTTCTATGTATAATATGTATATATTTACAAAAAAAAGTATTTAAGTATGTTTATCGGCATTCTAGATTCCATAACACAAGCTAATTATTAAGCTTACCATGGGTCTAGATAGCGTTGCGTAGAATGTTGTGGAACATTAAAAAACAGTGTGCTCTGGTTTTTATCACGCTTCCTTTCTTTCCATTTGCCTATAGTTCCGGGTCCTTTAAGCGGAGCGTAAAAAAGCAACTGATGAGGTCGTCAAATTAAGAGTCGTCATTGTAATTTTTGATCCTCATTTCTGAGACTCGCCCCTTAGCTTATAATCAATTAAAAAGAACTATTTTCAAATATATAAAAATGAATTTCTGTTGTCCTTAGAAACGCCATAACATGAGACCGATTTTGCCAATTTCATTCACCTTTTTTTTAAATTTCCATATTTTTCCTCCAGCGGAAAAGCTAATTAAGAAAATGGCCCAGATAATTATCCATTTTCTAAAAATTTCAATACCTGTTCCATACGGACGAAGCTGTGGGCTACAACTAGTATATCTAAAAGGAAGAGGAAGTAAGCTTAAACCTTGTTATACAAAACATAGGCCTAGCATGACAGGTCATTTGATATTTCGGGCGATCGGTACCATGAAATGCATTTTTCCAGCGATCGTTTTTTTTTACCGTGGGGGAAAATTCTTCATGGATGTTATGCCGGACTCCTACCGACTAAAACCCTCACGGTATCGCCCAGCAGCCTATGTTTGGAAGCCCCGGGTAAGCCCTCGGAAGGATGTCCCAGGGCTGCCATCAGAACTACGGCTACAATTCGGTCTCGTCTAGGGGGTGGTTAGGGTGTTATCCCGCTTCTTAGGGGAGAGGGGTGGACGTGCGTGAATCCCTCACGTCAAGCTGCCGTCATGGGTCTGCTTCTGTAAGGACGGAAAGCAGCCAACTCAGCATCCTCAGGCCCCCGGTCATGGAGGCCGGCGGTCTTCGGCGAGCAATTCACCAATACTTCATAGTACGTGAATATTATGTATTTAGTTCGTGTTTCATACATACATATAGTCACGTCTCTAATCCCCGATGGGGTAGGCAGAGGTGTATTAGTACCAACATTTAGCCAATTATGAATTTCGCTCCCACGATGTAACAGGGCGGAGCTTATTGCCGTCAAACAAGACTTTTGTCTTGGGCTGTATGTTTACTATTGGATGTAGAACAGCCCTATCCCTTAGTCGTCTTTTACGACACCCACAGAAAGAGCTGGGGTGGTCCTATTCTACTCCACCGGGAACCAACACGACAAAAGCAAGACGTGTTTCATGTGGATTTTTATACAACTTAAGTAGCAGACAAGCAAGGTGACGGCCCATATGATAGGAAGCGGTTCCCGTGACCTGTGGACGTGAGCAACCCCAGGGGCGTCATATTCGTGCTGCTCTAGCTCGAATTTTCGTATATACGTGTCAGTAGCCTAGTGGTTTAGGAGTCGGCCTTACGATCGAGAGGTCCCGGGTTCGAATCCTGGCCATTACACTACCGACGTGAACACACTCCTAACACAAGCAATTTAGCTTAGCTGGAGGAGTTAGAGGGAATATTAGTAACTTCGGTTCTAATATTCTTTATAAAAAAAAATAGTAGCCCCATATCCCTCTTTTCATGCGGATTTCTCAACTAATAACCCACGCAAATGAAGCCGCGAGCAAGGGCTAGTTATAATCTCTCTCTAGACATGACATAATTCCCTATAATATTTATTACAATTCTAATACTTAAATATTTGAAATAACTTCAATTGTAATTTGCATTACTCATCTTAATGTTATTAAAATATAATTTGCTTCTGGGTACTTGTTTCAATGCGGGTAATGACTGTTTGCAGACGGTAGTCACCTCCATAAAAGCCAAAATAGCTAAAGATTAAATTTCTGAAATTTTGGCAGAGCCCGGACTCCAAGATCTTTATTTTATCGAAACTAACGCGATGGTAATGATGTAACATCCTGCGAAGTCAATTTAGATTTTACTTGCTTAGCCCTTTTAGATAGATGGCAACTCGCTGGCCGGTGTGTATCGGGGTAGTACAATAAAATGATGAATATCTGCGGTAGCCTAGTGGTATGGGTAATGGACTGATGAGACGAGGTCTCGGGTTCGATCCCAGGTTTACCATGGCACACATCAATGACTTTACGATGCTTTTCGAAGTTATGTGTGTATTTATCGCAGATTTATAAGTGCCCGGTTAATGGCAAAAAATGTGAGTGCTAGCACCTCTGCCTACCCCTTCGGGGAATACAGGCGTGATTTTATGTTACGTTATGAAATATCATACATTTGTCACTCTATTCCAAGATACAGCTCGAACCACATATCTTGGACCTAAATTGCTAGATATAAAAGGACTTAGCGCGTAGATTATTTTGTAATAATCTATATTTGGTGAATTTGAGATCGTCCACCGCAGTAGCACTCCGCACTATCTTCAAAATACATCCAAGAAACGTGCACTCCTCAAGTAGAGCACATTTTTTTTATGATTGTTAGAATCGAAGTTACTAATATTCCCTCTCACCCCTCCAACTAAGCTAAATTGCTTGTGCTAGGAGTGGGTTCACGTCGGTATTGTAATGGCCAGGATTCGAACCCGGGACCTCTCGATCGTAAGGCCGACTCCATAACCATTAAGCTACCGACGCTTATATATTAAAAGGCCTGACGCGCGCGGATTGTTTAGTAATAATCTATGCTTGGTGCACTTGAGCTCGTCCACTGCAGAAGCACTCCGCAATATCTTCAAAATACATCCAAGAAATGTACACCGCACAACAGAGAATGGATAAACCTGGAAGTATGCAGACAGGCCAGGGAGGCAATCCCTGTGCTTGATAATAGACTGACCAGGCGTCTTCGACAACTGAACAAACGGCAACTACGCACGACTACGGCTGCCATCACGGGGCATGGTTCCTTCAATAAACACCTTTATATTTTAGGTTTCACCGACAGCCCTCTCTGCAGAGCCTGCATGAACGAGGACGAAACTGCGGCACACGTGCTCCTACACTGTCCTGAAACCGCCACATACAGGGCTAAGTACTTCAGAAACACAGGTACGCTCCGGGAGATCACCAGCAGTGTGAATAACCTGCTGGGGTTCTTCAACGAGTTGGGGTGGATCGAATAAAATCCCACCCTCACGCAAAAACCGCGCCTTGTCGTGGAGTTGCGGATAACAGCCCGTGATACCATACCATGTACACCGCTCGTATAGACCACAATTTGAGCACATTAGGGTAGGCAGCGCGAGTGTAATGCCCCTGGTGTTGCATACGTCCATAGGCCGCGGTAACCACTTTCCATCAAGTGTGTCGTCGTGTACTTGTCTGCCACCTAAGTGGTATAAAAAAAACATTTTAGGTCCAAGATTTACAACAGCCTCTGTGGCGTGGCGGTAGCGAACGCGACTGCCACGCAGGAGGCGCAAGTTCGATCCCCGGTCAGTGCAAATATTTGTATGCATGAATATGGCTATTTCCATTGGTCTGGGTGTTACTATGTATAATATGTATGTATTTACAAAAAAAAGTATGTTTATCCGCATTCTAGATTCCATAACACAAGCTAGTTAAGCTTACCATGGGTCTAGGTAGCGTTGTGTAGAATGTTGTGGAATATTGTGGAAAATGGTTCGACCTATAACTGCGTAATGATTGCATCTCAACTGTGTGTACTCTACTTTCATGATTTTTCTATTATTTATCTGCTTAGATAAAATAGTTACAACACCAAGTATGAATACTAATGACGTTCTAAGCACCGGATAGTATCTTATGCTCTGATTACAAGGTGTATTTATTTTAGTGAAGCAACAAGCACTGCTATGGTACAGTTGACCTAATGGTAAGCGGTTACCGTGGCTTATGAATGTGCCAACATAGAGATGTCATTCATTCATGCCGAAGAACAGAGACATTAAAGAAGAATGGCGGAACTTAAGTGAATCTTCTTCTTCGTCTGAGCACTAAATCTACTCCGCTTCATTTCTTATTGTTTTCGTAATTTCGTTTGCTTTTATGCGGGCGACTGCCGTTGACCTTCCAACCTGAGAAAAAATCCAGTGCCGGAACTCCTCCATCAATCAGTAAGTGTCCTGTTTAGGTTGACTGAGTAGGTACCTAGCTAAACCAACCTTACCTGCAGATAACGTTGCTTTACGAAGTTATTCAGTAAAGAAAGCTGGAGAAAATAGCAGTTTGTTTTTATTTAGGTTGTTCGTTTAATCACTCCGTATAATATTAACCAGTAATTTATCTTTTTTTTTGTATAAACATCGACCACACATCGTGGTACTTTGTGAAAACATACTAGTCATAAGTTGTGCTAACGCCATCTGTATATTATACTAATAGTTAAACTCCCGATACTTAGTTCGGCTACTCATCAACAGATGGCAGTATGTAATAGTGAACTACTTTTTAGTGTAGTTTTATTTGTACGTAATAAAAGTTTTTTAATTTTTGGGTGAATATCAAAAGCCAAAAAATACACGGCAAGCTTGAGAACGGTAGTGCAATGTGTTGGTTTTACGATTTTGATTACTTTTTATAGTATAATAGGTACTTCTCTACCATGGCAAAAAAAATTGTTGAGTAATGTCCTCTATTACATAAAAAAAATTAATTACAAAGTGTCATTTTATCATTTCGGTGACCTGTCCTGAATCGAATTTCACTCGTAAAATATCTTGCCCTGCAGTTGTATTTAACATTTGGACTAAAATCTAATTTTGTATGAATAAATTATAATATGACCCATAGAAAAAAACTAATATTGTTTGTTTATCTTATTTCTTTTACATTGTATTAAACAGTCTACTTTTGTCCTGTAAAAAGTTATCATTTTGGTGGACAGTAAGTTTTAGTTGAGTAACTTTGTCAACATAACGTTTTTGCGCCCCCCGTGCCTTTCCTTACCTCGAATCAGGCCACCTCCAATCGTTGGAGCGCACGAACGCGTCACAAAATCATCGTGGATTCCCGCCGAAAAGTAAGTATATCATTTCAGTGATATGGGGACAAAAATAGTGTCATTTCTGTGGCCGATATAGCTCGTGTTAGGTTCATTCAATTTATTTCAAAATTGTGTTTTAAATTCGCCGTAAGATATGTTTTGTTACAGCAGTGTTGACATTTTAATATTAATTCTAATATCGGAGTTAAATGAAAAACTTATTATTTTTATCACCTCGGTGTTATCATTTCAGTGGATTCGGTGGACTGTAATACCGATAACAGTCCACTTAAATGAAATTTAACTTAGAAATGATAAAATCATAAGTTTTAGAGATCCTTGAGTCTAAGATTGAATCATAAAAATTTGGTGAGATAATAATAATTCTAGATATTGTAGGTTCGATATTTGGGATTAATTTGATGTGTTAATATTTGTTTTTTTTTTTTTCTTTTATTTATCACAATACCATAAAAAAACAGTTTAAAATGTCTTGTTATAAAATGGATAATAGATGTACTCACTTCTAGACAATGTGTATTCTCAACGATAATGTGATGTTCAATGTTTAAAAATTATGATTTGGATTTTAGGATGCCGCGACCTAAGCTACAGACCAGAAAGGAAAGGTTAGAAAAAAGAAGGTTATATGAAAGAAGAAGAAAAGAGAGAATTAAGAGCAATGACGTCACACGCGAAGAGTGTCTTAGAAAAGACAGGGAGAGATATGCTTTTTTTTTTTTTTTTTTTTTTTTTTTTCCGTGCGGAAATCCCCTCGGATACCCCCCTGCCGGAGCCGGAAGGGGAGGTTATGTCGGACTCGAACCGACTAAAACCGCACGCCGACTGTGGGTCGTGGTGCTAGGCCGGAGGTGAGGTTGTCATCGACATATCCCTCGCACCCCGGCGGAAGGGAGAGATATGCTAGAAAAAAAGAAGCAGGATCGATTCATTGAATTCATTCATTTTGTTGCAATAGTGACTAGTGATTGCGCTATTTTCATTTTTTTCGCATAAGTACATAATCGGATTATATAGCCAAACTTTTTGCAATAATTTACGATAACGTGATCTAATTTTTTTTTTGTTATGTTTAAGATGAAGTGTTTAGCTCTTTTGAACATACTTACATTATTTTTATAATTTTTCTGATTAAATCATTGTGTCGTAAAAATATAAGAGTTGATTTAGTACATTTTGAAGTTTTACATACAAAACACTATTATTATTACCAGTAATTAAAAAACCCGACTGCCACTGAAAAGACCGAAATAAGTTTGATAGCAGTCGGTACCCATTAATTTTCTTTCGGTTTATGATTGGCAAATGGGTACCGTCTGCTATCAAACTTATTTCGGTATTTTCAGTGGCAGTCGGGTTTTTTTTATTTTTTAATAATTTGTTTTATTTTATACTTTTTAGTTATGATATGACTTGTATATCTTTTTGTTATCTTTTAATTTCCTTCATATCGTATATACTTGAAATAAAAACTTATAATTTAATAATAACTTAAAATCAATAACTAAGAAAATTAGCGACTGTTTTGTTAAATAACTTTAAATCGTTATATATCCTAAACTATTATTTTAAATGAAAAATGAACCTTAACATGATTTTAAAATACCTATTCAACGACACCCCACTTGACATGGTTCATCTACTTTTTTTTTCATTTTGACAAAATTTTGGCGTCTGGTTTTCGCCGTGGTAAATTTTGATTACTGTCATGTTTTGAGTGACACTCGCAAGGTTAAGACGAATCGATTGACGTAAGAATTATCAAAATCGGCCTATGCATTTGGTCTCTAGAACGCCACATAGAAACAAACATACATACATAGACTGATAAACACATTATCCTCCTTTGCGTCACGCAGTCGGGTAAGAACACAACACTCGTTCCGCAAAAAAAAAATAACTTTTTTTCTCTAATATAATAATTTGATCTTACATTTAATAAAAATCACAAATACAGTCTAGTGATATCTCTATGGAATTTATTTAGATTCGTTTCAGACAATCTACGGAATCCTCCTAAAAATAAATGATATCCTTGGCTGTATCATTTCAGTGGGCTAATTTCATTCCGGTGCACAGTCTAGTCATTTCGGTGGACGATTTATCATTTCAGTGGACACTTTTCATTTCTGTGGGCTCCCAAAAATTCAATCTTAAATATTTCAGTAAGTTTTGATGTTACATGATGTCCACTCACGCATATGTTACAAATAAGATTAAAGTTTATTTTCGTTACAAAATATATTAACAAGACATTGTAATAGAAAAATCTCACCGAAATGATACAAAAAAATCACTTGTTGAAAATCACCCTTTTCGGCTATCGTAATTTATGCTATTCGTGAAACATTATTCTAATATTTCGACCATAATATCGGTAAATGTCGATAAAAGAAATATTATCTGTGACCGCGTTGCCAATAGCAACGGGTTTGTACACAATATTCACGTCCTATGTACTTGACTAATTCCAATTTAATGGTTTACGTACTAAATAATTGAATTATATTCTGTTATTATAGATACTGAAAAGATTTCTCTGTAGGGAAATAATGTGGACCAATGGAAAAAGTAGTGTCACCTCTAAATCATCCTACAGCTCTAAAAATACGAAGCCGTGCCCAAATAAAGCTACGAAAGCCTCACAAAAGAAAGTTATTCCTTCGAAAAAATTATCTTCTAGTGGAAATGGTACCAAAAGTTGCTCTACAAGTGTAGTTAGTGCCAAAAAGTGTCCATCAAAACCGCGAAAGACGACCAGCTCAGATATAACAGTCACTGAAAAGACCAAAATCACAAAAGTCGACTATTGTAAAAAATGCGGCGATGCAGTTGACAAGAATACTCAAAACGGAGCAGAAATCAACAAAATCGTGAAAACTATGAATGAGAAAAGCGTTCGCAATGATAATAATGTTATAATGAACAAAATATCGTCTGCACCTATCCAACAATATTACAAAAACAAGAATTTTGTCGAATCTACTGAGTCAGTAGTATCAAATGGTAGAGAAAATAACCACAAAAACTCATTAGATACTATAAAAGAAGTTTCGGAATTGCATGCGGTGTCTAACGAATCACTTTTTATAGTGTGTTCTGATGAAGACGAGGATGTAACTTATTTGGATCCGGACGATGAAGACAACATAGAAAAATTAAAACAATTTCGAAATAAAAACTACTTTGAATGTCATTCAGCTAAATCAAGAATCAAAAACCCTGGAAGCACTACTAGTTTAAACGAACATAAATGTGTGTATCGATTCTATTTAAATGATCGTTTATTTCCTGTTCCATTGAACACTGATTATAACAATAATGTAAGATGTGTAGAATGTCAGCTGCCGATGAACATCAAAAACGATTCAAAAGCTGATAAAATCAATGGTACTATTCAAGCTAAAGTGAAAATTGGTAAGGATACTCAAGACATGATCCTGTTATTGCCTATAAAAGAGTCTCTTATCATTAAAGAAAGGAGAAAAGAAGAAAGGAAGATGAATGACGAATATGTGTACTTCGGGGTTGTGAAACTAGGCACTTGTGGAAATTCAATGTTTAAAAGTACATTGCCTGAGGATTCTTTGGCTCTGAGATATCAGAGAGGTTACAAGGAATATAGCTTCGACGAAAGATACACGTACAAGAACGTTTCTGGAGACGACTTGGTTGTTATTTGATTAGCTTATAAATGAATTGTATACTATATTCAATAATATTCATTCTTCTGTATGTGTATTTGTTTCCTCATAAACAGCTGAACCGATTTGGATGAAATTTTGTGTGTATTTTAATGGGTTCTTGGCCGTCTATTCTGAACACGGAGGACAGAATATGATTAAGTAACGGAGATGCCCATTGATATTTCTCCTAATAAAAACGCGTCGCCGAATGCGGGTGGGAAGAGAGACGCGCGGGGTGTCAAAGTCGAAGGACGTCATAGGTATAACGTTCCTACCGAATGAGTCCATTTGACGTTTGGATGGCACGCGACTCGATTGCCTTGCAACAACTCCGCTATCATTTCCTTCTCCATGATTCTGAATGTCAACCCGTTTCGTAACTACAGACGTTCATAAAAGCCGACACGCTTAAGTTGGTCTAGTTTTCAGCCAGTTCACTCTTCTATGTTAACCAATTATAATCTACCATCTCCTCACGATACGATTGCGTTTGAAATTCGATATCACTCAGAATATTGCCTGGATTGAAATTGGATCCGTTAGGTGGGAGCTACTTTCGGTATATGAATTTCCTTTCTGGGCAGGATGACGTCTACTACTATATTGTTTACTAGCTGTGCCCGCGACTTCGTCCGCGTGGAATGTACTTAATAAAAAAAATCAGTTTATTTTTTTTTGTTTTTGGCATTTTTTTTTTAGCCTAAGTTACTCCTTATTACATAAGCTATCTGCCAGTGAAAGTCCCGTCCAAATCGGTCCAGCCGTTCCAGAGATTAGCCAAAACAAACAGACAGACAGACAGACAGACAGACAGACAGACAGACAGACAGACAAAAAATTTAAAAATATATATTTTGGTATGTGTACCGTATATACATTCATATGCATGTAGTAGAAAGCGGTTATTTTAATATTACAAACAGACACTCCAATTTTATTTATTTGTATAGATACGGGTTAAATTTCATACGTCAAAATCGCAGTTCGTCTAGTCATTGCACTGTCAAGTTCTCTTATGGTCAAATTACACTTTATGACAAATTCTCTTTTCGTCAAGTCTTTCGTTCGTCCAATTTCATTTACGTCGTCGTCGTGCGGCGCGCCGCAACGCGAGTTTGTGTTTCAGCCCTAAGCGATAACCGACATCCACGCGGGTGGAGCTGCGGGCAACAGCTAGTTATAAATAATTAACAGGTAAGGTACCTATATGAAAAGTATATGAAATTATTTTGACAACTCTACTAGGCGTTGACGTAAATGAAATTGGACGAACGAAAGACTTGACGAAAAGAGAATTTGTCATAAAATGTATTTTGACCATAAGAGAACTTGTCATAAAGTGTAATTTGACCATAAGAGAACTTGACAGTGCAATGACTAGACGAACTGCGATTTTGACGTATGAAATTTAACCCGTTTATACCCTCAGTAGGTTAAGCAGAGGTATATTATCTCTAACATTTCGTAATTTGTTTGAGCTTGAAATCTAAGTATTCACAGCCTAATTATTGTCGTAAACCATGTATGAATAACACCTCTCAAAGTCTCTAAATTTCGTAGGTACTAATAATTTTACGCGCAAACTTATTAAATTGGACATAAAAGTTTTAATGTTTAACATAGTCTCAGATAAATCTGAATGTTATAATAGTAAGAAAAGTAATGTTGCAACTTGCAACTCATGCGCCGATTCAGATGGCTCTATCACGCGTGTGTCACATTATACGAGACTGCAACATTTTAAGGAAGTATCGTGATTTCAAATCGTCTTCTTGTCCTTGTGGTGCAATGGTTATAAATGTTAGAGTTGATTATTTTGTAAGAGATAGAATGCTTTCGCCAGCAAGCGTACGCAAAAGTACTTCACCTCGTCTTCAGTGGAACTTCAGTCTTTGGTCGCCAGTTCATCCGCCCGAGGGCCAGACCGTAAGGGATCGCCCTGGGTCAGCCGGGGTGCGTGGGATATGTCGATGACAAGCTTACCTCCGGCCTAGCACCACGACCCACAGCCGGCGAGCGGTTTTCGTCGGTACGAGTCCGACATAACCTCCCTTTCCGAATCCGGCAGGGGAGGCATCCGAGGGGATTTCCGTATGAAAAAAAAAGGTCACTAGTGCATCCAAAGCCTTCAAAGCAAGCATCTTAGACTGGGATCCTATCTCTTCCTGTAAGTTGTTGTCCTTGATTTTAGCTTTTGGTATATGGGGTGGGCTCCATACCAACCTGCAAACCAGTACCTATATCTGGAGATTATCGAGGGAGTCTGCAGGCTTATCTCTCCTGATTGGCAGGTTAAGACGGCAATCATTCCCAAAAAAGCCGTATAAGCTGAACTTTAAGGAGGAGTAAGCTACCACTCCAGGAAGCTGTGCAGTAATTATATCTCATCCTAGCGGCAATCCCAGTCGCATCTGAGGTTTTTTTCAACTTGAAGTGTCCGCTTTTACCAGTCTAACTGCAGATATGGCTGAACTTCGATATTTTCTGTGAAGCGACTGACATGTGACCTCCACAACTCAAAGGTGATATCCATTATTATTGCACTTAAACTAGTTGTTGGAATTTTTAGGGATTCAACTACCCGTAACGACTGTCATAGATGTTCGTATAGCAACCGGGATCGCAGGCTTAACATGCTCTCCGAGGTACGACCAGATCAATGTAAATACCGCAAAATATATTCATGCATACAAAGATTTGCATTGAGCGGGGTCTTCAATTTGTCTTCAACTCGCCTGATGGTAAGCTAAAAGCAAAGTCCCGGAAAGAGGGTCACCATTATAAACATGTATCTACCATATTAACAATGGTGGCACTCAGCTTAACGACCACATCAGATGCCTTTTCACGCCCCGCTTAAAGGACCCGGGACTGTAGGAAGAGGGAAACGCGTGAGCTGGCAGGGAGTTCCAGGTCTTAATGGTGCGGCAGTATCCATTCTCAACGTTATTTGAAAGTTAATTAATTGCTGGATCACTTAAAGAGGCGATACGGGGTTTCTAAAAATGCCACAGGCGTAAGTTAAAGTCGAGGCGGGCCAGCTATAGTTTCGCGCTAAATGTGTTCCATGGAACCGGTACCGATCCACACACACAGTTATGTGTGATAAGCCTCACATTTCGCTAATATAATCATTTGCAATCTCTCGCAATAGGGAATGAAAGACGGCCGATTTATTAATGTTCTTTTCTCAATATTAATAATGCAATATTTTAGCTGTATGGTTGCAATAATAGTGAGTCATTTTTGACAACAAGTTAAAAAAACGCTGGCCGCGTGGTTTCCGGCAGAGCAGAATTCGGGCCACCCCATCTCTTCCTATGTGGTGACGTACAAGGCGACTATGGGGATAGGGTTGTTTAACATCAAGCAGATATAGTATAGGTATACAGCATAAACTCAGCCTCAAATGCATGGCTCGAGTCAACAATAGTGCTTGGAATGCGGCAATAGGCTCACACCCTACTACGTGGGACCGAATGTAGTGATTGGTGACATGTGGGTGTTAATTCATCTCTGCCTAACTCTCCGGGATAAAGGCGCTGTTTTATGTACCTAATTATGTACGTAGAAAAAAAAGTCAACCTAAAAAATTATAGAAATAGTTCACGCACACAGTTTTCTTTAATTTAAATTATGAAATTATAACTCATTTCAATTTCTAAATACCTTGACACATTTTCTCATATGAAACAGATTAAAAATATATAATAAACATTTGATAAATACTGAATTATCTGTGCATCCACCATGGAAAATTACAACAATTATCTATGCGTTGAAATTGAGAATCGAACATTACATTTTGCAATGTTTCCCGCGGCCGCGGTTAAATATGGCGGGGTTCGCGCGCGCGCCTCAGTTGTGCCCACTGCGCCTGCGCGAGAACTGTCACACCCGTTCAGAAACGCGAATGTGTAAAAGTGAAACAAAATGTATAATTATATATTATTTTTGGTTTGTTTGACTAGTTTAGCAGCTGCAGAAAATTTACGTAAGTTATTTATTTTTATTTAGATAGGCTGTACATTTTTATTGGCCACGCTGGATTAAGTATTACCGAATAGGCTATGTTAAGTTACGTAGGTACTTTTAAGCGGTGCATTGGCGCCATAATACCTATAATACTTCACACTTAACTACACTTCCGGAAGTATTGATCCATTACAAGTTAAAAGCCTCTATAGTATAACGGTAGAGTTTTCAACTGCTAAATCAAAGGTCACTGGTTCAACTAGGGATTTGAATTAATGAGTATGAATTTTAGTTTGTTAATCTGTTTTTGCGTAGAAATCCCTACAAATTCACGTTGGACTCAGTCTAATTAAAACCGCCGTCTTGGGTCTAAGTCCACAGGGTGTAAGATTTCTAAGGCATTCCTCGCACCCCGGCTGACCCTGGACTGTCTAAGGTTTCAAGACACTCTGGTGTGGGAAGCACGGTATTCCCATACGAACCCCAAGAAGATGGGCTCGCGTCTCCAGCGCTGCAGTAAACCTTTTGCGTGCAAATCAATGTTGCTATTTTTCTCCAAAACTACTCGTTCGATTTTGATTCAGATAGCAGTGTTATGGATTCGGGTTTGATTTTAATCGGAGGTTTTTAAATTACTTTTTTAAGTTTCTTGTTAGTTTTACCTATAACAGATATGAATGTGCAGTTTTCTCGGGCTGTAACTATGCATTATTATCATAACTTTTACAAAAAAAGCCTCATACTATTCTGTGCTGCGGTTAATTCATTGGTGTATTTAAAACTTTTCTTGCTTCTTATCTAGTTAATAATATAGTAGTGTCGTAGTGGTTCCCGGTGGAATAGAATAAGGTCACTCCATCCTATGATTGTCGTAGAACTTAAGGGATAGGGCTGTTTTCCCCATCCGACAGCAAACAACGGTGACGGTGTGTGAATTTTTTGGTCTCCAAACAATTTACACGTCAAAAAAAAAAATGTCACACCCACTGTCCTCTGATACCTGGTCTCTGATACCAGCGCTGTCCGCCTGCACTACAACGCGGACAGCATTATGCTGAGAGGCGGCCGTTTATTTCTACTTGGCTGTGTGTGGCAATACCCCATTTTTTAAAGTAGGTATTGTATAATTTATGATAAGTTGATATGTCTAAATATTGCCAAGTGAAATAAAAAATATTTTCTTTCTTTCTTTCAAATTGTTCGCCCCCAATTTGCGACCGAAAACCATAGTTCGCGAAATTTGGATGTTAAACTAGTTTAAAGACTGATGTATCAACGCAGAAGCTAAACTGCTGTGACAACAATCTTGAAACATGAGCAGTCTGCTGATGTCTTTTATACTGCCTCATTCCTTTACCGTACCATTAAGACCTGGAACTCCCTGCCAGCTCACGTGTTTCCTTCTTCCTATAGTCCCGGGTCCTTAAAGCGGTGTGTGAAAAGGCATCTAATGAGGCCGTCGAGCTGAGTGCCACCACTGTTAACATGGAACATGTTTACGATAGTGACACTCTTTTCGAGACTTTGCCTTTGCCTTTGCCTAGGCGAGCTGAAGACAAATTGACGTGTCCTATAAAACTGCAAGTATCAACTATTGTCATTTTTGGAAAATTTGCATGAAAAATATAATAGATACTACAGGCTTTTGTCAACTCAGTTAGCGTCAGCCTTTCAGTCTCACTGTATTGCGGCTGAACTCTGATATTTTCAGTGAAGCGACTGCCATCTAACCTCCACAACCAATTGTTGACAATACTGTAGTTCTTCTGTTAGATTAGTCAGACTTTTTTGATCTCCAATTATCCGTAACGACTGTTGTAGACGTTCGTATAGCGAGGCACGGAAATATCCACAAAAATGCAAAGATAAATTCATGTATTTTTGCACTGAGCGGGAATCGAACTCGCTTATCAGTCGCATTCTCTACCACCACACCACAGAGGCACAGAAATCTTATAAATGCTCTACCCATCACTTTATATAATGATAGAGACGTCAGTAGAATGATAAAATAAATATTGATGTCCCAACAACAGACTCATCCATCATATGAATTCAAAATTTGATATGCACCATGCGTGTGAGCATGCTTTACATTATGTAAAACTTAATCGTGGTACTGCCAGTATGCTAAAATAAATGCATTAAATCAAAGACATCAATGATTGCATACTAAATAGCAGTTTAGGACCAAAATTAAAACATAATTCGAATTCAAATCCTTTTGCTAGTGGGGGTCCCTTTCTGGGAGTGGTATTCCCTCGGATACCACCCCCGTCAGTACCGGTGGGAGATGTTATATCCTTGGTATGCCTGTCAATAAATTCAAAACCTTTGTGAAGACCACCTTATGTAAAAAAGCATACTATAGGACAGATGATTACCTTAAAGACCAAAATGTCTGGCTTGAGCATGGTGCAGGCCCCTCCTAAATTTATTATAAGTTTTTTTTTTATATACTTTAATTATCTTGACACGAGACATATGTACATTCGTCCATATTTAGTCTTAAGAACTTACTTTTTTTGTAAATTGACGTCCAGAAAATGCTACAGTGGAGTTTGTTGCGCCGTTTCTTCTCCACTGGTGCCTAGGAAGCGGTGGTAAACTTAGTTTTAAGCAGAATTTGACGTCAAAAAGCTGTAGTAGTGCTACACAATTTTGAATAAATACCTTGAGTTTGAGTTTTGATTATACCGGATTCGAAGCGACTAAAACGCACGCTGTCTGTGGATCGTTGTGTAAAGCCGAAGGTGAAATTGTTGGACATATTTCTCGCACCTCTGTAGACCTGTAAACATCCCCAAATGTCTGGCCCTCTTCAAAAGGGCGGACCACAGAGTCCCAAATTCATCTCCGGAAACGGTGAGGCGCGCGAAGATTCTGCTAGAATGATAGGTGGCTCTACTCGTCATCCTCAGGCCCGCGCTCATGGAGGGCGGAGGTCGTTCAGTGACCTCCCACCAACGACCGGGCTATATAGTCACTGCCTCCGACAGTTCTGCCCCTCTAGATTAGTGGCAATATATTGGTAAGCGTAATCTACACTATAAAAATGAATCGCTAAATGTGTTGGTAAGCACATAACTCAACAACGCCCCTACACTATTTCACCCGGCGAACTTCATACCGCCTGTTTTCCGCCCCCGTGGTGTCAGAGTGAGATCCCGTTCCCGCTGCACCCTCTGCTATATTAAGCATGTATTATAAACCTTCCTCTTGAATCACTCTGTCTATAAAAAACTCGCCTCCAAATCCGTAGCGTAGTTTTAAAGATTTAAGCATACATAGGGACGGACAGACAGCAACAGCGAGTTTGTTTAATACTATGTAGTGATTATATTCGTCACTCGAATACGGTAACGAACAACTCTCTTTTCACTCTACTCGCCCATTGATATATTCGCTCCTCGTTTTGGTAACTAATACAAAAATATTGTATTCGAAAGTCCATGTACAACTCCACGTACTTAATAATTTATCCGTTCAATTCCATCATCACACTAAACCACACACATATAATTCTCTATGCGTTAACCTATTTACTATAACGAGTATATTTTTTAACGATGTTACGAAACCATAATATTCTTTACTTTTTATTTTTCTAAGCTGAATGAGTTGGTCATGACTCATCATCATAATCATCATCGCGATATCCAAGTTGTTTCCAAAGTTAGCACTTTGGAACCCGAAGTCCGATATTTCTTCTCCGATATCTCATCTCTTGACTCAATGACATTCCAACCCCGATATGCATCCTCAATAAAATCTAGTTCATCGGTCAGCAGAACTCCCTGCCAGCTCACGTGTTTCCTTCTTCCTACAGCCCGGGTCTTTTAAGTGGGCCGTGAAAAGGCATCTGATGAGGCCGTCAAGCTGAGTGCCACCACTGTTAACATGGTACATTTACGATGGTGACCCTCTTTCAGAGACTTTGCCTTTAGCTTAACATCAGGCGAGGTGAAGTCAAATTGAAGTGTACACTAAAAAGAACTTGAATTAGAACCAAAGATCCCGACAGATCCTTTCGATACCACAGATATTTAAAAAACTTATGAGAAGAATGAACTCTGAAGAAATTACAGAGTTACAAACCGTCCATTTTGCAATTTCTTTGCCTTTTGCATGTATTTTTTTGTGAAAAGAAAGCCTCGTACCTAATTCAAATATCAATTAATTAACCTTTTGCAGTCCACTGCTGAACATAAATTCAACCCAATTGGAGGCGTAGGACCTGATCCTCCGCCTTCGAATCCAGTCTATCCTCCTAGCTACCTTATCTGGCTAGCGAACCAAAAACCTTCCATTGGATAATTCATGACCTGCAGCCAAGGACTCACTTCTCCAATGACCACCTGTAGGTCTATGACCACTTCTTCCTATTCTTATTAATTCAAATAATAATATTATGGTCACAGCACAATATAAATAAGTGGCGTAATAAACGCTGAACACACAGATGATCATGTAATGTTAATATTTCCGCGTGCACACTTGCGCAGGAGTGCATGAGATTCACTTTCACTGGTAACCAGCCCTCCACTTTTATATTGTACCAGTATAAATAGTCGACGCGAGCGCACGTAATTATGCGCGCGTTACGCACTCCACCACAGATTAGATAACAGCTACGGCTATGAAAGTACCCCATTCATCTAAAGTTACCTCGTAATAGTAGTCCTCACAATGGTAGGTATAATATCAGTTTGTTTGAAAGTACCCCATTCATCTGGTTAGCTCGTTAACCAAACACACATACAATGGCAAGCTAATCTACGCGTATAGGACTGGACAAAGAGTGAACCAACCTTTATATAGGGATCTAGGTCCCGGCATTCTTGACCTCAAGTCAGAGAAACGAGGCTTTGGGACGTGCGGATTAATAAGATAAAATCTAGTATTGGTGGATGTTAGCTTTTCAGCTGCTGTTGCACTCCGTGTAACCCTCAAAAGACACCCAAAAAACGGGTACTGCGCATTTTGTGACGTGTTAGGTGTCGGTCTTATAATCGAGAGGTCCAAAACCTCTATGCGGAGCACCATGGGCAGCGGATATGGCAGCTTAGCGTCTCTCTCCTGTTTGCCTGCCTGTCTACCTGCCTGTTTGCCAGTCGCAATCAGCTCCGCATCGGCCGGAGATGCGGAAGCTGATTGCGACTGGCAGGCTCTCCAACGTGCCTTTGTACTTCCGTAGCAAAGGGCACAGTGAAGAGCAGGCAAAGGGCGGGTTGGTTCTCTGGGACGGTGTCGGTTGAGTTCGACTTAACATAGTTGGTGTTCTTGGGAATTTTCAAGCAAAAAAGATAGGTTTACCGGATTCAAAGCAGACAGAAAAATTACTTGAATACGGTCAAACAGTAACGCAAGCTAAACTGCTTTTAACGTCTAGAAGGAAATTACTTAATAGGATACAAGATAATAATAATAAATTCAAAAAGTATGGCGTAACATCGGCATCCACTTACACAAAAATTGCAAAAGTTTACCAAGGTCACGCAATGCAACTCTCTTCATGATATCAAAGAAAGAATCTATTTTTAGCAAATATTTCTGAGTGTTACCTAACAAACTAACGAACTAGATGCTTGTATAAACATATTTGTCCTTCAGCAAGGTCAATTACGTAGTTTAAACTTAGTTGCATTCACTACGAATCATCGAGAATGCTGCCGATTTGCGATACGTGCAGAGATTTTTTATGGACCATAGAAGTTTTGAAAGGAATATTTTTAGGGATGGTATTTTTTAGGGTTCCTCAAAAGGAATAAACGGAACGCTTAGGTATAGGTTCACTTCGTTTTATGTCCATCTGTCTGTCAAGGCCTCTTTCTCAAGAATGTGTGGTATTTTTTATCGTGCGCAATATCCCCACGGATACCACCCCCACGGAGCCGATGGAGGCGGTTATCTCGGACTAGAACCGACTAAAACGCATGCCGTCTTGGGTCCTTGGTTGCCGGAGGTGAGATTGCCGAAAGCATATCTCTCGCACCCCGGCAGATCCAGGACCGTCTCTTTCGAGATGGTCCCCTTCGGGTTGTGGGGACCTCGGTGTCCCCATCTAGCCCCGGATACGGGGAGGCGCACTTTGCGCCGCCGCCGCGGCCTGCTTCTGTTAGGGTGACAGGCGGCTCCACCGGTCACCCCCAGGCCAGCGAATGAGAATTGAGTTACCTTAAGAATGTGTGGTATGGAGTTAGAATTCATACCACAGACTCAGGTCTATAACGTTTTGATACTGTGCAAAAATTATATTCCTATGTCAACGCAATCAAAATATATTGCAGCTTATGTACGGTTTAAGTTATGGAACCCTCAGTGTGCGAGTCCAATTCGAACTTGGCCGGCTTTTTTTATTATTTGAAAGAGTATTTTTCCATGGCCACCAAATCGCAATCTGATGATGGATCTGTATTTTTCGCTTACCATTACCTGTTTTTAACTCTTCAATTAATAAAGAACCAAAAATAAGATTTTTTTACATAAACATTTTTTTTTTGAGATAAAATTGTTCTTTTAGAAAATTTACAAATTCCTTGATGTCTTATCCCATCCTAAAATCGAACCCAAGACAACATTAAAGAGCTCACTACTGCTTCGCAAACACGGCATTAAAACTAAAATTATTTTATTTGCAACCTAACTTGTCTTCTTAAAGAATTGGGTATTATCCTATAGTTAAAATAAATTATCTAACCAAGCTTAAAGAGCAGTTATTGCGTAGGTTCGTATTTTATAGTTTTTATTTTTTTTAATCATCCACCCTACCTATAATAGTAACTGATTTGACTATTAAATTTTATGACGTCACTAAATATTTTTTCATACAAGTTACCTTATAACTTATCGTTGTGACGTTTAGTAACAAGTGACTAATTTGACTAGTCAGTACAAACCAATTGGTTATAATTATTTTAGTCACACAAAAAAATCCTAGAAAAAGCTCACCAACAGATTCTCTCCACAAAATCTCATTCCTGCGGGGTCACGGTTTCAATGCTGGTGCATACAAATAGCAGCTATAATATCTCTCATTGACATGCGCAGACGCACCCGACCTTGGTCAGTTAGTTGCCTGACCCCGGTACTATTGGTTCTGTGCCACTAATGGCACACGTAGTTGCCATTTAATAGATGGACATCCTTACTCCCAAACAATAAGGTTTGGAGCCTTGAAGCACTTAATATAATTGCGTTTAACATTATTTTTAAAATAATTATTACTACGCTTTTGTTTTGTTTATCGCTTAGGCGTGTGAATATCCTCTCATCCCATCCTATAGTATTTTATTTGTATTTTTTATTTTATTTTAAACGCATATTTTAACTAAACTGATATAATACTACCTATAGGATGGCAGAGGTGTATGGGCCCCATCAAACCAACTTTGTTAAGGAAATTGATGTACCTGCTCATTGATGAACCAGGTTCTGGAGGTGATGGAGTCTTTCCTAGTTTTCCATAAAGGATTAAGGGTCTTACGGATGGCCCGGGGAGACAGGCTAAAGTTACCCTAATAGAAGTTGTGGGTACAGAAAAGTTAAGTCTGACTGAAGACTTAAAATTTTATGACAATTGGGGTAGAACTGGAGATAATATGACCAAAAATCGCGTTATCTGACATCCTTCCCAGGGGAGCCACAGATTCATATTCATATTGTATTTTGAAGGTATATATCAATTTTATTGGAAGTTGGTTAATATCGACATTCATTAAATTTGCTTACATAGATTTCATTTCAATTTGTTGCATAGTTACAAGTGCAGCTACGATTACCGTGATTAATACAACCTCGGAAGGTAAAACCTCTCATGTAAACAAAACTGAGAGGTTATGGATGCAATCACATATACATATAAAGGCTCTTGTCCGTCTGCATGTTGCACAAATCATGTGAGCGAAACTACGAAGGTCGACCAGTGCCTTCTTTCACAAGACCTTTTACCAATAACACGTCGAAATATATTTGAAATAGTATTAAATGAACGTTGGGAAAGTAGGAAGGGCGTGATGAAAGTGGTCAGGGTCACCTGGTCAGGTGCACGACCAAATAGTTTGTTAGAAGGAATCACCTCCTTAAATTGACGTAGAGCACGTCAAGCCGTTGGTCTCAGTTGCCATACCAACATCTATAAATACATACATAACATAATCACATCTTTTTCCCCAGAGGGTTAGGCAGAGGTGAATTAACGCCCACATTTCACCAATCATTGCATTCGGTGCCATGTAATAGGTAGTGAGCCTATCGCCGTATTCCGGACACTATTGTTGACTTGAGCCATGCATCTGAGGCTGAGTCTGTGCTGTATATATCTGTCTGATGTTAAACAGCCCTATCCCTTAGTCGCCTTGTACGACACCGCTTGGGAAGAGATGGGGTGGCCCACATTCTACTCTGCCGGGAACCACCAACTCTAAGGCAGTTGTTTCGAGTAGTTGGACTCCGTAAAGGTCCGATACATCAGCTTAACAACAGACGAGACTCTGGTGTAGGCTTTTCTTTTGGAGGCGTTGGAAGGTCAGTCGTCAGCTCCTGGAAAAGTTGTCATAATATCAATCACAAACGATAAGCGTACCACTGGCTACAAAATGCAATCTTTAGACGAAATACGGAATTCACTATGATGAGGACGATGATGATGATTTAAGTGATAAACCAACCGACATCACCTACTAATCAGTGCATCTGATAAGAAATGGACGAGGCTCTGATAGGAATCGCTCAAATAGGTAAATAGAATTGGAAATAAGAAATGGTAAATATCGGATATAGTACCAAGTACTTTCGCGACGAGAGTTGGGACCAGACTAACGCTAATGTCTAGTGCACAAAATGCTGACTCTGCACAGTCTGCATGCAGGACGGGAAGCATCGGGCTCTTTCGCCAACATTTGGGATCCGTAACAGCTCGATCAAATTTAAAATGGATCTCAGGCCCGAAAGTGTAGGTTAATTTTAGAGGCAATTGGTTAATCGTTGTGCGGGTGATGATTAAATCTGTGGTTGGTCTCTTACTAGGCCTTGGCAATGTTTATATTCACTATCTATTGCATAAGAACATGATCACCATTCTTAACGTAGGTATATTGGTTCCACGTAATTTGCTGTTCATATTAAAATTCCGAACACGATTCAGAGAGGAAAAACTAGTGATTAGTGTTGCAATATCAGTGCAATATCATCAGACTACTACAAAAAAATATATTGAAAGATGGCGGCTTCTGTGGTGTGGTAGTAGTGCACGCGACTGCCAAGCAGGAGGCGCGGGTTCGATTCCCGCTCAGTGCAAATATTAGTATGAATATGGCTATTTACATTGGTCTGGGTGTTTCTATGTATAACATGTATGTATTTACAAAAAAAAGTATCTAGGGGAAGGTGGTATGAGATGATCCTTTTCAACCTTCTCCATCTTCTTCATCTTCATCTTACGCATCCGAAGCTTTCAACTTGAAGTCTGGGATCCGCTTCACCAGTCTAATGCGGATTTGGCTAAACTTCGATATTTTCTGTGAAGCGATTGCCATTTGACCTCCACAACCCAAAGGCACAGACCAGTTGTTGAATTTTTGAGGGCTCCAACTAGTAAATACTAACTAGCGACTGCCATAGACTAACCGGGACCGACGGCTTAACGTGCTCTCCGAGGCACGACTAGAACAATGCAAAATACCCATATTCAAGCATACAAATATTTGAATTGAGTGGGGATCGAACCCGCATTTTCTGCCTACTCAACCAATTGCAATTAAAAATAAGACAAAAAACCACATCAAAATCAGTAGGTACAGTGTAGTTTTTGCATGAATCATCATGAAAACATACGAATTCTAAAAATATATTTTTGAGTTGAAACATTAATTTCATAACCTAAATATTTTCTTTAAATACCTTCAGTAAAAGACACGACTACTTTACAATTATAACTATAATAGTATAGATTATATGTATAAAATATAATTAAATCAAATCAAATCAAATCAAATTTATTTAATAATCGTTGTACAGTTATTTTACATGGTTTCTTAATCTATCATGCGTTGTTACATTGTGCATAAATGGTTATCTTACGTATGTATATTTATTTGTGCGGTTTAGTGTCTTACATAGGTCTTTACTAAGGGATATTATCTAAATTGTGCCTGAACTAGGTAGTCCTGTGCTTCAGGCTTCAAGTGCAGACTAATAATAATTCTAAGATACTATTACAGGTACAACTAATTACTATGAATACAATACAATGCTATAGTGACTTGCTACGGTTAGCCACAGTTATGTCTAAATAAGCAACTTAACACTAATTATTTATTTTAATACAGAGATTAACTCCTCTGTGTCACCGTAGGACAATCTTTGGAGGACATTCTTCACGACTCGTTTACAAGACACATAATTTAGAGGATAAATGCTTGTTATAGCGTTTATCCTTGACCAACTTGATGGTATAATTCCACTGCAGCTAAATTGTGAGGTAACTGCTGACCTTGTACTGAATAGCTGGCGTGCAGATGTGACAATATCTTCGTGTAATGCGAATATCGGCAATGAAAGGCAACAGATTAATACATGCCTGGATTAAGTGTCAAGTAATGTTCGCCAGGTCGTGATTTGGATGGGTGACAGTGGCGTAAAGCAATTGCTAGCGACTTAAGTGAGATAGTCAGGGGTCACGGATTTGAATCCTGCGCAATCCATACTTTATACGTATAATATCTATCTGTCTGTTAAGCTTTCACGCTTAAACCGATTTTGAAGAAATTTATAAAGTAACTAGCTTTTGCTCGCGGCTTCGCCCGCGTGGATGTCGGTTATCGCGACAATACATTTTTACTAAGTTTCTAACTATGAAAATGACGAACTTTCCAAACAAACGTTTATCACCTATTTTACCTTCTTAGTAGGTAAATTTTGAAAAATGCTGATACACGTGTTCATTTATTTCTTAAAAGAGACAGGTTTATGAAAATTAGTGCATCTAGCTCTGAAAATAACGGACTTTCATACAAACTTCCATCTCTTATTACCCCTTTAGTAGCAGAATTTCCAAAAATCCTTTCTTAGTGGATGCTTACATCATAAAATGCATCTACTGTCAAAATTTCAAGTTTGTAGGTCCAGCGGTTTAGGCTCTGCGTTGATGAATCAGTCAGTTAATCAGTCAGCCAGCCGGGGCAAGTATGTGTATCTATAGATGAACTAGAGCTTGAAAAAGGACATAAGCCACCTATTATTGCTAAAAAAGTCGAAGGGGTTTAAATAGGGTTTATGAAGATAGCCTGACGAAATTCGGTCCACAGATTATACATTTGGAAAGGACATATCTAGGCTATGTTTTTTCTTCTGACCGTGTGCTCGGACCCCACGAATACCTAACGTTTCGACCGCATCAATCATTAATCAATCAATTAAACCTATTGCAGTCCACTGCTGGACATAGGCCTCTCCCAATATTGGGAGGCTTTGGCATACCGTTTCCACGCTGGCCAGACGGGTTGGTACAGGGTTTTATTTCGAGTATTCTCTCTTCTCTCGCAGTGATATCATCTGCGTATTTTCCATTAGTCGTCTTATACTAGGAGATGGGAAAATCGAATGAGATGGGGTCGTTATAGCTACCTATTCTTTGCCGTCAACCACATGGATCAATAATTCAATCAATTAAGTAGCCCATTGGTGTCCACTGTTGAACCTAGGTCTCTCCCAATGTTGGGATTATTGGGAAGCTTTGGCCTACTGTTTCCACGTTGGCTAGACGGAAATATACAAATTCAAATTCAAATTCAAAAATACTTTATTTTGCATATACCATTAAATCGGCACTTACAACTAATACTAGTAAATGGACCACCGGTTCGAAACGCGGCCCAGACCTGAGAAGACTCCGGCAAGAAACTCAGCGGGCATTCTTTTTTTGGTCTATTTACAAAACATTTACTTAGCCTAAAACTTATGGTCTAGATACAATGTGTTGCTTGAGTAGCATAGCTGAGCGAACAGCTCATTTCCAAGCTTGTTTATCGTTTAAATATTCTTGAATTTTATAATCGCCTTTCTGGCACAGTTTGCTCTTTACTGTATTTTTAAATTTATTAACACTTAATGCTCATTCAAACATGCGAACTTTTTCCTTACAGGGAGAATGCCTTGACCAACCTGCTACTGGGCTTCCGAAACACGCCCGATGTCATGCAAATTTCCCTTCTATTTTATGCGGCTTTAATGCGACGACGGTTAAAAAGGAAAATTTTAATAACATCGGGCGTGTTTCGGTAGCTTAGTTCGTCAAGGCATTCCCCCTGTAAGGGAAAGATCGCGGATTTGAGTCCCGCCCGAGAAGTTTATTTTTTTCTTATGTATTCGATTTGTATAGTTAGCATACTGAATGCTACGTAAGACTTGACTGTGAAATAAAATCCACTATCGGCCCCCAGGGGCCGAGTGGAAACTATGGTTAGGGGTCCAATGGACACATTATTTATTGGGGGTCGAGGGGTCGAGAGTGGACTAAACGTAAAATTCATTCTAATTCATTATTTCTATATTCGTTACAGCCGAAGAGTTCATCAGCTGTAAGCAGAGCGACCCTAAACTAAACGAATGCTTGAAGGCTGCCATCCCTGATGCGCTGAGGAAGATGAAAAAAGGTGAGTTGAGGCACAGAATAGGTAATGTGGAGGGGTGGGTCCTACTGCGACTGCTACATGCTACATATGTGGTCAGAATAGTGATAATTATATTAAATTGAATGATTGTCACAATAAATTGAAAGATGTCAATAATTAATTGTAATTGACATAAAATACCTACAATTGGCATAAAATTTACAAATTAAAATTGGCATGAATTACCTACAATTGGCATAAAACTGACTCTTTAAAACTGGCATAAATTAAATTGACATAAATTAAAATTGATAAAATTAAAATTGATAAATTAAAATTGGCATAAATTAAAACAGGTATAAATTATTGACATACCATCGCACATTTGATATTGTTTTTCTAAATTATTCTATTAATTTCATAACAACTACCTACCTTTAAAATATCCTTGAAGATAATAATTTTATTTATTTGTTGAGGTTAACAGATAAAATTAATAGTGCATGTTAATTTGTACGTTTTAGTGTTAATTATAACCGAATTGTTTAAATTCTTTTGTTTTGTTTTCTTTATTGATGACTTACGAATTACGGATATATTTCTTATGTAATTGTTTTGATAATTTCGATAGTAATTAGGTTTATCGAATAAAAAATAAATAAATAAAAGAGTGTCTTCTGGCAAGATCGATTGCATAGTTCGATGAATCGCACGAAGAGGATTTAAAAATCCGCATTGTTCGATCGATCATCTGAACTACGAGCTGCCATTATAGGTAGGGAGGCCACGCCGCTAATATTGTAGTTACTCGAGCGTCGCAAAAACCTATTAGAGTTGGCAGTTTAGATGATAGAAAGAATAATGGTATATACAGTTTCCACTTTTAGTGGTGGAGGAAGTGTGGTATACATAACATAATAATAAATAAATACATATATTATCATCTATCTGTTAATTAAAGTTTTGTATTACTTTAGTCTTATTAAATATTTTTCAGTTCTTCTACTTTGTTTAACTCTTAAATAAATATAATAAGACCTCGTTCGAGTAAATACAGATATATCTTTGTAAGCTTCCCACGCCGTTAGGTAACACTTAAATCGCAAGATTTTCAAAATAGACACTTGTTAGCTAGTAACTAACCTACCTTATCTTAATCTGACGCGTAGGTATAAATTCGTAGAACAAATTTACTCTTTTTGCATACCCACCCATTTTGATGCATGCCTACTCTACTGGCTGCAGGAATTTGTCAATATGTAACTAGGCTCTCCTAGCTTGATCTGACGCGCTCGAGTTACTGCCGAATTTCCTTCTACGCATGCCCTGCTATTATTTAAAGGTACACAATGTCAATAGAACGAACAATATTTTTAAAATCCTCTTCTTGCGATTAATCAAAGTAGGTATGTTACCGGATTTTAAAGGCGAAAATAAGCCTCCATGATGATGAATCTATAAATTGGTGGATTCAAAATTCAAAATTCAAAATTCAAAAATTCAAAAATAATTTATTTTGCATAGACCATTAAATCGGCACTTACAAAACGTCAACATAAAGTAAATATTAAATACTAACTAATACTAGTAAATGGACCACCGGTTCGAAACGCGGCCCAGACCTGAGAAGACTCCGGCAAGAAACTCAGCGGGCTTTTTTTTTTTGGTCTATTTACAAAACATTTACTTAGCCTAAAACTTATGGTCTAGATACAATGTTTTGCTTGAGTAGCACAGCAGAGCGAACAGCTCATTTCCAAGCTTGTTTATCATTTAAATATTCTTGGATTTTATAATAGCCTTTCTGGCACAGTTTGCTCTTTACTGTATTTTTAAATTTATTAACAGGTAAATCTCTGATTTCATTAGGAAGCTTGTTAAAAAAGCGAATACAGTTGCCCTGGAAAGAATTACTTATTTTATGGAGTCTGCTATGACAAACTACAAGATTGCTTTTATTTCTAGTATTTATATTGTGCCTGTCACAAAGTCTTGGAAATTTTGCAATATTTTTCCTGACATACATTAAGTTTTCGAAAATGTATTGTGACACTACGGTTAGAATATTCATCTCTTTAAACTTATCTCGGAGGGAGACTCTTGGGCCCAAATTATAAATAGCTCGCACAGCCCGCTTTTGCAAGACAAATATCGTGTTTAAATCTGCGGAATTACCCCAAAAGAGAATTCCGTAGCTCATAATACTATGAAAATAGCTGAAATAAACTATTCTAGCCGTATCCACATCTGTTAAATTCCTAATCTTTTTTACAGCATAGGAAGCTGAGCTTAATCTACTAGCTATTTTTTCTATATGTGAACCCCACTGAAGTTTAGCGTCAATACTCAAACCTAAGAACACTGTCGATTCCGCAAGGCTCAACAATTGTCCATTGAGTTGTACATTGGTTTCTACCTGTGCAACATTAGGCAGAGTAAATTTAATACATTTAGTTTTATTCTCATTAAGGCAAAGATTATTTATATTAAACCAATGGACCAC
Source organism: Eilema sororculum (assembly GCA_914829495.1). Classification (NCBI taxonomy): domain Eukaryota; kingdom Metazoa; phylum Arthropoda; class Insecta; order Lepidoptera; family Erebidae; genus Eilema; species Eilema sororculum. The sequence continues at coordinate 1,142,493 of OU618536.1, forward strand.
TATTTTGATTGCACCATTCACTTCGTCATAATTATCGTGTTGCCTTTTAATTTTGAAAATTAACGAAGTATCGTCAGCAAATAAAATAATACTATTATTGTCCCTTACATAGTAGGGAAGGTCATTTATGTAAATTAGAAATAAAAATGGTCCAAGTATCGAACCCTGCGGAACGCCCAACGAAACCACAGATCCTGCTGAACATGTACCGTTAACATCGACCCTCTGAATTCTATTGTTCAAATATGAAGTCAGAAGCTCGAGAGCCTTGTTCCTTATTCCGTAATGTTCTAATTTTCTGATTAATGTGTCATGGTGAACGCAATCGAAGGCCTAGATCACACATTAGAGTTCCATCCACCCTGTGCTTTCCTATAAAGGCACAAAAAACGCGAACCTTCTGTTGTAACGTGTCTGAGGTCATGATAAGTACCGGTAAGGGTGAGGCTCCACTTGTGCGTTGCGCTGCGTTGCATTGCGTCAATCAGTATCATTCTTAGAATGTAATCAAATAAAATTATCGCAATGAGAGAAATTCCTATTTCTAAGAATGATCCCGCTCAATATAGACTCGCTTTCGATCCTGTAGAAACCTTCTAATGTCCTTCTTGAAGAACCCCATATTGTAGTCGCTTGGGAAAACAGCAGCAGAAAACACAATAGTTCTCAGTGTGAAGCTATTATTCTGTACGTACAATTCCAGGTATCCCATCCCTCACGGTGCCTCCGCTGGAGCCGCTGCACGTGAATGTTATCAATGTAGACTCCGGTTCGGGACCGGTGCGCATCTCGCAAAACTACAGGAAGATCAAGCTTTATGGCCTGACGGGAACTATAATCACTGCTTACAAGTAAGTTTTTGGCTAGTTTTTTTATTGATCAAATTTTATTGATAAATTTTATATACTATCCACATAAAGACCTTAGTCCTGATTGCATCCGAGACCAGGGTGCCGAGAGCTCAGGGTTTGCCTTCCGGCTCTTCCTCCTCCACTTCGCACGATCTTGGCGTCCAAGGTAGTGAGACCGTTTGCACGCATGTCACCCTTCACGACGCCAAGCCAGCACTTCTTAGGCCTACCCTTTATACCTGGATCCGGTGGGGGCGCCATTACCAGGCATTTGCTACCCACGTAGCTGCCGTAAATCTTATTATGTTATTACGCCTCCGTGGCGTGGTGGTAGTGAACGCGACTGCCACGCAGGAGGCGCGGGTTCGATTCCCGCTCTGTGCAAATATTTGTATGCATGAATATGGCTATTTGCATTGGTCTGGGTGTTTCTATGTATAATATGTATGTATTTACAAAAAAAAAAAGTATTTAAGTATGTTTATCCGCATTCTAGATTCCATAACACAAGCTAGTTAAGCTATGCTTACCATGGGTCTAGATAGCGTTGTGTAGAATGTTGAGAAAAAAAAAAAATTGCAATAGTGTCAGTCTGAATTCATCAGCAGGTTGATCAAAAGATGCTACGCAGTGGGTAAGGAAGAAAGTCTTTTTAAAGCAGCTTTGATTAAACACAGGGTGTCTCCCAGTGGCAAAGGGTGAACTTTTTTAAAAAGGTAGCCGTTGGATATTTGCGGTTTAAATGTAAGACATCTCTATCACGCTTCCCTTTACAGAACAAGCCACCAGGAATCGGGTTATAGGGTTATACTCGTAGGTGGTGAAGGGAGATAATTCCACAGTTTAGTCGCGCGTAGGATGTAGTTCCTTTCACACCGCACGGTGCGCACCGTTTTCGGATGCATACATACACTTATTTAGCAACTCGTATTTTATTTCTTTCCGATTTCGTAATTTTCCTAGCCCACCCCTATCTCTTTTCCTGTTTCAGTATTTTACAGACTGCGTTAGCTAGATTCAACAATTAACATGTAATATTATTTCTTTTCCAGAGCTGACTTAAAGAATTACAGACTGAGAACAGACTCCATCACACCGAAGATGGAATTCGTGGCGGACTATTTAATGAGCGGCAGAATTTTGTTACTGCCCATACAGGGAAAAGGTTTAGCGAATATCACTATGGGTGAGTACAGCGCCATCTAGGAACGAGTAGCAAAACTTATAAGTATTCTGAGGTTCCAACATCAGAACAAAAAAAAATGCAGGATGTGTGTGTTTTGTCATTCATCGTCTTCTGGCCTTTTCTCAACTCAGTTGGGACCAGTTTTCTAATCGAACTGCGATATTTTCTGGAAAGCAACTGCCACCTAACTTCCATAACCGATTGGCAATATATAAAAAAAATCTGACTTTTTAGGGCTACAACTATCCTTATCGACTGCCATAGATGTTCTGTCCGAGTCTCCCTCATCGATCTTCTCTCGTCTTTCTTCATCGTAAAAACCTACTAAGGTTATGAGGCAGTTCATGTGAGCTCCACCACAAGTTGAACTTGACCTGCTGATTGACAGACGAGTCTCTGATGCAAACTTTGTTCCCTAAGTTGGAAGGTTACATGGCTACTACTCACATATAAGCCAATGGTAATAAATGTCAAGGAGAAATAAGCGAACATACCTCGAACCACAAAATAGAAATTTCGAATACAATCAAGATTGGTGTCCAGATGAAGAACAAGAGTTCTGTTTAGATGATAAAATATGCCGTTAATTCATTTATTTAATTTCCAGTGAACTTAGTAGTAAAGCACGATCTAATAGGCGAACCGTTGGTGAAGGACGGACAGACGTACATGCACATCCGGGACTACAGGGTCAAATTCATCCCGGAGAGGGTGGAACTGTACTTCACCAATCTCTTCAATGGAGACAAGTTACTCGGAGACCAAATGAACGCGTAAGATGCTTTTAATAATATTTCTCGGATAGGAGCAAATGTAGTAGTAAATAAGGAACAGGAAGAAAAACCTTACTCGAAGAGCTGGTCACCACCAGCTCTTCGTGAAGAATGGACAGACCACACCACGTATTTGGATAGGTAAGATAGTAGCATCATCATCATCATTTCACCCATAGGAAGTCCACTGCTGGACGTAGGCCTCCCCTATAGATCTCCAATAAGACCGGTCGGAAGCGGCACGCATCTAGCGCGTTCTCGCGGCCTTAATGAGGTCGTCTGTCCACCTTGTGAGTGGATGTCCTACGCTGCGCTTGCCGACACGTGGCCTCCACTTGAGAACTTTTCGACTTCATCGGTCATCAGTCCTCCGTGCTATGTACCCTGCCCACTGCCATTTCCTTTAGGTGCATGTGGTCCATATTATCATTTCGTCTAAAGTATCAAAAGGTCCATAGTATTATAAGGTCTACAGTATCATTTCGTCCATATTATCATTTCGTCTACAGTATCAAAACGACCAGAGTATCTATAGTGCGTCAAGAAAGTCGTGAAATTAATGTTGGAGGAACTAAAATTTTTCCTTGTACTTGCAACACTCAATAACTGCCAAACTGACTAATCAGTTGTCAATACCAAGGCTCGTTGGAAACGTTTCGTATATTATTTACGTGTATTTAATTACTGTTCATAGGATAACAGTTTTGAGTGTAAAAATGAATTGATATGTGAATAATAGTTGTGCGAAACGTGTCGTATTCAAAGTATTTCAGGGATATAGTATGAAACACGGCAGAAGTTCAAGACGGCAAGCTGCTTCCCGACTTTGACGATTTTGATGGCCAAAATGCTAAACTAACCAGTACGTACATATACTTTAATGTTAAACAAGGTATGGAAAGTGTAATCTATTAAAAATTATATAATTTGAGTGAATATTTTGTGTTTCAAAGCATTGTTTTCATTTATTGTGGTTATGTCAAATTGTCAATATCCTACGATTATAACAAATCATAGTGCATTACTTTGACGTTTTTGAACATTCTTGATCTAGGTAATTTGTATTAACCACTAAGGCCCAAACTAATTAAAAAATACTCGAGGTATGAATACAGCTGTATTTATCCAGGACGTTTGTATTTGTTTCAGATTTTCAAAAGTACATTTCAAGACGTATCATTTCAGTATGATGATATTGCCAGTGAGTCGGAAACTATCGAAGATAAAATAATTACTCATGGAGTTACAAGCAGCATTTCAGGTGTTCAATACTCATACCAATAAACTATTGTTATAAAAGATTATTGTTTTAATTTTTTAATACTATATATATATCGTGAAAATTTCGACTGTCAAGCCATCACGGTTCATGACAGACCTTAGTGATAGGGTCCCGTTTTTTTTCTTTAGGTGTGCTTTAAGTAAGGTATTGCTCAGGATATGTATCTTGGACCTAAAATGTGGTCAGCAGCGGTGGACGAGCTCAAAGTCACCAAGCATAGATTATTACAAAACAATTGTCGTTTGTCTCGCAATTTATTAGGTGCAAGACACGTGTCCCGAGGTATAACCTAAAAAAGTCCGACACGTCGTGTCCTCGTACTTGGGGTCCTCAACTAATTACCGAGGGAGGTGTTAGGTTAAAGAAATAAGGCATTTCCCTCGCACCCCAGTTACCTTTGCCCGTAGCGAGCCTATAGGGCTACCTATAGGCTCGCTACGGGTCCCTGTGACTAGCAGAGGACATAGAGGTTAGATGAGGACCCCATGCTTCCCACACCAAAGAGGGCCAACTTAAAACCGTATATCGCCAAAGGTAACTGGGGTGCGAGGGAAATGCCTTATTTCTTTAACCTAACACCTCCCTCGGTAATTAGTTGAGGACCCCAAGTACGAGGACACGACGTGTCGGACTTTTTTAGGTTATACCTCGGGACACGTGTCTTGCACCTAATAAATTGCGAGACAAACGACAATTGTTTTGTAATAATCTATGCTTGGTGACTTTGAGCTCGTCCACCGCTGCTGACCACATTTTAGGTCCAAGATACATATCCTGAGCAATACCTTACTTAAAGCACACCTAAAGAAAAAAAACGGGACCCTATCACTAAGGTCTGTCATGAACCGTGATGGCTTGACAGTCGAAATTTTCACGATATATATATAGTATTAAAAAATTAAAACAATAATCTTTTATAACAATAGTTTATTGGTATGAGTATTGAACACCTGAAATGCTGCTTGTAACTCCATGAGTAATTATTTTATCTTCGATAGTTTCCGACTCACTGGCAATATCATCATACTGAAATGATACGTCTTGAAATGTACTTTTGAAAATCTGAAACAAATACAAACGTCCTGGATAAATACAGCTGTATTCATACCTCGAGTATTTTTTAATTAGTTTGGGCCTTAGTGGTTAATACAAATTACCTAGATCAAGAATGTTCAAAAACGTCAAAGTAATGCACTATGATTTGTTATAATCGTAGGATATTGACATAACCACAATAAATGAAAACAATGCTTTGAAACACAAAATATTCACTCAAATTATATAATTTTTAATAGATTACACTTTCCATACCTTGTTTAACATTAAAGTATATGTACGTACTGGTTAGTTTAGCATTTTGGCCATCAAAATCGTCAAAGTCGGGAAGCAGCTTGCCGTCTTGAACTTCTGCCGTGTTTCATACTATATCCCTGAAATACTTTGAATACGACACGTTTCGCACAACTATTATTCACATATCAATTCATTTTTACACTCAAAACTGTTATCCTATGAACAGTAATTAAATACACGTAAATAATATACGAAACGTTTCCAACGAGCCTTGGTATTGACAACTGATTAGTCAGTTTGGCAGTTATTGAGTGTTGCAAGTACAAGGAAAAATTTTAGTTCCTCCAACATTAATTTCACGACTTTCTTGACGCACTATAGTTGCCAACTTCATTACACTGAAATCTAATTCTTGGAAAATACAAAATTTTTGTGAAGTTTCGACCGACTATTCCAAATTAATATTCATTCAGCCTTCACCATTATTCGGTTTTGTCTTTTCGTACCAAAATTTACACATGCTCTGTGTTCAACTCAACTTTTTAAATGTTTGTCTCTTTTAGGTCGTGTGGATAGGGTGTTGCAAGACACCCTATGCAAAATTTTAAATATAAATTTGAACGACCGAGTGTGGCTTCAGGCGTCCCTTCCAGTTCGCCTAGGCGGCCTCGGCGTTCGCAAAATTGCAGATGTAAGTATGCCAGCATTTCTGTCCTCGGTCTATGGCACTGAAGAATTAGTCAGGAAAATTCTATCTCCTTCACTGGTTAGTTCGGATGTGCCAGGTAAGGCCGAAGCATTAAATGCCTGGAAAATGACTTGTCCAAATGTCGCCATGCCCGCCAACCCATCTTCTCAAAGGCAATGGGATGAGCCGCTCTGTTTTGGTGTTAAAAAACTTTTAGTAAATACAGCTACCAGTGCTGCGGAGCGTGCTCGCCTTTTGGCTGTGGGGGAGTGGGAATCTGGTGTTTGGCTCCAGGCACTTCCTTCGCCCAACATTGGTACAATGTTGGACGACACAACATTCCGCATCGCGACTTGTTTACGTTTGGGTGCACCGTGCGTTTCTCCGCATCGATGTCTATGTGGAGAAGCAGTCGATTGCCTTGGACATCACGGATTATCTTGCAGCAGGAGCGCAGGCCGCATGTCTCGTCATGCCAATATTAACGACATTATCCGTCGGGCTCTCGTCACCGCCGGCGTGCCAGCTATACTTGAACCTGTTGGCTTGGCGCGCGACGATGGCAAGAGGCCGGACGGTATGTCGTTGATGCCTTGGAAGATGGGCAGGCCTTTGGTGTGGGACGCAACGTGTGTCGACACTCTGGCGCCTTCCCATCAACAATTGTCATTTGTCTCGCAATTTATTAGGTGCAAGACACGTGTCCCGAGGTATAACCTAAAAAAGTCCGACACGTCGTGTCCTCGTACTTGGGGTCCTCAACTAATTACCGAGGGAGGTGTTAGGTTAAAGAAATAAGGCATTTCCCTCGCACCCCAGTTACCTTTGGCGATATACGGTTTTAAGTTGGCCCTCTTTGGTGTGGGAAGCATGGGGTCCTCATCTAACCTCTATGTCCTCTGCTAGTCACAGGGACCCGTAGCGAGCCTATAGGTAGCCCTATAGGCTCGCTACGGGTCCCTGTGACTAGGGACTCCCACTGCGGCCCTTAATTTAATGGAGAATGTGTGGGTTGTTTGTGAATGTAGAACTGTCTACGGATTAGAAGATGACGTGACGACGGACGTGCAGTGTGTGATCTAGTCAGTCTGTGATCACGGCTGGTTAATCTGGTCGAAACTTCAAGTAATTCAACCGTACCATAATCGTGTCAATTTCTGTTAACATTATTTTCGGTTCCATATTTTTTTTTTATACAGGGCACGTCAATTTGACTTCACCTCGCCTGATGTTAAGCAAAAGGCAAAGTCCCGGAAAGAGGGTCACCATCGTAAACATTTACCATGTTAACAGTGGTGGCACTCAGCTTGACGGCCTCATTAGATGCCTTTTCACGCCCCGCTTAAAGGACCCGGGACTGTAGGAAGAAGGAAACACGTGAGCTGGCAGGGAATTCCAGGTCTTAGTGGTGCGGCATAGGAATGAATCACTGAAACGCTTGGTTCTAGCAGGTATACTCTGCACCGTAAATGGATGGCATCTTAGCCCTGCACGTGTCGTCCTGTGAAGGAAAGGGGAGGGTGGGACTAATTGGAAGAGTTCGTCAGAACATTCACCATGGTAGTGGTATGGGTAATGGACTGCTGAGATGAGGTCTCGGGTTCGATCCCAGGTTTACCATGGCACACACCAATGACTTTTCGATGCTTTTCGAAGTAATGTGTGTATTTATCGCAGGTTTATAAGTGCCCGGTTAATGGCAATAGGCTCGCCACCAATTACATTGGGACCTAAACATAAACTGGCAAAATGTGGGTGCTAGCACCTCTGCCTACCGCTTCGGGGAATACAGGCATGAGTTTATGTTATATGCATATATGATGTAAATAAAAGTAAAAAAAAATTACTGCCGTGATTCATTTTTCACTTTCATTTATTTATTATCTATATAGGTATGTAGTATATTTAACTTTATACCATAAAAAACAACAGATCAAGACTGTTCAGTTGTAGTATGACAGGGATACCAGATTAAGCGCAGCAACGCCACCCTCAATTTTCACGACTTTCTTGACGGGCTATAGTAGTAGTTGGACTATGAACAAAACTTTTTGGTTGGACTACAAAACCCTACACACTTTACTGGCCGTTTCAGTTTTAGATGACTTATATGAATGACATTGTGTCTTGTCAGTGTAATAATAATATATTATTTTCCTCGTGTCTATCTATATCACATGAACTGGTTTGTGTTGTAATTATGGCCGGATTTAAAATTATTGTAAATCAAAGGGGCAATAAAACTTTAATTCGTGGTGGGTTTCGTTACAATGTTAGTGTAAAAAATAAGGGCGGGACTGTACTATGGAGATGTGCAAATAGACTAGAATGTTCAGCTACCATTACAATAAAAAACGAAAATGAAATAATACGCGAAATACCTCACATTTGTAAAAGTGATATTGTAAAAAATTAAGTTGCCGTAGTAAAACATGAATGTAAGAAGGAGGTGTGCAAAAATCTAGGATCGGTACAATCAATATTTGAAAATAAATTTGAAAAGTTGAAGATGAAAGGCGAGCAATATATATATGAAATTCCTTCCTATGAAGGTTATAAAAATACATTGTACCGATCAAGAAAAAAATATTTAAACACGGAAAACCTTAAATTTGAACATTTAAAAGACGTGAATATACCGAGAACATTAGCTGAAGGCTTTTTAGTCTGTGATGACGGTGATGATGAAAGAATTTTGGTCTTTTGTTCTAAAATATGAAGAAAAATTGTAAAAGACAATAAAAAAGATTTTTATGCAGACGGCACATTCAAATGTGTTCCGAAACCGTTTTACCAGTTGTATAGTTTGCATGTAGATATGAAATCAACTGTTTTGTCAGTCAACGTGTACCCTATAATTTACGGGTTATTGCCAAATAAAACCGAGGCAACATATATACGTTTCTTTCACTTAATTAAAGAAAAACTGGGAGTTAATATTTCCAAATTCAAATCTGACTACGAGCGAGGCCAAATTAAGGCAGTAAAAAACGTTTTTCCAGATGTTGTTGTATCTGGTTGCTTTCACCATTATTCCGATGCAATATGGAAAAAAGTAAGGATATTGGGCTTGATTGTACAAGAGATGGCAGGTATATAACCTGGTCGTTATAATACTATGGACCTTTTGATACTTTAGACGAAATGATAATATGGACCACATGCACCTAAAGGTGCCATTTCAACTACAACTAATCCGCTGGGCTATGTTGGTAACCTTGGTTCTTCAACGGATCTCCTCATTTCTGATTCAATCTCGCAAATAGTAGCATGCTATTAGTGTTATTAGCTGATAAGAAGCATTCCCTCTGAAATGATGTGCCGATGGTGAAAGATGGACTGACGTAAGTCTGTATCAGATAGATTTTGATCTACTTAAAATTATTTTAATACCTTGGTATCCCCTTCCTGTTAACTAATTGTTCTAATATTTGGCACACACCTTTAGTTTTTACAGTACAGTTTGAATCAATAAAACAGTTTAATGTACTCAATGATCTTAATACCATCTTTAAGACTTTGTAGTTATGATAGATCCGATACTGACTGTACATGCATTTCCTCGAATTCAGAGTGAACAAGCTGCTCGGATATAGGTGATATGTATGAACAAAAAGCCTCATTTGGATCATCATCGTCATCATCCTTTGGTCCTTTTTTTCGAGAACGACTTTCCAGTCTAACTTACTGTAATGCAGCTTAACTTCGATTTCTGTTCATCGCTGCATTCCTTCGGTCACTCCGCGACTCATTACCAAAAAGGCTCATAACGGTGACATTTACCAAAAGGTACACAAAGTATGTAAAAGGTACAGGTAAGTGGACATGTAAAAATGCAATGCTCATGATCAAGGACATGAACAAGGACAAGAACATCGACCAAAGACAGAAGCAAATGACGGATGGTTGGGTATGTCTACCCCGAAGGAAAAAAGAGTCAGTTATGTATCATGTATATATGTATGTATGAATGTATGTCCAACTGTATAAATCTGATGGTAGTTTCAGTCTCCCGAAAGTGGTAGCATTACTACATTTATCCGGCTATGTTTGCTAAAAACGGTGACTTCAACACTGCCATCTATTGTCGAATAGCAAAAACTTAAACATCTATTTTTCAGATTCCTCAACCAAAATTCGGACCTCGTGTTCAGTGAACTAAAAGACTCTTACGAGAAAGCACTTAGCTCAGTGTTCAAGAATGTTACAAATGAAATCTTCGACAAGGTGCCAATGAACAAAATATTCCTAAAAGATTAAGTTACTGTGAAGATTTTTTAGGTCTAAGAAGGAACAAATTAATCGTGTAGGGATAAAAGATGGAATATGAAACTATGAATGTGGTATTTATTGAAGCTGCTTTAATTAGACTGTATAGAAATAAAACTTGTGTAGTATTAATAAGTAAATAATTTTATTTTGTACAAAATGTTGTTTTACTGTTATGAATCTTTGAGAACCTTTTTCTACTGAAACTACAAATTATAAGTACATGTTTAATTTTTGTGACTTATTACAGAAACATTTTGAAACGTTTTACCGAAAAAAGTGATAACGAAACAATTTTGTGTAGTGATAATATTTGAATTTTATACCAGTATTGAAAATTTAGCACCGCGCCATCTATCCATTAATATTGGAAACATGCCGAAAGCAATATATTTAGTGTAGCGCCATCTATTAGCGTGTAGTGGCACTACATCAAATATAGTACTTTTTGTATGATGCATCACCCGGTTTGTAATGGCGGAGGAGCTCTTTTTCTGACTTGATGGGTCTGTCATTGAACTCCACCTCACTGGACTCTTCAGCCTCCCGCTGACGTTGGATTAGTTCAGCATTTTGAATACAGACTGGCTTGCAGTAGATCTCGTTAATCACAACAACTAAAAAAATAAGATATGTTACTCTAGGATTCACTTCACGACATTTTCCATAACTATAAGGCCCATCACACACTGTTGACTTGCCAGCGAATCAGTCTACAACGACTGTTAAGTTTCATTACTTCAAATAGGTGTCTACGCACTTAGTCGCCAGTAGCTTGCCTCTGTTTTAGTCGGGAAGAGATCGAGTCAACAGTGCGTGATGGCTATGGTAATATACTATACCCCGTCCATCATATTATTGTATTTTAGACAGATGGAAGTAGTGATTGCATGAAAATTTAAAATATCGACAAAGGTAAAAACCTCGACTAAAAAAATTATTAATCGATAAATGAAAATAGTATGATAAATATATGATTTCATGTAGAATTATAATATATTATCTTTATGTACATAATAATAGAGCAGTAGATATTTCGTGTCTATACCTACAATTTACAAATGTATTATAAAACGATTGTGGGCCATAACGCACACGCTAATCTCCGAAACAAAACAAATGACTTCTAGAATAATATTCCAACAAACTGATTTCCTGGTATTTATTGAAGAATTCCGTGGTCTGTCTCTGAAACCCATCATCAGATCTTTATGCAATTTAAATGGGACCATTTTGGAATAAACCTCTTTCAAATAAAAAAGAATTTATACAATCCGTCTACATATGACGGAATTACAAAAGTCATTTTCCGTAAAAATCATACAAATATAAAAAATTATAAACATCCGAATTGTTGTTTAGAAATCGGTTAAAAACCTCCAGTTATGTAATATTTTTTAGAAGAATTATTTTCTGTAGTCGATATCGATTGTGACATTTTCAAGTTATTATAATAAAAACATGGTCGATAGACTAACTACATCCCTAAAATTGCTTTCTGGCTGACGTGACGTTGTCAATGAAAAATGACGTAATGGCGCCAAATTTTTGTTAGGATTTTCAGGTGTTGACGCTAGATCAAAGTTATACCGACCACTGTCAGTGAGCTGTCTAAAATACAATAATATAATGGACGGAGTATAATTCGCAGTCGACCATATACAGTAGCAGACGACGCACGAACCGTCGTCGCTGCGACGACGTCTCATTGCGACAGTTGCTTGCTCTTTATGCCCGGTTCTAATTAATGCCCGTGTTTTAAGCGCGCTTGAACTTACTGATAATATAATCCAGTGACTAGATTACTCACTGGAATGGGCGCATTCACATTATTCCAATAACATTCCAGCACTGGATCCGTTCACCAGAGTGGAATGCTACTAGAACAATGGGAACGGGGCATTAAACCCAGGGGACCTCAACCACCTAAGTGGTTTATTGTGGCTTATTAGGGAGCGAATTCTGATTGTCTCCAAAACCCGAAAAGAAATCCTCAGCCAATCTTTTCCATCACACAGAAGCTAATTTATTTATTTCTTTTCGGAAAACTTACAGCTAATACAGGTACATATATAGATAAGTTAATAGTATGAGAAGGCCACTTAAAAGTTTGCACATATAAACAAGACAATGAGTATTAAATAATAGTAAACAGCAACAAGAAATAAGTACATAATATATCGAAAGATACATAGAATACATACATTGACAATACACAACACAACAAATTTAAACAAAAGCAAATAAAGAAACATTAATAAAAGAGTCCAAATGCAACTGAACACCTCAGCATTTAGACCAAAATTTCCTCGATATAGTCTGTAGAAATAGAAAACTACCTAGTTTTTGAATAGTTAAATACATAAATACACTATTTAAGGGTAATACCTAGGAAATACTTACGAATCCCCACAAGGATCAGGTACACAATAACACCCAGAATTATCAGGACGTGCTCCATTGGGCCGAGGAGTGCACCTGAAAATTACGAACACAAAAGATTGAAAACTACAATAATTGAATCTTGTACACTTGTACCTTTCTAATAACATGAAGGAAATCTTTTAGATTTAGTCCTCTAAATTTTAAAGCAAGCCCCGTATTTTTCGAATCCGGCTCGAAGGACCAAAATGATGTATGGTTACATCCAAAGAAACCAAAATGTTGATTGATAGAGGGTACCAATAAAGACGTTGGACCAGCAACATCGTGATTCTTATTATTTACACGCCGACGCGGTACCTACTCACTATCAAACAACTAGTGTATGAATCAACAGAAATATGCATTTCGTAAGGTTTGTGAGCGTGCCAAAGGCCTTAACTCCCTTCCTTTCCTTTTCTCCAATAATCTATAATTTTGCTTTGCCTTAATGCCTTATTTTACACTGCAGTAGCCAAGAAAAACGACAATAATAGAAAATAAAAGCATAGGAAACTATAGGAACTCAAAAGGTATAATTCATGTTATCATAACAACTAATGGCGTAGTCAAATTTTCAATCAAATGAGAACTTATTCATGGTTAGTGGGAATAGAAAAATTGAAATTCCGTAAACGCCTACTTACGCAAAGTGAGCAATACAAAACTGTGCGTAAAAAGGCGTTCACGAGACATAACATTGCTCGATTTTTTCGTATAAATCTAAATAATCTGGTACCTTAATAACAGTAATGTATTATTAAATTTTCAATATGGCGTCCATTCAGTTGTTCCGCTACGGGCACGTTTCAGAACACTTCTGTCATGTATTCCTTAACAACTGCGCCTAAACATAAAAAACATATTAGAGCAAAATAAAAAAATATTATAATTAAGTTACAAAAGAAAAAGTCAAGCAATGGCACATTTAGGCGTTTTCACTGATGACGGAACGTATCGAGGAAACTGTCAACCGCGCGTTTGCTGTGTTCGTTCCCGATACAGTAAAATAGAACCACCCCATCTTTTCCAATGGATGTCTTAGACACTTTTCACCTAGTGGCGACTAAGGTTTGTTCTCCATATAACAGTAAACATACACTTACAGCCCATGACAAAGTACCCAATTAGCGGGCAAAGTGCAACTTTATGAAAGAGCTGTATGATACGAAGAATGATTCCCTTTATGTCGAGTCCCGTTATGTCGAGCCAAAAACCTTATCTCGCTTCTATTACCTCTATGTCGAGTCTACAGGCTTTATGCAAATATCTTGGTGGCCCGAAGACTGCTAATATAAAAATAGGCTCTGATGTTTGAATGAATTTTTATAGCATTTAATAAGCTAACTTTGAAATTCGAAAAACATCGGGAAAATGAAATGCTCAAGTGTTACAATAGTTCGTAAGAATGTTAGTAGATGGCTCCACCATCGCCCTTAAAGACAGATTTAAAGGGAAGGGAAATTTGAAGTGATTCAGTTTTGGCTCAATAGTTGAATTGGAAGAGTATTCCCCCTGTAGGGGAAAGGTTGTTATTTTCTCGATGTTTTTCGAGGCTCTGATGTGCCCCAAGGTCACAATGAATCAGACCATCGTACCATGTGTTCACTTTACCATCCATGGAAAATAGTAGACGCTTGGAACACCAGAAGGAAAAATTCACAGCCTACAGTAGAAATAAGAATGAAAAATAGGGATGGGAGAAAAGGCCCACGGCAATCACATACAGCATAATACTTCCTAACTTCTGTCTTAAATAAGAGTGCGGTAAAGCCTGTATTACTCACCTAGGTCTGGAGATCCTGACCAGCTCTCTGATAGACAAGAAAGCAGCAAACACTATCAGCAAGAAGAATAGTGTTGTCCAAAAATTATTTATCATAAGCATCGTCGCCGAGCCCCACCATTAATGGTACATTATACGTAAGAAATTTCACAAACTCTTCACCACATCACAGTTTTATTTCTACAAACTACGAACTAAATTATTTTACAAATTTGTGACAGCTGTCCTATTTGACAGTTGTCAGAAGATACTTTACATGTTTTTTTCTCTGATTAGTTGATGTAGGGAAAGAAGAATGTATTGGTATTATATAAATACAGCCACGTATGTAAATATTCGTGGTAGACTATTCCTTCAGAGGCTAATCGGGAGGCACGGTAGTGCCCGCCAAGTCGAGCGCGAAGCAAACACTGCCGTACCTTCCTTTATTGGAACCATTTCGCCGCATTTTCAGGCCCCTATTTGAAAACCTCTGGATAAGACCAGAACGCAGAAATTTTCGTCATCCAGTAAGATATAATCACATACTTAAAATCCAAAATTTCAAGTCTGTAAGTCATTTAGTTCCGAAGTTAAGCGAAAGCAAAGTTTCGCATTTATGACAGTCACTCACTCAGTCACTCATGATCATCAAAGTACTTCCCATAAACTCAGAGAGCTGAAATTTGATACAGAATTAGGGTTTAATGGCCACATAAAGGGAAAACTATAAAAACTAGGATAATCGAAGATCTGGAGTACCTGGTGACCCTGATTAGAAAACACAAGAGCCCAACCAAACTATTAGATATTGGTAACGCCATTCTGTATGAAAACGGAAGTAATGGATATTTACGATGCCAACCATTATCCTACTAAAACTAATCCCGCAATTTAATTGATTCGTTCACGGTACCACGTTACAAGTGGTGCCATATTGACGTTTCTGTGACGTGTGTGCTAAACGAACACTTCCCAAACCACCGCTGTGTTGAAAGGAGTCAAATTATTCTATTCCGCATTTATACAAGACAGGAGCATCGCCTTCTCCTGCTCTTTCGCATTCCCGTTGTTCAAAGTGGTGACGTGATATCGCGATTCGCGAGTGATACCAGCACTGTACAGACTTGTCGTGAGAGGAATCTCGGTGGTGGGCCTTTACCCGAGCGACTGTGAGCGCCGTCCACGCGAGCGAGCAGCCACAGGTGAGTGCTCGAACCATCCCAGGTCTAATCCGATACCTTGTAACTGGTGACATCGTGAATTTTGTTATCGAAGGGATTTGGGTATATCGCGCTACCATGTATTATATACTTAAATACAGCCACGTTTGTAAATATCCGTCAGTGGTAGAAAGCAATTTCTTTAGAGGGAAGTAAATACTTACCCATATTTCACCAATCTCTTGTATCCTGTTATTCGTATCTGCTATTTGTCTTTTTGTGGACTCACGTTATTGGGGCTGTCTGAGTTATATGTATATCTATCTATATAGAGCAGATTTATTTCTTATTTGTAGGATGGTATGTTACTCAAAGGCTACCACTGGAAGATCTTTCTTCTTCTCTCTTTGGATGTTGTTTAACGAGTAATTATTATGAACTAGCTTTTATCCGCAGTTCCGCTCGTGTGGATGTCCGGCGAATACATCTTTGCTTACCTCTTCGGGGATTTACAGACGTGAGTATATGAATGGTTGAATGGATTCCATAAAATCCAATCCAAGTCAATTAAATATAAAAATAAAATAACATTGTAAGATAAACTTATCGTTTATTCTGTGAATAATAACAGATATCTATGGCATAGTCACTGGTAACATTAAGTCGAAGTGAAATAATGCAAAAATTAATTTAAACTTAGCCTCTAGCTTTCACCATTGTTACACTATAAAAATAAAAGCTAGACGTATGCAAAAGACTAGCAAATTGCTAAAGCAAGTGCTAAAAAAATAACTTTAGAAGCTATTTTCATTTTTTTTTATATTTGTAAATATAGTGTAACAATGTTTAACAAAAAATAATAAATTGTTTGTTTTCACTGATGTTTTCTGATAAAAACCTTAAATATAATGCAATTAAGCAGACCTACTGTAAGTAGAATTTTTATATTTAATCATCTGTTTCATTGACAATCATTTATTTTTCATTATTTTCTCATCATTTCCAGTGTAACACTTTGTCTTTTTTATTTCAAGTAAAACAGATGCTACAAATTATAGGGCTGAGCTTTTAGAAGTGCAGTTTTAAAATTACAATGCCTAAAAATATTCAAATAATGATAAAAATCATTAAGACTTTATGGTGTAGGTAATAGAGATAAATATTAAAAAAAAACTATAATATTACAAATAGCAATACAACATAGAAGTATTTGTGACATCTTAAACTTAAGGTCTGACATAAGACCTGTAGATATAAAGATAATCGTATCATTAATTACAAATTACTTCAATCATTAATTTAATTAACATTAAATTATCCATTACAATGATAGAAGTAATAATTTCAGAACGAAATATATTTTAGCCACTTGATTAAACAAATTTTAAATTCTAATTAATAATTAATTTTATATTAAAATTTTATATGTACGAGTATGAAGGACAATGATTATTTTAATTAAGTGGCTAAAACAATTTTGTAGATGCCAACCTACAGCTATGTCTTTACTACTGTGATTCGGACGGTTTTGTAGCAGCTAACGATTTTTACTTTACCTATTTAATCGTAAAGAGTGTGCAAAAATATTTACTTTACCGATACACTACACTGAGGTATGCAAGATGGATGATTTGACGATTTCTTTTTTTTATACGATAAGCCATAATTACCATAGTTTTCACTAACAAAAACCTACATGACCTATTACAATTGTTATTAAAACACTACAGATTTTTATAAGCCCTACCCTTCACAACCTACAAAAATGAGATTACTTTTAAAATAAAAATTGCCAAAATCCCGGCTAGTCGTAGTATATGGAATGATATTTCTCTAAATGCAAATTTAAAATGCCAAATTATTGATAGTTATAAATTTTATATTCATTAGTAAAATTACCGGGAGTACATATATAAAAAAAATTAATTAAATCTAAACTTAAAAACTAAATTGTAACTTATATTTGTCATCCAAAAATAAAGATACTAAGATACCTGTCTAATCATTATTATAGGTATAAAATTATTCACCAAGTTACCTATAACAATAAAATTTGAAAATAATAATTAGTCTTTAAAATAAAAGTCGATTGCACCAAAGTTCAAATAATTGCATTTAAATTGAATCATAATTATTAATAATAAAAAATAATATTCCAAGTAATTATTTAAACTATCGTGATCACTGACATTACTTTTAGAGATATGGGGATATTTATCATGTATTGTTTCGATATATTATAGAATATATAAATATCGGACACTCGAAACAATACATGGTAAATATCCCCATGTCTCTAATAGTAATTTCAAATAATTGTATAACTTTGGTGCAATAACAACTAGAGCTATTGTGAGAAGCCAAGTTGCATCGTAACTAACTTGTGACTAAAATTATAAGAACATCTGTGATAGCGTTTTGCTTAAATAATTAAAATATATCAATAACTAAACAACAGAAGCTAACATTTTTATTGCTTAGCACCATATTAAATCAAAATTTAGAAGTGCTGTTTTAACCATAAAATTATTTACCTTTGAATTTCGTTTGCATTTCATGTAATTAATAAAATGAAAATTCAATTAATTAGTTGCAATCATTAATGATTATAACAGCACACCTAAAAGTTAATGTTTACCAAACAGTAGGTACGATTTCCAAATCTAGATTTGAATGGTTATACATTATTAACCAAAAATAAGTTGTTAAAAATTGTTAGTATTCATTTCCTAGTCGTCGATTTTTAGTACTACATTTATGTTAAATCTAATCGTCGTTATATTAATAGGTTACACTTTGAAAACTAAAGTTTTAAGTGTAACCAAAATAAAAAAATACATTGATAATGTATTGTGTCAAAGCCGGGGAAGTTGGCCTCTCCGAATGTTTCTTTATTAGATTTTGTACAAAGAAACACTACCTTTAGTAAACCAGTTACTTTAAGGTAACTCGCAAGAGCCATTGTTCATAAAGCTGCAGTTTTGCTAACACAAAGTTATGAATATAACACTTATTTTCACTCACTTTCCGACATCACTCTCAACGCCATCTAGGCAACAATTCATCAATCACTAACCACCAATTTAATTTGAGATACTCTCAAGTACTTATCACTACAATTGATAGTTCAATTTTCATTGGCATCAACACTGCCTTCAGACTCCTGTCATTGGAACTGTGTCGTTGAGGTAGACCTTCTGCAGCCAATAGATACCGGTGCAGGTATTCTAGATGAACCATTTCTTTGGTCTTTCCTAGGAGCGGCCAGTTGTCTAGTACTGGTAGATCTTTCTAATTTTCCATCAGACATAACCCAAGCTGATGTGAAGTCAGCATAGTCTGAGTCTTTGGAGCTAGTTCTAGATAAGGAATCGCCTTCTCCTTCTCCTTTTGAATAAGTCCTAATAATTTCTTTCATTTTCTCCAAAACTGCCATGTCGTCCTTTGCAGTTTCTGCCGATCGCAGTATTTGTTCTAGTAAAGGACTTAAAGACTTATTATTCGGTGGAGACCTAAGAGTAGCACTGCTGGCTCTAAGAGGGGAATTCCTTTTGAAAACCTCAGGGGCAGGTTGAGGAGGTTGGGGTGCTTTAGGCTTCATCTTTGGAGATTTGTTGGGACTTTCAAAAGTATCAGCTCCTATCGTAGGCCTGGCTTTAGTTTTTGCTTGATTGGGAGCAGTTCTCCCCGACCAGGTATTTCTAGCTGGAGGCGGGAGCTTTGGAGTCAGCTTTGGTGATGTCTGCACAGGAGTGGCAGTGTGTTTTGGACTAGGAGTGTTCCCTCGACTGGGAGTGCGATTCCTGACTGGTGAGTGAGGGATCCGACTTGCTTGTCGACTCCTTATTGTCTTTGTGGGTGATTCTGTTGTTTCTCTTGTTGGTCTGAGACTTTTGCTTGGAGAATCATTGCTCTCGGTGACGACTACGCGGTCTGGGCTGCCCCTGACTGACTTATCTTCGATAGAGCTGGTCTTTCGACCTCCGTAGAAGGTGTCAGAGAAGTCAGTCTTGCGGAGGCCGGTGTTGAGGCTCACGTGGTCGTCTACTCGATCTGGTTTATCCATATGGCAACCGTCGTCGTGGTCGAGACGCTCTGAAAGTAGAAAAGAAGTATTTTAATGAGGATATTATTATTATTATTATTTAATTAAATACACTAATGACAGCCTCCGTGGCGTGGTGGTAGTGAACGCGACTGCTATGCAGAAGGCGCGGGTTCGATTCCCGCACAGTGCAAATATTTGTATGCATCAATAAGGCTATTTGCATTGGTCTGGGTGTTTCTATGTATAATATGTATGTATTTACAACAAAAAAAAGTATATAAGTATGTTTATACGCATTCTAGAATTCATAACACAAGCTATAAAAGCTTACCAGCAGCATCTAGATAGCGTTGTGTAGAATGTTGTGGAATATTTATTATTATTTATTATTAATGGACTATAAACAGTTATATGATTCACATCCCAGTTCCATCCCAATCGGGTATCCGAACGGATACCCGATACAAAAAAGGGACCTATTCCTTCTTTTCATATTTGATATCTCTCGACATTTATGGGAGCGACGGTGGGGTAACCTCTCAACCCTTTGAAATAAACGTCCAAAAATCCAGAGCCTCACCCTTAAGTCAGTGGAAATATAAGTGAGGTTGGCTCAAACCCTCAAGATCTTAATAGCTGCCCTACATCCTAGGTAGCATTCCACTTCAGCTAACATTATATAAGGCCCATTCAACCCAGTTGACCCCACCAAGCACCGTTCGATCATATTAATACACAAGAACTGCTTCTAACTCGCAATCGCCATATTAGGCGTGTAATAACAGTCGGTGAAGTTAATAATTCTGTCCATAGGCAGCGATGCCTTGTTTGGACATAACTCAGCGAGCCTTAGTCACTTCCCTTTTCCGCAGTCCGTGGACAATTACGAGTTGTGGAGGTATTTTGAGAGGCAGTGATTTTATCCGGTATGTTAAGAATTCTTATGTTTTTAATCCTAGTAATACCTATCATAAATGTAAAAGTTTCTGAGAATGGTTGGATCGATGTTTGTTACTCTTTGACGTCTAAACGGCTGGAGCGATTTTAATAAAATTGGACACCTTGGATTAACACAGCCTATGTTTGGTCGCGATGACCGACATTTAAAGCTAGTGTGATTATATTTATTTGAACTCAACTGTGAGGTTGTAGTAAAAAAACACATAGGTACTTATTGTATTTTTATTTGTAGGTGTACCTACAACATCTCATCAATAATTAACTACATTTTGCTGGCTAGAGTAAAGTCTAGATGATAAAGACCACTATTTCACACGCTGACAAACTCAAAATAGTGGCTCTTACCTAAGGCGTGAAAAAGCATCTGTTAAGGCTGACGGAAGAATCCTAGACTATAAGAGAGAAACACGTGCGCGAGCAGAGCATTCCATAATTAATATCTCATCTGTATAAAAACTTGACCGGAGAACCATACCCAAGACCTCATACGCGGCATAATTGTAACAACAAAGACCTTATTATTAATTGTTATATTATTATAGCGCCCACTCGAGGGCGTTCTAACAATGTTGTTATGCCATGTACAGATTGCGGCACTCAGCGGAATGTCGCTCTGTCAACCTCGCGGGGTGAGCAGGACTGTTTCCACATGTTGGCTGGGCAAGGATACCTACTTTTTATAACAAAACATACATACATATATACATATAATCACGCCTTTATCCCCGGATTGTTAGGCAGCGGTGAATTAAAACCCATATTTCACCAATATCTGAGCCTATTGCCATAATATTCCGGGCACTATTGTTGACTCGAGCGTATATCTGAGGCTGAGTCTGGCTATCTGTCTGATGTTAAACAGTTCCATCCCTTAGTCGCCTTGTACGACACCGCATTGCCAGAGATGGGGTGGTCCAAATTCTTCTCTGCCTGGAACCACGCGGTTACTATGTATAATACTAGGTTATTTACTGCCGGTGGCTCCGCCCATATTGAATTTTGAATGGGTTTCCAAAATAAATTTAAAGTATCTTGAATCTTATTCAGGTTTTAACGTCTATGCCGAATTTTAATAAAATTGGTTCAGTTGTCTATGAAAAGGTGACGGACAGATCTATTTACCCACGACGGAACGGGGACGGTATATGCGTTTGGGGTGAGAGGCTGTTTGTGTGTTTGTTTGTTTGTTTGTGCAAATCCAAGTTGCCATTTTCTCCGAAACTACCCATCCAATTTGAATGCAGTTTTCAGTTTTGGTTTCCGCTTTAATTGGAGCATGTTCTTAGATAGGTGTTACAATGAAAGCTCAACAGGGTGCGCTACAGCAAGCGTTTTTAATGCAAATCAATGTTGCCAATTTTCTCCAAAAATACTAGTCTGATTTTGATGCAGTTTTCAATTATTGGTTTGGGTTTGATTGGTGCATGTTCTTAGATAGGTGTTACGGTGACAGGGGGCGCTGCAGTACACGTTTTTTTAATTATTTTTATACGTCGTGGGTTTTCTCAAAATTTTTAAATTTATTACTTGTAACTAAATTATTTTTAGATATTCATTAGGATAATTATGATGATATCAACCCGGTCATTACCATGTCCGTTTTGCGTACAATAGGTCCTTGGAGCCCAAATTGAGCGAACATTCGCGCTGAATGATAAGCGAACTGTTACGTACACTCGTTCATTATCATTCGTTTATTGCGTCAATTGCTGATAATCTAATGATTAATGATAATACGAGGAATGAGATTGGACATGCCAAGTTTTTAATCACTATATAGTAGGTATAAATAAAGCAAAGTCGCTTACCGTGTTTGTCCGTCCCTATGTATGCTTATATCTTCAAAACTACGCTACAGATTTTGATGCGGTTTCTTTTAATAGATAGACTAATTCAAGAAGAAGGTTTGTATGTATAATACAGGCTTAATATAGTAGAGGGTGCAGCGGGAACAGGATGGACGCCACGCGAGTGGAAAAACATTGGCGGTACGAAATTCGCTGGGTCAGTTAGTTTTCATATAACAAGATATAGTTTTAATCTTAGTAGATACTATACCCACTGAAAAAAGGAGTTTGACATTTGGTTTTCAGTCAGCTACTTTTACCACTAACTGCACTAATATTATATTAACTCTAATGCATGATTTTCTTTCAGTGTTGGAAGTTGGAAGGTTAGAACAATAAAGATTACGATCTGATATTGTGATCCAATATTGGTGATATACCTAGGTAGGGATCACGTTTGTTGCCTACCTTTTAAAAGAGAGCTCTTTTCTTGAAGGTTCGAAGGTCGTATTGGTTCGGAAATACCGCTGGCGACAGTTCATCCCACAGTTTCTTCTTTTAAAATGTATAACTACCTACCTTTTATACATAGTAGTAGTTTACCTACCTTTTAATTTTTATAATAAATTATACTAGTAATGTATGTATAAATTTTATCAAATATGTAAGTAAGATAGACAATAATGTAATATAATAATGTAATAATGTATAATCAATTTAAAATAAGTTATTCTACACAAACCCTATCTGGGTTTACAGGATAACTGAATTTGTATGATGAATATTGTAATAATTAATAAATAAATAAATAAATAAAAAAAGTTGTGCGAGGCAGAAAGTTTCTCGAGAAACGCACAGTTGTGGACCGCCAACCGTCCAGATATTGAGTGTGGAACTGCTGTCGCGTGGAACGATGGTGGAAAGAGGCGGCGGGGATCAATCCGAACAATCCCAAGCACTCGCCATAGTTTAGGCGATAGAAGATGCAGAGCGAAGCCACATCTCTACGCAGTGCCAAAGAGTCTAGCCGATTTGAAACATCCTGGCAGATGACGATTCGATCCGTTTCGAAATCGAATTTGATATAGGGGAAATTATTAGACCTCGAAAAAGGACTTCGGCTATGTTTGTTCGTGATAACCGACATCCCTGCGAGCGGAGTCGTGGCCAAAAGCTAGTATTGTTATAATGTTTAGGATTCCAGTGGACGTTGTCATACTATAAGAATGTCCGTCCAGACTGTCATAGCTGCACTAATCTTGTGTTTATGATACGCATTGCATAATCTGACATTCATGCGACATTATTGTTGTCCAAATATGAATATTATAATGCTGGTATGTGTTATTTATAACGTTCAAGCTGTCTATAAATCTCACCATATTAAGTTCCTACCTATGACATTTATTTTCTTCTTGTATGCCAAGAGTTTCTATGTGCAATCCTAGACTAGTTAGGTATGTGGAGCAAAGAAATTGGTATCGCGAAAAACTACTAGTTAACAAGCAACATTATATCACTTTTAGAAGCTGTCACATAGACATTTCAAAAGGTACCCTTTGTCTATAAGAATAGGTGTCATAATTTCTTAACTTTCCACAGTCTTTCCACAGTCCCGGGTCCTTTAAGCGGGGCATGAAAGGGCATCTAATGAGGCCGTCAAGCTGAGTGCTACCACTGTTAACATGGTACATGTTTACGATGGTGACCCTCTTTCCAAGACTTTGCCTTTAGCTTAACATTAGGCGACCTGAAGTCAAATGACGTGTCCTTTATAAAAAAAAGACAGCGACTTGATAGAACTGTTTTCCATACGACAGTAAACTTACAGCCCATGACAAAGTGCCCGTTTGGCGGCAACAGGACTGCCTCCTATTACTGAACGAATTGGCGAAATATGGGCGTTACTACACCTTTCTTCCTACCTCTTCGGGAATTAACAGACGTATATAAATCAAATCTTCAAATGACGCTTGTCAAATTTAAAATTAGAATGTCATCATATAAATCTGACATTTGTATTTGCAACCTCTTTACAATGGTGCCAACATTAAAAGTAATGTTTAGACCTTTGACTCCTTGACTAATATTTAGACGTTTATAACCTATCTTAACAAGTTATGTATCAAATCTAAGCTATTATTTTGTGTCCTTTATGCAATAGAGCAACCGTATAATTTAGTATGAAGTGCTTGCGGCCATGTTTGGACAGGCAATTCGGCGGCACATATCCTCAATCGTTAATCTTCATAAAATTATAATGTCCAAGTAGATTTATTTTGTAAACTTTGATATATTTTCACATAACATAGTTTTTTACATTTTATAACTACATAACATTAGGCCAGGATACATAGGAGCGGAATAGGTAGTAATAGGTACTAATTTAAACGCAAATAGAAAAAGAAGCGTCGGTAGTTTAGTGGTTAAGGAGTTACGATCGAGAGGTGCCGGGTTCGATTCCTGGCCATTACACTACCGACGGCGACGTGAACCTACTCTTAACACAAGCAATTTAGCTTAGCTGGAGGGGTTAGAGGGAATATTAGTAATTTCGGATATAATATTCTTAAAAAAAAAAACAAATGCACTATTTCAGAGATATTTCAGACTCTTCTTACGGAAGCGACTACCATCTAACCTCCGACTCCAGAGAGCAAAACCTTACCAGAGCCTCGTCCATGTTTGAACAAAGATTTGAAGGTGTGTTCTGGTTTGGGATGAAAATGGCGACCCTGGTGTTTACCCACATCCACATGGTAACCACTTTCCATCAGATGGACCCTGTGGTTGTCTACCACCTAAGTAATATAAAAGTAACCACAAAATTACTCCAAGGCAGCAACGTAGCACAACCTTGTATACTACGTAACAAAACACATGATTTCGTGTTTGTCGAAACGGTTCCACATTGTGACAGGTATTCATGAGGTGGACGGCGCAATTTGACGGTACTGCACCGTGACAGTTGCGACAATATTGCACTGTGTGCGCGTGCGCAAGGCATAAGAGTTTGCGCCAAAATGGTTGCCACATCTCAGGTACATTACCCCACTGAGACCCTTGAATTTCTTCTTTTTTTTTGTAACATTTACAAGTCGGAGCATCGGGAGAAATGGCGCACATTGGGAAAGACCTATGTCCGGCAGTAGAGTGCAGTGGGTTAATTGATTTGGTTTTTTTTTGAGGTGGCAGACAAGCACAAGGATCGACTAATAGGAAGTGATTACCGTGACCTATGGACGTGTGTACCATCAGGGAGTCATACTTGTAAGTCTTGCTGATTGAAGAGGCCCTAGTGAAAGCTTTCCAGGTTGCGAGGTCAGACACCAGTCTCTCTCATAAAAACCTAAATTACAAAATGGAGAAGCAAGCGGGTTTCGAGCGGCTCCGGGTTTCGAAAGAGCCTTGGATGCAACTGATTGCTGCCAGAATTATACGAAAAGAAGTAATCTAACTAATTAGTACTTAATCTAAATCTTAAGGTTGCAACTATGACGTGCATATACATAATAAATACCTATAATTAGGATGATGATTTTATCAAATGGCTTGACAACAGTTGCGTTATAAATAATATCTTACATGGACTACCCATGGATCCACCCGCATAAAATACTGTTGAACAATGAGAAAGGGAATAAATCAGAATAGTGTAAGTAACACCTAGTGACTTCATTATTATGAACCACGCTGATTAACTCTCAAGTATCCAAGTATAATAATCATTTATCACTTGGGCCGAACGACAAGTGCAAAAAAGAATTCATTCCGGTTGCATGTGCTTTAGCATAACATATTTCACTATAGCAAATAATATAATAGTCACTATTAACATAAGTGTCGTAAATAACCGAAGATGTGGTCGGGTTGCTTGTCTCAATGAAAGTACCACACTATTGTCACATTCGTTCGTATCTACATGTTTTTTCCGTTTCCTCAAAATTTTTAGCACGGACCAAAAGTTCATTTTAGAGTGATGATGATTTTGATAGAAGGAAAGAGAGGAAGAGGTATGTGCGAAGAAGAACTTTTATGGTTTTAAAGTTGAAGGTAAAGGTACAAGTCGCTCCGTATCAGGAGGTGAATGGATTGGCGGAAGAAAGAGGAGTAGAGATTACTCCACTGGCAAGAGCGCAGCTCTTAAGTTTAGAGAGAGAGAGACATGATTTTGGTATTAGAAAAAAAAAACTTGCTGTTTAATTAACCGAAAAGTTTCCCGCTGGTTGATAACGCAGCTATTTTCATATGTAAATCAGATAGGTGATTCTGACGTGAAACGAACAGACAGACTGACAGAGAGACGAGACAATATATTGTACTTTCTAGATAAAAAAAATAATTCGCTAATAATTAGTCACTACTGTCGTAAAAACATGACTCAATTAGGTTTTACAACATATTTTTGACGATAAGATCAAATTATATTATCAGTTATTCATGACATAATTACTGCACCAAAATTGACTTGGTCGGATGACGTAGGTACTCATAAGGCGCGCCGTAATTAAAGTGGTTAGACCCGTCTTGGGACGAACCATTTTAATTATGGCCTGGGCTGGAGGACTGGCTGGAGAGTGGGGATGCTACAAGGGTCGCAGATGGAGGAAAGGAAACTCAAAGGGCTGAAGAGATCTGACTGAAATTTGGTACAGGGATAGATAACAACGGAAAACTTGAAAAACACTCATAATATACACACAGCCACGCCAATCCAAGAAATGGGTGTTGCGTATGTAGAGCACATTTTCAGCACATTTTCTGTCCAAGATATTTAGGTAGTTTGAACTATACCACAGGCGAAGCCAGGGAGGGCCAGCAAGATTGATTTAAAATACAATGTCAAACCTTCACATTATATAACAAACATCAAATACAATATAACACTATTTGTACAGCTGTTGCAACGAACAGTGTGCGAATATTATTGGTGCAGGGCCCTATGTGCAGTGCGCAGAGTAAACACAAGTCGTACTGCAACGACATGCGAGTTATGTATTGTTTACATAACTAAAACATGTCTGTTTCACTACTTGCAGACGTGTTCGCGAAATGGAACACATTCTGAAAAATATGGGCAACTTTTTAACCATCTTTATTTTAATAGAGGCAGAAAATGTTCAAGCTTTCCCGATCTAAAATTAGGAGGTCAAATGGCAGTGGTTAGCTCAAAAGTCAAGATAAACCAAATGAAACAGATGCAAGACATCAATGACAGTAAAAAGTACGAGTGAAGCTACGGGTATTAGCGGTTTTACGGAAAAATGGCTATAAACATTTGAATGAAAATCTATATGAACAGAAATGAAACGAAACAATTGCATCAAATTAGATAATTCTTTAGGTATGTTTTGTGTTGTGCACACACAAACAGATAGTGCAGCGAGGACGAAATCTGAATTTCAAGCGGATGAAAAACCTGTTTAACTGCTTTGAACAAAATTCTTAAACTATATCGTACTTACCATTAAATTCTGCATCTTCCATTGAGTTCTGGCTGTGCATCGAGTACCTATTCGTTGTTTTAATCGAAGGAGACCCTTGTGTAGATCCAGCTACAACTCCCAAACTCCTATACCCTTCATCCGAAACCTCAGATCCGTTATCAGAAGCACTTTCAGCTGCTGGAGCCGGCGAAACAGGTCTAGGAGACTTATTCCTCATTCCATGAGGAGTCGGCACTAAATGATTCGAGGCTATAATTTTAGTTCTTCGCTCAGGAGACGAAGAATTCCGTTTTGGGCTGATAGCTCTTGGTGCTAAGTGCTTTCTGTTAGGTGAAGCAGCTCGGTCCATGTCTCCTAGGTACGGTAGACTGGTAGGAGCATCGAGTCTATGATTAGACTGGTAATGTCCAGACCTTGGATCTTCGTTATAAATCTTAGGGCTGTATTGGAGCGACATTGGTTCGTAAGACTTTGCTTCTGGTTTGTATGGGAGTGAAGTCGGGCCTGTTGGTTCTGGGGTGCGTTCGTAGGTCACCGTGGCTCCGGCTAGGTCGTGTTTAGGGCGAGCTAGGCGTGCTGAGAGGGAGGATCGGTGCTGAGCGCGGCAGCGGCATGGGTCGTGCTTGTCGAGGTAGTGAGCTAGGGTATCCCAGCCACCTCCAACGCGTACCATGACGTGGGAACGGAGGATCTGGAAAAGAGAAGTTACAAATTAGTTAGCTGTATAAAAATGGCTGCTTCGTTGACTTTGGGATAGAAGCTTATAATTTTGAGTGACTTCCTTTTGCTTATATGTTTGAAAGACGAAAAGTTCGCTTGAGGCTAAAGAGTCGGCCATACAATCGGGATGTCCCGAGTTCAAATTCTGGTTATTAATTCTGGTTATTAAAGCTTAGTTGGAGGGGTTAAAAAATATTGGTTCCTAGTATTTTGATATAAAAACAATGTTTTCTCGTCTTATGGACCGATCATAGTTTAGTTTTATTGCTGTTTTATGTATGCATCCATCCATTATTGATTTTTTATGCATATCCGTATTTATACTTGAAATATGCATTTGACATACACTATTCAGTGATTTTATTCAAATCAAACAATTCCATTATATTCAAGCTTCATAAATGCGTCATGATTCATGTCTGATCTAAAAATAGACTTCTAGTGATACAATACATTACAATATGAATTCTAGCTAAAAGGGCATAAGCCACAGATGAAGCTCAACTTATAGCGGTCCTTCTATAAAGTATACAACATCCATTATATCTTGAACCGCAACTCAGTCGTTTATTAGAAGCTCCATATAAAGAATAACTGATACTGTGGGAATGCCTTGATAGTCCTAATCAATACTAGCGACCTCGATGCACCTTCATATAGCCTTGCAACCCTTAATATGGCCCGAAACCAACTTAACAAGACCCTTCCTTCCAAACACCTTGGTAGAAATTGGAGCTATTGTTATATTGGGAGTACTGACTAGTATAAGATGGAACATGTGATGACATATATTGTTAGAAATTAGAGGTGAATTTATATTGGATATTATAAGGTCGAAAGTTTCTACGAGCTGTCGATACGATTTGACCAAAGAAGGAGTTGAAGAGAATGAATCATCAGCGATTAGGAATTGGAACGCTATAGCCGTTTTAATAAAAGTCAAGATGGTTTAGCAGATTGATTGATTATTTTTTTTTATTAGTTGGGAATCTATTTTTATACTAATGCAGTATTCGTTGTGTCTTCGAAAGTAAATCTAAAAAAGTTTTTATTCTCTAGAAAATATTGAATTATTTAGACTTTTCTGGGAAAATAAAATATCTACGTAGGATAGGTAGGACGGCAATATGAACCATATGGTTTTGATTGTAGACTATTAGATCATAAGTCGCAGTTTTATTTCCGGTTAAAGCAAAAAATATAGGTAGGTACATATTTACTACATTTGTTTGCATGAATGTATTGTCTTTAAATAGATCCAACCAATTTTACAAATATTCACAATTATGACAGTGCTATTATTAGTAGGATTCTAGAAAATAAAAAGAAGCTTATAAGACCTTTATACCTAACCTATGATTCACAGAATAAAATATGATTATGATTATGATTATGAAAAAAAAATCACACAAGTTCGATCCTACTACCTCTCGATCGAAAGCCTTAACCACTAACCTACTGCCGCTTCTTATATTTTTATTTATACTACCTACTAAGTAGCCAGCTACTTAATACCGCGTTCCTTTCATTCACAAACTTGTGACTCCATTTACAACGCGTAATATGACCTCTGTGGTAACTACATAACCATTAACACAGCTAGGCGTTCAGCTTCACACCTCACGCCGTAAATAACAGATCGTTAATATGTTAATAACGTTATTTAACACTGACACTTTATTGAAAACGCTATTTAAGTGCTATTATAATAGCTGTTGGGTGCGGCCAATTACTGTGATTGGATATATGTTTATTGAGAGCTATTCTTTTAGTATATACCTGATTTTTAATACCAGTTGAAAGTTTATGAGTTTACCCCAGACGCAAAGAGAGGGGTGTTATAAGTTTGACATGTGTCTGTCTGTAGCATCATAGCTCCCGAACGGATAAAGCAATTTGAATTTAGTTTATTTTTGTATTAAAGGTGACTTATGTGCGAGTGTTTTTAGATATGTTTGATAAACATCGGTTGAGCCGTTTAAAAGTTATGGGGGTTAAAGTGGGGATGAAGAGTGTCGGGGATTATATTTTTTTTAATTTATGAAATATCATTGAACTCTTAAAATAAACTTAAGAACTACGTAACCAATTTCAATTAAGTATATTTTATAGATTTGAAAAAAGGATAGTCTTAATCCCTAAAGATAGAACAAAACTTCAGATGTGTTCGTAGTTAAATGGCAATGCAAGATCATCAATGCTAATCCGGTGAATTTTAGGATGAGTGATCAATTTTAACACAGTGAAACCCCTTCGGGCTTCGAAAACACATTAACCTGATACTTCAGTAGTAAAATAAGAGTAGAGAACTCACCCTGACAAAGATCAGCATCCTGGTATCACCAATCCTGTATTTTCCTTCCGAGACCCTCACCATAGGGAACTGTGTAGGACACGAGCACCTCTCAACTAAATCCCTGACTCTCTCGTCCAAACTCCTCAAGTCATTCGTCACCAACTGGGGCTGTGGTCCAGAAGGAACCAAACCTAGGGCTGAATCATCAGGCCTTAGTTCCTCACCAGCCAATTCTCTGTCTATCTGCCTCTCCATCTGAACTAGCAGTGGAGCTGGCATGCCTAGCACAGCCCCTTTTCTGGCAACTTCTAGAAGACATAGCACAACGTGTTTCTCGTTCTTTCTGAGGCATAAGTCGTCTGTTTCGAAAAGCAGACATTCGAGGATGCCAAGAGCTTTTCTGCACCAGTCTATGAAGTTGGATAGGTTGTCTCTTGCGAAGAATGTGCCGGCTTTTGCAGCTGGTAGCATGTTGACTGGTGGTCGTGTGCGGAGAGCCTTGGCTAGGATGAGGGCATCATCAGAGTCTGGATGAGGAGCATCGAGGATCAAACGGGCTGAGTCCCGGACTGCGTTCGCGTGCTGTAACAAGAGAAAGATGACGTTAGTGCTTTTGTTTGGAATGTGAAGTTGGGGAGATGATTTAACTGCTTCGTCTGGGGGTTAGAATCCAGCTTAGTACAATTATTTGTGTGCATATAGTTAAAATCAAGTTAAAGTCAATGCTTTATTGAACATAATATAACACAGCTTTAACATAAAGATGTCGATTTTATTAGACTTAAGCTAAGCTTACGATAAGTCGTAAATACGTATATTTTCTTAAAACTATATACATGCAAGGACATTTTTGTTTCTTTTGATATTTTAATAATCTACGTCATCAACTCATCATCATCATTGGAGAGTACAGCACAGTTGCATCCAAAGCCTGTAATTTGGTATCCCGGCTCCACTCTTTTACTTATTTTATCTTGGTTTTTGCTGACGCGACTGCCGAAGTCGCCTCAAAAAACGCTTATCAAAATGAAGATTTGCCCCTTGGGTGGTTTGCATGTTTCGGTGTCCAAATTTGCAATGCAGAATTTCGATCAGACACTTTCATATATAAGTAATGCGTGTTGAATACTAATATTATTGACATTCCGATGCAGTTCGCTGAAATATTTTCGTAAAACAAATATGTTGGATGTATTGATTTTGAGTAGGTACGTGAATTACATATTTTAAGTTTAGTGTGTGAAAATTGAAAAGTCATGGAATTTAAAACAGTTTACTTTAACAGAGAACATAACCTGGGATCCCATAGATGTCACCATTTGCCAACTTGTAATTTCTTTTTTGAAAAGAATTTTTAGTAACCTAAATTACTAATATTCCCACTAACCCCTCCTACTAAACTAAATTGCTTGTGTTAGGAGTGGGTTCACCTCGGTGGTGTCAATCGTAAGACTCCTTAACCATTATGCTACCAACGCTTTTTTTCTTTTATATTACCTACTAGCTTTTGCCCGCGGCTCCGCCCGCGTGGATGTCGGTTATCGCGACCAAACATAGCCTATGTCCTTTCTCAAGGCCTAACCTATCCCTATACCAAATTTCATCAAAATCGGTTCAGTAGTTGAGGCGTGAAACCGTAACATACAGACAGACAGACAGAGTTACTTTCGCATTTATAATATTAGTATGGATTCTGTTTCTCGTAGCGCAGTTGGTTGACAACTCTAATATTGCAAATTTTCATACGTCAGGTGGGTTGTCTTTATTTGTTACTTTAGCTGTGCTTTAGCATAAAATAAGTACAATGTATCAAGCGTGTGCTGACAGCTTAGTAGGACATTTTAAGCGCCAACAATTTGCATATACTTAATCATTTTGCACGAATGTCCACAGTGCGCTGTCGCAAGAACTAAACGCACTATATTTGCTCAATGCACTTGTCAACGCACTCACTATGCAAATAATTTCTGTATGCACTTCTTAGTACATAGAGATATAACGAATTAGAGTAGGAAAGTTATAAATACGACGTTTTAGCGTCCTTTAAGCGGGGCGTGAAAAGGTATCTGATGAGGCCGTCAAGCTGAGTGCCGCCACTGTTAACATGGTACATGTTTACGATGGTGACCCTCTTTCCGAGACAAAGTCTCGGGTTTAGCCTTTAGCTTAACATCAGGCGAAGTGAAATCAAATTGACGTGTCCTTTATTTAAAAAAAAAGTGTAATGCTAATTTGCTTTATATTGTAGTACAGAATTTTTGCATCTATCTAAGTATATAGATGCAAAAATTCTGTAGAATCTGTAGAATTAGTCAATGAAATCTAAGTAATTATCATTCATCGGTCAACTATATATCAAAAGGAACGATATCAATAGAAATGATGATCAAGACCTGTTAAGGTCTGGTGGACCTTCATTTCCAGATTAAGAAGTAGACTTTGTCATATTAACGGCTGAAAGTATTGCAAATCCGAAAAAGAAGAAAAAGAAAATATCAAAAGGTGTTATAAAAGGAAAAAAAAAATCTATTGTTGCGGAATAACGGAGATACATTTTCATACTATGCTCTGTGAGTCGAGAGTTTTCACAGTTTGATTTCTCGATCTATAACTACAAAGGTGAGTTTAACTCCGCATCTATTTGTAATATATCTAGATATACATTCTAGAATATTAAGACCTATTTCAAGTAATTGCTTGTCAATGATGTACTAGTGAAAATATTTGCATACCCCAGTTAACTAGTTTCGTACTAAGTGTTTTGTAACTTTAATAATACACGTAGAAGCTCTTAGCAAATGGAATTTAAATTTATTTGAAAAACACGTTTTGAAAAGGTAAATAGCCTTGTTGACGCAGTAGTAACGAATTCCGCTATTGTACCCATAAGATATCTCGATATCGATTCCCAGATCAGGCAAGAAACTCATCGGGCATTTTTTTTATCTATTTACAAACATTTACTTAGTCTTAAACTTATCTTGGTCTAGATGCAATGCTTTGCTAGAGTAGCATAGCTGAGCGAACAGCTCATTTCCAAGCTTGTTTATCCTCTAAATATTTTTGGATTTTATAATAGCCTTTCTGGCACAGTTTACTCTTAACTGCATTTTTAAGTTTACTTACAGGTAATCTCTAATTTCATTAGGAAGCTTGTTAAAAAAGCGTGGTACCAATTAATTTTCATCCGATTTATCATTTGTATATGTATACCGCTTGCTATTAAGCTTATTTCAATCTTTTCAGCATAAGTCGGGTATTTACTTTTTAATATTTCATTTTTTGACTAACTAGACGGTACAGTATCTACCTACTTATTGAACTTGTAACCTACCAATGCTAAATTCAACACCAATTTACTACCACCAAATAAGACCTGGAACTCCCTGCCAGCTCACGTGTTTCCTTCTTCCTACAGTTCCGGGTCCTTTAAGCGGGGCGTGAAAAGTCATTTGATGAGGCCGTCAAGGTGAGTGCCACTACTGTGTTTACGAGGATGACCCGCTTTCCGAGACTTTGCCTTTAGCTTACTATCAGGCGAGGTGAAGTTAAATAGACGAGTTTTTTATTAAAAAAACGTTAGACTGGTATATAAGCCCACGCACGGTTCAGCACATAATATTATGTTATGTTAATACTACAACACATTAGTGATAAGTGGTAGACCGTGACATTAGGTTAATAGATTATGCTAATGAACGTCCAAAAGAACATGAACAGCTAATGATTAGGTGCACTAAATTAATTATTATTGATTCAATTGAATATTTAATTTAGAAAGAGATATGGTATGGCGCTTAAACGTTCTCTGAGAACAAGGTTAATTAGCCTGTATGAAAAGATACACTATTCGCGGGTGCGGTATGCGGGTGACATATAAGCCCTGCACGTGTTATGCTGTATATGAAAGGAGAAGGTGGGACTATTGAAAGAGCTCATAGGAACCTTCACGGTAAAGAAACCTCACCTTGTTCACGACTCCATTAGTATAGAACAAAGTCGAGTTAGAACACTAGTCGATCAACAGATTAACAATAAAAGAAATTACAAGCCAACCTGTCAAGTTTAATGCAAATCTTTTAGATGGACATTACGCGTTAAAAATGCAAATTACGCGCGTAATGTCATGCAAATTACGGCGTAATTACATGTTATGATGGCGTTTAGCCGTTTATCACTTTGCAACATGGACATTACTCATGATAGAGCTGTGGAGGTTGAGCTATCCATCAACTTTTTTATGAGAATATCCCGTGCAATCGGTTTGATAGCGTTTTTACGTAATATTTTTTTGTTGCAAATTTGATTAATTTTGATTCTAATGGTGTCATAATTTGAACTATACTCTTATATTATAAGATATTTTTTTTATAAAGGACACGTCAATTTGATTTCACCTCGCCTGATGGTAAGCTAAAGGCAAAGTCTCAGGAAGAGGGTCACCATCGTTAACATGTACTATGTTAACGATGGTGCCGCTCAGCTTGACGGCCTCATTAGATTCCTTTTCATGCCCCGCTTAAAGGACCCGGGACTGTAGGAAGAAGGGAACACGTGAGCTGGCAGGGAGTTCCAGGTCTTAATGTTCTCTTTGAATTTAATATTTCTAAATATGCAGCAGTGGTGAGGAGTCCATATAAACCGATTCTTTTCAGCTTACATTTACAGAGATGGCAGAGATATTCGTTACGTGACAAGTTAGATCGTCTAAAGATTTGCATGCCACCATTATCCTTCTGAAAAGTTTTGAGTCTTCGCCACTGGTATGTCGGAATTAACATTTAACGGGCCATCAAGATAATCCAGGTCTAAACCAATGTGATCTACAAGCCACCTACTGATTAAAAGCTTGTCCTGTAAATTGGGCACTCACTTCTCGAAGTTGGAAGTGTCAGTCAACAATCGTTCTCGTAAAAGTCCAGATAAATCACAACAAGAGGCGAAAGTTCCCTTAAGCACCATTTCTTATTTTTGTGCAAAATTCCCCACGGATAAGCTGGCGGTACCAATTAAGTTAAACTCGCTCGCTGGAGCGTTAGGTTGAAGAAGTGATAACCTAAGAATCGTCTATAACGATGATGCTATCGTTTTAGATTTGAAAGGAAGAGTTTGCATACTAATTGCTACAAAATCCCGTCTAAAGGTTTAAAAAGATTTCTTCTAGATAAGTGAGTTCTTTCGTCAACCACACGCTCACTTACACTGGTAACTAAGTGATACAACTGTGGTCGATACAGACAGTGGTCAAACGCGACCATAAGGGCACTTAATTATCTCCTCAACTTACGTAAAACCGACTCACCGGCAGTAAATTCCTTATATGACTACGTAATTGTTACCGGACAATATAACGACATATTCTGACGTTACATTGAGGTAACCGAGTTTATAACGTGTTATTTTCAATGTTTGTCCGAATGTTTATTGTTTTAAATGAACGGCTATAGACTTTTATAGGTTTATATTGGACGTTCATAATTTTTGCTGGTTTTTTCCACTTTGTGCTGTGGTTTTCAACCTTGTTTTATCGGTGACGAAATTTTTGGACTGTTTATTAAGAGCGGACCATGTTATGTTCCGCATGATAGAAATAGAACTTTAGCTCAAGCGATTTTCTTACTTAACTTAATTTACGAAATATTTAACAGTACTTTATAGGTAATTATGTTTGAGGCTTTTACTGATTTAACTTTTTACTCGTGTATTTTTATATGAAAATTATTATTATGCATATGTCTGTATTATCTGTAAAGAGGTGCCAACAGGAGTTTTACGACCCTAATATATTCTTTGGACTAACATAATAAGTAGTAGCTGGTTTTATTGTTTAATGGAGACCAGCTCTATATATTTTACGAAATCCACAACCAAAAATGGTGGGTATTCTATTAAATCATATCATATTGTAACCGCTGAACGTGTCAGACGGACTACTCACCGGCTGACTCAGCAGAGAGATGCACGAGCTCTATGGGATCCCAGGGCGCCTTTTGACAGAGGAGAAAAGTGTGCGTGCGTGTGGGAGACCAGGGAGACTTCAGAGAAAACCACTATTACCTCTGTTGTACATACATATATTACAGAGAGATAAAATTATACATAAGAAGATTACAGACAATAGAGTTACAGATAGATATGCAAAGATGAGTATGTCTTCACCAGCTGCACCACGGTGACCTGCTTGCAGTAGGTAGCCAGAGTGTTACGGCTAGTAGTTGTAGTACACC
The DNA here is from genome assembly GCA_914829495.1 of Eilema sororculum. NCBI lineage: Eukaryota > Metazoa > Arthropoda > Insecta > Lepidoptera > Erebidae > Eilema > Eilema sororculum. The sequence goes on from OU618536.1 coordinate 1,179,669, forward strand.
TCGGTCAACCCACCGTTGACACAGTTATTTTTTGCAGAGTGAAGTTATATAGATATATAGGAAAGTTACATAAATTTTACTAGAGAAAAAGGGAATACGTGACCCCGGTTGTCGGCCTGCTCGGCGTCTGCGCACGTCTCTTGCCGCAATCTCGACCAGCCAAGGTGCTTCACGTCGAGGTTACAGGCTTGCGCCGAAAGCGGTTGGGAACACGACCACAGAACACGCTGAGAAGGAATTTGAAGACCAAGGTGTCCTCTAATCCCGAACTAGGAACCCTAAGAACGAAATAACACTAAGAATCGTCTAGATTGCAGAAGGCTGTCGATAAATACAAGTAAAAACACTTACCAAAAACTGGGCAACAAAGAATTTAGTTAAGTATAAAGTATTTTCCAAGACACAGCAATACAAACGTTCCAGTCACAATTCAGAGAGTAAAAAGGATTTATATGTAGCCGGGGCCGCAGTTTTATACCCCTATCATTGGAAGGTTCTCGAACACACTTTTTTTTAAGTTGAATTAGTGCGAACGATGATCAAAAACACCAAATCACGGTCGAAATCCTAACAACTTTAATATCACCCAGCTAAGTAGGAATCAAACAAAGTACAGCAACCTTTTAACTTGGTTGGATCATACTCACATTCTTTCCTTGAATACTCCGGTTCTGAGCATGCAGAATTTGAACCTGTTTAATTTAACTGAGGAAATTTAATTTTAACCTAAATGAGATAGCCTATAATTAAACAATTAATTTTCCCATTTAGGTGCTATGAGTATTTCTAATTTCATATAATTAAAACATAAAGGAAATCGAACGCCATCTAGTGCTTAGCTAGCACAAAAGTTCCTACACCGCGGCACCGACTGACTGTTGTGAGTACCACTGAGAATGCCAGAGGTGGCGCTAGTAGTAATCAAATTACAGTAGATAAAATCTAATGTTACAATATATCAAATATCTTCCACAATTTTCAAATTTTCTAAAACATCAATAAAAATACTGCCGGCATGATCAGTGGTCCCAAGTAGCACACACCTATCTTGAGGCTATAATGAAGCTGTTATTACCAAGGCCTGACTACCCACTGTCCAGTTAATAAGTTCAATAGTACCTTTAATAGCTCATGTAGGTGTAATGATATATTGTAGTTTTTTCTTAATTGTTTTTTGCTCGTTCTGTGTATAACTCGATTTTGTGGGTGTAGGAAGGAAAGAAATTAACTTTTGTTCTAGAGAAAATATTGTTTTTTCTTAAATTCACGACTACTTATACCCTATGTGGTAGATAGAGGTGTCTTAAGAACCATATTCGATCAACTCTATGTTTTCAGTCCTACGGTGAATTTTTCTCTCAAAAAAATCAAATAGATAAATTGAATAATACATTGGATTTGAACCCGGGACCTCTAAATCGTTAGGCCGACTACCGATCACTAAGCTACTGATTTATTTGAACAGTATGCTTTTAAAGATCAATTTTAAATACTTCCTTATTTCTCAATAGCTTTAACAAACTATAAGAAACGAAGCAATCTTCCTGACATGTACAAATGTTGGGAAGTCTTCCGACCATTGTCAGGCTCGATTCCCGTGTTAAACAAATAGTTTAACGTCAACGTGATATACTCGTACATATATTACATGACAATCATGGCTGTAATAACGTCAGAATGGCGAATTGCTTAATGGTTCAGTCAGGATAGGTTCCGGGTTCGACTCCTGGCCTACACTACCAACGTGAAAACAGTTCTAGCACAAGAAATTTAGCACCTATTTGTACTAAGTAAGATGCCCACTGTGTGGAACTTAAATAAAAAAATCTTTCTTTCTTTCTTCTTTACTTCATTATGGAGTAATGGGGAATACTAATAATTTCGATTTGTATCTAATATTCTTTAAAAGTAACGAACTATAAATAACTATTTAAAGGGTTCTTTAAAGCATTAAGTATGTTAACAATTCGTTCGAATCGCTCGGGCGGGACTCGGTGGTGGTTAAGGCATTCCCCCTGTAAGCGATTCACTTTTTCCTGGTCTATTCAAATATAAATAGATGTCGTATGTGGTTTCACCTGTGTGGTTACCGGTTATCGTGACCAAACAATGTCTTTCCTAAAGGTGTAATCTATCTCTGTACCAAAATCCACCTGCCAGAAGCCTGTACAGCCCTGCTGATTAGCTGGCGAAAACCTCTGGGTACACTTTGCTCCCTGGTTGAAAAGTCAAACTGCAGTCCCTCTCACAAAAGCCAAATCATAAAAAGTAAAAGACCCCTCAGGTGATGAGTAGCTATTGTTTACAGTACACATCTCATTAATGTAAGTATACCACCATGAAATCCGACACACCCGTGAACAGTATGAGCATACTTTAGCCATGACACCCAGCACAATGGGCTGGCCCACGCTGTCACTACGTAACACTACTAAGTGCCAGCCTACAGTCGTGTAACGTATGACGTGCAACATCTGATGACTCAGAGATGCGTAAGCGCATGTAAACGTACTGTTAGCAACAAAATTCATAGGCATAGGTCTCTCCCAATGTTGGGAGGCTTTGAGTTACTGTCTTAACTGGACGGGTTCGTACAGGGTTTTATTTTGAGTTAACCTTCTCTCGCAGTGATATCGTCTGCGTATTTTTCCGTGTCGCCTCTTACGACACCCTTCGGATGAAATGGGGTGGGTGGTGATATTTGTGTTCTTTCTCTGTCACCACAAGAATAACAACAAAATACTAGACCTTTGTTAGACTTGACAAACGTAACTACACGTGTTTGATAATTAGCTGATATTTTGATTTGGTTTAATTCTACTCCAGTTTAGTCTTATAAGTTAATCAATTTAAATCAACGTACGTTGTAACTGCGTTTCAAATTCATTATCAAATGGAATACTTACCGTGGAAGACCAGTATTATTAGTGAAAAAAAATATTAATATCCCAAACTAATAATAACGGAAAAATCGATTACAAAATTGATGATTACAGAATCGAATCGATTTAATTGGTACAAGGATACGCCTACAATCGATTTGAGATTCAATGACTTTCGCAAATACAATCTATATGTATTCATTTTTGAAACAAATATGATTTAATAAAACGGTTTAATAAGTATAGTGAGTAAGTTACGAAGTCAAACCGCTATGTATAAATGTAGGTAGTCAACACACAACCCTTTTTCTTTGTACGGAAACCTTCATGGATACCCGTGAGGTGGTATAAGGTATCCCAAAAAGGAGGCGGCGGAAGCGAGAAAGACTCGCGGATCGCGCCGCCCGCGCGCGCAGGCATCTCGGGCGTCGGAGGGCACTGACTGACCTCCGTCCCCCATGAGCGCGGGCCTGGGGGTGACGGGTGGAGCCGCCTGTCACCCCAGCAGAAGCAGGCCACGGCGGCAGCGCGCCTCCCCATTCCGGGGGCGAGTTGGGGACACCGTTGTCCCCCCTCCTGAGGAGGGCCAGACCGTAAGGGAAGGCCCTGGGTCTATGACAACCTCACCTCCGGCCTAGCACCAAGACCCACAGTCGGCGTGCGGTTTTAGTCGGTTCGAGTCCGACATAACCTCCCCTTCCGGCTCTGGCAGGGGGGGTATCCGAGGGAATTTCCGCACGAAAAAAAAACAAAAAAAAAAAGGTATCCCAAAAAGGAATTTTCCTTACGACCAGGCAGACTCTGGATTATTTCCAGTTTTGAGATGTCCTCCTCGTTTATAAGAACCACTGTAACCACATTTTGCCCGACCTTCTTTATCGTAAGTAGCTCTAAGGTTGCTAGACTACTTACAAATCTACCATAACCTAGTACACGTTCGATTCCGATATACACCGTACATAACCATAAAAAAATAAAGAAAACAACAATTAACTTCGGCTTTGAGGCCGTGAATCAGCTCATTGTGACCTGTGTCAGGATGGCAGACCATAAATAAATGCATAATGGAAGCTTCCGAAGAGCTGTTAATGTAATAATAAGGCTGGTGACTCAAACTTGCACTCCATTTAAAGGTTTAAAAAGCCAGTCAGTTGTGAGAAGAGGTAAGACAAGAAGTGTTCCGTACAAGATTAGGTGTACTGGACGGATAGATGTATAAGTAGGGCCCATACTTTACTTAAACATCCGAGGTCGAATTGCACGGATTGCACCCTACCTTTTAGTTGTTATTTGAACGAATGAGGCTTTTTTCTCGGGTTGGGTGGTTAATACAAATAATGTCGTACTTGTAAAAGCTAACAAACCAATCACAACAATCATGTTGAGTGGAAGTTAATGATGACCTTATAGATAATTTAATAAGTTTTTATGTTATAAGTACATAGCTCCAAAAGATTACTATAAGAGCAAAAACTGCTATAATTTGATGTGTACTTATTCAATTCAATTCAATTCAATCATTTATTTGCTTCTAATATGGTTAAAAATCCAATGGGTATTTTTACAGTCATATTTTAAGCGAAATAAAATAATTGATTCATATAGCTCGTTCATTCTTTCAAAGTTTAGCTAGTGTCTAAATGGCGCTCTTAGTTCCCAGAATATTTATTTATTATTCATCTATACTTATTATTATAAATGTGAAGTAACTCTGTCTGTCTGTCTGTCTGTATGTTACGCTTTCACGCCTAAACCACCGAACCGATGGTATAGTAGTAGGTTAGACCAAGAGAAAGGACATAAGGCTATGTTTGGTCGCGATAACCGACATCCAAGCGGGTGGAGCCGCGAGCAAAGGCTAGAATCAAAATATAGCTTTACAACTAAGTCTTAGCACAGGGTTTCCTCAAGTGCGGAACCCTAAAAACCGATCGTAGCGCCATCCATCGCGGTATCGAGCGTCAGGTACGCGCGTGCACTTGACTCACTTTCGGTTCGTCGGTCCGGCTCCAGCGCAAACCGGAAATATCGCGGGTTCAAGGCCGTCTGATGCGCTTTTCACTATCGCACGAGAAATTTCGCTTTTACTGTGCGCCAGCGCATACGAATGGTTTGTTTATTGTTTCCTTTTGATTGTTTTTGGGAAATATTTTCTTTTATGTATTTTCTCGTTGTTTTTGTTATTCTTTTAATGTATAGCCGTGTTGATTCTCAATGGAGTAAAATAGGGTCACCCTATCTTTTCCTGTGGGTGTCGAAGAAGGCGACTAAGGGATAGGGCTGTAGTAAACATACAGCCCATGACTAGGCGTCCGCTTGACGATAATTAGGCTCGCCCACTATTACGTAGTTTTTCACGGCCCGCTTAAAGGACCCGGGACTGTAGGAAGAAAGAAACACGTGAGCTGGCAGGGAGTTGCAGGTCCTAATGGTGCGGCATTTTTTTTTTATCGTGCGAAAAATCCCCACGGATGCCACCCCCACGGAGCCAGTGGAGGCGGTTATGTCGGACTCAAACCGACCAAAACGCACGCCATCTTGGGTCCTTGGTTGCCGGGGGTGAGATTGCCGAAAGCATATCTCTCGCACCCCGGCAGACCCAGGACCATCTCTTTCGAGATGGTCCCCTTCAGGTTGTGGGGACCTCATAGTCCCCATCTAGCCCCGGGTACGGGGATAATGGTGCGGCATAGAAATGATTCACCGAACTACTTGATTCTAAAAGGTTTAGTTGACTTCCAAAGTTATACGTGACTTCCTTCTGATAACACAGATCCAGAAGGTCATAACTTAGATAAGTAGCTCAAGCAAGAACCACGACTGAACGAAATTGTCCATTGAATTATAACAACAATCAATCATTACGGCTGTAGATCACTGATACTGCGCGCGCGCAGGCTTCGGGTACCATTGTTTGGTGTAGACGCAAGTCGCAGTAAGGTAGGTAAGTAATCCGTTCGGAAGGTTTTATTTTGACATAGAGAGATAAATAGATTTCCGTTACGAAAAGGACAGAAAATAAATAAACATTTTTGGGACGTATTTAGGAAATAATGCTGCGTGGTTCCCGGCAGAATTTGGGCCACCCCATCTCTTTTTTTTATGGATTGGGGAGGCAAACGAGCAGACGGATCGCCTGATGTAAGCGATCACCGCCGCCCATGGACACCCACAACACCAGAGGAGTCACAAGTGCGTTGCCTTCCTTTTAAAAGAGAGTACGCTCTTTTCTTGAAGGTTTGAAGGTCGTTATGATTCGGAAATACCGCTGGTGACAGTTCATTCCACAGTTCTTGCCATGCGGTGTCGTATAACGTGACTAAGGAATAGGATTGTTTAAGATCAGACATATGTAATTGAGCCCAGGCTCAGCCTCAGATGCAAGGCTCGAGTCAAAATAGTGTCCGGAATACGGCAATGGGCTCACCCCCTATTACGTGGGACCGAATAAAATGTTTTTTGGAGTGTGGGTGTTAATTCAGTTCTCATTCTCTCGTCCGTAGGGTAATTTTTTTTAAAACGCACTGGTAGTTATTACCGCATCCCAGGGCGCCATCGTCGCCATGCGGACATCCACCTACCTACTATGGATCTGATGCTAATGCCTCCACGTGCCTGCATATAGCTTAGTTTGTATTATAAATAAAACTCGGCCAATCCATGAAATAAAAGTTAGCGGTACGTTTAGTAAAAATTATTGTTTGACTTTAAAACTTCCTCTATCATCATTTCAGACAGGCCCGGACTCAGGTGTTTTTGAAACGAAGCCATAATTTTTTGAAAAAAAAAAATTGCCATTTATTTTATCGAAATACCCCTTATATTCACCTCATGCCGGGTACATACTAACTGTAGCAGAACAAATAGCGTACGAACGAACGCAAATAAATGAACTTTATAGCGAATCTAGCAAGTAGGATTTGACATCATAGCAGAACGAATCGCCATTATTTGCGTACGTTTAGATGGTGTGTGTATCTGTAATAAATGCTTGATTTAAATGCCATTTACTTTTAATAGACTTTGTCGAAGCGTAGATCTAAATCAACTATATTATGCACTCACAATATTGTATAATATTATTGATAGCGCCATAAAAGCCAGCGAGCTGGCCACTTCTATGCATATTTACAACAAATTAGCAATGTATACTCGACCAGTCGCGTTATGTCGCAAATAGTATACCACTAGAATATATTTACATATATTTTTGAGTAATTATCATGATACTTATTACCAGTGTAGTGATATTTGTTATTATCTATTAATAATAAAAAACAACAACAGAGACGAAAAAGTCTACTTCGATAAATTTTCGGAAAATGTCTGTCTTTTGACAGGTAAATAAAAAAAAAATTGTTCAACAGATTGTAATTATATGTTTTTATTCATAAACAAAAACAATTGCATCCAAAAAGTATACATAACATGAATTCTCATGTAATTATATGATTAACAACACACAAAACAAATTGTACCGTAATTTTCCCGCGCTATTTACTGTTATACGCATTCGAATTTTAAATTCAAATAGTTTTAAATGCAACAAAAGAAACGCAAGCTAGTTTACAACTGTCATAATATTTAAAAATCTCGCTGATGACTCACAATACACAGTGACTTATGATCAACTAATGATCATATCTAGATCCAAGGCAATGCCAGCTTGATCCGCAATGATCATAAATGGTGATAACTGCCAACCTGTCGCAAGGTTCCGATTGTTGATACGAGTATAAGGCAATGTCAGGGCCGTAATAGGTCTAATTTATTTTTATTTCTTATTGTATACGTGATTGTGTTGTTTGGAAGGTCGAGGTTGCCTTGATGAGTTTGGTCAGAACCATATGCCCATATCAATGATTTTTTTAACCTCTTTCACTAGAAATATTTTTTAACATTGATTCGGCACGAGTATCAAGTGATTCTGATAATATCACTTTATCAGTGAATTCCTAGCCTCAAACCCACCCAATTTAACATGCTTTACCCCCTGGCAGGTATAGCTCCACCAGATGTCAGACGAGACGTAGCTTGTTCAGTGGAGAAACAAACCCCCCCCCCCCCCCCCCCCCGTCCGTTTAAAAAGCCGCCAGAGTTTTTTGAGAACCACCTACACTACAAATAGCCCTCCCCACCTGGCAAGAGAGCAATTGTGGAGCAACAAACACCCAGCTCCGACTGGTTTCATAAGACCCAAAGAAAACCTGCCTCCTGGACACCATCTCCCGTGGCCAACTTGGAAATCATTAAACCGCCTACGTACCCAAGTTGACCGCTGTAATGCAAATTTGGCAAAATGGGGCTATATAGAACACTCACAAGCACCCTGCGGCTGCGGGGCCCCATCTCAGTCCAAGCCACACTTGCTCTCTTGCCCACTGTGTCCTTCCACCTGTACCATCGCAGACCTGTGCAGGGCAACAGACAATGCTGTGGCTGTGGCCAGGTATTGGGCCGACAAAATTTAAGAAATTGATGAGCCATTGACACGAAGAAGAAGAAGAATCAGTGAATTTAGAAAATTCTAATGGAAGTTGTGATAAATTGCTTCAAATATTTTTTTTAAATATTGATACAAAAAGAGACAAGAGAAAATATCATTTGTCCTTTATTAACGTTGGTATTTTAAAGACAACCTCATATTGTTTAATAATTACGAAATGATGTTTATTTCAGTTTCAAGACACATTTGATGGTGTACCTATAGTTGATTTTGTTCTCAAAAACAAAGCTCAGCTAGTTCTACCATAAGCCCTTGCCATATAAGTCTGCAATATTATGTCAATTTCCAAGAGTTTTGGACATGAACTAACCGTGACCGTGCTTTCGTGACTCGAATACACAATACGTGCTCTCGACCATGTAATAAACTTGCTTAGCTACACACACGGAAGAAGTACAAATCTAAGGCCATTAAAAGTACCATGCATGAACTCCCGCAATAATGCACGTTGATAAACGAAGTAAACAAACAAACCTTCCAGTCAAAGACCTCAAGGATACAGAAGATAAAAATAAAAGTATTTAATTTACGATTATACCATTCCTTCATCCATCAACACAATAATGATCCTCATCGTGTCACATTAATGATTTTTTTCTTCCGTATTTACGCCTTCTAGGGTAATCAAAAGTCGTAAATCTCACTGGAATAGTGTGAATTTTTAAGAGTCAGTCACCCCTGTTTGGAAGGTGTGGCCTTGTGCGTCGCGTGAGCGGCCTCGACTGGCACAGGGCGGCGGATTGCAGCCCTTATATGGTCGATCTCGCGCCTGCGTACTCAATACAACATGGCGCTTCCACGTCACGTGGTACCTGCATCTAAATTTTCGCATTTATTACCGTTGAGTAGGAAATTGTTTACGCACTTTATGTCGCCTTGAGTTTTGAGCGAATTTTTCTCACTATGTTGTACTTTGTGTCCCAAATAGGGGTATAATAAATTCTGATGGTTTCCTGTACTTAAAAGCTTTAATAACTTTATCTAAAGCAGTTTAATTTAAGTGAGTAATAAAACTGACATATCAAAATTCCAAATACGGTCCTGTGCTGCCAAATTCGTGTTTCTTTTTGTGATGAAAATTATAAATCTTAAGAACTCATAAAACATTATAAATTAGAACATTATTTTTGTATATTTTGATTTAAAGGAATTGCTAATCAAATAAATAAATATTTTATGACTTATTCACAGCGTCATCTAGACAAAATAAGCAATTATTAAAATATTTGAAAAACCCAGCTTCTGAGACAGTTAATTCTAAAATTCAAATTAATGATAAATAACTTCGTGGTGAAGGAATTCACCTTACGATCGGGATGCAGGATTCGAAAACCTATTCATAATAATGTAAGCAATATAATTTAGCTCTAGGAGTTAGGGGTTCTCTACTATGTTTATTAATATTCTTTAAAAATCTTAAAAATATTAGAAAAAAACGAAGTATCAGGTTTTGCACCTGTTGTATAATTATTTACAGCCACTTCTCTAGTATAAAAAATAATTATATTTATTTATCTATTAATCTTTTACCTAAATACCTCCCTGTCGAGTGAGCATGTAAACAATAAGAGGCATTAGTCAGTACATTTGGCGATAATTGTGGAGCTATTCAGTTATAATTACGGCATTGTCTATGGTTACCGGTTGGCGACCTCGGAAGTGCGGACATTTCTCTACCACGCGTTCTATGGTGATTCACAATCAATGAGACTAAAGCCCGTATTCTAGAATGAAACTCAGCCTGAATCGCGATTTATCTGAGGACAGATTGTATAGACAGATTGATAGTTTGACATCTGTCCTCAGATAAATTGCGATTCAGGCTGAGTGTCATTCTAGAATACGGGCCTAAAACTTTGTAAATTGTATTTATTACTAGCTTTTGCCCGCGGCTCTACCCGCGTGGATGGCGGTTCCCGGCAATAATTCGATATTTTCTCACCTTTTAAACCTTCCCTAGATCTCCACGAACATTTCAAGACCAAGATAAGATAAATCCGTTCAGCCGTTCTCGAGTTCTAGCGAGACTAACGAACAGCAATTGATTTTTATATAGGTATATAGATAGATAGATGTATCTATTTAATTATTTTGTGAAGCAATTAGTAGTCTAATATTTACTTTTGATTTTAAAGAGACCCGATTCAGTAGACCCGGTTCTCTGCATTTTCAAATCTAATTGAAAACGAATTAAATTAAAAGTGGCTCGAAAACCGTAAATGAGTTTTGTATTCACAACGCACGGAATTCCAGATATTTGTACATTTTTCTTTTAAATTAAAACTAGTTGACCCGGCCAACTTCGTACCGCCATTTTTTTTTCCGCCCGCGTGTCGTCGGATTCCGTTCCCGCTGCACCATCTACTATATTAAGCATGTATTATACATATAAACCTTCTTCTTGAATTACTCTATCTATTAAAAGAAACCGTGTCAAATTCTGTAGCGTAGTTTTGAAGATATAAGCATACATAGGGACATAGGGACGCAGAAAGCGACTTCGCTTTTATACTATGTAGTAAAGATTACCTAAATCAATCGTTTTTAAAACGTGGCATTACGTTCAGATGCCCCATGACGGCACTTGGACCATAATTGGTAGAGTTTTTTTTAGTCCTATGATTTGTATTTATCAATCCCTATGACCCCATAGAGGGTTCAAATCTTTTGGAGAAATTTTTACATTTTTCAAACAAAATATTAGACTAATTGATGCCATTAATTATTGTAATCTCTAAGGAAATTAAACAAAAGATAATCTTGTAACGTAATTCACTCTGTTACAACCATAAATATCATTGATTTATTTTGTAATCACTATTTATTGATACTGATAATTACTACTCCATTATTATTCTTGCATAATCATTTACATTTATTAAAACAAATCACGCATTATAACCAGAGTATTATCTTAAAAATGCGCCATTAAATGTGTATAACATGACATTTAATTTCAATAAATAAATAATTTTCGTAATAATATCATGAACTTTAAGAAATTAATTCAGAAAAAGCTAGAAAATATTAGAAAAAATAAAATGAAATGACAAAAAGATCGTGCGATGGCCGGGAATCGAACCCGGATCAACTGCTTGGAAGGCAACTATGCTGACCATTACACCACCATCGCAGTTGAGAAGCGAGTCGAAATACGTATTCACTATCTAATACGTATATAATCGTATTACGTCACTATTACTTGATAAGCAAGTTCTCATTACCACTATCATTTCAATACGTGACTTATTAGATTTCTATGATATTTATTATTATAGTGAGAAGAATTTCAATTTTTAACCGACTTCTAAAAAAGGATTTTCTCAATTCGGAAGTTAATAATTTATTTTATACCCCACGGATACGACCCCGCCCTCCAGTGAGGGTGATTATGTCGGACTCGAACCGACTAAAACCGCATGCCGCACCGTTTGGGTCTCAAATGCCGGTACCTAACTACTAAGATAGCAAACAAGTAGGTACATGGCCGATCCAGATATCGGAGCCCCTAATGCTTATCATCTTCAACATGACGTCAGTCCCGATTGCATCTCTAGCTTGTTCTTTGAAGCCCGGGATCCGTTCTCCTACTTCTGCTCTTGATTTGACTTTTACGGGAACGACTGACTGAATCGACAGGAAATTCGTCAGAGCCTCGACTGTCAATGAGCAGTTGGCATATCGGCTAGTTAGTATACCTTTTTTTTCGTGCGAATATCCCCTCGGAAACCTCCCCGCCGGAGCCGGAAGGGGAGGTAATGTCGGACTCGAACCGACTAAAACCACACGCTGACTGAGGGTCGTAGGTGAGGTTGTCATCGACATATCCCTCACACCACGGCTGACCCAGGGCCGTCCCTTACAGTCTGGCCCTCCTAGGAAGGGGGGACAACGGTATCCCTGACTCGCCAGTAGACGAGATTCACTTGGGCCCGCAATATCTAAATGGACCTTCTCTGTAGGCCTATGTGACCATAAATACCTAGATATTATCTCATTACAAATCGTACCGCTAAACACTCACTTGTGACCCCACCATTAGCACGGGTCGCAACGACCCAACATCGCAATACGACGCACTTAACCCGTAAAAGACCGTAAAACCGTAACGTAACCGTAAACGTTAACGTAAACCCGAGATGCGCACGCGGCGCTATTGTCGCGCAATCACTTTGTAGATCGCCGCCGGCCGGGGCGCGACCTCTGTGATTTGTAAGGTAACCATGATTTTAGTTTTTATGGGAATATCTATTTAAGTGACTTTAACTTAGGCGAGGTGAAGTCAAATTGACGTGTCCTGTATAAAAAAATAATATATATATATTCCCATAAATACTAAATTTAATATATATATAAATACTAATAAGTGCCCGGTTAATGGCAATAGGCTCGCCACCTATTACATTGGGACCTAAACATAAACTGGCAAAATGTGGGTGCTAGCACCTCTGCCTACCCCTTCGGGGAATACAGGCGTGAGTTTATGTTTATGTTATGTTTATAAATACTAAATTGTTATACTCCTAGCAATTTCCTGGTTGCGTTTAAAATTTAAATTTTAGAACCTAAGGTCTGCTTTATCAGCTTTTCCGGGGACACTGCAGTCTGACCTCTCAACAGCGAGAGAAAAACTAGTTCCATAGTCTCGTCATTTAACTTGCAGTTGCACCAAGCAAAATCAGATTGGCTTGAGTCTCAAAAATACTGGACCCTCTATACTTATATATTTTTTCTATCCTCCTAAAATGGTCAGAGGCTCACGACAGATACTTCCACCTTTCTAATCTATGTAGTCACATTTTACCTCACTACCAATAGAAAGACTCAATATGACTTCTTGCCCAACCCGGAAATCATACCCAGGACCTCACACAACCACAGCAATCGCAACAATCTGAGCACCACCAACACACTCATTAATTTAATAAATCAATAAAATCTACACGAGACACAAATTATAATGACATCTCATTTTTATTGAACGTTGCTCATAAATAAATTTGTCATAAATTAATTAGCGGTAATTTAAATCCACATTACAAAGTTGTTAACACAAGAGGCGCGGGCGCAACATTGTAAGAACAAAAGCTTTGTAAATCGCCGCGCTTGAATCACGATCTACACATGGCGTCTGAGCAGGCTTTATTCGAATTATGTGCATAAAGTATTTATCTTTGGATCTACAAGAAAAATGTATTCTGATCGCGAGATTGTAAAACGTATTTTGTTTCTGTACTATCTAAAGTTTTATCAGAACTTCTTTATAAGTATTTTGTGATGTTTAATGGGTTCATGGGTCTCTTCTTATTCTTTGGGGCCCACCACTCTTTTATGCGCTTGAGTCTCTGCCTGGGAGTCTCGGAGTCCGCTCTTTTACTCTTTCTCTTATCTTCGCTGATGCAGAATCAATAATCTTTTAACTCAGTGAGGAAAGCTTGAACCAGAGCTTCGTGCCTCAATCAGAAGGTACCTGAAGGTGAGGTGTATGCACGTTGGCTTGGGGCTATAGGACACGCCAATATGACTTTACCTTGCCGGTAAGTTGAAGGCAAAGTCTCAGGAAAGAGGATCACCACTACAGACATCAATAATGTTACAACAGTGACCCTTTTTTTTGTTTTTATCGTGCGAAAAATCCCCACGGATACCACCCCCACGGAGCCGGGGGAGGTGGTTACGCGAAACCGACCAAAACGCACGCCGTCTTGGGTCCTTGGTTGCCGGAGGTGAGATTGCCGAAAGCATATCTCTCGCACCGCGGCAGACACAACAGTGACCCTTAGCTTGACGGTCCCATCAGATGATTTTCCACTCAATCTAACAAGGTATACAAAATTTGTTTTTTTTTCCAAGTGACTACAATATTGGGTTCTTCAAGAAGGGATTTAGAAGGTTTCTTCAGGATTAGCAACACGTTTGGAACGTCCTTGGTGTTGCATACGTCCATACGCCATTTTAACCACTTTCCATCAGCTGGACTGTGGGGTTGTCTGCCACCTAAGTGTTTTTTTTTATAAAGGACACGTCAATTTGACTTCACCTCGCCTGACGTTAAGCTAAAGGCAAAGTCTCGGAAAGAGGGTCACCATCGTAAACATGTACCATGTTAACAGTAGTGGCACTCAGCTTGACGGCCTCATCAATGCCTTTTCACGCCCCGTTTAAAGGACCCTGTGGGAAGAAGGAAACACTTGAGCTGGCAGGGAGTTCCAGGTCTTAGTGGTGTGGCATAAGAATGAGTCACTGAAACGCTTGGTTATTTTTTTTTAAATATTTTCAAGAATATTCCAAAATGTCCTACCAAATCCATGGGCACCGTGTCGGTCGGCGCGGCGTCGTTTGTCACGATAAACGCGACCTATGTGTCGTACGTAATTGGGTGCGGTACGACTCCGGCACGACACCCCGCTAGTTCCCAGTGTTCCCACGGCATGGAGCTTTGTTCTAACTAGCGGACTTTGGAGCCTTATATGGACACTAGTGCAGTGGAGGTTCACATATTGTTAGTTTGGTTTTAATATTTTGTATGGCTTTGTTTTTGCCCACGAAGGAACGGAGACGGTATATGCGTTTGGGGTGAGAAGATGTTTGTGTGTTTGTTTGTTTGTGCAAAGCCATGTTGCCATTTTCTCCGTAACTAAAAATCCAATTTTGTTGCAGTTTTCAGTTATAGGTTTGGCTTTAATTGAAGCATGTTCTTAGATGGGTGTTACAATGAAAGCTCAACAGGGGGCGCTACAGCAAAGCAAGCATTTATAATGCAAATCAATGTTGCCAATTTTCTCCAAAAATACTAGTAGTTTCCAATTATTGGTTTGGGTTTGATTGGTGTATGTTCTTAGATAGGTGTTACGGTGGCAACCCACTAGGGGGCGCTGCAGTAAACATTTTTTGTATTATTTTTTATACGTCGTGGGTATTTTCAAAATTTTTAATTTTGCTTTTTATTATACCTGAGATGGGAGAGTTTTTATAATCCAAGAGAATTCTTCCCTTGGATTATAAAGGATCAAAGAATATTAAACGTTGAGTTTGGACTTGAGCGTTGAGTGTCCATGAGTCCTACCTAAGCTGTGTATGGAGCCCCAAGAACGCCAAGAGGCCCAAGTCTACTTCACGTACAAGCAGGCTGACGTGCACGCCTTTCCCTCAGGATTTAGTGGTCACACAGTTGTCGCTCTCATAAAAGTTCAGGCAAATGGATCTTGGAGTATGTGAGTGGAAATCACAATAGGATGAAGGAAGGTAGGAGTGAGGAGGGCTGCGAAAAAGGGTATAGGGAAGCAATAGCAACTGGAGAGAAGACATCAAGTAATTACATTGATAATATAGGACAGGACTTTCAACTGATAAGTCAGAGGTCCCAGCATCGATTCTCAGTCAATATAAATATTTGTGTACTTACATGAATATGTATATTTACATTATTCTGTACGTTTATTTCTGTACAATAATGTATCTTTGTATTTACAAAAAAAGTTTAAACCTAAAACCCGACTACCGAAAAATCACGCTCTAAAAAGTAACAAACAAGAAAATATCAATTATAGCCGTGGTCGTATGCCACTCTTCCCTAGAATATATTGTTTTGTTAGAGTAAGTTGAGACACACCAGACCACACAAGATTGACTGACACGTCATATTGCCTATAACTATCGGACGATAAAGCCGCTTGTAACGATACCTTATTTGTCCAGTTCTAATAAGTAGTTGAGGAGCTATGAGCATGAAATGAACATACATACATAACATAGCCTGTCAAAATCATAACCCTCCTTTTGCCTCCGCCGTAGTCGGGTAAAAATAATGAAGGTATACAATTACGTTTTTGCACGTTCTAGAAAATAGAACACAAATTATAAGTTTTAGCGTTCAATGTAAACACACTTTATATTCAATCAGTATAATAAAACGACAAATCTGTCCATTCAGCAACACCTAGACACGGCAGACATTCCAGGTCGTGTCTTATTACACAAATAGGCTACCAACCCGTCGCCTACGGTCTAGCGAGCAATCTGTTCAAGTAACTAAACCCCACATAAATATGTCAACGAGTTCTTAAAATGCTTCAGCCGGGCACCGAATGCCAGCCCACGCGTTGTTTAGTAAACAATTTTGCGTAATTTTCGCGTGTCTACTGCGGTTACTTGTTTTGCAAATTTCTAGGGTTGTCTATGGACTTTATACTAGTAACGGCCCGAAGCATCACTTAAAGTGAATTTATCTTGAAATCAGACCCAGAACGTCTGCTTTCGGGATAAAATGGGGTCAACTCTGGAGACGATGACTGATGATGCTTTAGTGCACGCTTTCCTCATGAGTTTGGTATGGAGGCTCAGCCGGCAGTTGCTCCCGTGAAAGTCAATATAGGTCACATCTGAGGGAGAAAGCAAAGGGAAGCATACTCCGGACTTGCAAAATGCTATAATGATAATGAGTAGTTATAATGTCATGGATGTTTGTCCATCAAGAATAGTTTACTGGTGAAGGAGAATAGGTACTTTATCTACCCCATCTGTTCCCGTGGTTATAGTACAAGGCGACTAAGAGATAAGTCCCTTCTCCATCTAAACTAAGGCGCGGAACGCTTGGTCCCTATTACGCACGGAAACGCAGAAATTCATGTTGATAGACTTCTGGTAACACCCTCCAGGGGAATAGGTATAGGTGTGAGAACATAAAATAAAATATACCACAGAGTGTGATATGTGACGGTACATGGCGAAAGCAATATATTGAGAAAGTGCGGGTAGATGAAGAACTACCTACGACTCGAAGACGGCGGGCGTGAACTTCTGACTTTCTGAGCCAGTCAGCCTGTGACCACGGCCGGTGTAACCTGGTCGAAACGTCAGGCAAATCAAAGGTACGTACCTATATCATGCATGATCGCGTTAATTCCCGTTATAATTATAGTATATTATGGAACGCGAGAGTTTAAAAGAGTTTAAAATAAAATAAATAAAATATTCCACAACATTCTACACAACGCTATCTAGACCCATGGTAAGCTTTTATAGCTTGTGTTACGGAATCTAGAATGCGGATAAACATACTTAAATAATTTATTTTTGTAAAAACATACATATTATACATAGAAACACCCAGACCAATGTAAATAGCCATATTCCTGCATACAAATATTTGCACTGAGCGGGAATCGAAACCGTGTCTCCTGCGCAGCAGTCGCGTTCACTACCGCCCCCCCACAGAGGCTGTCACATGTAACATGTATAATAAAAGTAAGATAAAAGGTTTTTTTCGTGCCTACCCTACCCTAGCTTGGAATGATATATATCTTATCTAGCCTATACATTAAAGTGAAAAACGAATGGGAATGGTGCTATAATACTCTGCTTAGTATTGAGTAATTTTGAAATATTATCGTTACGAATTGTCAATGCGATAGGGCGAGGTTTGAGAACGAGCGGAGAGTGAAGCTGAAGCGATTTAGCAAGAACTTTTCACAAATTCTTTTTTTTAATGATTATTAGAATTGAAATCCCTAATATTCCCGCTAACTAACAAACAAACTAAAGTTACAATTCTATATCCATCAAGTGCTTGGATATTGCCTGATCACTTCCAAGATAATTGGAATACTTAATAATGAAATAAATCTCAAGTAATCAAGTGGATCTCGAAATCCGAGGTGAATTCCTTGGATTCGCAACGCATTTACGCGAGGCGATTCACGGCAATGTATATTCTTCCACTTCCACCATCATAATTAAGTAAAATGAGTCCCATTACCTACTTTCACACGTGGCACCGGTAGCTTATGGTCATCGATTCAGCTTAAAAGTATTTGTACGAGTTGAATACCTGCAAATACTACTTTTTATTTCTTGAGAAAATAAGCTATTATATCTCTCTCGTCTTATATATTCTATTTTATCCTATTTCGCAGTTTTACCTTCATACCACAATTCTCTTTTACTTTTCCATTTCCTTATTTACCTGCTACTTTCCAAAAAGTCACAATTTGATAGTGTTTTTAGGCATTTATTCCGAAACCGCTATCACTGCGACCCGGCCTTTACGCCTCCTTGACCGGCGACCCAGTTGCTGATAAAAGGAAGGAAGCGTCGCACCATTGTGTGCATTGTATGCCACAATAAGTGGCTCCTACGTAAGCGGATGGCTGGCGTAATGAGTTGCCGAACTTTTCGACAAGATATAAGTTTAGTGTTGCAAAAAATAATAGGGCAATGAAGTATAGGATCTGTACATGATAATTAATTTTTACCATTTTTCTAGATATGAATTTTTACCTCATACTAGGTATTCTTAAATTAAATGCTCGACTAACAGAAAGTCGGTTATAGACGAGTGTATGATAGCTAGCAGCTAGCGGCAATGAGTTACAAGACCTGATGAGCACGGTGGGCAATGTTTTTCTAAAATACAGACTAAAAATTTACAGTAAGAAAGGTAGACAGACAAGGAAATGATCCTGGAAGGGTTTCGTTTTTCCTTTTGAGGTAGGGAACCATAAAAATTCACGAGGCAATTACTTGCCAGAGCCAATCCGGTAGCTTATTTAATCATTAATCTTGTATTATACTACAGAGCCACGCTGCCGGCGTGAACAGTTTATACGCACAGTACGGCAACCCATCCTAAACTTAATGCTTATTTCACGACGCCATCGTTCGTCGCCTACTATGCCTAACACACTAATTTGTAGGACAGTAGGGGCCGTGTAGGCGACACTTACCGCTAGGCGAATTACTAGCGGATAACTACGCATATATCAGAGACCTCGGTCCGGGTTGTCATACGAACATCTATGGCAGTCTTTACAGGTAGTTGAAACACTCCCGAGGAGGGCCAGACCGTAAGGGATGTCCCGGGGTCAACACCTCCGGCCGAGCACTACGACCCTCAGTTTTGGTCGCATTGAGTCCAGTTTTGGTAGCTTGCCATCAGATGAGGTGTCTCACATAGACAAGCTTTTACAGTATCTTAGCCATGAATGATGTAATGGAACAATGTCAAGAGTAGCGTGATCATCGATAGTACCTGTGGTCTAAGGCCAAAACATAATTAATTATTATCATTGTTATGTGTAGCTTGTCGGAACATGGCGAACGATGAACCGTGACTCATGTGCGAACTGTGATAGGGTACACTTGATTTTATGATAAAATCTATATTAATATTATAAAGTTTAACAGTTATACCTCGGGACACGTATCTTGAACGTAAATCGTTAGACAAATAGGCCTACTCTTCCAACTGAACTATTGAGCCACGACTGAATCACTTCAAATTTCCCTTCTCTTTGGATTATTCCTGGGTGAACAAAGTAGAATTGATTAGTCTACTTTGATCACCTCTTATATACCTTTCCGTCTTTAAGGGCGACGAATTTTAAAGTTAGCAAAAAATTCAGTAAAACAATCATTCCAATAGATTAGAAAAATCTTTATTGCACAGTAATAATTATTAAAGTATTTTTCGCTGCATACGATTTCTTACAGACAATCTTTATTATGCACCTAAGTGTACCTAAATGGTAGAAAAAAAAACTACTGTTTGAAACTTACTCAGTGGCATCCGCGTAACTCCGTAAAAATTACCACTTGTCACGACATCAGATACGATTGACGAAAAATGGTGCTCTGAGTAATGACATCACGGGTGACGTCACCAACCTTCGGCGAGTACGTATAATTGCGCATCTAGATAAAGATATAATTGAATATTGTTTATGAAAATTGTTTAATTATGATTATTGGGACGTAACTTTAATGGGGTATAATCATAGGGGTCTTTTAGCTTACCTACAGTATAAACGTAGCCCTTATATACTTACTGTATGATGTCATAACGAGATGGAAGATTACCTCATTATTTAGTGAATGTTGAACTTACCTGTAACAATAAATAAAGTTTTATTAGCAATTTTATTAGCAAGTTACTTACACACCGCCATCTATATCCTATAATTGAAAACAATAATAACTATCTACTTAGAAACTATTACATAACATAACATAAACTCACGCCTGTATTCCCCGAAGGGGTAGGCAGAGGTGCCAGCACCCACATTTCGCCAGTTTATGTTTAGGTCCCAATGTAATAGGTGGCGAGCCTATTGCCATTCACCGGGCACTTATAAACCTGCGATAAATACACACATAACTTCGAAAAGCATCGAAAAGTCATTGGTGTGTGCCATGGTAAACCTGGGATCGAACCCAAAACCTCGTCTCAGCAGTCCATTACCCATACCACCAGGCTACCTCAGATCTACAGAAACTATTAAAATACATTTAAAAAGGTGAAAATAGAGGCAAATAGTTATAAATAGATGAAAATAGTTAAAGATAGATGAAAATAGTTGAAAATAGTTTAAAAGATATGAAAATAGTTGAAGATAGATGAAAATAGATAAAAATACCTCATGAATAAATAATAATAAAAAATGAAAATAGATATTTAATCCTAATAAAAATGTATTGCTTGGTTCTTAAAATAATGATTATTAAAAAAAATTAAACGATCGAAAAATAAAAAATCTAATTGTTTTAAATATTCTGGAGTGTCCAGTTTCCGTTTTACCTAACAGCCTGTACACTCATGCCTTCCCTGTACGGTATCCTCGAGGGGATAAAAGGGAAGGTAATCCCGAATCGAATCCAGACTCTTTGCCTGTTTTTTTATAAACCAGGTATCATCACAAAGAAGAGTTGTTAAAGAGAAACAACATCACTAATTCCTAAAAATAGCCAATGTTTTTGTGTGACCGACGTAAACAGATCGATATCTCGATAATTGGCCGAATCGATTCGCAATACGCCTTTAATCGATACTAGAGGTCGCGTTAGTCATCGCATTGTCTTTTGGTGAAACGTGTGTTGGTTTGTTTACGCGACAAACACGTGCATATACATACATACAGTCAAAAACGTGTATTGGAAGGTTATAAGTCGCTGACCGAGTGCGCGGCGTGGGACACGCAGGGGCGGGTCCTAGTGGCGGCTCTGGCGGCCTCCCCGTACCCGGGGCTAGATGGTGACACTAAGTGCCCACAACCCGAAGGGGGCCACCTCGAAAGAGATGGTCCTGGGTCTGCCGGGGTGCGAGAGATATGCTTTCGGCAATCTCACCTCCGGCAACCAAAGACCCAAGACGGCGTGTGTTTTAGTCGGTGCGAGTCCGACATAACCACTTCCACCGGCTCCGGGGGGTGGTATCCGTGGGGATTTTTCGCACGATAAAAAAATACCATCAACAAACTAAGCTAGTTTCACGACGAAACTTACTAATGTCATCTGTAATACAATATCCAAGATTTTCACTTCGAAATCTATAGTAATAAAGATATTCGGGATAATTAGGTACATTTTATTTTTCTGCAAAACAGAATTGGTTTCTATATTTTATTTTTATTCATACAATAGGTATCATCCAAAATGTTATTGTAAACACTCGGCCATTAATTGGACGCTAACTGCCTAATTTAGTGGAACAAAAACACTACAACAAAATAGTAACCTGTGCCAGTGGACGCGGAAGGCCACGCGTGGGCTGCGGGCGTGGGCGGCGACACTTGATACAGTTTTACTTGGGAGTAGGGTGGCCATAGAATTGAAGAGCATTTTAAACTAACTTATATAGATAGCAACGCAGCCGTATTCTAAAGTAAAGCCAACGAGTAGAGAGAAAAATGGTAAACAAAGCGACCATTACTGAGTTATGTTGCGATAACTAGCGATTATTTTCTCTGTCCTTATCCTTACATGTCACACACGCTATATTGGCCGAGCGACATCTGGCGATGCGTGTTTCTTAGTACAGGAAAGCTGTCAGCACAGCCATCTAATGAGCAATTTCATTCCTGTCTGGATTGAGTTTGAAGTGTGTGTAAATAATTTTCAAATAAAAATGTTTGGAACCGCTGAAACTTTGTTCACCTTTTTTCTCTCGCTTCGTTGGCCTTACTTTATAATAAGTTATTTTATTAAAGTAGCATAAGTCGTTGTAACTATGTCATTATTATCTACAGCAGGTTTGGTTTAAAACCGTAGTTTTTTACATACAAATCGTATTGTATTTGATTGTAAATCCATGCCATGTTTTAAGTTTCAATGAAAATGCGAAATGATATGAAAACCACTGTCACCCAAAATTATGTAGGTATTCTAAAGACAATTAAGATTGTTCAGGTATATGAAAATAATTAAGTAAACTAACTCACATACATGAGTCCCGGACCATTGCACTCCATTTTTGGACCAACTTAAAAAATAGTTGTGATTATTTGGGATCTTTCGAGTCGTATAGCCAACGAGACAGTCTTATAACCTTCACAAACCATGGCCACCCTACAAACTACCGGCTTGGCGCCTATCTGTGGTTGATTATTATCACTAATAAATGGACATTTAATAACCAACCATATTGTATTTGGTTCCACCTGACTATGTAGACTACCAAGTTTAGCATCAAGTTATGTTTATAAGCGAAAAGTAATCAACACGAGTTGTTAATTCAGTTTTGAGAGAGCTTCAAATATTTTTGTTACAAAAGGACACGTCAATTTGACTCGGTGGCTGATGGTAAGCTAAAGGCAAAGTCTTGCCAAAGTCGGAAAGAGGGTCACCATCGTAAACATGTACCATGTGAACAGTAGTGGCACTCAGCTTGACGGCCTCATCAGATGCCTTTTCACGCCCCGCTTAAAGGTCCCGGGACTGTAGCAAGAAGGAAACACGTGAGTTGGCAGGGAGTTCCAGGTCTTAATGGTGCGGCATAGGAATGATTCACCAAACTGCTTCGTTCTAGAAGGTGTTTCGCACAGACTCGAAGTTTCGTATCTTCCATGGTAGCCCCCCCTTATCATTGATCATTAATCATTAACGTTAATGATAACATATGGTTAACACATGTTGAAACATTAGCAATTAACTTTTAACAGTAAGTATTTTATTATTTTTGGATGCAAACACGATGCGTTTTGAAATCGAAACGATTTTGATCATAAATTTTTAAGGCACGACTTGTAATAAATGCAGTCATCATTTAATATACTATACTCATGTCTATATCCTTGATAGGATAAGCAGAAGTGTAGTCACTGCGATATGTATAACAGATACTTAGGTATTTTGCCTTTATTTGAAATGGGCTTAAAAACCGACAAGGTAGACTTTATTAAGTTAGATAAAAGGGAAGGTGGAGGTGTATTTTATGACTACATTAATTTAATTACATTATATTATTATGTTTAGCGATTACCAATTATTTTTTCTTAGCGTCATTGCTAAGACTCTATTCCCCGACTGCCGAAGAAAGAAGGTTAATTATAAAAATACAGTAAAACCCATTTGCTTTACGAGGGAATTGAACAAGAAAAAAAAAAAAAAAAAAAACATGTGTTTAAACATCAATTAACTTTCTAGGTGATAACTGTCACACGATATTCGTTGACACGCGATGATTTTTAATGATGAATCAATCAATTTATTCACATACTTAATTATTCAATTAATCAATGAATTAATGTGTTTTTTTTTGTACGGACCGTTTTGAAATTAATCCATGCACGTAAGTATATGGATTTTAAATCCATACCAATATTATAAAATGCGAAATAGCTCTGTCTTTCTGTCTGTCTGTATGTTACGCTTTCACGCCTAAACCACTGAACCGATATTGATAAAATTTCGTATACTTAAGGGTAGAATTACACTGTATTTTTAGGTACCCTTGTATTCTGCAGGACATTGCCGTGATTGAGCTAAATTATTTGAAGAGTTAACTTCTGGTTTAGCATTATCAATTATGCTAGCATCAATTAGGCAATTGAAATTTTATTATAAAACGTTATTTGAAGAATTAATTTCAGACGCTCTTAATTTTCTTCTCCACGGAATAAAACTATCTCTCTTCATTAGACAAATATTCTGATATTTTTTATTTATAATCTATTTTAACCTCCGACGCAAAAACGACGGGGTGTTATAAGTTTGACGTGTCTGTGTGTGTGTGTGTCTGTCTGTGGCATCGTAGCTCCTAAACGGATGAACCGATTTGGATTTAGTTTTTTTTGTTTGAAAGGTATAGGTATTAGTCGAGAGTGTTCTTAGCTATGTTTGAAAAAATTCGATCCAAGATGGTCGCCGCCACAACATGTCGGAACACATATTTCTTGATAAGTCCCTCAATATGGGTATCAAACGAAAGAGCTTGACTACTAGATCAATTTAAAAAGTATAAAATAAAAATTTAATTAAAAATTTAACAAACCCCCGTCACAAACGGAGTGCTTCACAAGTTAGGGTCCCCCGACATGGCACCCGTGGAATCAAAATATTACTGGGTATATCAAAATTTAAAAGGCAAATTCCATTTATTTTCAACTTTTTGGAGGTGTTTTTGTGACGGGGGTTTTTTAAATTTTCTTCTGGACGCCTTTTCCAATATTTATGTCCAAGGTATGTTCATATAATATTACCTGCAAGAGAATTAATTTTCTGTTATTCTAACAGAAATACGAATACATAGGCGTATTATTTCAAATCAGCTTTCTTCCCACAAATATATGATTACGTATTGTAACAAGACTCTAAAATCTAATGAAGTTACAATTATCGAGCGAAAGTGTCGAGCGATGTATCGATATTAAATCGATTCGATTCGGCTCGTTATACGATTACCGATAATCGAAATTTGTCTATTGGCCATGAAAGTAGCTTCAGGCGGTTCCATTTATAAATTTTCCCGCCGTTTATGTGTTATGTAATTTAATTAGAAGATTTTAAAACGTCAGTTGCAGTATGTTATGGCTAGTTTGGAGGTTACGTCATCGATGCAGTTGTTTTTTTTTATCGAGAACTTTTACTTATGATCTGTTTCTTTGATCTCTACATTCAATCTCATCCCGTTACGTCAATATTAGATATCTGGATTTTAGAGCCGGGTTATCAAGTCCATAAGTATTAGACTAAGTAAATATTTGTAAATACACCAAAATAAATGCCCGCTGAGTTTCTTGCCGTTCTCCAACCGGTGGTCCATTTGCTAAACTAGTATTTAATATTTATTTTATATTAACGTTTTGTAAATTCCGATTTGATGGTCTATGCACAATAAATGATTTTTGATTTGAATTGATTTGGTTAATATTTTACAGCGGCTCCGCCCGGGTGGATATTGGTTAACGCGACCAAACATAGCCTATGCCAAATTTTATCAAAAACGGTTCAGAGGTGTGAAAGTGTAACAGACACAGAGTTCCTTTCGCATTTATAATATTAGCATGGATTTGGATTTTCAATGGCAACCCAAAGTCCGAATAAAAAATAGAAATAAAACATAGGTACTAATCGAATTGAATACCTCCTTTTTTGAAATCAGCTAAAAATAATAAAATATTGTTGCACAAAATAAAATCATTTGAATTTTGATTTTCAAGGGCAATCCAAAGTCTTAATAAAAAATTGAAATAAAACACAGCAATCGAATTGAAAACCTCCTCTTTTAAAGTCGGTTATAAATAAGAAAAATTATTGCACAAAATCATTGAATGAAAGATTATTATTATTAATATTTACCCGGTTACCCAAACGATAAACATCTAAGTACAAGACAATACTGAGAAGTCCTTCGTGCCCACCGACTCACCGAGTACCGTCGAGCCTGTGGAGCCCTCAGGCGACATCTGTTAAAAGCTAACAAGCCTCTTATCACGTTTAACATATTACAACACAAGCGAGTCCAACAATATTTACTCATATAAAAAACAATTTGTTTGTCGTCTATACCATATTGTTATGTAGGCATTATAATTATTTGGAAAAGAAACATCGTATGAAAGTTCCAAGTTCATTTTATTCATCCTAATATTATAAATGCGAAAGTAACTCTGTCTGACCGTGTATCTGTCTGTCTGTCTGTATGTTACGCTTTCACGCCTAAACCACTGAACCGATTTTGATGAAATTTGGTGTAGTGATAGATTAGACCTAGAGAAAAGACATAAGCTATGTTTTGTCGCGATAGTCGACATCCACGCGGGCGGAGCCACGGGCGAAAGCTAGTTCTGTATAAAACATTAAAACGGTACCATGTTAAATACTTTGCGCTGATTGGTTAAAAATGATGCATTATCAAAAGACCACCCTAGAGATTGAAACATAAGACAAACTGCCACGGTTAAGCGTATACAAACGTCAAAATTAACGCACCACTAAGACCTGGAACTCCCTGCCAGCTCACGTGTTTCCTTCTCCCTACAGTCCCGGGTCCTTTAAGCGGGGAGTGAAACGGCTGATGAGGCCGTCAAGCTGAGTGCCACCACTGTTAACATCGTACATGTTGACGATGGTGACGAGGTAAAGTGTGACACTTATCTGGGGTAAATTATGATGCCGGTAGGGAGAAAAAAAAACTGAATCGCCAGGACGTCGCGTTTATTTTCTCCCTTTGCCCCAGGTAGTGGACACAAGATTATTAAAAGATAGGTGGTAAGGCCCTCTGACTGATTCCTTCGAAGCGCCCATACTTCCCTGGTGGTAGGAACTCGTAGTTGGTGCGTGGCTCCCGCCCTCTTAATCCGTCGGCATCGGGATGGTTGTGGGTTTCTGTGTCTCGGTTCGGACGCGTCAGTAGCGTAGGTTAAAGGGCCTTTATTCAAGGCACAAAGGTAAACATCAGGCGAGGTAAAGTCAAATTGACGTGTCCTTTATTAAAAAAAATCCACGACCAATTCCGCGACCAAAAGTTAGTTGAATAAATAATAAACATATCTCGTATTGATTGGCCCCTCAGGCAGGCATCTTAAAACGCACTGTAAACATTCACAAGGTTTTAATACTTCAGTTATAAGTATATTAAACTTTGCAAAGAATGCAGTGATTTGTTCTACCAAGTATCATTAAGTTTGCTATCTAAAATGGGTTGGGCAGAATTGAAGGTAATTAAAATGTGACCTCGGTTAAATACTACTGCTAGAGGTACCTATATTCGATGCCTGAATCAGCCATAAGGCATTGAGATTATGTTGTGGAGGTAAGATGGCAGTCGCTTCACGAAATATATCGAATTTCAGCCAAATCTGCAGTTAGACTGGTAAAGCAAACCTCAGACTCCGAGATGGAAGCTTCGGATGTGACTGGGATGAACGAAGAAGATTGGAATCTTACTAGGAGTGCAATATTACTTCATTCTGAGGTTACAGCAGTACAGCTAAACTAGAGAGAGAGAGATAGTTCTGTGGCGTCGTGGTAGTGAACGGAAATTTGGTACATGGATAGATTATAGCCTGAAATAACACATAGGTATCTAAATATATATAATTCAAAGACAAAAATTTGGCATGCAGGTAGATGTTATGACGTAGGTATCCGCTAAGAAAGGATTTTTGGAAATTCTGCTACTATAGGGATAAAGTAAGTAATGGAAATATGAAAATCCGTCATTTTCAGAGCTAGATGTACTAAATTTCATAAACCTATGTCTTTTAAGAAATAAATGAAAACGTGTATCAGCGTTTTTCGAAATTTAACTAATAAAAAGGTAAAATAGGTGATAAATAATTGTATGGAAAGTTCGTTATTTTCAAAGTTAGAAGCATGAAACTTCGTACACCTACGTCTTTTGAGACGCGGGCGAAACCATGGGCAAAAGCTACTAACATATAAACTTAGTGCATTAAAATATGCGCTTAGTGCACTCTTTGCCTAATTATATAAACTTCACTGTGCTGAATTTTATATTCTCCATCATTTGAAATCGTGAAAATATGTATAGTATAGATTTCGATCCCCTACCAACTGTACACAGTTAAATAGATCGACTACTGTAGATGTTGCGTCATGTGCCATAGTGCCCCAAGGGAGGCTGTGTCGTAAACTGTTGATAGTAAGTCGAAAGTAACGCACTCCATACTCAGGAATGCACGTGGAGACGTTAGCCAATACTATTAGCACTGGTTACATTTATTATAACACTAGCTTTTGCCCGCGAATTCGTCCGCGTTAAGTTCGTGATAGAAAGTTATAGGACACATTGCTCCTGTTCCCACGACCCAGATAAAGATCCTTAAAGTTTCTGTGAGCCTGGTAATTTATCCAAATGTACCAGAGTCAAAGAAATACTGATCCCATGTCCACGACCCACAGGAACCTATACCCGAGATAGAATTAAAGATCGTACGGGATGAAAAGTATCCTACGTCCGACTCCAGGTTCTAAGCTACATCCTCGCCAATTTTCAGCCAAATCGGTACAGCCGTTCTTGAGTTATAGATAGTGTAACTAACACGACTTGCTTTATTAACTTTTCACTGGCAGCTCCGCCTGCGTGGATATCGGTTATCGCCACCAAAAGTCTTTTCAGATCCGTTCAAAATACGAATAAAAGACCTAGCATTTAGTCATGAGTAGTAACCATGAAATCAGTTCTGTTTTCTTCCAGTAGGGTTCAGGCCGAACCCAAATTTCATGTACCAGCTTCGGGTCAGATTTCAGAGTAAACGTGTTAGGGACTATCATTTTAAGATCAATCGTATCTGGAATGGTGGTCCATATCATCTGGACTGCACCTCAGTTTTGACCTTTTGCCAGGTTTTTAAAGCGAAAAATCCTGACCTGGCCCATCAGCATCACTTTTCTTTTTTACAAGGACACGTCAATTTGACTTCACCTTGCCTGATGGCAAGCTAAATGTGAGCTGACAGGAAGTTCCAAGTCTTAATAGTGCGGTATAGGAATGAGTTGAGTTAATAAAAATAAAAAGTAAATATTTGAATGAATTTTTTATAGCATTTATTATGCCAAGTTTAAAGTTCTTAAAATATCGGAGAAAATGATCGCTCTTATAGACGGATATAAAGAGAAGTAAAATTTGAAATGATTCAGGTGTGGCTCAATAGCTCAGCTCAATGCTCAGAAGAGCATTTCCCCTGTAAGGGAAAGGTCGTGAGTTCAAGTCTCACTTGAGTATTTAATTTTTTCCGATGTTTTTCGGATAAAAAGTAAACATTAACAAATTTAAAATCCTCCAAACTGTTCATAAAATCTTTAAACTCAAGGTTTACACAGAGGTCATCTAAGTTCATCAATAACATAAAGCTGATAAAAACGTTAGGTGCCAGACAGTAATAAGCGAGGCATATTGTATAAGAGTTACGGCTAATCAATTAATCGTGAAGACGGAGCGGTCGCCATGACAGATTGCCCGGTCAGAGCACGGCCAAGGTCGGTACCAGACGAGCTTTATTTTTGCGGACATTTTCTGCTCTTAAAAATTTAATAGAACGATTTGTCGTGGGTAGAAGATGAAAACGTCCATCTTCAGAAGATTTGTGTCTTTTGGACTCAGTGCTTCTGAATTCATTTTTTACTTTTTGTTATGGAATATGGAGGCATACGAGCAGACGGATTGCCTGATGGTAAGCGATCACCGCCGCCCATGGACACCTGCAACACCAGAGGAGTCACAAGTGCGTTGCCTTCCTTTTTAAAGAGAGTACGCTCTTTTCTTGAAGGGTAGAAGTAAGACAAGCTTATATGGCGTCTGGTTTCCGTAGCCTGTGGATGTGTGCAACTTCAGAAGGGTCTCAAGTGCTGCTAACTTTGTTAGAATCTTCTGAATTAGAACTAATTTGTTTTATATATACTCCCATTGCCCTATTTTATCTCTTTTTCTCTCTTATTATCATCTTTTGGCTAACAGTAGGTACTAAAGTTAAAGTGATACAATTCGTTTATTCCCAGTAAGTAGTTCCTTTAGTAGATCCTTTAAAAAGGGACTACTGAGACTTTTTGTCCGTATAGTTCCTTCAAATGAACTAAAAAAACTACTCGGACCATAAAGTTCTTTCAGTTCCTTTGCCCGTTCGTTTAAAGGAACTATTGATACTTTTTGCAGTAGAACTCTTCAACGGATACCACATATTCAACTTTTGTTTTGCCTACTTCATTAAAAGCTATTAATTAAAGATGATAACAGGCGATACAGTGAATTGTAACCTCTACCTTTCGTAGGGTGACAACACCAGTAACCGGCCGTCACAAAAATACGCAATTATAATTACTAAAATAATTATTTCTCGCAATAATTGCGGACAATAACGAACGGATTCCACGCTGAGGCTGGATCCGTTTACGGTGTAATTTCAACACCTTCCTGCGGCCTCGTATCAAATATTTTACATTTCATACAAAATCTTAATAACGGTTAATGAATTGGTTACGGTAAGGTCGAGGACGGGCGGCGAAAACCGCAAATCTGCTTAATGAGCGTACTCGTATACATCGGTACATATATCTTAGACTTAACATTAGCAGACCTGGAACTCCCAGCCAGCTGTTACCTTCTTCCTACAGTCCCGGGTCCTTTAAGCGGGGCGTGAAAAGGCATCCGATGAGGCCGTCAAGCTGAGTGCCACCACTGTTAACATGGTACATATTTACGATGGTGACCCTCTTTCCGAAACTTCGCCTTTAGCTTACCATCGGGGAAAGTGAAGTCAAATTGACGTGTCCTTTACAAAACGTGTGCTCCATACGCGTAAAACACGTTTCTTGGGTGTCTTTTGAATATAGCACGGGGTGCAATGTCAGTGGATGAGCCCAATTTCACCAAGTATAAATAATAAAAAACAATTACGCGCGTTAGGGCTATAGTTGCAAAACTTCTGAAAAATTCCGAATAATTCCCGAATACTTCTGGGAAAGTTTCTTTAGCTCAGAATTATTCAAAATGAATTTAATTCTAATATTCTTTAAAAAAATTAAGTTTTTTTTTTTTACTGAAATATCGTATTTTGCATCGATCGTCGATCGCCGCCGCCGCTGCCCCTCTGTGCGTCCGCCGATGGCGCCGCACGCGCCCGACTGCCACGCGAATGCGTGCAGGCGATGGCTTTGCGGGGTGCGGTAACAGGGGAGATGCTGGAGAAGTTTTCCCTCGCCCCGCGAGAAACATTCGTACCCCCGCATTCGAATGTTTCCGCTGAATGTTTCCGCCGAATATTTCGCCAGAATAATTCAATGGAAATAAACGTGTTTGTTTGTGGTGTGGTGGGTGAGTTAATTATTGTTCAGTGGAACATACCTAGGTAAAATATAAATGTTTATTTTATTATAAATGGGATTGATTAAGTATATTCTGATAGGATTTTTATAGATTAACAGGATTTTTATTCTTCTGTTTTTAGGTAGGTACCTACTTATTTCGACATCGAATGCTATCTTTATATTAGTATCAGTTGTGGAATAAAAAACCAGGTTTTATTGGATTTGTTTTTTGAAAAAGGGTTGCCTATTTTTAGGTTAGTTTGTATGTAACTAGTATGTATTCGCTAATCGCATAGGTAGGTAATTAATACTTAACGCGTATAATATAGCCCAGTCAATAAAAACAAATAAAGGCAAACCTTGCAAGCGAACATGTTTTGATGCGGTTTTCAGAAAAGTATTTGTTATACTTAGGAGCAGGTTTTGGTATGTTAACCCACTTCAAAAAAAGGAGGTTATGAGTTTGAAACGTACGTATGTGTGTATGCCTGCGATTATCTAGTGTTTGGCTGAACTGATTTTCATGCGTATTTCAGGAAGGTATTTACTATACTTAGGCCTGTTTTTCTACGCTAACCGACTTCAAAAAAAGGAGGTTATGAGTTGGAACCGTATCTATGTAATGTATGCATGTTTGTCTAATGTTTGTCCGTGATTATCTCGCGTATGGCTGAACCTATTTTGATTCGGTTTTCAGAAAAGTATTTATTACACTCAGGAGCAGATTTGGTATTATTAATCGACTTTAAAAAGGAGGTTATAGGTTTGAACCCTATGTATGTATCACAGTTTGTCCACGATCATCTTGCATTTGGCTGAATCGATTTTGATGCAGTTTTCAGAACAGTATTAGTAGTCAAATAAATGTTGAAATAAATATGTTTGTTTGCTTGCTTGCAGTCACAACCATAAGCTTCAACTAAAGAAGATTAACTTCCAAGCGTGAAATAAGTTTATAAGGTTGATTTTCCTCGTTTATTTTTTAACATAACATAACATAACATAAACTCACGCCTGTATTCCCCGAAGGGGTAGGCAGAGGTGCTCTGCTAGCACCCACATTTCGCCAGTTTATGTTTAGGTCCCAATGTAAAAGGTGGCGAGCCTATTGCCATTAACCGGGCACTTATAAACCTGCGATAAATACACACATAACTTCGAAAAGCATCGAAAAGTCATTGGTGTGTGCCATGGTAAACCTGGGATCGAACCCGAGACCTCGTCTCAGCAGTCCATTACCCATACCACTAGGCTACCGCGGTTATTTTTTACAGTTGAAATATTCCCAAAGTTTCGGAATATTTCGGAATACTTCCGAAGTATTCGAAGGGAATGATTCGGAATTTTTCCCGCCAGCATCTTTAGGGCCTCGTTTGTATTGAGACTAAGGTCTAAAATATGTGTCTTGAGGTATCAGTGCAGTTGGACAGAAAAAAGTTAAGGCCCTCTATTCCTGCAAAAGTAGGCATTTATAGCGATCCCGGCCGCTCGTAAAATATTACGCGCGAACGCAGTGACGGTGAACTCGGCTATGACCCCGCCAGTGTCACAGTATAGAAATATGCAGTAGGAAAACTTGATTTGACTTAGAAAATTAAATGCTTAAATGCAGTTTTTTTAACTTTATTTAGTTATATGATTATATATATATATATATATATATTAATAAATACGAAATTAAAAAAACTGTATGAGTTTGAGAACTGTTTGTTCTATGTGTTTAGTTGCTTGGGCGAAAAAAACTTACATTATAATAATAATAATGCTTGTAATTTTACAAACATTTGTTTGAATTGATGCTAACGGTTACTTTATATAATCGCACCGTTCGTCGTCGACAGGGTAGTTAAATACCTAAAGTTAACGAGATTAACAACTTTTTTCGTGCGGGAATCCCCTCGGATACCCCCCTGCCGGAGCCGGAAGGGGAGGTTATGTCGGACTCGAACCGACTTTTTAGTCAGTTCGAGTCCGACTGTGGGCACGCCGACTGTGGGTCGTGGTGCTAATTTTTATGAAGTATTTATATAAATTTACACTGTACCTTCTTTTTTTCGTGCGGAAATCCCCTCGAATACCTCCCCTGCCGGAGCCGGAAGGGCAGGTTATGTCGGACTCGAACCGACTTTTTAGTCGGTTCGAGTCCGACATAACCTGCCCTCTGTCCGACTGTGGGCACGCCGACTGTGGGTCGTGGTGCTAGGCCTGAGGTGAGGTTGTCATCGAAATATCCCTCGCACCCCGGCTGACCCAAGGCCAGTAATTCTCCTGGGTCTGCTGGGGTGCGAGAGATATGCTTTCGGCAATCTCACCTCCGGCAACCAAGGACCCAAGACGGCGTGCGTTTTAGTCGGTTTGAGTCCGACATAACCGCCTCCA
The DNA here is from genome assembly GCA_914829495.1 of Eilema sororculum. NCBI lineage: Eukaryota > Metazoa > Arthropoda > Insecta > Lepidoptera > Erebidae > Eilema > Eilema sororculum. The sequence continues at coordinate 1,213,476 of OU618536.1, forward strand.
CCGGCTCCGTGGGGGTGGTATCCACGAGGATTTTGCGCACGATAAAAAAAGGCCAATAATTAAACTAACCTACCTAAATATTAAAATTATTCTATCCTAAACTAAAACTAAATTTATATTTATTTACACACACACAAATTATATACAATGTACGAATATTGTAGGTACTAGGTACCCCTGTACTGATATAGATAAAATATGAATTATAGAAAATCGTAAGTAGCATCTTCAGTAGTAATACTGATATTCTTATACTATGGCGCTATGAGCGTAATATTTAGGTATGATATTTTTTTAAATTACCAATCGGAGTTAGGAATTTAGTTTATGGCTTTGCACGACTTCTTTAGCTTGCGTTGTTTATTGCCCATATTGAATGACTTGCAACAATTTATTATAAATACGTAAAACCGATTGATTGGTGCACGAAACTGTCGCGCAAAAACTGGCACAGGTCCTACTTCGGTAAGCGCCAGCGCGCGACTGGCGCAACTTTTCGGGCCTCAGCGGCGCGAGCACTCGCGAATTTAGTAGGTATTTAAATATAACTTTAAAAATTATTTCATAATATAGTCAAAATCTGCGAAAATGTCTAGACATATGTAGTGGCTTTAGTTTAGTACAAAAATTTTATAGAAAGCATCAGTAATTTAGTCATAATATTCAAAAAAAAATAACGAAAAGGGGTAACTTTGGAATTTTTTTCTATCGAGTGAAGTTCATCAGATCTGGTAACTGAATGCGAATTTGACTAGACTGGATCCTTAACTAATATATATCTTTTTTTCGAAATTTAAAACGCTTTTTCCTATGATTCAAATGCTTTTAAAAAACTCAAAAAGCGGCCTACCTGGCCTTAATGCCTGAAAATTGAAGAGGCATGTAGAATGCCTTCATGCTTGTTTGGAGTGCTATTAACCATTGACAGATAGGTAAATTTATAAAAGCATTATTATTTGGTTGAAGATTACTTATTATATTTTTAAACCGGAAAGTGTTGTAACTCAAAACATTATAATATATCAGAACTGATTCTCTTAGAAGAGAATGTCTAAAGAAATAGTAAAAATCACCTTTTTCCCGACTCGAGCATGGAACCTGAGACCTATCATTGCAACCACATTGCCTCCTACCTCAACACACAGGCAGCAATTAAATCAAAGAACCAATATCTTGTGAACAAAACCATGCCAATATAATAGTGAGTTCATTTTAATTTAAATTATCAAAAACAACTCAAAAATAACCGAAATCAAAGAAAAACATTATAGATAAACATCATTTTAATAATCTAAAAATAAATATAGTCATCCAGAGCTATATCAATAAAGATTTTGACATTAAACTCAAAACGACACTTCTATTCTAAACAAGGAAGGTGAAAACCCCCATTAACGTCCTAGTAAAACCAAAATTAAAACAAAAACGGCACGAAGCAGGCGTTCGTCATTCCGATCACATTGCACTCGGGTGTTTCCGCCGAGAATTCGCGCGCGCTCGGCTCGGTGAAATGGCATGCACGGCGCTAGGGGAATGCGCACGCATTTGAGTTACATTTTGACACTGCTGTTTTGATTTAATTGAAGTACTTGTGTTGTTTTATTGACAGTACAATTGACTCGATTCTATTCTACTTCGTCCCTATGTTTTCACGGGATTTTATTTAGCCTACTAAAGTATAAATAACAGTTCCAACTTCCAAGTAACTCAGTAGAATATTCGCCCTAAAGTGTAGTGAGCTAACATCCTAATCCCTCTCACGGGTTTCAACTATTAACACATCTCGATATTTCCCCTGTAAGGGAAACGTTGTGGGCTCAAGCTTCACCTGAGCAATTCGTTTTTCGTGATGTAATCCTGTTAGCTTGATAAATGTTATAAAATTTCATTCAAATCGGCTCAGATGGTCTAGGCGTGATATACTAGTTTTAGGGTAGGTACTTAAAAAAACGCGGCTCTATATCCAAGTCATTTTAACTGTAATCTTTGGCAGGGCGAAGACCTCTAACGACAACTGACTCATGTAAATCTGACTAAACCTATCAAACATTATAATATTGGTACACAATTTAAGATGGCCGATAAATTGTCAACCCACACGGCAAAGAATCGCTCTAATAATAATACAGGTGAATTATTATTTGAATGTTATATCAGGCATATGAAGCCTCGCTGAGACCTTCGGGGCTTGAGTCAACCTCACCTACAAGCTAATAACTCTGGTTCTGGTGTGGTCGAAAAATAGTGACTCCTGTAACTAAATTATGGTAAGAAAAAGTAGAAGAGCCGACCCTGCGCTCCAAAATGCAAGCAAATAACATGCGTTAGTTTGTTTTATTCCAAATTTACTTTCTTTTAATGTGGAGAAAGAAATAGAAAGATTGTATCACTCTCACAAACCGAACGTAATACAATCACTGATCAGCTGATCAAGGTAATAACAGTTTCCGAATCATCCTGTATAATTTTATTGTTATAATCCAAGTTAATGATTTATTTGCTTCGTGACTGTATTATAATTATTTAGATTACTTAGATCATTGCGTGGCTGACATTGAATGACCGGACCATTCCTACAGTGGATTGTTTCAATCGCTAACAAGTATGGACAGGTGTTTTAATAGTTTGTTGACTGTATGGAGTCGTATTGTTAAACATCGTTGCAAAGTTATGTCATTCAGTCAAAATTATGTCGCTTTTCACCATTGTTATTGCAAAAAATGTCTCTTCTCCATAACTATCAGCCTTAGCGTATTTGACTACTGTGTATAAGGGTTAATTCCTTGAATTGAAAAATTTTCTATTTGACTTTTTTCTAGATTTTTAGTGGCAACTCCTGTGGAAGTAAAATACTCTGTGGAATTTGACTTAGCAACTGATTGAAGGCATAGCCTATTGGCCTAAAATACTTCCTGCTTAGGTAAATGGACAACATAAACCATACTACCAGAGAATGGCGAGAGTACAAGCATGAAATATTTAATTTGAAAAGACGAATGGGCGCAGGCTGCGAATTTTAGGAGACCAGTGAGTTTGTACCCCTCAATGTGCATTTAAATTGTCGGTAACTTAGTGGTTAAGGAATCGGCCTTACGATCGAGAAGTCCCGGGTTCGAATCCTGGTCATTACACTACCGACGTGAACCCACTCCTAGCACAAGCAATTTAGCTCAGTTGGAGGGGTTACAGGGAATATTAGTAACCTATGTTCTAATATTCTTAAAAAAAAAATCATTTTTCTCTATCCATGGTTGCCTGTAAGAGATTACCACAGTGCGTAAAGGCTGCCAATGATATTCAATTAAGGTATATACAACAACTACTATTTATAGATAAGAGAATAATCTTATTAATTCCCAGCACGTACTTACATTGCGTGAGCGCAGTTATCACAAGGATGTCATAAATACGTTTAATGATAGGTGAAAACTTTTACCATTTAATTATTAATTAAGCCGTATACACACTGAACTTGTGTGACGTGTTTGTTTGTTCGACTTTTACATTTTATGATGATTCAATCAGAATTAACGATTTTAATGAATATAGTTTCCTCTTGATTGTGATATAATAAGCAGTTAAATAAATCTATGATATTTTGATGACTGGTATTGTTGATTTAGTAAATTGTGCATTGATTTAATCCATACTAATATTATAAATGCGAAAGTAACTCTGTCTGTCTGTCTGTCTGTATGTTACGCTTTCACGCCTCAACCACTGAACCGATTTTGATGAAATTTGGTATAGGGGTAGATTAGACCTTGAGAAAGGACATAGGCTATGTTTTGCCGCGATATCCGACATCCACGCGGGCGGAGCCGCGGGCAAAAGCTAGTAATTCATAAAAACATAACATAACATAAACTCACGCCTGTATTCCCCGAAGGGGTAGGCAGAGCTGCTAGCACCCACATTTAATTTTACCACAATTAATACATACATAACTTCTAAAAACATCGAAAAGTCATTGGTGTGTGCCATGGTAAACCTTGGATCGAACCCAAGACCGCGTCTCAGCAGTCCATTACCCATACCACTAGGCTACCGCAGATAACTACATGATATTATCGGTTTGGTTCCCGGTGGAGTAGAATAGGTCCACACTATCTCTTCCTGTGGGTATTTGTTCACAATCCATCAGTAAACATACAGATATGATAAACTACCCGCCTAACGGCAAAAACCTCGCCCCCCTTTACCTGCTACCGAAAATCGCAGTTGGCGAAATTTGGGTGTTCATCCTCCTCTGCCTACCTCTTCAAAGATTCACAGGCGTGAAAAAATGTATGTATTATGTCATTCAGATGATGGATGTATGATACAATCTGCACTCATGCAACACTTACGGAGAAGAATCAAAATTTTAGTGCCCATTTAAAACAATTAATTTCGTAATATATGTGAGAAATTCGTACAATAGCGGAATTTACTGACTCATGTAATGAATGAGAGCGGAGCTGAAGATTTGTTAGGTAGAAACACCAGTTATCGTCCAAGTGTAACTAACATCCTTTTTTTTTTAAAGTGTACTTATAACCGAACCGGAATTAGTATAGTACGAGTATTTCTGTTAGCCTGTCAACCTTAGCTACTTTTTAAAATTTGATTTTAGAGTATGATATGAATTATAAGTAGCACCAATAGTTGTAATTTTAATAATAACATACTTTGAATACTAATACGATACGCCAATATCAGTACGTTATAAAATTTTGGTTTAAAAACTAAAACTTAATATTTTGCTGATATGCCGATAACTGGTTCGCCCACCCTACAAAACTCGTAGATAAAAATCTACGTAAAAACCACAAGTAATGGAATGTAACTTTATTCTAATAACACAGCCATTTTAATAGACACACAGACAGACAGTACGCTCTGTACATCTAAATGAACATGGAATTATGCAATGTGGTCATTATATTGTAGCTCGTCGCAATAGAAATTTTCATTTAGTTAACAACTTGTATATTTTAACCGACTTCAAAAAAAAGAAGGTTATGTTTGACGAAATAAGACGCGACGTTCGTTGATAAATGTATGTTTATCGGTATTTGCGTCATGTGGTAACAGATTTCAGGCCAGGTCCGCTTACTCCTCCTTTTTCTGGGTTTTGCTTAGGTAGCGTCAACTTACGACAATGTCTAACCCATTTTTAAATCTAAGTAGTGAATATATTCACTAATTCACTTATCAATAATTTTAAACATTATATCCTCAAGGACATTTATGGTACCTTTACCCCATCTGACATCACGGTGTCCTCCAAATACTATGTCCTAACCATACCACACGGAAAATTCCGAATGCAGTATAACTCGGAATTTTCCGTCAGCTGACGTCATGTGGTCACTCTATTAATAATTACCTAACCATAGAAATTCATTCATATTCCAGAAAAAAAATTGACGGTACGAAGTCAGCTAGTATTATTATAATACTAAAGAGTTTGTTTGTCTGTTTAGATGAACGCGCTATTCTCAGGAACTACTGCTTCGAATTATCAGTATTTCCTTTTTTTTTCCGTGCGGAAATCCCCTCGGATACCTCCCCTACCGGAGCCGGAAGGGGAGGTTATGTCGGACTCGAACCGACTAAAATCGCACGCCGACTGTGGGTCGTGGTGCTAGGTCGGAGGTGAGGTTGTCATCGACATTTCCCTCGCACCCCGGCTGACCCAGTTTATCAGTATTTCCTGATATCAGCGCGTTTATCTAAGAATCTCCTATCTCTTTTCACAAACTGTTCACCATAATAGGCTCCTTCGGGTCACAACCTCTAAACCTCTACATAATAGCTGGCCAAATTTCTAAGTCCATGGTCACCTCTAAATTTTTTTATAAAGCTCAACATGTCAGGGGTCAAGACAAGATAAAAATGACATTTATTTTGTGTTAATTTAACTGTGAGAGCGAAAAAATTTACTGACAAAATTTAATGAGCAAGAAAGTAGGGTAGTTGTCGCAATAATCGTCCAAGATAACGTATTGTTGGCAGAGACAATACGCCATAATGTGCTCGAGTCGCGCCTTAGGCGTATGCGCATGTACTTTCATCGTTTTATGAAAGTTTAGCCAGTTTGGTACATCCGCTCTTAATTGTGATCAAGGTGTAAAATTGATGCTCGTAATAAAAATTAAGGTGTGTTTTATTTCGATAATTATCGGGTTGTATAATGATGTAACTTTAAGATAGTCGTATAACGTTATATGTAATTATATTTTTGTTTTTTTTTTGGGTTTATTCTGTTGTATTTGGCTATATTATTATCTTGAAAGTAGAATTCGTATAAGGAAAACTTAGTAAAATCGCCCCTAATGATAATACAGTAGAAATATGTGGAATAATATTCCACTCTTACCTACCAGGGGGGATTCGTTGATAGGAAAAATGAAACAATAGTCTGAAATATTCCTGTGGGTTTGCTTGCACGGGCTGAGTATTTTTACTATCAAAAACCACGGGCAACATCTAGTAATTATTAACATTAGGCAGAGGTAAATTAACAGTCACCGTTCACCAATTAATGTATTTGGTCCCACATAATAGGACAGGGGGGAGCCTCTTGTCGTATTCCGGGTATTATTATTGACTCCCAAGGAGGGCCAGACCCCCGAGGAGGACCAGACCGTAAGGAATGGCCCTGGGTCAGCCGGGGTGCGAGGGATATGTCGAAGACAACCTCCGGCCTAGCATCACGACCCACAGTCGGCGTGCGGTTTTAGTCGGTTTGACATAACCTCCCCTTCCGGCTCCGGGACCCGACGGGATTTCCGCACGGAAAAAAAGGGTACTATTGTTGACTTGAGACCGAGGCTGAGTCTGGGCTGTATATATCTGTCTGATGATAACAGTCCTATCCCTTAGTCGCCTTGTACGACACCGTATGTGAAGAGATGACTCAAATTCTACTGTACTAGGAACCACGCATTAACATACCTATTGTATAACTCTGAAAAAATAAACAAGAAGTCGACTACCACCTAAAAATAAACACACCAGTTCTCTTTTACATTTCCAACAGCTATTATTATCACTAATTGGTGTTAAACTTCAACAAAAAAGGTTCAGCATTCTTGTGTAGTGTATATTAAATGAGCTCGACACTAAATGAGTTGGAAATCATCGCGACTTATAAGGTGGTTGGTGTAATGAGCTGCATGTCGAGTCGAGAGAGCTTCCTGATTGAGACTGGAGTTTAAAGTTTTTACAATACGTTTTATTAGAAGAAAGCTGGGGTTTTATTTGTTGTTTAGATTTGAATTGCTATTTATTTTGTTCTGTATAAATAAATGAATTTATATATGTGGATAAAAAGTTATCAGTAAATATTAATCAATAAATTCTTTAGCCTATCTGACGCAAATAAAGAGAGGCCTATGTCCACTGCTGGATAAGACTCACAATAAGTATGTATCCGGGACGTATCTGGGATGGAATGGATTTTCATTCCATCCCAGTAAGTTTTTTCTGGTCGCTAGTCAATCGAACTGGGAGGCGTCCACCTTCCGTAGTTATGTATAATTTTGAAAAAAAAAAATGTTTTTTTTTATTTTGATTTGATTACATAATGAACTTTTGTAAGACCAAAAATAGTATTAGCATTACAAGAAGAAAAGCCTGCCACCTATTTGGTATAGAAAAAAAATCTTTTTCTTTCCTCTCTGAAGGTATAAAAGTGCGAAAAAAGCTTAACATAAACGTAACATAAACTCACGCCTGTATTCCCCAAAGGGGTAGGCGGAGGTGCTAGCACCCAAAAAAGCTTAAAAAGGACAGAAAGACTATCACAATACGGTCTTATATTCCTTTTATCTTCTTCCAATTAATACTTTTCTGTAAACAGAAGAAACATACTAAAAGAAGAGAGAATCATTCTCCGTGAAAGACCCGTACCATTTTGAATTTCATAAACAATATTATCTAAGTAATTGCCTATAATAACCATTTCTAATGACAATTTCAATGCTTAATAATTGACCCCCATCTCCTCACTTACCCATAGGGGTCACTTAATACCCCATTAAGGAATATAACTTTATTATTCGAAATAGGGGCCGACAGTCATAAATAAAATTTATTGGTGGAAGTCATCACTTGATTAGTCATCCGGTGGCATGAAGGGTTCATGTTACATGATTCTTATGCACTTATACTAAAAACGGCTGAACAGATTCTACTAATATTATAATCGCGAAAGTTTGTGAGTATGGATGGATGTATGTATCGATGGACGTTTGTTACTCTGTCACGTAAAAACTACTGAATGGATTTTCATGAAACTTTACAATAACATAGCTTATACATCAGAATAACACATAGACTATAATAATCACGTTACTACTCAAGGGAACGGAGCAGTGATCATTAACGTCAACAAACTCAGCCGGCATCGGCATTTAGGCAGAAGTGACAGTGTAGTTATTTCTGTTGCTGTTTAGATAACTATATCATTGTATAAGAGGGTGGAGCGGGAACGGGATCGGACGCCACGCGGGTGGAAAATAATTGGCAGTACAAAGTTCGCCGGGTCAGCCAGTTAAGGTTAAGGAGTCGACCTTACGATCGAGAGGCCCCGGGTTCGATCCTGGACATTACACTACCGACGTGAACCCACTCCTAACACAAGCAATTTAGCTTAGCTGGAGGGGTTAGAGGGAATATTAGTAACTACGGTTCTAATATTCTTTAAAAAAAAAAAAAAAAAATAATTTGCCAAGAAGATTGATTATGGTTTTTCTTTGAAATCCTTACTGGTAAAACCAGAACCTGTATCGGAGTAAAACAGTACACCATCTTGGGTCATTCAGTACTTGTCAAGGGAGAGATTGCCTCTGGCATTACCCTGCACATCCCAAGGGGACAGACAATAGCCTGGACAATTACATAGGCTAATTATTGTCCTGGGAATGCGTTCCTGTGGGTTGTGGGTACGGAATCAGAAATTCACACGAGTCATGGATAACAGTTCGTTAGTTTTATGATAACAGTGGATTTTATCAACAGATTTTGAGTTATAAGCATACCAACGCAAAGATATACAAAATTAGACTTCGATAATAGATTAGATATTGAAGTTAAGCCAAAAATAACTAAGTTTTATGTAGATAAGGGGTTTTTTCGTATGACTCTGTAGCCGGACTGTGGTTTTACAGGATGCTTGAGTCATAAGTATGAGTACTAGTTAAACTAAAAAGTTTGGTCCTCGGTTTAAAGACCCATTCATGAATTTGGTCCAAACTTTAGTGCGTACGGCCATACAGATAGTGGCCAAATTTTGTTAGGTTCCTATTTTTTGGATACATCCACTGAGACAAAGATATTACAGGCAACGTATGATATTGATATTATGAGTGGTTGGCAACTCAGTGGTTAATTTGGCATTACGATTCAGATGTATCGGGTTCGAATCCTAGCCAAAAGATACATTTCTGCTATTCAAACACATAAAGAAAGATGAGTATATTTGATAGATTTTGGGGACTTGTAGCCAGCTCCCCAAATACTGGTTTACTGCGTAGAACAAAGGCCGATGTAAGGCCGACTCCTTAACCACATTTATTTGATGATGATTTGATGTTGGTGGGAGGGCCAGACCGTGAAGGATGGCCCTGGGTCAGCCGGGGTAGAAGAGAACCTCACCTTCAGCCTAGCACGACGTCCCACAGTCGGCGTGCGGCTTTAGTCGGTTTGAGTTTTTTTTTTTTGTTTCAATAGAATATTAGAACCGAAGTTACTAATATTCCCTATAACCCCTCCAACTAAGCTAAAATGCTTGTTCCAGGAGTAGGTTCACGCCGGTAGTGTAATGGCCAGGATTAAACCGGGGACCTCTCCATCGTAAGGCCGACTCCTTAGCCACTAAGCTACCGACGCTTCTGACATAACCTCTAACTCCGGCTCCGGCGAGGGAGGTATCCGCGGGGATTTCCGCACGAAAAAAAAGAGTGTTGTCTGCCTATCTATCTATTTATTAATTCCATTGTTCATCATATCCCAAAAAAATAACACTAAACCAACAAAAAAAAAACAGCTAGGGTAAAAAGTGCAGTTGACGTCCATCAAAACAATCAGGAAGCGAGTGACGGATTGACGTTTACACGGCACCACGTTACGATATTACCATAAATCATAGAGCGGTGTCATAGACAAACTTACTAATACATAGAGGAATCGTGCTATTTGTGTTAATATTCACAATGTAGAGCATTATTCTGCTTGACAATTTATACTAATACTAGCTTTTGCCGCATGGATGTCAGTTATCGCAACCAAACATAGCCTATGTCCTTTCTCGTGGTCTAATCTACCCCTATATCACATTTCATCAAAATCCGTTAAGTGGTTTAGGCTTGAAAGCGTAACATACAGACTGACAGACAGACAGACAGAGTTATTTTCGCATTTATGATATTAAATAAATAAATAAAATTGTTTTATTCAGGCATTGCAATATTAGTTTGGAAGTATGGATTATAAATCTAAAGAGTTTATTTGTTTAGTTGAACGCCCAAATCTTAGAAACTACTGATTGGAATTGAAAATGTTGCTTTGTGTTCAATAGTTCAGTTATTTAGGAAGATTACAGGATATATATCACCACGCTACTATTCAAGGAAGCGGTGTAGTAATAATAAATGTCAACAAGTTTCCATCCTTACATTATTTTGAAAATTGAAAAAATACGGGTACTTATTTATATTTCATTGCTTCTAGGTGATGCGGGATTATAAAATTCGGCAGATTCCATACATTATTTTGAAAATTGAAAAAATAAGGGTACTTATATATAATTGCTTCTAGGTAATACAAGGTTATAATCGCAATAGTGACGCGACTATACAGTGGATTTCAATCGGTTAACATAGAAGACAGAACTAGCGTAAAGTAGTCCAATTTAAACTATATCGAGAGTATCATCAAATCAGCCTCGCGTAAACTCGGAGTCCTGAACAGAGTGAGACGTTTTTTCACGCCGGAGCAGCGGTGTCTTCTATACAAGACCCAAATTCGTTCCTGCGTGGAATACTGCTCACATCTCTGGGACGGCTCCGCAAAGTACTTATTAGATGCTCTCGACAGGTTGCAGCGACGTGCGGTCCGCATTATTGGGGATCCTGAGGTCACGAACACCCTCGAGCCTTTGCAGATGCGTAGAGATGTTGCGTCTTTGGCAGTTTTCTACCGTCTCTACCATGGTGAATGTTCTGACGAGCTCTTCCAATTAGTCCCACCCTCCCCTTTCCTTCACAGGAGGACACGTGCAGGGCTAAGATGTCATCCATTTACGGTGCAGAGTATACCTGCTAGAACCAAGCGTTTCAGTGATTCATTCCTATGCCGCACCACTAAGACCTGGAATTCCCTGCCAGCTCACGTGTTTCCTTCTTCCTACAGTCCCGGGTCCTTTAAGCGGGGCGTGAAAAGGCATCTAATGAGGCCGTCAAGCTGAGTGCCACCACTGTTAACATGGTAAATGTTTACGATGGTGACCCTCTTTCCGAGACTTTGCCTTTAGCTTAACATCAGGCGAGGTGAAGTCAAATTGACGTGTCCTGTGTAAAAAAAAAAAAAAAAAAATTAAACGTAAACCGTAATAAGTACACGCATTCGTAACAGGAACGCGCATTGTTACGGTACGGTTGGTCAAGCCGAACAAGGGCTCGTCATTGCGTCTTATTATTGAATATGATTTGATTGACACTTACATGACTATTATTGATGATTACAAACGTATTGATTCAATTTTTGGGCCTCTGACGTAATCAGGCTTCAATTGCGATTAGATTTAACTTGTTATAGCGTTAATTTTTTATATGTTAGCATAATTTATTTATAATATTTAAGCGTCGGTAGCTTAGTGGTTAAGGAGTCGGTCTTACGATCGAAAGGTCCCGGGTTCGATCGTAAGACTAAATGTGGAGCCTACCACAATATATTAGTGAAAACCGCAACCAAATCCGTTCAGCCGATTCTGAGATTAGCGTGCACAAACTCACAGACAAACAGAGAAACAGAGAAACAGAGAAACAGAGAAACAGATAAACAGATAAACAGATAAACAGATAAACAGATAAACAGATAAACAGATAAACAGATAAACAGATAAACAGATAAACAGATAAACAGATAAACAGACAAACAGACAAAAATTCCAAAAAAACGTTGATTTGGCTTCTATGACGTTTATAAAGTCCCCCTATAACAGTTTTTCTCATTTCCTTTCCATGTACAGACATCGATCGTTTACAGATTTATTATATGTATACGATCATGCCATTACACTACCACGTGAGCCCACTCTTAGCACAAGCAATTTAGCTTAGTTGGAGGGGTTAGCGGGAATATTAGTAATTCAAGGTCAAAAGTCAAGGATATGTCCTGGGTTCGAATCCCGCTCATTACACTAACGACATGAATCACTCCCAACACAAGAACATAACTTCGTTTACTCATGTTCTAAAAGAAAAACGTATTCCTTTCTTTGAAACAACAATAGACAATTTTCTAGTATGCAAGTAAGTTGTACATGTTACGTTATCATAACAACGATTGGCACTTAATAGTGACATGTACATCATGTCACCGACTGTTTCACACGGGAATCGAACCTGACAATCGGCGGAAGACGACATAATACTTATATGTAGGAAGTTGTTTGTTTAGTTTCATGCATGTTGATTTAACAGCGTGTTATATCAAACATCGTAGAACATAAAGTAATTCTGTTTGAATGATTTTTTTATAGCATTTATTATGTTAACTTTAAAATTCTAATATATCGGCAAAATTAATTGCTCAAGTGGGACCCAAACCCACGACCCTACCCTTACAGAGGGAATGCTCTTCCAACTGAGCTATTGAGCCACACCTGAATTACTTCAAATTTACCTTCTCCTTATATCCGTCTTTAAGAGCGACGGTGGCGCCAACTTTCTTACCAAATGTTGGAACCAATGGCTACTGGACCGATTTTGATGAAACTTATTACAGAGATAGATTAGAACTTTAGAAACGACATTGGCTATACAGCTGTAGCTCATAGATTTGCCCGCGCACTTGGCAAAGCCGCTACAGTTAAATTAATAAAAAATTAAAAATATCTATGAGTAATGAATATTATGGGGCCTTAGCTTCAGGGCCCAAGGCAACATCATCTGTTAGCTGGTAAATGAGCCTCTGGTGTCTGTCATCTCGATATTGTTCCTCCCGTAAAAAGTCAAGATATGTCATATCAAGAAAAAAGCAGCCTTTACAGATCGGACTACTGGCTTGAGTATAAGCTTTGCATGTAGCTCGAAATACATCGGAAAAAAGAAGCGTTCAAATGGGACTTGGACGTAAGAAAGTTGGTAGATGGCTCCATCGTCACCCCTAAAAGACGGATATAAAGAGAAGGGAAAATTGAAGTGGTTCAGGTGTCGCTCAATAGCTCAGTTGGTAGAGCTTTCCCCCTGTAAGGGAAAGGTTGTGGTTTCAAGTCCCACTTGAGCGCTTCTTTTTCCCGACATAAAATTTAAATTTAAAACTGCTAAAATTTCATTAAAATTTGCATGTAGATGTATGATACTGATGATACATAAAAATCTTCCTTATTTTTCTAATCGGTTAAAAATCTCTTGAAGACAAACAAATGACACTCGTTTTCATCAGCCATACATAGTCCAATGACGTAATGAATATAATAAAATAAATATGGCGACGAATAATTATTATTATAATAAATTCATTACGTGCGTGGATCGTTATGACAGGACATTGACCACAGACCAAGTTGGTATAGATTCGTCTAGCCTTTGATTTGTTGGGCCCTTTGACTACATAATTTACCTACAAGACTGCACTTACCTACAGCTATGTAGGAAATGGATGGGATGTGATCTGAGACACTAGGGACCCTTGGATTTTGATTGTTAACGATTGAAAAGCTGTAAGCGACAGTCACAATTCAAAAGAAAATCGCAATTAAGTAAAGTATTATGATGTCATTTGGGATTCATATTTAGGTTCGCACGGTGTCTAAATATATAAAATAAATATAGTATTCGTACATTATGTTTACATAAGTAATTTTAATAATATTATTTGTAACTATACACTGTGAGGACCGAAAATAAAATATTTTTCTTTCTTTCTTTCTTTCTTTAAACATTTGATGTCGTTTACAAACATGCTGTCACCTTTTAACCGGTGATATTACGTTAACTATCGATAATAACTAACTTATGGTACATTCGACCAAACGCAAGTAAAGTTTATTCCTAGAATAAACAGGCATTATCACCCACATATTGGCTGTTTAAACTTTACTCGCATTTGGTCGAACCGGCCCTTAGTAGTTCAGCTCAAATGTGCATGTAGAATACGCTAAAAGTGCACTACGTTCCATACCAGAACCTGTGCGAGAACCTACTTCGACACCAGAGGCGCGTGCCCGATAAGTTATGATATTCCCATTTTTTAGGGTGATGGACTTCAAAGTTTGGATCTCATCTGTAAATGGGTCTTCAATTGATCTTATAGGGTCTAGGGTATAGGGTTCTTATAGGGTCCAAAATTGGAAGTCTTAGGGGTCTCTATACCCCATGAGAAGTGCGTGCGAAAGGCTAGCACGCTACCTCCTCAGGCCTGAAAATAGCCTTGTGTTCACCAAAAAAATGGCAATATACATATTTACGACATTTTTTTGTTTTTGCTTCAAATTGACTCTCATATTTTTATAATAAAGCGTAAGTGCTTCCGCAAGTTTTTTGTTATATTCAAGGTCTTGAATTCAAAAGTAAATAATTCAGTATTTTTACATTAAAATCCTTCTAAATTGTGAGCCGGTTGGTTTATTAAACCAAAGTGACATGACGTATATGCATATGACTATGATGACGGTATACCTACCTAACCAAATTACATGAAAATGCAAAGCTTACTGCTCATTCCAATTTAGGGCAAATTACCTATCTCAATAGTTTATAGTTAGCATAAGATTGGCTAGCATACTAGCTCTTGCCCGTGGCCTCGGCGTTGAACATTCATGAACATGAAAACGTGAAATTAGAAAAATCTAAATGTGTATATAACAGAATCGTAAAAAGTGGAAAGATTTTGTCTCTGTCAACCGCATTATATTTTTGAGATTAGAGAATTACCTTCTTCTTCTTCTATCGTGGCGACGGCGCCTCGGCCTTCAAATTATCTTCTTCCAGTGTGCTGCCATCTGTATGGCGTTCTCGGAGGCGCACATAAGGTCATGCGGTGTATATGTGTATGGGCATTTAGCACATGTCAACAGATGGGCCATTGTCTGTGGAGTAACTTCACATTCACATCGCAGGTCCACCCCCTCCGAGAAACCCCATCTGGTCCGGCATTCCCTTAATCTTATTGAAAGTCTGACCAACAAAATAAACAGACAATTCTAACGGGTCGTCCAGACACCTAAATATAGCCTTTCTTATCAATTTTCATAATCTTTGAACTTCAGCATTCGTAGCATGTCCTCAACACATCCTGGTTATCGCAAAAACCAGTATAACTAGACCTCCCCTCATAGAACAAACGTTAGACCCCATATTCAGGGATATGATTCATCCTAACTTGGTCCTTATGCGGAAGAAGGTACGCCTTATTTGGAAAAATTTAAAAAGTTTGTATCGGATTTTGAACTTTACAGTAATGAAATAAGATATATTTTCCAGTGTCATAAAAGGAGTGGATTAAACAGTATAATGGGGTATCGTTTTGGTGTGTCGCATTATAATTGGGAGAGTTTTTAAAACTTAGATTTGCGATAGTGACAGGTTTAGCTAAGCATTGTATGCAAAGCAGGTGTATTTTTTAGTTCAACTGGACTTTTCTGAGACACAAAATTTTTTTTTAAGGGCCCACGTTTGTTTTTTTTTGTGACGAACCTATGAACGCATTTAAAACCTCTTTTCCGGTGGCACTATCACCTCATTTGTGATTATGGTTAGGTTATAATCTATAGCCCGCCAAATTCATAACTGACAGCTGACAGCGTCTTGACGGATCGACGGATACAGAAGTGACAGTTGACATAATAGAAGTCAGAAGTAGTAAACATTTTTAATTAATTTAATTCTAATGAATGATCGAGAAAGTACAGTCTTCCTTTGGACACTTTGTAAGTTAATTTGTTTGTGTTAAAAACAACTAATTGCCTTATCCGAATGGCTACTGAACGTCATCAAAATCTTAACAGCGCTTTAGTAATTAAATAGTAGCTCGAGCGAAGCCGTGGCTATTAAAAAAGCAATACTAAAGTAATTTAAAAAATATCATCATCCTCTTTGCGTTAATCCCGGTCGAGTATATATGTTGCTTCAAATTGAACCAAACTTAAGTACAAAAAAAAACTCTACAGTGTTGCAAAAATTCCGAATCTTACACAAACACGCATAAAAAGCCACACAATTGACACCCATTCATCACTTAGTGAGGCCTTGGGACCATGTCACCATAATTATTGAGCCTAATGACTACGTTTTATGGCAATAATTACTTTTAAAAAGTATTTATTGTACCTCTAATTATCGATGGTCCAATATGGCGGCCTGTCACATCTCCATAATGTTGTCAGCCGTGATATTTTAATTCCGTCCAAGAATTCGTTAATTAAGTGAAAAAATAAATGAGTGTTAATTTACACACTGCGCTGACTGGTATGCTGAGGTCTTCGGTTTGATTATCAGGTTAAGTAAATGTCGTGTTTAAGATACCTTTTACGATTATATTTTAATAATGAGACAGATTTATCGTTATCAATGTAATTGAGTGATATCTGTTTTATCTTTTATGTTGACTATAACTTCATTACAATCCACTACACTACGCACAAATGCTTAGTACACCACACATCTACTATATAAGCATTTATCTTAAGGGGACCGTCTCGAAAGAGATGGTCCTGGGTCTGCCGGGGTGCGAGAGATATGCTATCGGCAATCTCACCTCCGGCAACCAAGGACCCAAGACGGCGCGGTGCGTTTTAGTCGGTTCGAGTCCGACATAACCACCTCCACCGGCTCCGTGGGGGTGGTATCCGTGGGGATATTGCGCACGATAAAAAAAGGCATTTATCTTTATACCTACGCCCTTATGTCCTGGAAGAGCTAAGTTAAAGCTTACGAATTATTCAAATGTACCCGAAAGAGCTGCAGTCAGCCAGATAAAGCGAAGTGTTGGTAGCCTAGTTAAGTTATACCTATTCTAAAACTCTTCCTAACACAAGTATTAATTTTAGCTGATAAATATTATCGATTACTAGTAAATTATTAGAACATTGAATTAAATAAATGGGAACCAATGGAAGCCTTGTGGCGGCAACATGATGAAGACCCACTGATGGGTCAGTACCCACTGGTCCACTGGAATTCGTCCCCTGTGCCCATTCGTGCCTTCATGATTGCCCATTAATCCCATTGTGAACATTAATCGAAAATATATTTTAAATTGATAATTTTAACTGGCAACATTATCATAACTGTCATAACATAACTATCTACTCAAAATGTTTTCTTTTTATTTATAAATTTTTATTGCTTAGCATTTTCCCTTTAATTACATTAATATTATATTTAATATCTTTCATATTTGGTGGGACAGAACTTAAGCGACATGAAGAATTTATTTCATATTGCATTGTTGTGTTGGTTACTGAGGCCGAATACTTTTGAGCTGATGGCCCTAAATGGTTAACATACGACAAGCCAAACAAAAAAATTAAAAAATATGCCTATGTGAAAATAAGCTGAAAATAGCTAATGCCAGTCAGAAAACTTTTATTCATGTTAGGCAAAAAAAAAGTTCTAGGAAAAATATAATAACACGTCATCATCTCGATATTTGACAAAGTTTTTACCTATTTTAAGAGTTGAAGGAATTTTTTTTTACAGCATTAAGTATTCCCCCTATAAGGAATTCCCCCTGTAAGGGAAAGACTGCGGGTTCGAGTCCCGCCCGAGAAGATTCTTTTTCCCTATGTATATTTTAAGAGTGTTTTTTTTTTAATTTTTTTATACAGGACACGTCAATTTGACTTCACCTCGCCTGTTAAAAATACTTATGTCATTATGGTTATTTATTTTTAACTAGCTGGGTCAGCGAACTTCGTAAAGCCAATTTTTTTCGCCCGCATGATTTCTGGTACCGTTCCCGCTGCACCCTCTTCTATATTAAGCATGTATTATACATATAAACCTTTATCTTTAATTACTCTATCTATTAAAAGGAACCGTATCAAAATCTGTAGCGTAGTTTTGAAGATTTAAGCATACATAGACGTATACGGGCAGACGCAGAAAGCGACTTTGCTTTATATGTACTATGTATTGATGATCAACCACCAATATCATATTATTATTGACTGCAACAAAGTATGCCGTCATTCTTATATCATACAAGTATTCATAGACTTTACTACTTTCACGTATAATAAAGAGAGAAAGAAAAAAGAGAGAAAAGAAGGAAGAAAGAATTATTTGCAAAACGCACAACAAATAAAACGTATTATAGACAACATGTTTAAATATAACTACAGTTTCCAGTCAAGCTAAATACATTACAACAAAAAATACCTCATTATCATATCAATCAAGTTGCCAGCACCTTCGTCACAGTACTTCTCACTTGAGGTCGCACTCAAAATAATCTCACTACCGCTACATACAATATTGTTGATTGTTGAACGAAAACGTAAAGTTCAGAGTCGATCGACACTCCCGCGCAAATGTCACCCACCTGCGGTTAAGGCCGCTTCACACTAGCGCTAATGTCATCGGGAAATAAAGGGGTATTTTTGGAAATAATTCGATTCCTTTTATGGTAAAAATGTCACGATATTTGCGAGATAAATATAAAAACATTTCATTCAGGGATTCGTAGTTTTTTTGAAATCTATTTTTACATACTTAAAAATAGAATTCAAATAAATCGGAAATATCGGTTTTTTTTTTTCATTTAGTTAATAAATCGTAGCATTTATCAATACTACGCAATCTTACAATGTTCATTGCACCAATTCAAATCATATTAAAATAACAGATTGAAACAATTTTGGTGTGATTCAAAATTGGTGTGTTAAATAGTCCCATCACATTAATCAGTCAAAGTCAATCAATAGCTGTATAACATGAAGTATTATTTGTTGATTCATTGCATGTAAAGGGCGAGTTATAAATAATCGCGGCCGCAGGTGTGCGACGAACGAAAGTAAAAGTTTTACTTAATACCGATAATAACGTCGAACTTGTAATTTTCGTGTGTAGTAATTCGTAGGAAACTGATATGATTTGTTACGGTTGTTTTGAAATTTACTGATTGAAAACTTGAAAATTATTCGTGTACCATTGCGTCAAATGTTTCGTCCAATGTTTGTGGAATTAATTATTTCTTTGTCTTGCAAATGTTTGACTAAAGGCGTGAATTCTTTTTTTTGCGCAAAATAACTGTTAACGTATTCAAACAATGAAGTTTTTTTGTTATAAGCTTTTGTCTTCTTGAAATAACAATAAAATAGATGAAAAATATATTTACAAATTTTAACACAGACGCGTTATTTTGCAAATAGAAAATGACACTACTACTGCCGGTTAAATATTAATCAACTTATAAAATAAGTAATTATTACCTCGCATTTTGTTATGATGATGATTGGTATTATTCCTGACAGATCATGGTCTGTCGTGACTTCGTGACTGATCATGACTCTAATTCTAAAAGTAAATATTAATTAGTAGTTAATTACATAGCGATGCGTGTGATCTATGTGCACCCTAAATATGTTTTTTTCTTTCCGACCACATTGTTAATTAAGTTTCGCAACTGATTGCCATAGGAAAAAATATTCCTTCTACTCAACCAGTTGCCAAAGACTATTTTTTTTTGCGAATCTAATTGTGAATGATAGTTGTCAATGCGACCGGAGGGCTTTTTCTTTCATTAAATATTGTTATAAGTGGTTTGTCGGGAATATACTCATAAATTCATAACTTATCATAGGCTTATTTTTACCCGACTACGGCGAAGCCAAAAGGAGGGTTATGATTTTGACAGGCTATGTATGTATGTATGTATGTATGTATGTATGTATGTATGTATGTATGTATGTATGTATGTATGTTCATTTGTTCCCTCATAGCTCCTCAACTACTTATTAGAACTGGACAAATGAAGTATCGTTACAAGCGGCTTGATCGTCCGATGGTTATAGGCTATATGACGTGTCACTCAATCTTGTGTGGCGCCCTCTAGCGCTCATAACGGACTATGTTAAGAAATAAATTTGAGATAAATATGCCTTATTCGGTATCAAATGAAAGTGCTTAATGAGCACATTTCAAATATGTATAAATTATTAGCTTTATCTTGCCTCAAAATAATTTAAATAAAAAATAAAGTTTAAAACTAAAACCCGACTACCGAAAAATCACGCTTTAAAAAGTAACAAACAAGAAAATATCAAGGATAGCCGTGGTCGTATGCCACTTACTCAAGGATAGCCGTGGTCGTATGCCACTTACTATAACAAAACAATATATTCTAGGGAAAAGTGGCATACGACCACGGCTATCCTTGATATTTTCTTGTTTGTTACTTTTTAAAGCGTGATTTTTCGGTAGTCGGGTTTTAGTTTTAAACTTTATTTTTTATTATCTAGTTTGGCTATCGTATAAATATCGGTTACTAATGTATTGTTATCGGGTAATTTGACGTATACAATGGCCAATATACTACGAATTGTATTAGCTAGAGCCAGGAAATTACTAGTAAACAAGCGTCGTAATTGTTTGGAAATTGAAACTAACTACAATCATAAACGCAAAACTTATTAATGGTCGAACGCTAATTATTCTTAAAGGATTTTCAACGTGTTTTGATCAACATAACATTTTTTAAGCTATCCTATGGCTTAATTTATTTTGAGATACCGCTTTTGCGCTTCGTCTGGCAGTATATTACTATGATAAATGCAAAAGTTATCGATGGTCCAATACTTATTTGTTATTACGCCAAAACGGCTGTTCGAATATGTCTGAATTTTTCGCACTTATCCCATGTGGAGCTCGCTCATTCTTATTTTTTGAGAAGCATTATAATCTCAGCAATAAGTGTACATACCTACTAATTAATGTAGACATTGTTTCAGTCAGTTTTTATTTTTTCGTAAAATGTCAATTAACTTTGCTGTATTGTAATTAAATCGTTTCTGATCCAATCCAGATAAGATCGGTTGATTAATCAATATTTTATACGGCCAATTAGCAGAAACTTATGCAGGCCTTATTGAGCTTATTGAAAAATTACCAATTTATAAGTCTGCTTTTTTAAGTCGTCTCCTACAATCGACAAAGAAGGATATTATAATTATATTTATTCAATATACTATATACTACACTCACCACACTACTATACTATACTAAGTATATTTAGTGCTTTTTTTTCGTGCGGAAATCCCCTCGGATACCTCCCCCACCGGAGCTGGAGGGCGAGGTTGTGACGGACTCGAACTGATTAAAACCGTACGCCGTCGGTGGGTCGTCGTGCTAGGCCGAAGGTGAAGTTGTCTTTGCCATAACCCTTGCACCCCGACTGACCCAGGGCGAACCTTACGGTTTGGCCCTCCACGGAAGTATATTAGTCCTAGTCCAGTCTTAAAAAAACATCAAACTGAAAAGCCTTCCGTTACACAAAATTCTTATTAATATTACCTCCTTCAATGATCATTGTCACACGCTTTGAATGTGCCCCACCAGCGCAGTTTCTCACAAACTCTTGCGCATGCCAGACACGTAGAAACTTGGCAAAGAGAGCAGAAGACAGAATTTAACTCCGATACGTCGAATATCGCAGACAGACGCGGACTGAATCGTAATTATATAAACTAAGTTTAAGAACACAGCGATTTTACGGTTCGAGCACACTAGATAGAATCTGTAGAACAAAGGGCGCGCGTAGATTTGCTTTGGAAATTGCCATAGGGGCCGAGGTTCCGATTTGATTCTTTTGAATGTTCATTCTCATTAACACAAATACATTGTTTTATTTTGTATTATTTTTTGTACAGTTATGTATTATTTTGTTTCGAAAAATGAATGTTTCTTGTCGGAATAATTGTGAATGATAAAATGGACTATACACAAATACGTCAGGGCATGACAGTCGAGCGAAATAACGACAAAAAAATAACTTAAAATCAAAAGATGCTAATTTGCGCGCACTAGCGAATGTAACGCTCGCTAGTTGATAAAAAGACCCATTCTCTGTATGTGAGAGTCCCCTTCAATATTTTGCATTAGATGCATTTTATTTTTAAGAAGGCATTTAAAAATACATGTAGGTTTTTCATCTTTTTTTTTTTTTTTTTTTTTTTTTTTTTATACCACTATTACTAGCCAACACCTATGACTCCATATTCGAATGCCAATCTACAGGAAACCATACCCGGTACTAAACAGTAAATATCCATCCAGCCGATTTTTGCATGCTTGAATAACAAACAACCGCTCACTTTCGCATTCATAACACATAACCACTTATCATTCTAATACATAATCATGTGAATATTTGTACAAATTAGAGCATGGGAAATGCGTATGCTCTTGAGCTAACTAATTGACAGCCTCTGTGGCGTGGCGGTAGTGCACGCGACTGCCACGCAGGAGGCGCGGGTTCGATTCCCGCTCAGTGCAAATATTTGTATGCATGAATATGGCTATTTGCATTGGTCTGGGTGTTTCTATGTATAATATGTACGTATTTACAAAAAAAAAAAAAAAGTATCTAAGTATGTTTATCCGCATTCTAGATTCCATAACACAAGCTATAAAAGCTTACCATGGGTCTAGATAGCGTTGTGTAGAATGTTGTGGAATATTTAAAAAATTCACATAACGCCAGTGTGTAGAGACCCCAAAAATTCTCCCGATTAATTTCACATAACCAGTGTGTAGATTCGATGCTATATCGGTATCGTAAGGAGGCGCGGGAGCAGGGACGGGAACCCGAGCCCGAAGAAATTCGGGCCGTGAGGTCTCAGCTCCACAGGGACATGGTAGCGGAATGGGAGCAACGACTTGGGCGACCAAGCGCAGGGCACGCCGTAATAGCGGCGGTAAGTCCCATCATGGAGGAGTGGCTAGAGAGGCCACACGGCAGCCTCTCGTACCGGCTGACGCAGGTGATTACCGGACACGGGTGTTTCGGGAGTTACCTGTGTCGGATCCGGAAGGAGCCAACGTCCGAGTGCCATCACTGTGATGCGAGCGAGGACACAGAGCTGCACACGCTGACCCAGTGCCCGGCGTGGGACACGCCGAGGCGGGTCCTAGTGGCGGCTCTAGGGGTGGGAGTCCTCACACTCGTCACATTGCTCACAGCGATGGTACGATGCGCAAACGCTTGGGGTGCGGCCGCCTCCTTCTGCGAGCAAGTAATGCTCGAGAAGGAGGCGGCCGGTCGGGTCCGGACCAGACTCCGGGCCCGGGAAGCCCGTGCAGAGCGAAGGCGAACCGGACGTCGGAGGTCGCAGAACGACCTCCGTCCTCCATGAGCGCTGGCCTGGGGGTGACCGGTGGAGCCGCCTGTCACCCTAGCAGAAGCAGGCCGCGGCGGCGGCGCAAAGTGCGCCTCCCCGTAACCGGGGCTAGATGGGGACATTTTGGTCCCCACAACCCGAAGGGGGCCATCTCGAAAGAGATGGTCCTGGGTCTGCCGGGGTGCGAGAGATATGCTTTTGGCAATCTCACCTCCGGCAGCCAAGGACCCAAGACGGCGTGCGTTTTAGTCGGTTCGAGTCCGACATAACCGCCTCCACCGGCTCCGTGGGGGTGGTATCCGTGGGGATTTTTCGCACGATAAAAAAAAAAAAAAAAAAAAAAAAACCAGTGTGTAGAGGCCCCAAAAATTCTCGCGATTAATTCACATAACATCAGTGTGTTGAGACCCTAAAAATTCTCGCGATGTAAGCTATTGTTTCGACTTGGTAATAATATCGTGGTATGCACGTGTATTTAGTGTTTGGCTGGGATGGGTGTGCAGGGTACTAAATAGGTAAAAACCATAAAAACTCACTTTTTTATTGCGCCATTGTTGTCTATTATAGCCTCAAGTATGTGAATTATAATGCTAAAGGAGGTGGTGAAGATGATATAAATGTAAGCTACTTCTTATAAGCAGGCACTTACGTAAGCAACTTAAAATCCGCTTTAGTTATATTTTGATCGAAATTGGTTCAGTAGAACCGAAAATAATATGACTAAAATTCGCGATAGTGCTTTCCACACAGGTGGAGTCACGGGCATCAGCTATTTGTATAATTAACGTATTACAGTATTAATTATTTTATCGCACAGTACGCGTTTTTTGACTGTCCAGTACGCGTTTTTTGACTGTCTCTTGAGGATAGCTCGGGGTGTTACAGCGAAGGACTTTAAATCCACCAATAATAGATTATATCAAACCACGCGCGCGCCAAGGTCACGTTTCTCTCTCTCGACTTAAGGTCAAGAAATATGCCAGTAACTATATACAATTTTATTGTAAATTATGTAGGTATATCGATGGACAAGGCCGCCGCCCACGGACCACACTCGAGTTACCTCGAGCTGTTTACTTCGAGTTTACCTAACTTGCAATGAATGGCGTGTGCTGTTGTTACTTATAATAATACATTATTGTTTGAGATCCTTTTACGTAACAATACGTTGCAATATTTAAAATATTATACTCTGTTATTTCTACAGTTCACAGTAAATTTTACTGAGATAAAATGAGGAGTTTCTGACGAACAGAGCACTGAAAAAGACTTATTTATCTAATGATTCTGTCTTTGCGTTGTATCCCAATATAATATATGCCGGAGGGAGTGCGTCGTACTAAAGTTAATAGTAGAAGAGACGAAACTACGGACTTGAAGACCTTTAGATCATAATTTAATCTTATATGATTTCTTAAAATGTATCTCCTACGATACGTATGATCATCGCGAAGAAGGCCGATGATAGTGTCCTCTCCGCCACATATATTTTAAGCCGATACGATCAACGGGTGATCTTCTGGCGTACGTTACCCAGCTTTGGGGTGAGGCTATTGACAAGCACGGTGAGTCACTGGCAATTAGTCTTGATATCGCCAAAGCTTTCGATAGGGTATAGCACAAATCGCTTCTTTCCAAGCTACCAGCCTTTGGACTGCCTTCCAGACTGTGCAACTCGGTTGCAAGCTTCCTTCACCTTCCTTCCTTCCTTCACCTCAGAGCTAGGGGTCCACATTCCGGCTTTTCCTACTCCACTTCGAATGATTTTGAACAGTTTCAAAGTAATTATGTTTTCCGATTATTAAGTGACTAAAGCGAACGCCGGGAACCTTACACACATACCTACAGCAGTTTTTCTAAAACTATTCAGCCTCCCTAGACAAGTGGCCATTCGTTAGACCGTATGGTAAAATAGAATGATTATTGTACAGGATTGACATGTTTTACGATTTTTTTTTTGTAAAAGGACACGTCAATTAGATATCACCTCGCCTGATGGTAGGCTAAAGGCAAAGTCTCGGAAAGAGTCACCATCCTAAACATGTACCATGTTAATAATGGCACTCAGCTTGAGGGCCTCATCAGATGCCTTTTCACGCCCCGCTTACAGGACTCGCGACTGTAGGAAGAAGGCAACACGTGAGCTGGCCTACCAGCCCTAGAGTTCCAGGTCTTAATGGTGCGGCATAGGAATGATTCATCCAACCGCTTTTACCGCGTTTAAGACATTCGTATCATATTTCAATCGCATACGTTGATCAATTTAGATATTGTATTTTATTTTACAAAAGTATTACCACAAGAGGGGCAGGTCTGACCTACAGTTTTCCGAGGTCGACTCCAACACTTCACACATTCACTCTTGAAAAAAAAAACAGTTTTTATTAAACAACAATTTTATTATTCAGGATACAATAGAAAAAAAAGTACAGGTTTAAATTAATACGAGGTTAGTAGTTCTACAACAGATTATTTAATCCAATTTCCGTTTCAAAATATAACAAATAGGTATATTAGAGGGGTTTTATATTATATTTTAACCTTTATTATCTTATTTTTTTGACATCCGCCCGATAAAAAAGGAATTTACTGTTTCCTATCTTATTTAAACAAACAAAAGCGCACAGTTCTTGTTTTAAAGTGTGCTATTCACTATCCAATTTGACGGACGATAAAAATGGTAAACAATCATGAATGGCGCGCTTTATGTGTGGTTATTGATTAAAATAATAATGTATTTATAGTTTTCAAGGATAGTGCAAAGTGCAAAGGAAAATATATGACAGGCTGGCCCTAACCCGCTATTATGGGGGATATATAGCCAGGAAGGTAGAGATAAAGGGAGAGAGTTATGCTTTGCGGCTAGTAAGGACGCGGATATGTTGTCCCCTTAGCCCTTAATTCGACAAAAAAATAAAGTGAGAATTTTTGATTTTCGTTTCCAGAATTTTAATGTCATTAAGTTAGAATGTCCACAAATTTTTTTAAAAAAAATCTAAGTACTCAGGTTTTTTTTATATCTATAGTATAATATAGTATACATTTCCGGATGTTCGGTAATTAACGGCGAAATAGATATGTATAGCCGGCTATACAATGTTGATAAAAATCCTATCCTATTTCTTACTAATACAATAATTGCAAGGATGGTTGTTACTCTTTTAAGCAAAAACTACTGTACAGATGTTGATACAATTTTTTACTAAAGTAATTTAAACATTAGGCTACAATTCAAAAGCTGGTAAACCCGCAAGTGGATATTAGTGAATAAATAAAACCAAGTAGGAAGATTATTTTCTCATATTTATTAACAAAAATACAGTTTCAGTTTCACAGTTTTCATAATTCATAAACTATAAGAATTTATTAAAGTTTATTATGAAAACTGTAAAAACAGTTCCGTATATTGGGAATGAAGCAAAGCCTCATTTGGCATTTGGTATAGAAAACATTTGTTTGGTTTTTCTTGCCAAATTTACACCGTCCATACGACGTACCAGCTTGATTATGGCTTATATTGTCAAATCTGATATCATCACAGGGGTGATTTTGCTTAGAATTTGCAATTCTTTTTGAACTTGCTACAGGCACTTTGGCAGGCAACGATTGGTGGCCTATTTTTTGGAGATCTTCGCTAACGTCCATTCTAAACTCTTTCAACCTTTTATTTTTAGCTCCTACCCTTTTTCAATCACGCCTGTAGATTAGCCATGCGTTGTTGATACGAGAATCTAAAAATAAAAGGTTGAAAGAGTTTACAATGGATGTTAGCGAAGATCTCCAAAAATGAGGCCACCAATCGTTGCCTGCCAAAGTGCCTGTAGCAAGTTCAAAATGAATTGCAAATTCTAAGCGAAATCAACCCTGTGATGATATCCGAACCCCGCCGATCTAAAACAAAACTTGAGGATGTTAACGATTCTGCTAATCAACCTGTACCAAAAAGAAAGAACAAGAGCACGGCACTTCCGATAGCCTACAAGTAGAAAAAAAGCCAAGTTTCTACATAGAGCTACAATAGCTAAAGATACATTTGATAATGATATTGTTGACAAACCAGCATTACAATATTCCTTTGATTTTTTTTCTGAGGTTATAATAGAATCTATAGAGCAAAACTCTAGTATATATTCCGTTCAGGAGACTGGTTGATCTATTGTTTTAACAGTCGATGAATTACGTGATTTTCTTGCATCTGAAGACCCATCCGACAGAGGTTCTCATTCACATGCATCTTCATCTCTATCCTCTTCAGAAAAATTCTTCACTCTCATCCAATTGCCTACCATCCCGTGGGATTAGGGCGAGGATTTTTTTTGTGCGACGATTCTAGAATAAAAGAAAAAAAAAGCTTGCAAAAGCCATACCACCTGCCACCCAGAAAAAAAGAAAACAGAGCAATAAGTAGGTAACTTAATTGCATCATTAAAAATGTTACAAGAACAGACGCACAACTCACAGCATAGACGATTGCATTGCCAAAACGCTATTTATGATGAATAAAATTTTCAATCAAATCAAGCCAATTGACCATTTAGACACATCACATAGGTTTTACGCCTTTGTAAAGCAACCAGAAACGTATAGCCCAATATACATAAAAGAAATGGCGCCTTTTTGAATGTAACGGAAACGTATAGTCCGCTATACAATATTTTCAAAATAAAAACTAACTAATAATAATACATAATTCTATGTATATTTTTCTTGTATACGAATGTTAAGACGTTTATCTTCTTATTTCAATAACTTCTACGTTAGTTTTACATACAAAAAGTAAAAATAAAGTCTTACTTACGGACATAAACCGCCAACGCTCCATTTTTCTAGACACTTTACTGTCAAAATGACATTGATTGTTTAAATAATGACATTATTATTTTTTTACATTGAAAGGAAATGTGTAGCCATTATTATAATTAAATAAATACTACGAAATATTTAGTAGCGCGTCAGTTATAATTTTATAAATGTAACGTATAAAATGCTATACAATGTCGAATTAAGGGTAGGATGAAATTTTCAAAAATTGATCGATTCTTACAGGTAATGGCACAATAATCTAGCAGAAGCGTTATCATGCAATTTGGGACAATCCTTTTCAGTAAAATAATAAATTAATTGAAATAACAATAATCACCAAGATCCAATCACCATAAGTTCTACAATTCCTAACCAATGAAACAATAAATCTGGTATGTAAATATATAATTGCTCACACACCTGCGCCGGCGCCTCCGCCAACGACCGACGGTTACGACAATCGATGAATGCCACAAGGACGTCAAGATAAACATCGATAGCAAATCTACTCTAGTGTTTGTATCTGTAATTGGCTGTATTTTTTTTTATCGTGCGAAAAATCCCCACGGAGCCGGTGGAGGCGGTTATGTCGGACTCGAACCGACCAAAACGCACGCCGTCTTGGGTCCTTGGTTGCCGGAGGTGAGATTACCAATAGCATATCTCTCGCACCCCGGCAGACCCAGGAATATCTCTTTCGAGATGGCCCCCTTCGGGTTGTGGGGACCCTAGTGTCCCCTTCTAGCCGCGGGTACGGGGGGGCGCAATTTGCGCCACCGCCGTGGCCTGCTTCTGCTAGGGTAATAGGCGGCTTCACCGGTCACCCCCAGGCCAGCGCTCATGGAGGACGGAGGTCGTTCTGCGACCTCCGACGTCTGGTTCACATTCGCTCTTCGCGGGCTTCCCGCGACACGACCGGCCGCCTCATTCTCGAGCATTACTTGCTCGCAGAAGGAGGCGACCGCACCCCAAGCATTCGCGCATCGTACCATCGCTGTGAAATGATTGGCTGTATGGTTAAGGAGTTGGCTTTACGATCGAGTGGTTCCGTGTTTAAATCCTGGCTGCGTGAACCTACTATTAACAAATGCATTTTAGCTTGAGGGGTTAGAGGTAATATTCGTAATTTCTGTCACTAAATTATAAAATATCTTGTGTATACGGAAAGTAAACATACAGCCCATAATAAAGTGCCCGGTTGACGACAATAGGTTCACCCCTATTACCTGGAATCGAAAGAAATATAGTTGGCCATATGTGGATGTTAATACACTTCTTAACTTCACACTAACCCTACAGGAACTCATATGTTACTGATATTTACGACCTTTTAGTACCAATCTTATTTACAAGTTACATTTCAACACATAATCATAAGTGCTGCAACTCTCCAAACTTTATCGCTAGCGTGAATGTCCACTAGCTCGTTAGATCGTAAGATAGGCACTTTATACACAATCTATTGCAGAATAATAACCAGGGTTTTATTGCTTGACCCCATCGGAGCAGTCGCAAAATGTTAATAGTTCTACTGCAGTTTTGTTTGCAACACTGTTGTTTTGATGGCATAGGGAATGATACTGACTTTAACTACTAAAAGAATATTAAGATTTAATATTTTAATTTATTTTACTTAAATGTTTGATATGAAATACAATTGGTAAGCTTAGAATAAACAGTTGAAAATTCATATAAAATATGTTGTTATATATGTTTTTAAAAGAACATTAGAACCGAAATTACTAATATTCCCTCTAACCCCCTCCAACTAAGCCAAATAGGAGCCTTGTGCTAGGAGGCCTTGTGCTAGGAGTCTGTTCACTTCGTTAGTGTAATGGCCAGAATTCGAACTCGGGACCTCTCGATCGTAAAGCCGACTCCTTAACCATTAAGCTACCGACGCTTTAAGCTTACTATACAAAATAATAACATACTAAACACTATTTAAAGTGTAGACTTTAGATACATCAATAAATAGATAAATATTATCACAAAAAAAAACTACTGACCAAATATCGATTAAATACAATACATACATATAATAATACAATAGATCCCTAAAATATACTCCCCAAGGATTCCGAGAAATCGATGCTTTCCTCATTTCCCGTTTGGTACGCGAATGCTCGAGTTAGTTACAACATGTTACATTACATCTCATGACGCCAGTGTGAACCCACCTTAACAATATTGAATTCATGAATACTATTCCTACACGAAATAATTACCGTGTAAACACTAAATTAACTTAAGAAATGTTAAACATAGTATCAAAATAACATAGTTACTTTCAATTAAATGTTACTTAAGAATATATTAAGACAATTTATGTGTTATAAATTACAGAGTGGCTTGCGAAGACGCACTATATTGAGAAGGACGAAAATAAATTAAATTCTCGGAAGAAACCATTAAATTTGCATTAACAGCTTGGAGTTTTCTGGCTTTGACGAGAAAATAAACGAGAACGAACTCAAAAGCAGACGCGATATTAAAAGTTCATTAAATTAATTTTGGTTCATCTTTTTTGAATAAGTTAACTTTTTAAGAGGACTGAAATAGTTAGGCCTGGTTCACACTGAAGCAGCGTTAAAATTTTTGGATTTTTTGAATATTTACAAAAAAAAAAAATCATCGTCAAGTGATTGACTCAACTGGACTCAATGCAATCATTAACAAAAGTCACTGTACTTTTTAAGTGAGTTCAAATAGAGATACATTGGAATATTTTTTAATAAGTTAATTAAAAATCATTAAATTCTTACATTTGCAAAGATATACACAAAACATATTTTAAATAAAAATTACTACGGTTTTATGTGGATCAAAGCGTAGAAAAAAATATGGTTCCACAAAAAATAGTACATAATAAAAAGCATGTGAATTACAAAAACAAAATGAGATAACTTTCACGCCACTTTGTATACCATATTATATTATTAATGTAAATAACTATATAAATAATAAATAACCATTAAGTTATAGAAATAATAGTCATTACTTCATACTAGTTATAGTTATTACGTTATACCTATGTCAGGCAAAAGGTATTCCAACAAACCGTTCTCTTACATAAAATACTCAGTATTTTAATTAAACATGGTTATAAATTTTACAATAATTGTTGTGCCCTAAATAAACTCGTATACTTTCATTAGTCACCAAGTTAGATTTAATTCCTCTTCGCAATAGAGTATCCAATTTCTTCATGAATAACAGCTTAGTCACTGTTATTTAGAATATGAGTAAAACTTGATGAAGAAAGATAAAAATACTAGTATTTCTATACCAGCTGTTTATCACTTGTAAATACTAGATTGTAAAACAATGAGTAATCAGGTCGTCGCGATTTGAAACCATATTTAGTTTAAATAAATATTTACTCAAGCTTAGAGGGTAGTTATAGATACTGACCGATATTTTGCCAATTGTTTTCGATTATACATAATAACTGGTGACCCTATTACCGATAACTGTTTACTTTAATACTCTCTGTGCTCCTACAACACTCTATTTTGGTTATCTAATATACTATTAGATATAAAATTGGAAATGTTTGTTCACGATGGATGCAAAAACTACTTACTGAACGAATTTTGATGCGATTTTTTATTAGAAAGGTGTTGATCAGACTTATAATCTAAAATCTAAACTAAAAAAAAAAGGTTGCTGTGGGTCTCGGTCACGGAATCAGTATTTCTGTGACCCTGGTACATTGGCGTAAAGGGGTTGGCTTTAGCATCGTGCCAATCGAATTGAGGACTGTTAGGGGTTGTGTTAGATAGGATTTGGTCTCCCCTTCTCAAAAATACCCCTCCCTCCCCGCGGAGATGCGTGTTTTTTAAGGGCTTTTAAAAGTTTCGTGTAACGAAAGTACCAGGCCCACAGAAATTTTAAGGAACTTTATCTGGGTCACGGGAACAGGAACAGTGTGTCCTAAAGCTTTCTATTTCGAACTTAAGGATGACGAAATCGCGGGCAAAAGCAATAATAGTAATAATATCTTGGACCTATAATGTGCTCAAAATATTATATATAAGCTCAGTACACGTTTTAATACAATACAATACAAATCATTTATTTGCATAATACATGTGAGAATCAGTTCTTAGTTCTTAGTTAACTTCGCGAATTCGGTCCAGGATATTATGTGTCACTAGGTATACGTGCATTAATAAATAATAAATAAATAATAATAAATATTCCACAACATTCTACACAACGCTATCAAGACCCATGGTAAGCATAACTTAGCTAGCTCGTGTTATGGAATCTAGAATACGGATAAACATAGACATAGAGGCACCCAGACCAATGTAAATAGCCAAATTCATGCATTCAAATATGTATTTGCACTGAGCAATCAGGGATCGAACCAGCGCCTCCTGCATAGCAGTCGTTTCACTACCGCCATGCCACGGAGAGACTGTCCTCCGTGTTCATTTGTTAAAGAAACACATGCTATCAAATTTGTATTTACAACCTTGCTAATCAACTCCTTAGTCATTAAGTGCTATTATTATATTATGTACGCATTTTATTTGCTATCACACACTTCATTTATCGAATGAAAACAAAGGCACTTCATTATTTAATTCAATTATGTGAATCATAACTGACTCAAATGGATTAAAATTTATATTATGTATTTGTACATGATATTAAATGAAATTACATTCATCAGCATAGATTTAATAGTAGTAGTACTTATATTTATAATATAATAGTAGCTACATTTATGGGTTTCGTTAATTATAGAGGTGTTATTTTATTACGCCTACATTTCGCCAAATATATTATTTTTAATCCCACGTTATAGGAGGCGAGGCTATTGGCATTTCGCAGGCACGATTTTAGATCCAAAGTTGCATAAAATAAAATTCTAGCACATATTTCTACGTTTTGTTAAACTACTCAAAATAACATGTATGGCTATTTCTAGAATGCTGATAAATTTTACATACATATACTCACGCCTATAAGCCCCCGAAGGGTTAGGCAGAAGTGTTTTAACCTATAAGTAACAAAGCGTCGGTAGCTTAGTGGCTAAGGAGTAGGCCTTACGATCGAGAGGTCCCGGGTTCGATCCTGGCCATTACACTACCGACATGAACCCACTCCTAGCACAAGCAATTTAGCTTAGTTGGAGGGGTTAGAGGGAATATTAGGAACTTCGGTTCTTGTAAAATAAATTTTACTTATAAATTTTTTTTTCTATCACTTCTAATATCAATAAAATTTGTCATTAAACGTTTAATACATACATATAGCCTTTATTCCCGGAGGGTTAGGCAGTGGTGAATTAACACCTACATTTCACCAATAATTGTAGTCGGTCCCACTTAATAGGGGGTGAGCCTATTGCCATATTATTCCGGGCACTATTGTTGACTCGAGCCTATGTCTGAAGCTGAGTCTGGGCTGTATATGTATATTTGTCTAGTGTTAAACTTTTAATTTATGCATGTTATAAGATTTATGTAAGTACACAGTAGTTATTTTTCATGCCGCGTTGAAGTGACACTTGCAGCGTCTATAGTTCACACACAGTCTAAGTTCATAGTATTAGTCAGAAAGGAAATATCCCCATACCTACTCACAAATATGTAACCATTCATACTTCTTTCCTGAAACAATCTACTTCAATATTAGTTCAGTGATTCACTTGGCAACCCGCCCTGAAATCAGGCAGTTTTATTCATCGAATAGTCATAGCGTCATGATAACAGGCGGTTCCGGCGTTTTTAATAGTCAATTTGTATATAAATAGTTAGAAGAGTCAGTCTGCGGTTACCTTTATCAAGTCAATATGATTGTCCCGTAAGTAAGTTGTAAATGGAGTCTAAATATTTAGAGCTAAATCCTTACTTAATATTATAAATGCGAAAGTAACTCTGTCTGTCTGTGTGTATGTTACGCTTTGACGCCTAAACCCCTGAACCGATTTTGATGAAATTTGGTATATGGGTAGATTAGACCTTGAGAAAGGACATAGGCTATGTTTGGTCGCGATAACCGACATCCACGCGGGCGGAGCCGCGGGCAAAAGCTAGTTATCTATAGATTTATTCAGCGTATATAAATTTTTGAATGATTTTTTATAGCATTTATTAAGCTTACTTTAAAATTAGTAAAATAATAATTTTAAAACAGTTTGTAAGAAGGTTGGTAAATGGCTCCACCGTCGCTCTTAAAGACGGTTATAAAGAGAAGAAAAATTTGAAGTAATTCAGGTGTGGCTCAATAGCTCAGTTGGAAAAGCATTCCCCTGTAAGGGAAAGGATGTGGGTTCAAGTCACACTTGAGCATTAAATTTTTGCCAATGTACATAAATTTGCAATACGTTTGTAGAATTTTATAGATTAATCAATGTATGGATGGACACAGGTTGTCATGAATATCAAAATACGTGTCAATCCTATACATTTATTTTACACAATACTGCCAACGAATTGCCACTTGTTTATGGTAGTCAGGACACCTTTTTCACAATCTATACACAACGGATAAATATTATCTATTCTTCTATATATTCTACTTCATTAATAAACTAACTTTTGCCTGCGGCTCCGCCCGGGTAGATGTCGGTTATCGCGACTAAACATAGCCTATATCCTTTCTGAAGGTCTAATCTACTTCTATACCAAATTTCATCAAAATCGGTTCAGTCGTTTATTCGTGAAAGTGTAACATACAGACAGACAGAGTTACTTTCGCATTTATAATATTAGTTGCAGATTATGGATTATACTTTATTAGTAAACTAGATTTTTCCTGCGGCTCCGCCCGGGTAGATGTCGGTTTTCGCGACTAAACATAGCCTATGTCCTTTCTCAAGGTCTAATCTACCCTTATACCAAATTTCATCACAATCGGTTCAGTGGTTTAGTCGTGAAAGTGTAACATACAGACAGACAGACAGAGTTACTTTCGCATTTATAATATTAGTATGGATTTGTTTCTCTAATAAAGTAACTGTCAGTCATCAGTTTTGCTGTTACACAGGACATCCTTTTTGGATCAAATCTGTGAAAGTAATAACAATAACTGTCACCAAACAAAACCGCTAATATCTCGTAGTTATTGGTTACAATAAAAGGCGTCAAATGGTAGAATTTTCTCACATATTTTGCGAAATACCTTCGAGGCGTGGTGAGGGTCAGATTGCGACAAGTAGCCAGATGTTAAGACTTGCTAATGAGGTGTTACCACACGTACTCAAGGTCCCGTCGTATGGAACTATTAGAAAATATTACGATTTTTAATACTATTAGCTATTATTGTGAGTTCTACCCGCGTGGATGTCTGTTTTCGGGATTTTTGGTCATATTATCTCCTCTAATCAACCGATTGTGATCAAACTTCAGATTTGAAATATGACCAAGATGTTTCTAATGAGGAAACTTGGTCTAAATGAATAACTTTTTAGCTCAGACTAAAAAAACAACGTTTAGTCCTGAGTGAGGAAGTTCAATAGTTTTTGCGTCCATTGCAAACAGATAGACAAGAATACAAAAAAAAAAATATTTTGGATTAGAAACCAATTTTTAGTACCTAATCTTAGCTATTTGTTTATTCAGAGATATAAAAAACTTGAGTTATGTTTTAAGTATCATGCTAACGATATTAAAAATAAGTTTTTTTTTAAATGTCCAATGTGCAGACACAGAATGTGCAGACACAGCTAATAATTTTATAATCGTATTAGAAAACTGGTTTTTCTTTTACTTATAAAGTAATCTAATTTTATTAACAACATAGGTTAATGAAGGCATTCAAAAACAAAGATATATTATAAAGATATGAATCGGTCATTAAATTTATATAGTTAAAACAATTTATATATTTTTGTTGGAATTCTACAAAAATATGTACTTTTTATTTTAATTTACGATAAACTTACGCAAGTTATAGACTAATAAAGGAACCACAGACGGTTGACTCTTTAAGGTCAAAAGAAATAATTAAAAATACTTTTTTATTTTTTGTTTGGAATATATTTCGAAAGCATGTCAATGTATTATTACTAAGTTAAGTACTTCATTTTTCATATTTTTTTTATAAAAGGACACGTCAATTGGACTTCACCTCGCCCGATTTTTTTTTTATCTAGTACACGTCAATTTGACTTCACCTCGCCTGATGTTAAGCTAAAGGCAAAGTCTCGGAGAGAGGGTCACCATCGCAAACATGTACCATGTTAACAGTGGTGGCACTCAGCTTGACGGCCTCATTAGATGCCTTTTCACGCCCCGCTTAAAGGACCCGGGACTGTAGGAAGAAGGGAATGGTAAACTAAAGGCAAAGTCTCGGAAAGAGGGTCAACATGTCAATATGTACCATTTAACAGTGGTGGCACTCAGCACGTCAGCCTCATCAGATGCCTTTTCACGCCCCGCTTAAATGACCCGGGACTGTAGGAAGAAGGAAACACGTCAGTTGGCAGGGAGTTTCAGGTCTTAATGGTGCGGCATAGGAATGAGTCACTAAACCGCTTGGTTCTAGATCAATCCCAGTTGCAGTTGCGTCAAAGATTTACTCTTCATTTCCTTATTATTATTTTTTATTTTACTTTTTCATACTTAAATAATATTTGTGACTGGGGAAATCTTGCACCAATCCCTTCCATCAAGTAACAGCACGAAAAGATAACGATAAAGATGAGTTAGGGTTATCGGAAAATTGAATATCCAAGAAGAAACTTAAACCCACGGCATGAGAGGGAATGCTCTGAACCAACTGAGCCACATGGTATTCCAAAATCTTCTATGTACATTCGTTTTGGTTCGCGTTGGAAGGGATAAAGTTATGGATAATTATTGACAGTTTTAAAAGCTAATTATAATAAAATTATGTAGATATTACATTAACATACCATACCTAATTTGTCAAGTATTTCTATAAACAGGATAATACTACTCGTATTACTCATGGAGTGACAGTAAGGTCGGTCTAATTCGCGGTATTTATACTACCGCTTAAATTCATTCCACATTAACATTAAATATTATAGAGATCACTAGGTGTCCCGGCGAACTTCGTACTGCCAATTTTTCCCGCCCTCGTGGCGTCAGATCCCGTTCCCGCTGCACCATTTAGGGGGATGAAAAATAGATGTTGG
Organism: Eilema sororculum; assembly: GCA_914829495.1. Lineage (NCBI taxonomy): Eukaryota > Metazoa > Arthropoda > Insecta > Lepidoptera > Erebidae > Eilema > Eilema sororculum. The sequence continues at coordinate 1,250,951 of OU618536.1, forward strand.
CCGATTCTCAGACCTACTCAATATGCTCACAAAATTGCATCAAAATCGGTCAAGCCGTTTCGGAGGAGTATGCCAACGAAAACTGTGACACGAGAATTTTATATATTAGAAGATCTTACTCGTAGATTAGAATTATGATATGATTAGATAGTGAACTATACAGACGTTTTTACAATTTCTTGTCTATTTGTTTTTTTTTATATATGTCAATTTGACTTCACCTCGCCTGATGTTAAGCAAAAGCAAAGTCTCGGAAAGAGGGTCACCATCGTAAACATGTACATACCATGTTAACAGTGGCGGCACTCAGCTTGACGGCCTCTTTAGATGCCTTTTTACGCCCCGCTTAAGGGACCCGGGACTGTAGGAAGAAGAAAAAACGCGAGCTGGCAGGGTACATAGTATATAGCTGGCATCGCTTTCTGCGTCTGTCCGTCTCTATGTATGCTTATATCTTTAAAACCACGCTACAGATTTTGATGCGGTTACTTTTAATAGATAGAGTAATTCAAGAGGAAGGTTTATATGTATGTAAGAAAATGATATCATTTTCATATCTTAATTATTTTAAATTTGCCGCGTTTAGCTACGTCAATAAACCAATCGCCGTCATGACAGTTCATGACGGCCATCTTAAATCAAAATCATAAATCCGAGTAAACCAAGTTCCACGTATTTTGTCTATAAATTGAAAAACTAAATATTTGTTGAAATAAGTAAAGGAATCGACACTATAAACTTGAATGTCGTTTCTTTGTTTTACAGGTGAGTTTAATTAATTGTATTTTAGTTCACAACGGGTAAGGATAGCTACCTAACTGTTTGAGAAATTGTCAAATTAAAATAAACTTTGTTTTACAGAGCAACACACGAAGTTTTATTGAAAGTGTCGATATATGCTACGATCCATATTATAAAACGACATTTCTAGTTACAAAATGGAAAAACTACGTTTTGAATTCACTATATTACCAAGCAATGAGGGTAAATCAAATGTTTGTTGTATAACCTCAATCGCCACTAGTGATGATAAAATTTATACATTACCAGGAGAATTGCAATCCGTCAGTTTGCATAAAGAAATAATGAAAACAGCTACTTATTCTAAGGTAAAAAATAGTCTAAAAAAAAGGTACCAAATTAGAAGAGTTTGGATAACTATGACAGAAGAATTAACAAAAATATATATGGATGAAGAAGGAAACTTACAATTTGGGGATCAATACCTAGAAGAACAAATGGCTGATTCACAGCAAAAAGATACCAGTACATTGGAAAAATTACTAGAGAAAATTATAGAAACTAAAGACACAAATGACAAGAGAAACTTACAACACGTCGCAGATAAATTTGTGCTTGAGAAATTCACCAGTAAAAATCCAAATGCAGGCCAGTGGATGGATACTTTCGAAAAAGAATGTGAACGTTTTCAGGTTAGCACGGATGAGAAAAAAATTGAAATACTCAGATTATTCATGGACAAATCATGTGCAGACTGGTACAGTTCAATGGTGATAAAACTAACGTTTGATTCAGAGTGGTTAACGTGGAAAAGTAAATTTTGTGAAACATTTGTTAATAAGGGATGGAACCCAGTCACCTATGCATTATTATTTAAATACAAAGATGGAGCATTGATAGACTATGCAATAAAAAAAGAGAAATTATTATTGGATATGAGAAGAACAATAGACGTAGGCACCTTGGTGGATCTTATCGCAGCAGGTTTACCAGAATTTATACTTAATAGGATTGATAGAGAATTAATAAAAGACACAGTTGAATTATTTAGAGAAATTAGTAAATATGAACATATGGTAAATAAAAAAGGTGCTTTGGGAAAAAAAGTGTTTTCTAATTACAGAATAAATTCAAAACAACACGAAGACTACAAACCATGCCAAATATGTGTGAAGGCTAATAAGGGTCATCGTTATCATCCCGAAGAAAAATGTTGGTTTAAAAATAAGGAAGATGAAAAAGTTAAAAGAAATCTGGTAAGACACGTAAATAACTCAGTTATAGAGGCAGAATTAAATGAAACCGAGTCAAAAAACGAATAATAACACCATTAATATATGTCAATCTATTACTAAATGATGAAAAATATATAGAAGGAGTATATGATTCAGGATCCAATGTATCTTTAATAAACTCCAAATTATTAAAACTTAAAGGTAACCAAAACAACTTTATTATGGCAGACTTGGTAACTATTAATGGTGTTAAAAAAACGAATGGTTTAACAACTTTGAAAGTTAAGATCTTTGAAATGGAAGATTATGTTGATTTATACATAATTGATGAGAAAAACTTCAAATATGATTTCCTAATAGGATTAGATATGATTAAAAAGTTTAAATTAACTCAGAATGAAGATTTACAAATAATACAGAAAAAAAAGAACTTAGAACAGGAAGAAAAATCAGAAAAAAATTCTAAAGAAACAATAAAGACCACCCTGGACCACCAACCAATATCGATAAATACAGGTATGTCAAAATATCTAATAAATTTTAATGAACATGTGCTTCAAGAAAATTTCGAGATAAAAACAGATCATCTAAACTCACAGGAAAAAGCAGAGATAGATCAATTGGTTTTCAAGTATAATACAGTATTTGCAAGAGATAAATATGACATAGGTACGGTTAATGGATATGAAGCAAGAATAGACTTATTAATAGATAAATATTGTTATAAACGACCTTACAGGTGCTCATTAGAGGATAAGAAAGAAATAGAAGAACAAATATCAAAATTACTAGACAAAAAGTTAATAGAAGAATCCTACAGTCCGTTTGCTGCACCAGTTACCTTGGCATTTAAAAAGGAAGAAAATAAAAAGTCCAGGTTATGTATAGATTTCCGAGATTTAAATAAGATTGTTGTACCACAAGCACAACCATTTCCACTAATCGAAGACTTGCTGATAAAAACGAGGAACTGCAAATATTTCTCTACTTTAGATATAAATTCAGCATTCTGGTCTATTCCCTTAAGAATTGAAGATAGGAAAAAGACAGCATTTGTGACTCAGGATTCACATTTTCAGTGGACATGCCTCCCCTTCGGGCTTAAAACATCTCCTGCTATATTCCAGAGGATATTAAGCAATATATTAAGAAAATATAAACTTGCTTCATTTACGGTAAACTATATTGATGATATCTTAATTTTTTCAAAGACTTTTGCAGAACACATGAACCACCTAACACAGTTACTTGAAGCAATTAAAAAGGAAGGATTCCGGTTGAAATTTACGAAATGTACTTTTGCCTCTAACTCAGTGAAATATCTTGGTCATGTGATACAAGACAATTCTGTCAGACCACTAAAAGATAACTTGATTTCTATCAAAAACTTTCCAATACCAAAAACGCAGAAAAATATCCGACAATTCTTAGGAAAAATCAATTTTTATCATGAATATATACCAAGAATTGCCATTGTCCTAGACCCATTACACAATCTTTTAAGGAAAAATCAAAAATTTGTTTGGTCTGACAAATGTCAACAAGCATTTGAACAAATTAAAGGAATGTTATGCTCACAGCCAGTGTTAGAAATATTTGATAAAGATTTACCTATTAACATATACACAGATGCATCATTGGAAGGCATTGGCGCAATTTTGAAACAAGTTCAGTTGAATGGTAAAGAAAAGCCAGTAGCATACTTCTCAAAAAAACTAAATGCTGCACAGAAGAAGAAAAAAGCGATATATTTGGAATGTTTGGCTATCAAGGAGGCTGTAAGATACTGGCAATTTTGGTTGATTGGTCGAACATTTACAGTATATTCAGATCACAAACCGCTTGAAAATATGAACTTGAAATCAAGACCAGACGAAGAGCTGGGAGATCTAGTATACTATCTATCCCAATACGACTTTAATATAAAGTATGCACCAGGAAAAAACAATTTGGAAGCAGATTGTCTCAGCAGGAACCCAGTATTGGAGCCTAACGAAAACACTGAAGAACAGCTGAAAATTGTAAACTTCATCACAATAGAAGAAATAAAAATAGATCAAAATCAAAATAAAGAAATAAACAAGAATAAAGATAAATATACAGAAAAACATAAAATATACTACAAGAAAATAAAAACAAAGGATAAAATTATTTTGACAGAAGAATTTAGCATCAAACTTATAAAAAAGATACATGAAAACATGTGCCACATTGGAATTAATCAAATGCAGAAGAAAATTAGCCAACTATATACTGCTACAAATATGACAAACAACATAAAGGCAATTTGTAAAAACTGTGAAATTTGTATAAAAAATAAATCAAGAGGACAGGAAAAATATGGCTTAATGTCACATTTAGGTCCAGCGACAAGACCATTTGAGATTGTCTCTGTGGACACAATCGGAGGTTTTGGAGGGACAAGATCAACAAAAAAATATTTACACTTGGCTGTTGACCACTTCACCAGGTACGCATTCATTGAGACCTCAAAAACACAGAATGCCAATGATTTTGTTGCCTTAATCCATACTAATATTATAAATTCGAAAGTAACTCTGTCTGTCTGTCTGTCTGTCTGTATGTTACGCTTTCACGCCTTAACCACTGAACCGATTTTGATGAAATTTGGTATAGGGGTAGATTAGACCATGAGAAAGGACATAGACTATGTTTGGTCGCGATAACCGGCATCCACGCGGGCGGAGCCGCGGGCAAAAGCTAGTCAACAATATAACTGATACAGATGATATTCATATGCTTCTCACAGATCAATACCCAGGGATTAATTCACATGAATTCAAGGATTTTGTAAGACATAAACAAATACAATTGGTTTTTACAGCAGTAAACACCCCCTCTTCAAACGGACTGAACGAAAGGCTTAATCAGACACTAGTAAACAAAATCAGATGTAAGATCAATGAAAAAGGAAAATCAAAATCTTGGACTACTATAGCACAAGAATGTGTTAGCAAATACAATGATACTGATCACTCAGTTACTGGTTTTGCACCAAGATACCTGTTATATGGCACAGACGTCTCAATATTACCTATTGAAATCAAAAGTCAAATATCAACTAGTGATTGGATAAGAGATAGGAAAATAGCATTACAAAATACAATTAAGTCACATAATTACAATAAAACAATAATCGATAAGACCCGGAAGAAATATGAATTTAGAATTGGAGATATGGTATATGTGGAAAATGGAAATAAACTAAATAGAAGAAAACTTGACGAACTAAGAATAGGTCCTTATGAGATTATAGAAAAAATTTCAGGATCTATTTACAAAGTAAACACAGGCCACAAAAGATGTGAATCAAATTTATTCCACATTACTAAACTAATTCCAGCTACGATTTGAGTTTACAGAGATGAAAAATAGGATAATATGCTTATTATCATATATGTTAGATTTAAGTAACTATTTAAGTGTAATTGTTTAAATGTAAACATTTTGTCTATAGACTCCTTAAGGGGGGGAGATGTAAGAAAATGATATCATTTTCATATCTTAATTATTTTAAATTTGCCGCGTTTAGCTACGTCAATAAACCAATCGCCGTCATGACAGTTCATGACGGCCATCTTAAATCAAAATCATAAATCCGAGTAAACCAAGTTCCACGTATTTTGTCTATAAATTGAAAAACTAAATATTTGTTGAAATAAGTAAAGGAATCGACACTATAAACTTGAATGTCGTTTCTTTGTTTTACAGGTGAGTTTAATTAATTGTATTTTAGTTCACAACGGGTAAGGATAGCTACCTAACTGTTTGAGAAATTGTCAAATTAAAATAAACTTTGTTTTACAGAGCAACACACGAAGTTTTATTGAAAGTGTCGATATATGCTACGATCCATATTATATGTATAATACATGCTTAATATAATAGAGGGTGAAGCGGGAACGGAATCCGACGCCACGCGGGTGGAAAAAAATGGCAGTACGAAGTTCGCTGGGTCAGCTAGTCAATTATATCATTATAATCAGTGGAGCCGTTTCGTTGAAATTCGATCACAAACACATTGACTTAAGATATTTCATAATTTATTATTTTTGTACATAATTAAGTTATTCTATATATAGAAACATAACTGTATATATCGAGCCGATAGGTTATCAGTGGCGGTAGACAACGTGACTTCAGTTTCATTGATAACAGTTTGTATGAAGTGTTTAAACGCATACAACAGGTGCTCAAGCACTACTAACAACATATAGTACAGCCAGCATTGGATTGGTCTGGTCTGGTCTGGGTGTTTCTATGTATATTATGTCTTCCAATTAGTCCCACCCTCTCCTTTCCTACACAAGACGACACGTGCAGGGCTAAGATGCCATCCATATACGATGCAGAGTATACCTGCTAGAACCAAGCGTTTCAGTGACTTATTCCTATGCCGCACCATTAAGACCTGGAACTCTCTGCCAGCTCACGTGTTTCCTTCTTCCTACAGTCCCGGGTCCTTTAAGCGGGGCGTGAAAAAGCATCTAATGAGGCCGTCAAGCTAAGTGCCACCACTGTTAACATGGTACATGTTTCCGATGGTGACCCTCTTTCCGAGACTTTGCCTTAACATCAGGCGAGTCCTATATAAAAAAAATGTATTTACAAAAATTTAAGCTATGCTTACCAATGGTCTAGATAGCGTTGTGTAGAATGTTCGGCGTGAATATAAGTATGCAAAGTAAAGCCAACGCGACTAGAGAAAAAAGGTAAACAAAGCGACCATTTTTCTGAGTTACGTTGCGATAACTAGCAATTAGTTTCTCTGTCTTTGTCGCACATATCACACGTGCGCGACAATGGCCGAGCGACAGTTGTCGTTGCGTGTTTCATAGTACAGGAAAGCTGTTAGCACAGCGGTTCTAAAATGTCAAATCCGCCATCTTATGAGCAATTTTATTCCTGTCTGGAATGCGCTTGAAGTGATACGTAATAATTTTCAAATAAAAATGTTTGGAACCGCATAAACTTTGTTTACCTTTTTTCTCTCGCTTCGTTGGCTTTACTTTAGGTATGTAAATAAATTGACTACTCCGTCACACATCATTAGGTGCTGACAGCGAAACGTACGAAAGTGCAAATCATCGACTTATAACCACTAATTACTATTTCCTAAAGTAATTATTGTACAGATCCGACCATCTAATTTGCATATTATATTGGCGTATGTAGCTGTGTAATAAAATTGAAGTATCTTCCAACTAATTGATTTCCTGTACTTTCTAATTTCCACAACAACGCAATGGCTGAGAGTGACAGCTGTTTGTGAGGTCCAGGGTTTGATGCCCGTATCGTATGGTTGTGTTAATGCACCTGGGTGAATACGGTACACTATTTGGTTGTCCTCGTTAATGCACCTGAGTGAATAAGTACACTATTTGGTTGACTTAAAGCACCTAGTATACCCCACCTAACATAACATAACATATCATAACATATCTATAACATAACATAATATATAACATAACTATAGAAAAAATATGATTAGATGTTGGAATTATTTATTTAACGATCTACTTGGTATCTTTTATGTGTATGTGCTGCAGCTGCGAGAAATAAATGTATTTTCTTTCTTTCTTTCTTTCTTTCTAACTGTTAGGAAATTCACAGTAGCGATACTGTGTCGGTAAATGTCCCCGTTTAACGGCAAAAGGCTTATATGCATAGGCACGAAAACTCTCTCGATATGCAAAATTTAGGGGTTATTAAAACATCTCTGAGCCAATCGAAATGAAATCACGCGTTCTTAAAACGTGGTGCTACTGAATTAGGCACCAATAGTTATATAGTTAAAGTTAACAAGTAGAGAATTCTAGTTTATATATTAAATAAGAGTTAGTCCATATTCGTGCTTAATAATAATAACATACACGTGGACAAGACCGTGGGCAAAAACAAGTTGATTCTTTAAAGAAATAGCAATTTAAAGTACTAAAATTAAATTAAAAATATAAGAGACGGTAATCATTTGACATAGTGACTGAAAAACTGGTCTTAGAACATTAACTTCTATAAACATGCACCTGGGCAATATATTATTAAAAAAACAGTCAAGCGTGTATCGGACTCGCACATAGAAGGTTCCGTAAACAACTAGATTAAGGGATTGCAATAAATATAGATATATTTGACACTAGCTTTTGCCCGCGGCTCCGCCCGCGTGGATGTCGGTTATCGAGACCAAACATAGCCTATGTCCTTTCTCATGGTCTAATCTACCCCTATACCAAATTTCATCAAAATCGGTTCAGTGGTTTAGGCGTGAAAGCGTAACATACAGACAGACAGAGTTACTTTCGCTTTTATAATATGAGTATGGATTAATTTTAACTTCGTATTTTTTCCTTGGAGTGTTCATCCTATTACGTAGGACCGAAAATCGTAGTTTGGCGAACTATGAGTGCATTATACATTACTGCCTACCTCTTCAAGGATTTACAGGTGCGAATATAATATGTATGTATTGCAAAATTAGGCGTATTTCCTTGGTCATACAAACTTTTTGTGAAGACAAAATAATTATTCAAAATGAAACATGTTATTTCAGAAATTCGTGACTAATTTGTTTTTGTTACAAATTTGTAACCTAACCTTGAGTTCTTAGGTTAGTTGAAACGATTTAATTATTAATGAAGTATCTTTAATTACTTGACGAGTGTGTATGAATATAATTAATAAAATTATTATGGACTTGACAGTACAGAGTATAAAAAAATTGTGATGAAACTGGTTTCATAGACTGAACGGATACGTCATAGCAAACAAATTAAAACCTCTTTATTCAATTTATTCAAAGCTGGACAATGTATACAGGTATACACACGGGGTGAGGAGGGCCAGACCGTGAGGAGGGCCAGACCGTAAGGGATGGCCCTGGGTCAGCCGGGGTGCGAGGGATATGTCGATGACAACCTCACCTCCGGCCTAGCACCACGACCCACAGTCGGCGTGCGGTTTTAGTCGTTTCAAGTCCGACATAACCTCCCCTTCCGGCTCCGTTAGGGGAGGTAACCGAGGGGATTTTCGCACGAAAAAAAAAGGTATACACACGGGGTATACAGCATTAAATCTTCAATATTTTTACATATATCTAACAGATGTATTATAATGTATATACAAGGTGGAAGATTATCATGCCCCCTGCAGGGAAAGTACTTGAAATACTGAAGATAAATAATTTCACTCAAAGGAAACATTCCTTTATTTTTAGAAAGAAATAAAACTACATTTAAAGATTTTCGAAAACTCGCTTGAAACACCCGGTAATCGAACCGAATAAAACCTGAAAAATATATCTCTATTCAATCTGGAATCCTAGGTTCATTTATACAAGCGAATGCGTATATTCCGAGTCTATAATTTACTATAATGACTATGATATCTTCTTTGACCAGATGTTGGCCACCGAAGTCACCAGCGCGGCCATGTATAAAACTTTAAGAAGCAAATGTCTAACAAACTTGATAAATTAAATGAAAGGAAATCCCTGAAATCTAAACTTATAATGAATAAGATTAATTTGATTGCCATTTAAAATGGTGCGGCTATTTTCCCGCCTGATTTGAACCTTCTTGTCGAAGTGCGAAATCCGAATGCAAAATCAAAAGCCTAGATATTTTATTTTAGAAATATATAAGTAATGAATATGTAAGTGGACTGGTTGTCAATCATAATAACTATTGCAGACGTGTACAACATCGTGTACCCAAGTCTCATTAAGACTAATATTTCACAACGAAATATGTAAGTAATGAATGTACGCCACTAAACTGATCGGCGGCCATTTTAATTAAACAAAACGTTTAGTGCAACGACAGTGATGCAATCAGTAATCTTGATTGAAATTAGAATCTAGTTTATGATTTTTAAAGATCGCTTCACACTATTTATGCCGGTTTAGTTTTTGATTTGCATACTCGGGCATAACGAGATTGTCATAACTTCTAAAGTCATAGCAGCAAATTATTTGACTTTTATGGCATACTATTGAATAAGACATATATTAGATATTATCTATACTAATATTAGAAAGATGAAGAGTAGGTTTGTTTGGTTGGTTGAACGCACTACTCTCAGTAACAACTGGCTCGAATCTAAAATAAATATTTTTTTGTGTTAAATAGGCTATATAAATAAGGCTATATGTCATCACACTACTCAAGAGAGCGTAACAATAACCGTAAATGTTAGAAAAATTGGCAGGTCCCGTAGGTTAAATAACAAATTACGGAAATATTGCTGAAAGGGGTGAAACAGGGCTTCAAAATAAACCACGGGTGCTACGGTTGAAGCTGGGAGCTAGTATCTATGTTATAAAATTATGAGTGACTAGCTTTTGCCCGCGGCTCCGCCCGCGTGGATGTCGGTTATCGCGACAGACAGAGTTACTTTCGCATTTATAATATTAGTATGGATAATAGACTTAGACTGCTGACTATAACCAACTACTAGTATGCGGTACAGAGTATACCAGCTAGAACCAAGCGTTTCAGTGACTCATTCTTATACCGCACCACTAAGACCTGGAACTCCCTGCCAGCCCACGTATTTCCTTCTTCCTACAGTCCCGGGTCCTTTAAGCGGAGCGTGAAAAGGCATCTGATGAGGCCGTTAAGCTGCGTGCCACCACTGTTAACATGGTACATGTATACGATGGTGACCCTCTTTCCGAGACTTTGCCTTTAGTTTAACATCAGGTGAGGTGAAGTCAAATTAACGTGTCCTTTTAAAAAAAAAACTTGTATTATATCTATAGCTATGCTATTTTCAATCAACTTATTGATATTAAACCAGCACCCATTCAGTTACTCGGTCAATCAATATCTTATCTTATCGGCATAACGATAAGGGCATACTGTTTACCACTTCGGCATAATACCTAACGCAATATAATATATAGACTTCATTATTTTGGAGGCATGTTGCTTTTGCGTATGGTTCATGGTATCATGATAATAATAAATTATAGTTTTCGGGATAAATTTTTGAAAACGAGCGTCGTGTGGTGTGCGCGGTACATTATTTTTTTTAGGTTCATTTGTTGCTGATAGGAAATGAGAACTCATAAAAATAACATAGGATTTTTTTTTAAAGTTCTAGACTTCACGCGATAAAACTTGGATAATTTACGTTTCGGGTGCGATGCAGCAACCGTGGACCCGTAGTCACGTCTAAGTTGACTGGCCGGTAAGCGACGCGTAAAGACCCTAACTTTTATAAAAAAAATTATTATATAATTACACGATAGCTTAAAAATTACTCATGAGAATGATAAAGGTATATTTCCCAGCATATATCTTGACAAGAGACCTATTGGTTTGATATATTCTATGATTGATGGATTTGGGCTACTCTGCCGCCGTAGCATCCCAAGCTATCCTCAAATGACACCCAAAAAACGCGTAATTCGCAGATTGTATTCTGTGACGTGATTGGGATCAAGATATACATGTTGCCATGTTTTCTTAGCTTCTAAAGAACACAGGATTACGAAGCTCTCCAAACCAAAACTATATGCGCAAAAAGACAGCTAATACATAGTAAACGTAAATTATAGATAATTCCGGTCTCCCAAACCCTGAGCGTAAAATTGGTAAACGTAAAAAATACTTGGAGTAAATAACTAGTTTTTTTATATTTTAAAGTGATAAGTGGTTTTCCTTTAGGCCGCGGGTGGAGTACGGTCGTTGAACTGGCGAATTACACTGAAAGTTCATTGCAGGTAATTGTCGTAGAAAATCGATACCTATAATTTTGTTTATTTTCCTTAAACTGAGTAATTATAAATTTATTTTTAATTAAATTGGCGCCAATTTGGTCGAAACTTGATCATTATTCATAGCAAAATAAAATTCAGAAATTGATTTTCAACAAGAAAGCTTTACTCTCAAATATCAGGCTACATACATACATACAGTCACGCCAGCGTGCCTGTAATACCTCCTAATGTGAACCCTATCACAAAAACACCAGTACGACCTGAGTATTAGGCACCCCGCACTGCCAGGACTACTCCTGCCGGAAAGCGGGCCTCTGGCTTTGAGCTGAAGACCTTCGATGCGATTGAGGTACAATTCCGTGGTCTAACCCCACCCCCAGCTGGTACACCCACTGATTGAAGGACAACGCTCTTGCGCAAGCTATTCTCTCCGAGAGATGATGGAAGATGAGGGAGTCTGATAGAAATCGCAATGAATGAGGATTAAGATTGCTGAGTCCAAGCTCTAAAATATGTATGTCAGTTACACCAGTTTTTTACGTTCAATGGTTACTTAAATAGTTGAATAGATGTGGAAGGATAGGGGCGACAAAATTTTATCGATTAAGACTAACACTGCTAGTACTAATGTGTCTGACGTCACATCACTATCAATTAGCAATAATGATATGCATACAAGTGAGAACTTCCTCGATTTTATCATCACTTAAAGAGGCCAAAAAATATTATCATTCACAAGACTAAGTAATTTGATATTAGAAAACATGAAGACGATTGATTAGCAAACGTTATCGATACACAATAAAATATAACTACAGTCAAATCCACAGTTAGACCGGTAAAGCGGACTCCAAACTCCAAATTGAAAACTTCGAATCCGATTTGGATTAATGCTAGAATTTTGAACTCGGTAGATCGCGAGCTTTATGAACACTCAATTTCATACCAATAGCAGGGACATTCCACTTGACAATGAGTTTTAAACGCATTCATAACGTGAGGAAACGATACATTTCAATTGGATAACATAGAAGATAGATCTGGCGTAAAACTAAATCAATTTAAATGTGTCGCTTAATACGAACGTGCATGGTTAAGGTATGAACGAAGAAGCCCTAATAAGGGCCCAGTATTAAAAATCATCTTAGAAATAAGGATTGATTATAATCTGTATATATTTAGGCTACTTTTACACAAGGAATTACATGAACAGGATTAGAATTCCATGCGAGTATAATGGAATTAACCAGAGTTATAGGTGTTTATTGGTATTATAATTATCTCTTGACCACGATCAGGAAACCCAGTCAAAACGTGATGAGTATACAAATAATCACAATCTTATCGCAAATCGGTTCACAATGTAAAAACACTTTGCAATAAACCTATTACACTATCTATAAATTCCTTAGCGAATTTGAAATAGTTGTCATATTATATCTACTAGAAAAACAATGGGGTAAAAGTGACATCATAACTTCAAAGAAAAAAGATCCCTATCGACTTCTGAAACACTTTACTGAAAACCGATTTTCCTGTGAACTATCAATGTCGCTTACACTTTTTAGCCGTCAATATATAAAATCATTATAAACCTATACACCAGCTATTTTATGAATGCCTGTCATATTAGTATCATTCGCGACGATAAAGTTGTGCGAATGATAACATCGATCTTTGAACCTTACTTCGTTATCTGTCCTTACCCCTCGTGCAAAAACATTACCGTGAATAATTTGTAAGGTCGACTTAAATGTCAAATTATCAATTTAAGTTAAGTATACAAAAAAATTGGCACTTTCAGCAACGTTATTGAAATGTAGGAAATTGTATGGATATGCCTTTAATTTGGCCATTGGTGACAATGAATGAGGTTTAGTATTGCTATTCTGTAATATAGTAAGTCTCACTCAGAAGAAAAGCTCGCTTCAGATTATTATATATTATTATATATATATATATTCTGGAAAATATTTTTGGTGCTATCAGCCTGTGATTGTCCAATCCGATCAGCCGAGGTCAATATCATTCTTATTTATGCAATAGCACACAGATAACACCAATCTTGAACTCCTCGAACATACCCGAAGCATATACGAACTTATTTCACATTCTATCCGAACTGAATCTCACTTAAACGAGGAATTCCTCGAAGATTCGATGTCGAATTTGTAGAATACCACTACTCCTCTCAATCGTAATGTAGCGAGAATTGGATAAGGATATATAATTAGTTACGTCTTCTGCGTTGCCCTTTCTACATAATTCACACCTAATAATCCTAAAATAAGGATAACTTTTTCAGTACGAAATCCTAAAAACACCAAAACTAAAAAGACTCAACGATAATATTAAACACAAAAAAGTCTATTAATAAAAAAATATCCAAAATTAAAAAATAGACTTACCCTGCACAAAGCGACGCCAGTGTCCAATCTATCAAGGAAATTATCAGCATTGATCCTCAGTTCAGGATAGAGGACGGTGAGCCACTCGGCCAGATCCTCCTTCATGGCGTACAAGTATTCCTCTGAGGACTTGAAGGGCCTGAAAGGCCTCGCCTCCAGGAGCACAGCGCCAGCACTCGCCATTGTGAATTTTGTTGTGGAGTTATATGGACATTACTGGATCTGGAAAGACAGAAAAAGAATATATTGAAGGACATGCTGCATATTGCAATCTAGACTAAACCAATCATTACTGTGATCAGCTTCGCGGTTAAGGAGTCAGCCGTAAAATCGGAAGGTCCCGGATACGAGACTTGGCCATTACAATACCGACGTGGACCCACTCCCAACACAAGTAATTTAGCTAAAGGGTTTAGGTGGCATACTAGTAGTTAAAAATATCCTTTAAAATATGGGTTCTAGAATGCAGATAAACCATTTCCGCGACGAAATGTTTATAAGGCTGGTGGTAGTCTAGATGGCGGTTTGCCATGTTGACAATAAAACACCATAACTATTTAAATGAAAACCAGGAAGGAGAATAAATAAGTAGTAATCTAGACATAAAAGGTAGAGTAATGCCAATTAACTATTTGTATAATTAATTGGCAACACCGCACAATGTCACCCTGATGAATACAGATGGTAGCTGTCAGCTGTCAAATCGTTTACAGTAATGGCCGCCAGATTGCCAAGGATGAAATAGTTTAAGATTTATACACGTTAAATAGCTTGTCTCGTAATTGGCCAATTAAAATTGTCAAGTAGACGAATCAATTATGTTTATAGCTGTATCAAATGTATGAAACTAAGTGCATCATAAAAATAATTAATATGTTAATTTGTAAAATGAAGTATCCTGTCACTATCAATGAATATTACGTATACTATTATAGATAAACCTGGAACCAAAAAATTAGTGCCACGGTTCCTGAATGAGGTGGGATTAAATTTTGAATCTGGAACAGAAAGCAAAAACTAATTGAATTTTCAGTCAATTAATTTATACACAGGCCTTTTTATTGCTTTTGTAGTTATTTTTCACAATATTTATTTTTTGTTGCTTGTTTATCTATGTTTATCACTTTCCTCACCACCTCCACCTTTATCACCACCCCTGACTATGACACAATTTTTATTTCAAACTGCAGGCTAGTAGGTGTACAAAATCCTTCATTACCCTAGTCGCTATAATTAACTATATATTTCTCGATAGACTGACCACTAATGGATTATTATCTAATCTCTGCTAATGGTAAGATTAATATGGCATAAATACGAATACTAATATGCAACAAAAATATAAATATTTAAACCACTTATTATGAATATTAATAAGACACAAAAAGGAATAGTAATATGCCACGAATATGAATATTAATTTGCCATAAATACGAACACAATTAATATGCCACAATTATATAAGTTACAAATAGGCATATTAATATGCCACAAATGATAAAAAAAATACCACACATATCGAATATAATCGACTTAAAAATAAAAATATACCCAAAAGAAAAATATTAATATTAAAATTTAATATGGCAAACATGGATGCAGAAAGGGGGGAGGATCAGGAGCAAAAGCGCACATTGTTAGAGATATCTCGAAGGAGATGGTCCTGGGTCTGCCGGGGTGCGACAGATATGTTCCCTGCATCCAAAGACCCAAAAACGGCGCGCGTTTTAGTCGGTTCGAGTCCGATATAACCACCTCCACCTACTCCGGTTGGGGGTGGTAGCAGTAGGAATTTTTCGCACGATAAAAAAAAAGTTGTTTGTAATAGACATTCTATTAGATTGATTGATGATACAAATAGTAAATATATGCAATACGCGGGTATATGTGTTTGGGATGAGAGAATGTTTGTGTGTTTGTTTGTGCAAATCCATGTTGCCATTTTCTCCGAAACTACCAATCTAATTAAGATGCAGTTTATAGTTTTGGATTCGGCTTTAATTGGAGCATGTTCTTAGATAGATGTTTCAATGACAACTCAACTGGGGGCACTACAGCAAGCATTTTTAATGCAAATCAATGTTGTCAATTTTCTCCAAAAATACTAGTCCGATTTTGATGCAGTTTTCAACTATAGGTTGGGTTTGATTGGTTCATGTTCTTATATAGGCGTTACGGTGAAAACCTACTAGGGGGCGCTGCAGTAAATATTTTTGAATTATTTTTTATTCGTCGTGGGTTTTTTAAAAATAATAATTTATTACTTGTTTATTGATATGACACTAACGGGAGTATTAATATGAGAATGGATATGACAGTTAATTCTCACTGTCATCATTCTTATGGTGTAATACAAGGTGTATAACAAAATACTTTCAACACATGAGTACACTTGTCATAGCGACGTTGCGACGCTGAGTGACACAGTTCATTTACCCCCACGGTCCGGCGCACGCGCCGCGGCTCACTGCCTGCTTTCGCGGGTACCACTCCCAATTAATGGTATACTGTTTGGTTAGGAGGTGGTGGTGACAATCATCCCCGTTAATACGATAATAGGATTATTCTCATTAGGGACTTAACCACCACAATTTGCAATTTGGTAGTGATAAAGGTACAGTAAGCTTCAGAGAAAAGGAACCCCCCTTGAGAATAAAACCATTACCAAGGGGGGTTCCTTTTCTCTGAAGCTTACTGTACAAAATGTTTTTAATGGTGACCCTCTTTCCGAGACTCTACCTTAACTTACTATCAGACGATGTGAAGTCAAATTGACGTGTCCTTTTATATAAAAAAATCGTAATAAATGAGATATTAATCTATCCATATACTGTACCCTGTAAATAGTAGGCAAAGGTGGATTAGCACCCACGTATCGCCAATTATGATTTTCCAGGACGCATTAGAAGACCAGCTTTAGAAGCTCATAGCTAGGCAATGATTGTGGATAGATACAAAGTGTAAAAGACAAAGTTGTAAAAAATTTAATTAGCTTATATTATGCCATACAATACAATTTCGTACAAAGCACCGTTTTCGAGAAGTAAGCAAAAAAATAAAAAATGGGACCTTCTTTGTGCCCTCCCCCCTCAGGCTCACCTCGGAGGGGTCAGGACTTTTAATATGTTTATCTCCTAAATAGTCCAAATAAAGTTCCTAAGTCAAAATTTCTGCTTTCGACTTTTCCATCCACACCCCCCTTATGAGCATTCATTTACTACACTAAATGGAGTGCATCATTGTTAGTTGCCTTGAAAGAAACTTACTTAACAGTAAATGTAATCACACATGCCATGGAGAGAAATTAATCAGTATATTCCCGAAGAAAAAAATAGAAATATATGCCAAAAATAGCAATTTCAATATGCCATAAATAGCAATATTAATATAACATAACATAACATAAACTCACGCCTGTATTCCCCGAAGGGGTAGGCAGAGGTGCTAGCACCCACATTTCGCCAGTTTATGTTTAGGTCTAATACGTCACAACCGGGTGTAGAAAAAAGGGCACAATAGGAATATATGTAACAACAAGCGTGTTGAAGAGTAATTTGTTATAGGTTCGTCTTCAAAGAACCGTGATATCACGCTCACTGTTACGTGAAAACTATCACCATAGAAGCGTAACTATTACCCATACATATTGCACGTTTCATTGAATCCAATTACGTATGAAATGCTGTATTTTGTGTAAAACTGTACGTCTTATGCGAATGCACCTCACTATAGAGCGGCGATACGATGAATCGGTAATTGAATGGCGATTATATCGAGTGCATAATCGATAATCGTATAGAATTAGACTTGTGGTGGATAAAGACTCAGTTGAAACGTAATTGTACGGTTCAAGCACATAATCAATAGTGCGATTAGTAGGTATTTTTTAAAATAAATATCGATTTAAGTTGCAATTGAATGTGGTATTATGTTTTGTAAAGAACCTACTACTTGTTTTATTAAGATTTGGTTTATCTTGCCTTTTACGAGAACTACTACCGACTGATTCCTTAACTCCTCCTTGAAGCCTGCCTCAGACCCTCGTTCTTAACTCAGCAAGTATCAATAAGGTTAGGGTTTTGACCCGAAGATCTTGTTGGCACCCACATGGCCCAAAATACCCAATTCGCGTCATGAGATAGCGTAATAATATCCTATATCTGACTATGATATTATGCATGTGAATGTTTGGATGTTTCTTATTTAAATCACGCTCTAACAGCTGTACGGGTCTGGCTGAAATTTGGTAGAAGGATAGATTATAATCTAGGATAACAATACTTTTTATCCCAGGAATAGGTTCCCCATGGGTTACGGGAATAGGGTTGAAATTCTACGCAGGAGGTTTTTTTATACCACTTAGGTGGCAGACAAGCACCCGGCCCACTTGATGGAAAGTGGTTACCACGGCCTATGGACGTATGCAACACCAGGGGTGAAGAAACCTTCTAATGTCCTTCTTGAAGAACCCCATATTGTAGTCGCTTGGGAAAACCATGGCAGGGATTTCATTTCACAGGTTGAGCGTGCGTGGGATGAAGTTCCTTTCATACCACACGGTGCGCACCGTTTTCAGTTGCTATAGTATGGGGATGAATTCCGTGCCTATAGCGAGCGGTGCGATGATAGAATGTAGCTGTGGGCATTATGTCAAACAATTAATCTGAGCTTATACCAGGTAATGGGAATAAATTATTATTAGCTAAAATTAACCTGCTAGTGAGGTGGTGCAACTGTGCCTAACTGCCCCTCACATAGAAAATATCTAGGCCAAATATGTCATTGCCTAAATACCTTTATATTAGTCACATTTTGAGCGGTAATCTCCAAAACTCGTGCCTAATATAAAGATGTAAGATTACAATAGGTAATCCATGAATTATGCTTGTCAAAAAGTTGATTTCTAGGTCGTAAATTTAGGAATTTTGGAGGATATGTCATTGGACGTGGTAGGCCGCCATTGTAACATTATCATAATCATAATCAATGTTTATTTGTTGGTGTCTGTAGTACTACTAGTACTACTATACTAGTACTACTATAGTGCTACTATAGGGTGTCTCAATAAGAGTGCACTTTTTAATTTTAAAATTAAAGCAAGTATTTTATGACAGAGTTGTGA
This sequence comes from Eilema sororculum, assembly GCA_914829495.1. Classification (NCBI taxonomy): domain Eukaryota; kingdom Metazoa; phylum Arthropoda; class Insecta; order Lepidoptera; family Erebidae; genus Eilema; species Eilema sororculum. The sequence goes on from OU618536.1 coordinate 1,270,199, forward strand.
TATTTTTATTGTATTTTAAAGAAGGCATGTTTCGATTTAGTATGGAATAAAATATCCGGCATTTTCATGAAATTTTCCATGACTTTTGCACAGAGATGTGGCTGTATCTCACCGATGACGCGTTGGATTTTCGATTTGCGCTCAGGAATTATTTCGGGTTTATTCGCACAAACCCGAGATTTCACAAAACCCCAAAGAAAAAAATTGCACGGCGTTAAATCGCACGATCTTGGTGGCCAGTTGACATCAGAATGTGTTCTGGAAATCGTTGCTGCAATAAATCGATTGTTTTGTAATGAGTTTTGTAATGAGTTTTTACAATTTGTAACGGGTTGTTCTTTCGAAAAGCGCTCCATTTTTAACAATCGGAATAAACTGAGATGACAACTGTAAAATTTCACTTGCATGAAAAAAATAATATTACTTACAATTTTAAAAAGTGCACTCTTACTGGGACACCCTATACTACCGGGGACGCAATTTGACCGGACGGGAGATCAGCCTTTCTATGATGAATTCCCTTTTAACGACTGTCATACATATTCGTATGGCAACCGGCAAATTCGTGTGGCGTGACGGTAGTGAACGCGTCTGCAGGAGGCGTGGGTTCGATCCCCGCACAGTTCAAATATTTGTATGCATGAATATGGCTATTTGCTGTTTATACTGGAGATTGATGGCGCTTGGTGGAATCTGCTACACATATTGAATAACACATTCGGAATTAAAATACTTGAAACATCAATGTAAACCTTTGAGAATGCCGTAAGGCGAAACTGGTCAGGAATAGAAATAAAATTAACTCAGTGGAAAGGTACAAGTGTGTTATTCAATATGGCTATTTGCATTGATCTAGATGTTTCTTTGTATAATATGTATGCATACAAAAAAAGTATCTATGTATGTTTATCCGCATTCTAGATTCTATAACACATGCTAGTTAAGCTTACCATGGGTCTAGATAGCGTTGTGTAGAATTTTGTGGAATATTTATATTATATTTAGTAATCTCTCCTTTAGGCCTAGATGACGCAATGTCCTGATTTCCTAGAATATTTTATCTACTATTATTTCCTAGTACTTAATAGTCGGAGAATGTATGTGTCATTATTATGACTACGTATATCAACACATGGTGTCTCACGTTCGAGTCCCGGTCGGATAAAAATATCTTTATATTCTAAGTCCAGTATTTAGATCTTGAAATTTAATGGTCTGATTAACGGATATTTGTGAACAGGGCCTCGATTCTGCTAAAGCCAAACCACAGTGGTGCCACTGCCATTGCAAAAAACGGCATTGAATAATAGACTTTAAAGCGATGCAGTTAAAGTTCAGAGACTTTTTGCAGAGTAATTGAAAGTATTTTCATTTCATTTTGAATTTTACGTATATAGAAATAAAGTCTAAAATGTAATTTTTTGCAGTGAGTGTGGCACCACAGTGGCTTAGTTTTAGTAGAATCGATGGCCTGAATGCTTGTTCGCTTACTTAGTAGCATAAAAATACTATTTTTATAATAATCTAGCTTTTGCCCGCGGCTCCGCCCGCATGGATGTCGGTTATCGCGACCAAACATAGCCTATGTCCTTTCTCATGGTCTAATCTACCCTTATACCAAATTTCAATCAAAATCGGTTCAGTGATTTAGGCTTGAAAGCGTAACATACAAACAGACAGAATTGCTTTCACATTTATAATATTAGTATGGATTATCTGTTGCCCGCGACTTCGCCCGTATTCCCGCCTCATTCCCAAAACATCCTCCTTTTTTGAAGTTGGTTAAAAAGAGAATTATCCTTTTGGTGGTGGTTCGGAAGTTATGCACGCACATATATATCGGAGATCAATTTTATACATACATATAATGCCTAGTGGTATGGGTAAAGGACTGCCAGCTGAGACGAGGTCTCGGGTTCGATCCCAGGTTTACCATGGCACACACCAATGACTTTTCGAAGCTTTTCGAAGTTATGTGTGTATTTATCGCAAGTTTTTTAAGTGCCCGGTTAATACATTGGGACCTAAACATAAACTGGCGAAATGTGGGTGCTAGCACCTCTGCCTACCCCTTCGGGGAATACAGGCTTGAGTTTATGTTATGTTATATAACTCACGTTTGTAAATTCCCGAAAGAGTAGGCAGAGGTGTAAAACACCCATATTTCGCCTCGTCACACGCGTAATAGGGGGCGAGCCTATTGCTGTCAAGCGGGTACAGGCTGTATGTTTACTGTCGGATGGAGAACAGCCCTATCTCTTAGTCACCTTCTACGACTCCCACAGGAGGAGATGAGGTGGTCCTAACAGTAATTTTTATTTATATAGATTATTTTTATGTCTACAGCCTTCTCTAGGACTAAAACTATATAATACCAGCTTTTGCCCGCGATTCCGCCCGCGTGGATGTCGGTTATCGCAACCAAACATGGCCTATGTCCTTTCCCATGGTCTAATCTACCCCTATACCAAATTTCATCAAAATCGGTTCAGTGGTGTGAAAGCGTAACATACAGATAGACAGACAGACAGACGGACAGACAGAGTTACTTTCGCATTTATAATATTAGTATGGAGTATGGATTTAGCTAAGTATCTTAGTAGGGTCAGCCACAAGACAATGGCACGGACTCCGCAGTTGCACAAGCGCACGCTCCGGTGACTTCCGTTGTCGCTACGGTACCGATTGCAAAACAAACGATAACTTATTTAGTAAACATTTTTAATTTTTTTATGAAATTTTGTTTTTAGGACACACTAACCGACTTATATTCAGACCCCTTTAGAAATTGCCAGAAATTCAATATCCTGCTAATATTATGAACACGAAAGTTTGTGACAATGGATGGATGTATGTATGAATGGATGTTTGTTACTCTTTCACGTAAAAACTACTGAATGGATTTTCATGAAACTTTACAATAATATAGCTTATACATCAAAATAACACATAGGCTATATATAGTCACGCTACTACTCAAGGGAATGGAGCTGCGATCACGCGGGCGGCGGCGCCGCGGGCAGAAGCTAGTATTACATAATTATAAATACTTGTCAACAATCGTTTCCAGAATTAATACCGAGATAAAAACTGTCGCTTATTACACAGTGCTTAATTTTAGAGAAAAGTTTATAATTTCTCGAGCATCGTTTTCGATGTACCTATCCTGAAGTCCTAAACCCGTTTATTTAATCAATCAATCAGTCCACCGCAGTCCACTCTTAGACATAGGACTCTCCCAATATATGTAGTTGTATGCTGTCATTTTATTGTACCTATAGCTGTGTAGTTTTTATATAATAAATATTATTATTCCCCCTGTAAGGAGATCGCGGGTTCGAGTCCCACCCGAGAATTTTCATTTTCCCCTTTTGTCTTTCATGCACATTTTATGTTCTTCATGCGACATGTCGTGACACTGTATGCTTATTACAACCTAAAGTTAGCTTACATTTGTAAACCCACGTAAACTACCAGATACTGTCAAAATTTAAAAACATCTACACAAGTTATACAAATTAAAGGTTAAAACTGCCAAAAAGGTAAATTCCTGCCACATGATAGTCACACTTTTAGAATGAAACGAAAAACGAACAAAAGCGTTAAGTGATTTTATTTTGCATGTTGCAACACTGTAGACAAAACCCACTTACGTCAACTAAGAGTCAAACAAAATAAGGGTGAATATCAAAAGCAAAAAAAATACACGGCAAGCCTGAGAACAGTAGTGCAATGTGTTGGTTTTACGATTTTGATTACTTTTCATAGTATAATAGGTACTTCTCTACCATGGCAAAAAAAATTGTTGAGTAATGTCCTCTATTACATAAAAAAAATAATTACAAAGTGTCATTTTATCATTTCGGTGACCTGTCCTGAATCGAATTTCACTCGTAAAATATCTTGCCCTGCAGTTGTATTTAACATTTGGACTAAAATCTAATTTTGTATGAATAAATTATAATATGACCCATAGAAAAAAACTAATATTGTTTGTTTATCTTATTTCTTTTACATTGTATTAAACAGTCTACTTTTGTCCTGTAAAAAGTTATCATTTTGGTGGACAGTAAGTTTTAGTTGAGTAACTTCGTCAACATAGCGTTTTTGCGCCCCCCGTGCCTTTCCTTACTTCGAATCAGGCCACCTCCATTCGTTGGAGCGCACGAACGCGTCACAAAATCATCGTGGATTCCCGCCGAAAAGTAAGTATATCATTTCAGTGATATGGGGACAAAAATAGTGTCATTTCTGTGGCCGTTATAGCTCGTGTTAGGTTCATTCAATTTATTTCAAAATTGTGTTTTAAATTCGCCGTAAGATATGTTTTGTTACAGCAGTGTTGAAATTTTAATATTAATTCTAATATCGGAGTTAAATGTAAAACTTATTATTTTTATCACCTCGGTGTTATCATTTCAGTGGATTCGGTGGACTGTAATACTGATAATAGTCCACTTAAATGAAATTTAACTTAGAAATGATAAAATCATAAGTTTTAGAGATCCTTGAGTCTAAGATTGAATCATAAAAATTTGGTGAGATAATTCTAAATATTGTAGGTTCGATATTTGGGATTAATTTGATGTGTTAATATTTGTTTTTTTTTTTTCTTTTATTTATCACAATACAATAAAAAAACAGTTAAAAATGTCTTGTTATAAAATGGATAATAGATGTACTTACTTCTAGACAATGTGTATTCTCAACGATAATGTGATGTTCAATGTTTAAAAATTATGATTTGGATTTTAGGATGCCGCGACCTAAGCTACAGACCAGAAAGGAAAGGTTAGAAAAAAGAAGGTTATATGAAAGAAGAAGAAAAGAGAGAATTAAGAGCAATGACGTCACACGCGAAGAGTTTCTTAGAAAAGACAGGGAGAGATATGCTAGAAAAAAAGAAGCAGGATTGATTCATTGAATTCATTCATTTTGTTGCAATAGTGACTAGTGATTGCGCTATTTTCATTCTTTTCGCATAAGTACATAATCGGATTATATAGCCAAACTGTTTGCAATAATTTACGATAACGTGATCTAATTTTTTTTGTTATGTTTAAGATGAAGTGTTTAGCTCTTTTGAACATACTTACATTATTTTTATAATTTTTCTTATTAAATCATTGTGTCGTAAAAATATAAGAGTTGATTTAGTACATTTTGAAGTTTTACATACAAAACACTATTATTATTACCAGTAATTAAAAAAACCCGACTGCCACTGAAAAGACCGAAATAAGTTTGATAGCAGTCGGTACCCATTAATTTTCTTTCGGTTAAGATTGGCAAATGGGTACCGCCTGCTATCAAACTTATTTCGGTCTTTTCAGTGGCAGTCGAGTTTTTTAATTTTTTAATAATTTGTTTTATTTTATACTTTTTAGTTATCATATGACTTGTATATCTTTTTGTTATCTCCTTTTAATTTCCTTCATATCGTATATACTTGAAATAAAAACTTATAACTTAATAATAACTTAAAATCAATAACTAAGAAAATTAGCGACTGTTTTGTTAAATAACTTTAAATCGTTATATATCCTAAACTATTATTTTAAATGAAAAATGAACCTTAAGATGATTTTAAAATACCTATTCAACGACACCCCACTTGACATAGTTCATCTACTTTTTTTTTCATTTTGACAAAATTTTGGCGTCTGGTTTTCGCCGTGGTAAATTTTGATTACTGTCATGTTTTTAGTGACACTCGCAAGGTTAAGACGAATCGATTGACGTAAGAATTATCAAAATCGGCCTATGCATTTGGTCTCTAGAACGGCACATAGAAAGAAACATACATACATAGACTGATAAACACATTATCCTCCTTTGCGTCGCGCAGTCGGGTAAGAACACAACACTCGTTCCGCAAAAAAAATAACTTTTTTCTCTAATATAATAGTTTGATCTTATATTTAATAAATATCACAAATACAGTCTAGTGATATCTCTATGGAATTGAGTTAGATTCGTTTCAGACAATCTACGGAATCCTCCTAAAAATAAATGAAGTCCTTGGCTGTATCATTTCAGTGGGCTAATTTCATTCCGGTGCACAGTCTAGTCATTTCGGTGGACGATTTATCATTTCAGTGGACACTTTTCATTTCTGTGGGCTCCCAAAAATTCAATCTTTAATATTTCAGTAAGTTTTGATGTTACATGATGTCCACTCACGCATATGTTACAAATAAGATTAAAGTTTATTTTCGTTACAAAATATATTAACAAGACATTGTAATAGAAAAATCTCACCGAAATGATACAAAAAAATCACTTGTTGAAAATCACCCATAAATGTTTTTTAAGTTGATAACAACACTGTTGATATAATAACATATCCATAACAATGAGTAATTAAAAAGCTTATATTTGTGCAGTAAACATTGACTAGGTAGGGTCAGCAGCGTCAAGACAATGGTGGCACAACGAGTTGCGCAAACGCATGCTCCGTTGACTTCCGTTGTCGCCGCCTTACGGACAACATATAAATATGTAGGTCATCTATTTTTTTTAAATCACTAGAAAATTAAATATGTTCAACATTGAATGCTTTTTGTTTGTTTGCCTTAAGCCTAACCTTTTTCAGTATAGGTGTTCAAACGTTGCGTGAAAGGGCATGAAATTATATAGGTATGGAGTTTAAGTTCTATTATGACTTCTTTGTATACATATAGTGAGAAAGTGATTAACACATTCTGATAAAATAAACTCAATTGACAACACTTCTATACCTCTTATGATTAGTTCTGTGTATACAATAAAGTGAGTGGAACGCGTTGATCACGTGACTGAATGCACTTTGGATAGCATAAAGCATAATAAAAATAGATTAACTGATTACAAAGAATGGGAACGCCCATAAATAACGATAAACATGTGATAATAAATCTACCAAATACCTAAATAATAAACTATTTTCATATTTATCACATTTCAATATTATTTTTAAGGAAACGGCAATGGGCTCATCCCCTTGGTGAAATGTGGGTGGTAATATCACCTTTGTCTAACCCTCCGAGGATAAAGTCGTGATTTTATGTGTGTATGTATGTTATTTTTTAAAGAGTACTATTAACCGCACTATTAATATTCTCGTTTTTTAACCCCTCCTGCTTAGCCAAATTGCTTTGATTTAACCAAGGGATCCAGGACCTCTCTGTCGTGAAGCCGACTCCATAACCACAGCTTAGTCGGCCTTACGATCGAGAGGTCCCGGGTTCGAATCCTGGCCATTACACTACCGACGTGAACCCACTCCTAGCATAAGCAATTTAGCTTAGTTGGAGGGGTTAGAGTTATTATTAGTAATTTAAAAAGGTTATATTAGTAATTTCGGTACTAATCTTCATTTTCAAAAAAAAGTTACCTACCGACAAATTTAAATATCCATTTTTTCAATATCCATACTAATATTATAAATGCGAAAGTAACTCTGTCTGTCTGTATGTTACGCTTTCACGCCTGATCTCCGATTTTGAGAAATTTGGTATAAGGGTAGATTAGACCATGGGAAAGGAACATAGACTATGTTTGGTCGCGATAACCGACATCCACGCGGGCGGAGCCGCGGTCAAAGGCTAGTAAAAAAATACATAAAAGAATTGTGACGGTTTTTTTGCTGTCGGTACAGTTAGTAGGCTAATCTGTTTACAGCGCATCACCCGTCGTCGCCATATTTATTTTGAGGCGCTCATTACACACGCGGCTTGTAAACTTTGTGTTACTTAAAAGTGCGATTGTTACTCAGTGGGAGTGGAGCTTCTTTTGACTAGAAGAATAAGTGGAAATGGGAGGGTATTAGTGTCGGTGCACATAAAATAAATGACAAAAAGAAGAAGAAGAAAAGGAAACCATAGACATCAAATATATAAAATTCTCGTGTCACAGTTTTCGTTGCCATACTCCTCCGAAACGGCTTGACCGATTTTGATGACATTTTTTGTGCTTATCCGGTATCTATGAGAATCGGCCAACATCTATTTTTCATCCCCCTAAATGGTGCAGCGGGAACGGGATCTGACGCCACGGGTGCAGGGAAAAATTGGCGGTACGAAGTTCGCCGGGACAGCTAGTAGTAATATAGAAACATGTGACGTAAGGGTATTTGCATTGGTCTGGTAGTATCTCGGAGAGCACGTAAAGCCGTCGTTCCCGGTTGCCATACGAACATGGCGTTACGGGTAGTTGGAGCCCTCAAAAGTCTAACAACTGGTCTAGCTGCAATGCTTCGATATCGCCTTTGGGTTGTGAAGGTCGGGTGGCAATCGCTTCACAGAAAATATCGAAGTTTAGCCAAATCCGCAGTTAGACTGGTAAAGCGGACCCCAGACTCCGAGCTGACAGCTTCGGATGTGACTGGGATTAAAGGAAGAGGTACCCTACACCCTGGTGGGATGGCCTGGGGGTGACCGGTGGAGCCGCCTGTCACCCTAGCAGAAGCAGGCCGCGGCGGCAGCGCCAAATGCGCCTCCCCGTAACCGGGGCTAGATGGGGACACTGTGGTCCCCACAACCCGAAGGGGGCCATCTCGAAAGAGATGGTCCTGGGTCTGCCGGGGTGCGAGAGATATGCTTTTGGCAATCTCACCTCCGGCAACCAAGGACCCAAGACGGAGTGCGTTTTAGTCGGTTCGAGTCCGATATAACCGCCTCCACCGGTTCCGTGGGGGTGGTATCCGTGGGGATTTTTCGCACGATACAAAAAAAAAAACACCCTGGTGGGAAGTCATAGTGTGTACAACGCTAATGGGGCGCGTGGGACGCCATGCATCCTGGTGAAGAGCCATACAAACACATTGTCTTTATAGTTTTTTATAAAGGACACGTCAATTTGAGTTCACCTCGCCTGATAGTAAGCTAAAGGCAAAGTCTCGGAAAGAGGGTCACCATCGTAAACATATACCATGTTAACAGTGGTGGCACTCAGCTTGACGGCCTCATCAGATGCCTTTTCACGCCCCGCTTAAAGGACCCGGGACTGTAGGATGAAGGAAACACGTGAGCTGGCAGGGAGTTCCAGGCCTTAACGGTGCGGCATACGAATGGGTCACGGAAACGCTTGGTTCTAGAAGGTATATTCTGCACCGTACACGGATGGCATCTTAGCCCTGCACGTGTTATCCTGTGAAGTAAAGGAGAGGGTGGAACTAATTGGAAGAGCTCATCAGAACATTCACCATGGTAGAGACGGTAGACTACAGCCAAAAACGCATTCTGAAGACTCTTCTTTACCTGTTCACCCCTGTTGGTCGTAATTATGTGACTGCTGACGTACCTAGTTGTACGGAAGTAAGAAATATACATTTAGAGTAGATATATTTGCCTGACCATGAGAGCCGCCCGATAATTGATAGTGACATGTTAATAAAACGATTGTACCGCAATTTTCGATTTCATCTAATCGATGTAGTATGGGAATCGATCTATGAGGCCTATAAATACAAGTTGTTAATGAAATATTGCTGCTTTATTTTTATTTATTCATCGGGGTCAAGCCACATTAGGGTTTTTGAATGACATTTAGAAGCATTTAGTATGTTAACGCGTTCCCGGTTCCCGGCAGAGTAGAATTTGGTCCACCCCAACTCTTCCCATGCGGTGTCGTAGGCGACTAAGGGATAGGGCTGTTTAACATCAGACAGATATATACAGCCCAGACTCAGCCTCAGATATAGGCTCAAGTCAACAATAGTGCCCGGAATAATATGGCATTAGGCTCACCCCCTATTACATGGGACCGACTACAATTATTGGTGAAATGTGGGTGTTAATACTGTTAATTCACCTCTGCCTAACTCTCCGGGGATAAAGGCGTGATTATATGTATGTATGTAGTATGTTAAGTATTCAAATCGATTAAAATAGGAAAAATTTAATCGGCTCAGGCGAGATTCGAACCCGCAATCTTGCCTTTACAGGGTGAATGCTCTAACCACTGAGCCCACTCGCTCGGTGGCCATACTCAGATTCCGCCTGAGCAGATTTTTTTTTTATCGATTTGTACACATTAGGACCTTTCTGGCTAAGTCAAGCTCTCCTGCAGCTTGATGGACGAGATCCTGGTCTGGAGTAAATTTTCTAAAAAGATTGGGAGGAAAGATATCAATCGCTTCCATATATCCATCCACTATAATATTTGTTACTTCAACTGGTTAATATTATTTATATATACTACAAGCTGACCCGGTGAACTTCATACCGCCAATTTTATCCCGCCCGCGTGGCGTCGGATACCGTTCCCGCTGCACCCTCTACAATATTAAGCATGTATTATACATATAAACCTTCGTCTTGAATTACTCTATCTATAAAAAAATTAAATAAAAAATTTAAAAAACCCCCGTCACAAAAACACCTCCAAAAAGTTGAAAATAAATGAATAAATTTTAATTCAACGGTTGCCATGTCGGGGGACCTTAACTGGTTAAGTACTCCATTATATCGTAAGGTCCCCCGACATGGCAACCGTTGAATTAAAATTTATTCATTTATTTTCAACTTTTTGGAGGTGTTTTTGTGACGGGGTTTTTTTAAATTTTTAATTTAATTTTTATTTTATACTTTTTAAATTGATCTACTAGTCAAGCTCTTTCATTTGATACCCATATTGAGGGAGTTATAAAGAAATATGTATTCCAACATGTTGTGGCGGCGGCCATCTTGGACCGATTTTTTTCAAACATAGCTAAGAACACTCCCGACTAATATACCTTTCAAACAAAAAAACTAAATCCAAATCGGTTCATCCGTTTGGGTGCTACGATGCCACAGACAGACACACACACACACACACACACACACACACACACACACACACACACACACACAGACACGTCAAACTTATAACACCCCGTCGTTTTTGCGTCGGGGGTTAAAAAGAAACCACATCAAAATCTGTAGCGTAGTTTTGAAGATATAAGCATACATAGGGACATAGGGACGCCGAAAGAGACTTTGCTTATAAGTAACATAAAAAAACATAAACTCACGCCTGTATTCCCCGAAGGGGTAGGCACAGATGCTAGCATCCACATTTCGCCAGTTTATGTTTAGGTCCCAATGTAATAGGTTCGATTCCCGCTCAGTGCAAATATTTGTATGCAGGAATATGGCTATTTGCATTGGTCTGGGTGTTTCTATGTAAAATATGTATGTATTTACAAAAAAAAAAAAAAGTATCTATGTATGTTTATCCGCATTCTAGATTCCATAACACAAGCTAGTTAAGCTATGCTTACCATGGGTCTAGATAACGTTGTGTAGAATGTTGTGGAATATTAAAAAAAAAAAAAAAAAAAAACGTGGCGAGCCTATTGCCATTAACCGGGCACTTATAAACCTGCGATAAATAGTGCTATAAGTAGTGACGATTAAAATATCTATTCATCTTATCATTTAATACATATTCGATACAGCCACAGTGGGTTTTATCGTTGGTCACGGTAGAACACATTAGGTATGTCCATTGTAATGGCGTTATTTAGATGGTAATGCCCACATTCCGCCAATAACCATCGATGTGCGTTTGACTACGCGAGTTATATTCTCTGTTGTTGTCACGGTAGTATTGTGTAGAGGGGTTGACAGAGTTGTTAGTGCTATAAAATAATTTAAATAACAAAAATCTCGAAATACATCGGGGTAAATGAAGCGCCCAAGTAATAGTTAGCATAATAAATGCTGTAAAAATTTCATTCAACCTAACAAAAATGATTTATTTAATAGCTACCTTGAACTAGGGACAGCATCTGTAATAACTTCATTAGATCTTTGAACTACACCCCAACTTACCATCAGCCGAGTGCAGTCACCTACTCCTAGCACAAGCAATTTAGCTTAGTTGGAGGGGTTAATTTCTAATATTCTTATTAAAAAAAAATTACGATCTAGATATAAAAATAATCCTTTTACTAACTCAGTTATGTTAAGACTTTCCAGTCTAACAGTTATGCAGCTGAATTTCGGTATTTTCTGTGAAGCGACTACCATTTGACCTCCACAACCAATTAACGATATCAATGTTTAGACTTCGTACTAGCAAAACAGGCTTGTTCCGAAGGCATACCTATCTCCTTACTTCCATACTTCTCGGACTGCTTGTATCTGGTAAAGAAATATTGCTACAAACTCTGGAAGGAATATTTTGATAAGAGATCGGTTGAGAAGGGTATCTGGTACAAAACTATACAACCGAAACCATTGACTATACCTTGGATTGATAACTGTTCCTTTAGTAGATATAAATTAGTGTTGGCTATGAGATTGCGGTCCGGGCACATCCCATCTAGAAGGTTTACTTTCCTTATGGGTTTGTCACCCTCACCAAATTGTGAAATATGTGGTGTGGTTGAAGATGTGCAACATATTCTGATGGAATGTGTTCGGAACCAGCAGCGGAGAGCAGACCTACTACGAACTAATGTAATGGATATCGGATGGTGCAATAGCGCCCTCGCAAGACCTATGTCGGATACAGCTCAAGACATGTATTTGTTGTATCATGAATTTCAAACATCTGTATAACCTTCATATAAAATGACTTATACTATATATAAAATGGCTATGATGGAGCGACATAGTCATATTGTGGCTAAGCTCCTTAAATAAAGATTAAAAAAAAAAAAATGTTTAGACTTCTAATCTAACTCACTCAAGACATGAACCCCGGACCAGTCTTATTCTAGGGGAGACACAGTCAGTAAGTAACTGATCTATCAGTCATCCGCACTGCATAATCATCATCATCATCATCATTTCAGCCATAAGAAGTCCATTGCAGGACATAGGCCTCCCCTATATAGGGGGAGTTTGCCCATAATCGCCACGCTGGGCAAGCGTGTTGGCAATCGCAGGACGTAGTGTCACGACGAAGATGCTGCTGCCCATCTTCGCTCTGTGCCATTTTAGCTAATGGTCAGTTCCGCTATACCTCAGTCGACTCCTACGACATCTGGTACTAGATGGGGGTACTATTCTACTCTGCCGGTACCCCAAGGCCAGGGCCACTGCATAAAATTTCGTACAAATGGTATAAATTTTTGCACGAAATTTGCACAATATTCGCACGAAACTGTCACACATTATTAGTTCTTTGATATGAGCACATCATACCCACATTATATAACAATGTATAATTGTAGACCATGAGAACGATTATAAAACTCGAGACTTGAGTATCTAAAGCTAGAAGTTTGACCTGGAGACCTATGTTTTATATCTCTTTCATAAGGATACTGAGACAAAGTCACACATAAAACTGTTCTACAGATTACACAGAGTACATATTTGAAAATATGTTATTTGTAATATTGTAATCAAAAGGACAATACCTATGAGAAACAAGACCAAAACCAGGTTTGAAATATATAGGGAAAACAAACGCTCAAGTGGGACTTGAACCTTACTTACCTCGCCCATAAAGACGGATATAAAGAGAAGGGAAATTTGAAGTGATTCAGGTGTGGCTCAATAGCTCAGTTGGAGTTTCAAGTCCCACTTGAGCGAACTTTTCAAAAATAGGTTTTTTTTATTTTGCGGCATGTAAGACCTATGGGCAACATCCTTTAGAAACAATTCAACAGAGTCATAGCACCTAGATTAACAACATTTTCATTTAAACATTAAAATTCCTTTGCTCACTCAGAAACTGTACTGATTATCAAAATATTGCAAGAGTGATACTCCAGCGCTCCACAAATATTGCAAAAATGCGAATGTGTAATGAATGTCATGCGCAACGCACGACGGAAATTCGTATTCACAAACACATTAAAGGAAATCTTCTTGAGAATGTCTCAAATATTTATTTTATTAACAACTTCCCAACCGCGGTTCCGCCCTCTTGAATCACTCTATCTATTAAATTTGCATCAAAATCCGTTACGTATTTTAAAGATCTAAGTACACATAGGGAAAAACAATACCCTCCTTCCATCGACAGTCGGGTAAAAACAGCGGGAAGCTGCTTTAAACTGTGTTTATTGGAGTAATTTTATAGCACCAAAAACATAAGGCAGTAATTTGAAAAGTGTAAAAGATGTGAAGAGATGATACATTATACTGTTGATTGATGGTACTTGGTGGAATCCATTGTTACACATATTGAGAACTCTTTCCACAGTATTTATTATATTGAACCTGACCGGTTTCACCTTACGGCAAACTTCTTACTTCTCAAAGAGTTACATTTAAGATTTTAAATGTTCTCAATAAAATAAATACTGTGGAAAAAGTACAAGTGTTCTCAATATGTGAAAAGAAATGAGTTTAATGTTGTTAGAAAGAATATCTCAAGTGGGATATGAATCCACGACCTTTCCCTTACAGAGGGAATGCTCTTCCAACTGAGCTATTGAGCCACACCTGAATTACTTCAAATTTCTCTTCTCTTTATATCCGTCTTTAAGGGCGATGGTTTTTCTCGGTGTATTTTGAATTTAAAAGTTAGCATAGTAAATGCTATAAAAAATTCATTCAAAAAAGTTGTTAGAAAGATTGAAAGTATTGAAAAAATCTTTAGTAGCAGAGACAGGCCCAAAATTTATATTGTGAATGTACAGGACTGAGAAATACGTCTAACAGAAATGTATGGAGGAGAATAATTTAAATTACGCAGGTCTAAATAATTAGGACAAGGGCAGGTCAATGATGATGAGCTGTGTCGGAGGTGAACTATTATCAAAACCTTTACGACTACTGAACCTTGATTTCATTAGGTACAATCTTACATACATAAAAGAAAGCCGTGTTAGTTACACTATTTATAACTCAAGAATGGCTGTACCGTTTCGGCTGAAAATTGGTGAGGATGTAGCTTAGAACCAGGAGACGGACATAGGATACTTTTCATTCCGTTCGACGTTTATTTTATCCCGGGTATAGGTTCCTGTGGGTCGCGGCCACGGAATCATTATTTCTTTGACCTTAGTACATTTGCATGAAGTACCAGGCTCACAGAAACTTTATCTGGGTCGCCGGAACAAGAGCAGTGTGTCCTATACCTCTCTATTCCGAACTTATCGCGGACGAAGTCGCGGGCAAATGCTAGTATAAGATGAAGGTAAATTGCTATTGCAGATTCCTGCATCCGTCACGATTTCGTTGCAAACTGTTTGTTTTAATTGTAATTCTTGTTAACAATACATAAAATAATTTGCAACTAACTGAAATTATTCACAAGGTTTGCTGTTGATTAAATTGAATTTCATAACCTTTGATTTATTGAGATATAACAGTTTATTTAGATTTATACATATGTTGATTTCTTTATTCATTTATAAACTACTAGCTTTTGCCCGCGGCTCCACCCATGGATGTCGGTTATCGCGTTCAAATATAGCATAAGTCCTTTCTCAAGGTCTAATCTACCCCTATGCCAAATTTCATCAAAATCGGTGTAGTGGTTTACAGGTTGACAGACAAATAGACAGAGTTACTTTCGCATTTATAATATTAGTATGGATGATTTTAACACACTTTAATTGGGTATTCTACTGACTAATCAAATTAGTTACTATTTACCCGACTACGGCGAAGCCAAAAGGAGGGTTATGATTTTGACAGGCTATGTATGTATGTATGTATGTATGTATGTATGTATGTATGTATGTATGTATGTATGTATGTATGTATGTATGTAGGTTCATTTGTTCCCTCATAGCTCCTCAACTACTTATTAGAACTGGACAAATGAGGTATCGTTACAAACGGCATTATCGTCCGATGGTTATAGGCTATATGACGTGTCACTCAATCTTGTGTGGCGCCCTCTAGCGCTCATAAGGTACTGTGTTAAAAAATAAATTTGAGATAAATATGCCGTATTTGGTATCAAATGAAAGGGCTTCATGAGCACATTTCAGATATGTATAAATTTAGCTTTACCTTGCCCCAAAATAATATAAATAAAAAATAAAGTTTAAAACTAAAACCCGACTACTGAAAAATCACGCTCTAAAAGTAACAAACAAGAAAATAGCCGTGGTCGTATGCCACTTACTCTGACAAAACAATATATTCTAGGGAAAAGTGGCATACGACCACGGCTATTTTCTTGTTTGTTACTTTTAGAGCGTGATTTTTCGGTAGTCGGGTTTTAGTTTTAAACTTTATTTTTTTTAAAACCGGTACTTTTGAAAACGATACCTTACTTATAACGTATCGTTTTCAAAAGTACCGATAAAATAAATATGCGAATGCGAAAGTAACTCTGTCTGTATGTTACGCTTTCACTGAACCGATTTTGATTAAATTTGGTATTGGGGTAGATTAGACCATGAGAAAGGACATAAGCTATCTTCGTCGCGATAACCGCATTCCACGCGGGTGGAGCCGCGGGCAAAACCTTGTCATTTATATTTCTCGTTGCCTTTATCTCGAGAAGAATAAAATAGATTTTTTGCATTTTGAATGAATGATGAGAATCAGATAAAAATAATTCAAATGCAAAACAATATGAAATGAAATAAACATATTTACACTGCATACAGAAGTCTACGTTTGTTATTCGTAAACTCTTTACACTAAAGAATAACAGGTATAACCACCATGTCTGATTCCCACTCAAACCGTGTAATTCCACCCAAGCGAGTCTAAAATCATTTCAAACAGCATCAACAATACAGCTGCGACCAATTCAGCAACATCACGTTATCAAAACGCGTGATTTCAATTCGATTAGGATAAAACGGAATTCAGTAGCCAATATAAAAGCTGAATTGAGCTGCGTTTTCGAGAATTGTTCGACATGATGCCCACAGCTACATTTCATAGGCAGGGAATTCACCATCACACACTGCGATCCGAAATGGTGCGCACTGTGCGGTATGAAAGAAACTTCATCCCACGCACGCTCAAACTGTGGAATGAACTCCCAGCCGTGGTTTTCCCAAGCGACTACAATATGGGATTCTTCAAGAAGGGCATTAGAAGGTTTCTTCAGGGTAGGGAGCACGTGTAACGCCCCTGGGGTTTCATACGTCCTTAGGCCATGGTAACCACTTTCCATCAGGTGGGCCGTGTGCTTGCCTACCACCTAAGTGGTATAAAAAAAGGAGTCTGAATAAACAAGCTGAAGTGGCTGGCCACATCTGTCGAAGGACCGATGGCCGTTGGAAAAAACATGTTCTGGAATAGAGGCGCAAACAACTGCGAGAAGGCAAACGGAAGGTAGGACCACCCCCTAGCCAGGTGGACTGAGGAACTGAAAAAGGTGACTGTGACAGACTGAATACAGAGGGCTGAAGATCTGTAAGCTTCCTAGTGAAATCAGAGATTTACCTGTAAATAAATTTAAAAATACAGTTAAGAGCAAACTGTGCCAGAAAGGCTATTATAAAATCCAAGAATATTTAAATGATAAACAAGCTTGGAAATGAGCTGTTCGCTCAGCTATGCTACTCAAGCAAAGCATTGTATCTAGACCATAAGTTTTAGGCTAAGTAAATGTTTGTAAATAGCTGGAGTCTTCTCAGGTCTGGGTCGCGTTTCGAACCTGTGTGGTCCATTTGCTAAACTAGTATTTAATATTTATTTTATGTTGACGTTTTGTAAGTTCCGATTTAATGGTCTATGCAGAATAAACGATTTTTGAATTTTGTAGCAATGGCTCACATTGGGAGAAAACTATGCCCAGCAGTGGACTGCGATAGCCTATATTGATTGTACCCTTAGTTAGCAGTCAATAGGACTCACAACTGAAGTACTAAGAACCATTTCGATCGCATCAGCTTTTTACTAAAAAACAAACTAATTCTTAAATCCATTAATCCATTTGGGTCTTTAGATGCTAAAGATAGATTTACAGATGCACAAACTCACAAACATACAACAAATCGGTCAACCCGAAAACAAATGAAGGTGATTGCCTGTTTAAATGGTTTTTTATAGCATCTATTAGGCTAACTTTAAAATTCGAATACCACGGGAAAAAATACGGATATAAAGAGAAGAGAAATTTGAAGTGATTCAGGTGTGGCTCAATAGCTCAGTTAGAAGAGCATTCCCCCTGTAAGGGGAAGGTCGTGGGTTCAAGTCCCACTTGAGTATTTCATTTTTCCCGATGTATTCGAATTTTAAAGTTAGCATAATAAATTCATTCAAATATTTGGGCGGAGTCATCAAAAATCAATGTTCAAAAATGGTTGAAAAATCATTCATTGGCTCCAACAGCTCGTAAGAAAGTTGGTAGATGGCTTTCGTATTCGAGTGATTGCCTGTTGTTATGTTGAATACTACAATAGTAGCTGCTCGTTTTTCATTGGGGATTAAAAGTAATAGTTCATCAGTTCCTACACAATAATTCCTATACGCGTAAAAATATCAAAGTTAAGAGAAACATACTAAAAGTGTCCCGCATTCCCCCACAGTCTGGGAGCGCTTAAAATAGCTCCACATTTCGTCCATTTTGAATTCCAAGTCGACCGCCGGACATTATTTTAAGCTATAGCTTCGAATACTTGAACTTGCTTACACGTAAGAAGGGAAGGGAAGAGGGGCTCACCTCTAGCTCTATTAATTATATCTTGAACCTAAATAGCGAGATTTAAAAGGCCCTTTTTTTTCTTGCAGAAATCCTCCTCGGATACCCCCCCTGCCGGAGCCGGAAGGGGAGGTTATGTCGGACTTGAACCGACTAAAACAGCACGCCGACTGTGGGTCGTGGTGCTAGGCCGGAGGTGAGGTTGTCATCGACATATCACTCGCACCCCGGCTGACCCAGGGAGATATAAAAGGCCCTGGTGCGCGTAGATTGTTTTATAATAACTATGCTTGGTAAATTTGAGATCGTCCACTGCCGTAGCACCCCGTTTTATCTCCAAAATACACCTAAGAAAAGTGTACTGCACGTATAGCATTTTGAGCACGTTTTAGGTTCAAGAAATATGTATCGAACAATACTTACCCTGAGGTGACGTCTGAGAGGGATTCCACACAAAAAAAATGGAGAAAAGGGGGATAAATCTTCATCGATGTTGTCTCAAGGTAGTCTTTTATCAAAATTCTATACAAATATATAAATAAATATTCTTTAAATAAATATTCCACAACATTCTACACAACGCTATCTAGACCCATGGTAAGCTTAACTAACTTGTGTTATGGAATCTAGAATGCGGATAAACATACTTAAATACTTTTTTTTGTAAATACATACATATTATACATAGAAGCACCCAGACCAATGTAAATAGACATATTCATGCATACAAATATTTGCACTGAGCGGGAATCGAACCCGCGCCTCTTGCACGGCAGTCGCGTTCACTACCGCCACGCCACAGAGGCTGCCAAAAAAAGATGTTTCTGTTTGTACTTTGTTATATTATAATAACAGCTTTTTACTTAAGCTACTTTATAAAATAATTATGATTCCTCACAAATGCATTAAAAACCCTCAAAAAAAATGTTAATAAAATAAGTTCCAAGCAGATAGCAGCTAGTATAAATCGTATTTCAGTTGTGATTGAATTGCAACCAATTACCTATGCCGCCAACCATGTAATTTTGAAATATTATATGAAACATCAATTTGTGTAATTCTATACTAACAATAATATTGAAAAGTTTGTTTGGACGCGTTAATCTCTGGAACTACACTAACAATTTGAAAAAATCTTTTAGCCGTTGATAGCCCAGTTCTTTGAGAAGGTTATAGGCTATATAACATCACGCTATGACACTTAGGAGCCGAGTAATAACAAAAAAGACTCGATAGGCGGGCATTGTAAAACGGTAAAATAGTATCAAATAGAAGTGAATATTACGAATGAATCTGTGAGGCACAGGTAGTCATAAAAACCCGTTCAGATCAATGCGTTGACATGTCCGTTTGAATGCCAATAACACAGAACAGATGTTACTTCTTGATTAGTTTTAATGCTCGTGAGAATTCCGGTTAAAATGAGAAAATGTTGTCAAAAGAAAGTGCGAACTGACTGCATTGGTGGTTCAGCGATAGTAAGTTCAACTGCTGGGCTTAGTTTCACGGGTTCGATGTCTGGATAAAACAAAAAGAATTGACTTTTCATGAAACTCGACCATAATGTTCACTACGTTTTATTACTCTCTTTTATAGCCTCTCTGGCGTGGCAGTAGTGAACTCGACTGCCACCCAGGAGGCGTGGGTTCGATCCCCGCTCAGTGCAAACATTTGTATGCATGAATATGGCTATTTGCATTGATTTGGGTGTTTCTATGTATAAATTCTATGTAATTATGTAATAAAAATTTCTATGTATTTACAAAAAAAATATCTTAGTCTGTTCATCCGCATTCTAGATTTCATAACACAAGCTAGTTAAGCTTATCATGGGTCTAGATAGCGTTGTGTAGAATGTTGTGGAATATTTATTTATTATTACTAAACATTTTGTGACAGTAAACAAAAAAAACTTATTACTTACTCGTCACAAGTACTTATTTTTTTGGTTTTCTGTTATTTAGGAATACACAACGATTTCTCGCAGCAAACCACCCACAATTGATTGTAAAATTTTGTATATTATAATAAAAACATAGAAATATTTGCTACAAAATGATAATTTCTATAATATTATAACAAAAAAAATTATGTCAGTCTGTCTTTTTGTTAGTTCCGGATAATCCAACATGGCTGGGACCTATTTTGTGGAGACTATTTCTACACATAGCTAATGTAACACATAACTTAAGTTACATGTATTTACAACTAGCTGGCCCGGCGAACTTCGTATCGCCAATTTTCTTCCGCCCGCGTGGCATCAGATACCGTTCCCACTGCACCCTCTACTATATTAAGCATGTATTCTACATATAAACCTTACTCTTGATATATTCTATATACTAAAAGAAACCGCATCGAAATCCGTTGCGTAGTTTTAAAGATATAAGCATACATAGGGACGGACAGACACGGAAAACGACTTTGCTTTAAACTATGTAGTGCGTAGTTAGTACATTCATATGAATGAAGTCACAGGCAAAGCTAGTTATAAAGAAATATTTATCGTATAAGTATAGACTGCACTCAACTCCCTGGGAGGGCGATCTCTCAATATTTAGGTCAGATTCAACTCTTAACACAATCTACTTGAGACACTCCATTCTCCTCTCATTGAGAAAGACATTTATATTCATCTTAATTATTATACTAACTCTCTTCATCCCATATCAATAGTTTTTAATAATTTTTGACCAAAATTAAGAAAATAATATCTTAAAGCATTATGTGGATCTGCCACGCAGGAGGCGCGGGTTCGATTCCCGCTCAGTGCAAATATTTGTATGCATGAATACGACTACTTGCATTGGTCTGGGTGTTTCTATGTATAATATGTATGTATTTACAAAAAAAAAGTATATATAAGTATGTTTATCCGCATTCTAGATACCATAACACAAGCTATAAAAGCTTACCATGGGTCTAGATAGCGTTGTGTAGAATGTTGTACAATATTTATGTAGAATATTTATACTTCGAGTTAAGTAAAATATCTAAAATAATATTTTACTTAACTCGAAGTATAAATATTCTACATAAATATTTCTATGCTATCTATGGCATCATAAAAAATCGACTTGAAAAGATCACTGTTCTTTTTATTGAAAATTTTAAGTACGGTCGGC
This sequence comes from Eilema sororculum, assembly GCA_914829495.1. NCBI lineage: Eukaryota > Metazoa > Arthropoda > Insecta > Lepidoptera > Erebidae > Eilema > Eilema sororculum. The sequence goes on from OU618536.1 coordinate 1,291,810, forward strand.
AAATAATTCAAAAAAGTACTTACAAATATTTTTGTAGTGTGATTTAAGGATTTAAACAGATCTCAGCCTAATTTCTTTTGTATTATTTATGTATTAGGTATATTGATTTCAATGAGCTAATATTATATATTGTATGGAACAATTACAGTCGGTATTTCCATTGTAATAAAGGCAAATACTTAACAGACCTGTCATTAAAGTTATTTGTAAAGGAAAACAAGTATGTATAATATGCTTTAAAGTACCTACGAATATTCGTGTTAAACCAAATAAATTGGCTCTGAGTCTGTTTGAATAGTACACTTTAGTTTACTATTGAACTATAAATATAATACAGAAAAAGTTTTATCAATACCATAAATTGAACTACCAAACAGAGGTTGGGTTCAATAAGTATAATATTAGATTTTTATAGTAACTTTTACTTAATAAATAACAAATATAATATAAACTAGCATTTGCCCGCGGCTCCGCCCGCGTGGATGTCGGTTATCGCGACAAAATATAGCCTATGTCCTTTCTCAAGGTCTAATCTACCCCTATACCAAATTTCATCAAAATCGGTTTAGTGGTTCAGGTGTGAAAGCGTAACATACAGACAGACAGACAGACAGAGTTACTTTCGCATTTACAATATTAGTATGGTTATGGATAATTTGAACTACCAAACAGGGGTTGGGTTCAATAATTATAATATTAGATTTTTATAGCAACTTTTACTTAATAAATAACAAATATAATAAAAATATATAGATCTTGATAGTAAAATTAAAATTAATAAAGAAAATATATAGATAATCTTACAGAATAAATATAATTTAACATTACATTAGCATAACATAAGCATAATACAAAATAAAATCTCTTTGTATTCTATCAACCCGCAACTTTGACATGTCCCCAACCGATTCCCAATTTTATTTTGTATACTTTTTTTAAACGCCGCGTTCAAAATAGACCACCCACATCCCTTCCCATGGGTATCAAGAGACGCAGTGCGATACGACCACGGCGGTCTGGCATCAGCATCCAGCTGTACCAATTGATATGTTAACACAAACATCTGTCGGAATATTAACTACAACGTCATATTTATCTGCACTAGCACGATCTTTTATTGCATATACGGAGTAGCGGCCATATTTGGTAATGTAACAGCGTACTTGGACTGTTGCGAATATGATTGTCATGCTTTACATATTATTCATTTCCGTTTAGTTAGGGTTCGGTAACTCAAAAGGATTTTTTTTTTTTTAGAATATAGAATCACTTTGTTGTCCGTCTGTCTGTCTGTTTATTAAGACCTTTTTCTCAGGAATGTGTGAAGGCATCAAGTTGAAATTTATACTACATACTTAGGTCTACAACGCCTTGAAACTGTGCAAAAAAACAATCTTATAAGTCACCGCAATCCAAATATATCGCGGTTTATGTAGCTAAGTTACGGAGCCCTCAGTGCGCGAGTCCGACTCGCACTTGACTGGTTTTTTTCTTTATACGATTAAAAAGTGAATCAAGCACTTGACATTTAGAATCGTAAGAATCAACTGTCAGTAACGGATTTATCATTCACTTTGTTCTTATAACTCGTTTCCCATTATTGTCGATATTGTGTATCTTTTTTATTAATAATATTACATCTTCCGTGTTAATAACCATAATAGTGCAGCTCCAATAAATAACTCTGAGTCAAGTTTTATGTGAGAATTGTTGCAAAATAATTACTTTGTTATTTATGCTTCAATTGAAAGGCTTGTGAAGATACTTTTATTTTAGATTAGAGTTGATAAGATTACGGTTTAGTGAGTAACAAGGTACGGTTGATAGTTATCAGATATAGAATGACCAATCATTGAAAGGATATTAAGTATATACCTATAGTCAAGGACGTTATATATTTTTTGGCCTCACAATTTTACTGATATTTTGGTATATATTTAATGGAGGGAAATAGGATAATGCTTGTTTTATTTTATTTAATAATGATTTTCATATCTTTTAGTACCGTAAAAGTTATGCAAGTAACATCTAAACTAAACTCGTGAAGTTTGTAAGGATAGAAACAAATGGCGGGCTACAGTTTCTGTCTACCCTGTAGGAAAATGGGTCTGATAATGATATTTTTCGAACGTAACCCTTCCTTGCAAAATTATTTTTTTTCATATATTTTAATTTATGTAATATCTGAAGTCAAAGTCCTATAAAAACAATAAAAACTAAAATAAAACTGTCCAATCGTATTAAACAGATTATTGGTTTATAGATAAGTAGACTGACGTTTTTCATTACTGTGATAAAGAATTCGCAAAATACATGAAAGGTTGCATCAATGCGTCGAACCGGATTCTAGATATCATTTTATTGTTATAATAATGCTTACAAGTCATATTATGAATTCAACGATCAACCATGATGAGAAACTGCTGCAGCAAAATAATGCGTCACTTACATTGAGTTATTACTACTACATATATAAATATTAGTTCAATGGTCACTTACGAATAAGTCATATGAAAAACATACTGTACACAATCATTAAACTGTATATTAGTTTCCTTGTACTAAAAGCAATATAAAAGAATCGGTAATATTTTGCGCTTATTATTTGCAATTATGTTTATTTGAAAAATCAATTAATCCTTTTTGCTGACGCTCCGTGCAATACGGATATGCTAAATAAATAATAAAATAATTATGCGATTCTAAAAAAAACCGTTACAAACTAATTTTAAAAATCGAACCTTAACAGAAATAAATTCTCGCCTCTCCAAGTCGTCACACCACTTTTTTTCTCTCAAAACAAAATCCTTTTTTTCGCTAAATAAAAACAACACTACACTGGGTTATCGCGGGCTGCGCTGTTCTATCGATGCGTTCGATAGCCGCGAGCTGTCGCGTGCGTACTTCACGACGGTGGCGGCTTGACTGATGGACGGACGCGCGGGAGTTGCGCTCGCGCATGTACCATCAGCATAACAACCTTGAATGCATTTCGAAATTAATCTTAAAATTGTTTTTGTTTTTTTTTTTTCAATAATGCAGTCGTATTTAGATGAGTGGATGAATAGCTTGCTACAAATATGGTCTTCGTATCTTGAGTTTCTTTTTAAATTTTGTGAAGCGGAAACAGTTTTATTCGTTCCTTAGAAGGTTATGTCAGTTCAATATTATTTGTATTAAGTACATCGGAAATCTAAGTCGCAGTTTTAACTCTACGTCTGCACATGGATTCAGAATGAATCCTAATAGGAACTGTCGCACTAAGAATTCAGCTACCTGAACCTCTGAACAGTGCACATACCGACAGGAGCGCCAATTGAATTGGGCACAATTGGGTATTAAATTATCTAACCGAGCTTATTAAATTAAGAATGGTAAAAGACCGGTAAAAATTGCATCAGTTCTTATTTTATAGTTTTTATTTATTTTTAATCATCCACCCAAGCTATAATAGTAACTGATTTGACTATTAAATTTTATGACGTTACTAAATATTTTTTCATACAAGTTACCTTATAAATTATCGTTTTGACTTTTAGTAAATAGTAACTATTTTGACCAGTCAGTAGATTACCCAATTGCGTTTGTTTGGAATCATCCTGACATCCATTGAATTATACACCCAGAATATCATCTTAATCTGTTCAGCCGCTTATGAGGTGTTAGTTGATATATACACACACGTATACAAGGATTATACCTATCTATATTAAAATAGATATAAATTGCAGTATATTACTTTTTATCAACGATATTATACCTTACAGGTTGAATCCAATCAAGATGCCTGTTAATAATATCTAGTATGGCCTTAATTCCCATTGATAACAAGGTTGATATAAAAACGAATATTAGGTACATACATTTCTTTGAATCGGTGTGTAATCTCCCCTAAATGCACGCGGCAGATAACAGGTCATTGACCTGTTGATAAACATCCCGAAAGGAGATCGGATGCATTTTTGTGATTCAAAACATGTTCAGCTTTTTATCAAATTGATATACAATAACGTAATTCTACAGTAAATAAATAAATATTCCACAACATTCTACACAACGCTATCTAGACCCATGGTAAGCTTAACTAGCTTGTGTTATGGAATGCAGATAAACATACTTAGATACCTTTTTTTATAAATACATACATATTATACATAGAAACACACAGACCAATGCAAATAGCCATTATTCATTCATGCATACAAATATTTGCACTAAGCGGGGATCGTTCCGCGCCTCCTGCGTAGCAGTCACGTTCTCTACTGTTACAGTTTTTAAAACTATATTTATTATTTATATTTATTTAACGAATTTGTGTAACTATATTTGCGATTTAATTGGTAGTACAAATAATAAAATAAAACCTCATAAGTTGCGATGGAATCCTTAAATACAATAAAATTATTAATATGAAAATTTGACTGCTGCTGAAATGTGTGCCAATAGCCCACTACATGTTTTTGGAGGTGACGATTCGCACACCAATAAATTAACTTGGTACGAATCCCCTTCCTCGAAAAATATTTAAAGGAGTCGATCCGTACGTTTTGTGCGAGTTCAATTCGTGCGAATCGTCCAATAAGCCAAATAGCAGATGGCACCCAATAATTTTAATTTGGTTTATGATTCGCAAATGGAACCCGCGTGAAATTATGGGAAGTAGTTACCGCGGCCTATGAATAACACAGAGGCGTTACACACTATCCTGCCTACCCTGAAGAAACCTTCTAATGCCCCTCTTGAAGAACCCCATATTGTAGTTGCTTCAGGCTTCGGAAAACAAAAACTTTTTTAAATACATGGTTAGATAGACCGACTTTATACTTATACGGTTCCCGCAAACAAAGAAATCATCTATACAAACGAATATAAAGTACAGGCAAGCACACAGTCGTTTCATCGTAAAAGCACGCACCGAACGATTTCCATTTCCCACCATCGGTTTTCCCGACGACTGTACCACAAACAATAAACACTTTCCCGATTTCGGGCGTGGTGCCACTACTAGCGGTTGGAATAATATGCTTTTTGTTTATTTACTTATGGGACCCTTAAAAACAAAGATTTCAGTATTGTTTGTAAATTCTTGAAATTGATAACAATTAGAATTTTTAAACGATAAATTCATGGGGGATTATGGCCATGGATGTTCAATTTTAGTACTCAGATCATCATTATTATTTTTTGCGTTATTTCTGGTTATATCCGAGGCTTTCACTTAAGAGCGCGGGGACACTTAGTCCTAAAAATCATTTTTAATTGACTTATACCGGGTGTAAGGGTAACTCTCCCGAGGCTGAAAACCCCTAGTATTACTCCAGGTAAATAAGAGATTTTTTTCCCCGATGTATTTCGAATAAATGGTTTTTTTATCGATATCGATTTTTTATGCCAATGTCTTATATTGGCATAAAAAATCGATATCGATAAAAAAACCATTTATATATTTTTTTTATTTTTATTTTAAATTATTTACTCTCCATCGTGTTAGTTTATAGCTAAATGAAACAATAATTAGTAAACAGCTTAAGCGCGTGCTTTTTGTAGTGGTGTTTTTTATGTAATTACCAGCTTGCTAGTAAGGTTAGTTTGGCGATTTATATTTGTTGGGGTCACATAAATTCCAACGTTCATCTCTGAAAAAATCGCTCAACGCTGTCAATGAGGTGCGGCCCCACGGATCATCATAACTAGCGATTATATGACGTTAACAAGCTTTTACCATTGTGCTGATTAGAAAACATGACTTATGTGAGAAAATGTATGGCTGAATAACAAATTGTATGGTTTTTTATGAGCACATGCACATACACCACTCATGTGATAATAGCAGTATGTGAAATTGTATTTATTATCATGTGAAGTGTACAATTAGTGTAAAAAATAAAATAAACCAGTTTGTTATCGAATGTACTGCATGGGACTCGTTAAATTATTAGTGTTAATGAAAATGATAGTAGATAATGTGGTATTATCCTATAGTTAAAATAAATTATCTTACCCAGGGTAAAAATTGCATAACATAAACATAACATAAACTCACGCCTGTATTCCCCGAAGGGGTAGGCAGAGGTGCTAGCACCCACATTTCGCCAGTTTATGTTTAGGTCCCAATGTAATAGGTGGCGAGCCTATTGCCATTAACCGGGCACTTATAAACCTGCGATAAATACACATAACTTCGAAAAACATCGAAAAGTCATTGGTGTGTGCCATGGTAAACCTAGGATCGAACCCGAAGCCTCGTCTCAGCAGTCCATTACCCATACCACTAGGCTACCCTTATTTTACAGTTTTCATTTATTATTAATCATCCACCCAACCTATAATAGTACATAACTGATTTGACTAGGTATTAAATTTTATGACGTCACTAAATCTTTTCGTCCAGGTACAGAGAGTTGAATGCCTAAAATGTTGAATTTACAAAAAGTTGAATTTGCAGAATGATGAATCCTAAAAAATTGAATTTGCATAAAGTTGTATTCCTAAAATGTTGAATTTGCAGAATGATGAATGCTTAAAAATTGAATTTGCATAAAGTTGTATTCCTAAAATGTTGAATTTGCAGAATGTTGAATCCTAAAAAATGAATTTGCATAAAGTTGTATTCCTAAAATGTTGAATTTGCAGAATGTTGAATCCTAAAAAGTTGATATTTTTATTTATTTATCGTTTTTCATACAAGCTTCCTAACAACTTATCGTTATGACGTTTAGTAAAAAATAACTAATCTGACTTGTCAGTAGAAGACCCAATTATATACATTTATTTCAATCAGGCAGACAGAGACAATTTTTTTTTCACTTGCCACGATCTTATCACCGTGTACCTAGAGGTCACCACTTGCCTAAAGTTTCTCCTCCCCTCTATAATATATTTTATTTATTTTGATTTTTACCATAGCGAGCACACTCTCTGACCTCCGTGCCCCAAGAAAGAAGACTACGTCAAAGCCTCGACCGTTGAATGGCAGGTGTACCTTTTATTTTACCGTGAGGGAAAATTCTTCATGGATGTTACGCCGGACTCCTACCGACTAAAAACCTTCATGGTAACGCCCAGCAGCCTATGTTTGTGAACCCGGGTGAGCCCTCGACCAAAGACCAAAACATACAGGAATATTCACATCATCATTCTCTTCCCCACTTAATTAGGGTCGGCTTTCCAGTTCAATTGTGACCCGGTTGAACTTTAATATTATCCTTGTAGCAACTACCATCTGACCTCCACATCCAGTTTGGCCATATCGAAGTCTATAGTTAGACTAGTTAAACTTTTGAGGGCTCCGACTACCCGTAACGACTGCATAGATGTTCGTATGGCAACCGGGACTGCTTAACGTGGTCTCCAAGGCACCCTTAAACCCATATTCATGCATACGTAATGCAAACGATGTTCAAACACGATGTAAAAATTGTTAATGAATAAATAAATACAATACAATACAATACATACAAAATGCAAATATGCACTGAACGGGGATCGAACCCCTGCCTCTTACATAGCTGTGGTGTTTACTACCGACGACATAAAGGCCGTCCATATATGTGCATATGAAGGCATATACAAGCATTATGTACTTATTAATATCATATTTTATTATGTTATATGATTTCCTCTCAACCTGAAGGTTGTGACAACCTATAAATTATATGACTCAGGTTGCTTTGCTCACCAAGGATTCCATTGTAATTCTGTACTGAAAAATAATATGCGTAATTGTTTATTTCGACGATGTTATTACTGCAAGTTATTTATCAAGCCCATGACTATATTGGGAGTGATACGAATGCTCCCGACTTTACCTTGACATTGTAAGGAATTTTGTGAGTAAGCGGTATTTACGTAGGTTGAGGATAAAGGGTTATTTGTTAGGTTTAGGTAACCAATAATCTCTTGTGTTATAAGTTAAATCATTCATACTTCCATACTAATATTATAAATGCGAAAGGAACTCTGTCTGTCTGTCTGTATGTTACACTTTCACGCCTAAACCACTGAACCGATTTGGTGAAATTTGGTATAGGGGTAGATTAGACTATGTGATATCGCGATAACCGACATCCACGCGGGCGGAGCCGCAGGCAAAAGCTAGTTTACATATACAGTCATCCCTCTTTCCCATTGGGGTAGGCAGAGAACACATGTTTCCACCTGCTATGATCCTGGCATATGATATCTTTCGCTTCTTCTACTTTCTTAATCTACTTCTGTCGAATTCATTGCGCTTCTACTCTTAGATTTTATATTCCCAGTGTCCTGCTGGTGAGGTCCATATAAGTTCCTTCTAGAGCACACGTAGTTGTGTATGCAGCACACGTTAGCAGGTGGGTCATGGTCTGTGGAGCAACTCCACACTCACACCGCAGGACCACGCCATCTGAGAAACCCCACCTTGACCGATTCTCCTTGCTTCGACCTACCTGTGTTTGAAATCTGTTCAAAGACTTCCACCTCATCCAGGAACGAGACCCGAGGGGCAGATTCTCTGACAGCAGGACGATAGGGGTTGGCGGTGGGCTCCGCGGTGTACTCTGGCCGGACTCTTACCTTCATACCTAATTGTTTTCATACAAGCTCACTATTCGAATACTCTTGACATGTCCTTTGTTTAAAATGCTTATGTTGTCATAGGCATACGTATGCCATCAGTAATGGATGTGAAAGTATTTGAGCAGACCTTATCCTGTAGTGCAGAGTCGGTAGCTCTGTGGTTAAGGCGTCGGCCTCACGGTCGAAAGATTCGAATGCTGGTCATTGATGTGAACCGACTCCTAATACAAGCATAGCTGGAGGCGTTGAACAGAGGTATTCCTCGAAGCGCTACCGTTTTGAGGCGCAACTAATGAGGCGCACCTTTTTAAAATTAGAAATTTCGGTTACCTACCTACTAATATTATTTAAAAAAAAGTTCCTTCAAAAAGTTAGACAGCAGACAGGCATATGGCCCAACTGATGGAAAGTGATTACCGTGGCCTTATGACGTGTGCAACACAAGGGGCGTCGCACTAGTACTGCCGACCCTGTTGAAACCTAATTAACATCCTGGAATCTCTTTCATTGGGACTTATTTGGTTTATTTCAGCAAGGCACTTAGTGAAAACTGTGTTTTTAGTTTATTTCTTTTGTTGCAATACTTGCAATGCTTGCAATTTTTCGTTAGATAACCTAGTGCTGTTGACATATTCAACAAAGACAATGCTGTAACCGAGTCAGTGTGTGACCGAGTTCACTGTGCGGTCACATTCACGTTTTGACACGAAAACTGATGTCACTTCAATGTTTGAAGAGAGTTCAATTGTTTGTAGCGTCGGTAGCTTAGTGGTTAAGGGGTCGGCCTTACGATCGAGAGGTCCCGGGTTCGTATCCTGGCCATTATACACTACAGACGTGAACCCACTCCTAGCACAAGCAATTTATCTTAGTTGGAGGGGTTAGAGGGAATGTTAGTAAATTGGGTGCTAATATTCCATTAAAAAAAAGATAATGAAATTGGACGGCCCGGTCCATCCTATTCTGTTAATATTATGAATGCGAAAGCGTGAGTGAATGTTTGTGTCTAAGAATCTTCGTAACTACTGAACATACTGTACTGAACGGCCTGTTTGCGATACCCGCTCAGTGCAATAGTTTTTTGTATTTTGTATGCGTGAATATGTCTATTTGAATTGCTCTGGATCTATGTATAATAATGGGTATATAAAACATGTATCTACTTAGTTTATTTGCATTCTAGAACATAAACGTTTACCCAGGGTCCCACCAGTAGTTCCCACTGGTGGGACCACGATAAGCTATGTTTACTTTGGGCGATAGCGCTATGTGCAATATCTTATGAACTTTTATTTATTTATTTGATTCTTTCGGAACTGTACGCGAATATCTTTGGTACCTATCTATACAGCTAGGGATATGTCGATGACAACCTCACCTCCGGCCTAGCACCACGACCCACAGTCGGCGTGCGGTTTTAATCGGTTCGAGCCCGACATAACCTCCCCTTCCGGCTCCGGCAGGTGGGGTATCCGAGGGGATTTCCGCACGAAAAAAAAAATTGTACCTATCTATACATATAAAATTACTTGTCCCAACTGATTGACTGACTGACTGATTCATCAACAGATCCTAAACCGCTGGACCTACAAACTTGTTGACGGTATATGCACAGGATGCACTTTATGATGTAAGCATCCAATAAGAAAGGAGTTTTGGAAATTCTGCTACTAAAAGGGTAAAATAAGGGATGGAAGTTTGTATGAAAGTCCGTCATTTTCAGAGCTACATGCACAAAATTTCATAAACCTCTGTCTTTTGAGAAATAAATGACCACGTGTATGAGCGTTTTTCAAAATTTAACTAGGGTATAATAGGTGATGAAAGTTTGTATCGAAAGTTCAGCATTTAAGTCCCTATCAAATATGGAGTACGAAATTTTCCCGGGCGAAACCGGGACGGGTCAGCTAGTTATTCATATTTATTCCGACGTTTTGGCTACTTTTGAGCAGCCATGGTCGCGGGGTGACGAAAGATGGTAACTGTAACATAGTTTGATTTGAAGTGTAAGTTATCCCAAAGTAAAAGAGAGCTTTTATTTCAATGAGCCTCGCACAAACTGTGGAATGAACTGTCACCATTTCGAACCAATACGACCTTCAAACCTTCAAAAAAGGAGCGTACTGTCTTTTAAAAGGAAGGCAACGCATTTATGACTCCTCGTGTTACGGGTGTCTATGGGCGGCGGTAATCGCTTACCATCCCTATTCCATAAAAAAAAACAAATTTTCCTTCAAAATAGTATTTTCATATACACGTAACATTAGACTGAGCATCAAAATACCTCTAGCGACAGGTAGGCCTGTAGCTAAATGGCACACTCGGCCGGTGCCGGTGAGTAACGCCAGGGCGGGCGGAAATGCGCCGAGCTGTCGCCAAGCGCATTTAGAAAATAACTGGCACAAATCGACCTGTTTTTGCCACGTATACCTACCGCAGACATTCTTTGAATGATATCTTGAAGTACAGTCAGTCAACAAAATATTTATGTTTTATTTTTGTAGGGTACCGTACTCCAAGAGTAATAAACGGGACCACTCTTTTTTTTTAAATAGAAAACGTCAATTTGACTTCACCTCGCCTGATGTTAAGCAAAGGCAAAATCTCGGAAACCACCATCGTAAACATGTACCATGGTAGCCGTGGTACCAGTGGTGGCACTCTGCTTGACGGCCTCATTAGATGCCTTTTAAAGGACCCGGGGTAGGAAGAAAGAAACACGTGAGCTGGCAGGGAATTTCAGGTCTTAGTGGTGCGGCATAGGAATGGTTGAGTCACTGAAACGCTTGGTTCTAGCAGGTATACTCTGCACCGTATATGGATGGCATCTTAGCCCTGCACGCGTCGTCCTGTGTAGGAAAGGAGAGGGTGGACTAATTGGAAGAGCTCGTCAGAACATTCACCATGGTAGAGACGGTAGAAAACTGCCAAAGACGCAACATCTCTACGCATCTGCAAAGGCTCGAGGGTGTTCGTGACCTCAGGATTCCCAATAATGCGGACTGTCCGTCTGTCTATCTGCAAAGGCTCGAGGGTGTTCGTGACCTCAGGATTCCCAAAAATGCGGACTGTCCGTCTGTCTGTCTATCTATCACCAGGCTGTATCTCATGAACAGTGATAGCAGTTAAACAGTTGGAATTTTGACAGATGAAGTATTACTTTTAGAGGTATGGGGTTATTTGAATGCTTCCATTCTGTACCCACAAGCTAAAAGAATAATAAATCCATACTAATATTATGAATACGAAAGTAACTCTGTCTGTCTGTCTGTCTGTATGTTACGCTTTCACGCCTAAACCACTTAACCGATTTTGATGAAATTTGGTATAGGGGTAGATTAGACCTTGAGAAAGGACATAGGATATGTTTGGCCGCGATAACGTGGGCAAAAGCTAGTATTATATACGTCCTGCAAAAGTTCTATCCAATGTCTACCCTGACGTATTATAGCTATGCAATTTACCATGTTGTATTGTTTCGAGATTCCGATATTTCGGCTCTGTTGCAAGCGCCATTATCACGGAGATATCGGGAACTCGAAACATTAAAATATGGTAAATATCCTTATTTTTCTAATAATAGTCTGAGTGTCCATGGAAGTTAAAAACATGTATGAATAGGTACAGTCAGCATCAGAAATATGTAAATGAACATAGTGCTTAAAATGATCTTAATTCCTTGCTTTTCACCCCTTCCTGTTGTCAATTGTTGTACTATTTGGTACCTCTAGTTCGATCAATAATAGATACCTACAATATAAATTAATAAAAAATACAGTTGGATTTGCTTTTAATACCTCAGTTTTAAGCCTTTGTTATCCGTAGTACACCCGGTAGAACCACCAGTAGTACCACGGTTACCTTTATGAAACCTTGGTACAACTGATCGGCGTGTGGTACAGCCAGCGGTTACACCCAGTAGTACACTAGTGGTACTACGGTTACTTTGGGGACACCGTTGTCCCCCCTCCTGAGGAGGGCCAGACCGTAAGGGATGGCCCTGGGTCAGCCGGGGTGCGAGGGATATGTCTTTGACAACCTCACCTCCGGCCTAGCACCAAGACTCACAGTCGGCGTGCGGTTTTAGTCGGTTCGAGTCCGACATAACCTCCCCTTCCGGCTCCGGCAGGGGGGGTATCCGTGGGGATTTCCGCACGAAAAAAAAAAAAAAAAAGGTACTACGGTTACTTTTTCATCACCGTGGTCCAAACAGTGGACTGGTTGGACTAAGGTTACAGCTGTGGTACTACTGACCACAGTCAACAGTTAGGAAGGTTTAAGATCATTTTGAGACTTTGTAGGTTAAGATATTTCTGACGCTAACTATACACTTACATCTAACCCATTATGAAGCAAGCTTATTCCTAAATTACTCGGTATTTCTTTATTCGTTATCATAACATTACAAACATTTTAAGAAATTACTCAAAACAAACATACCATATTTAAACGGAAACGAAAATCCGTCGTCGTCGGCCGAATTTTTGTGAAATACTGTGGGTATTCACGCGATGTTGAACGCGTACACGTAATGAGGAATGGGTTCAGTGACTATTTGGTCGGAAAACGCGTCGCACGCACGCTGAGTCAGTTCCCCTTGGATTTCCCCGTTGTTATCACACTACTATCAGTAATGGTTGATGGGCGCGTCAAAATGTACTGACGCGAATCCGTAGTAACATACATACACATACATAAAATCACGTCAGTTTTCTATAGGGGTAGGCAGAGATCACGGATCTCCATTTGCTACGTTCCTGACATACTACTCTCGCTTCATTCACTCTCATTACATTCTTCATGCATGCTTGCCGGTTTAGGGTACTCCTGACCTGCCCCTTTTCTAACACTTCCCCGATTTGGTCCAGGTATGTGCGCCTAGGTCTTCCCCTTCCGACGATACCATCCACACTCGCCTCATCAGTAGTAAATATGTAGGTATAGTGTGTGTGAAATCTAAAATAGTATTCTTTGCATTGAATAGCTCACGCAGCTCACGTCTTGAGAAATATAACATCTCGCTACGACCCTTTAGAGTCAGGCAGTAATCGGATGACGTGCAGAAACATTTGAATATTTAAACCCATACTAATATTATAAATGCGAAAGTAACTATGTCTGTCTATAAGTTACGTTTTGACGCCTAAACCACTGAACCGATTTTGATGAAATTTGGTATAAGGGTAGACCTTGAGAAAGGACATAGGCTATGTTTGGACGCGATATCTGAAATCCATGCGGGCGGAGCCGCGATCACAAGCTAGTGTTTTATGGGCTTGACCCCTATACGTGTGACCGAAAATCACATTTGACGGATACCGCCGCAATCTGCCTACCCGTTTAGCTATTTACAGACGTGAATTTAGATATTTTTATTTCCCTTAAGCACTGTAAGCCGTTAAGTTCGTAATCATTAAGTTTAATATGGTCTTAACATCGAATACATCGTGAAAAATGAAATGCTCAAGTTGGACTTGAACCTACGACCTTTCCTTTTCCCCATTAAAGAAAGGGAAATTTTAAGTGATTCAGGTGTGGCTCAATAGCTCAGTTGGAAGATCATTCCCTGTAAGGGAAAGGTCGTGGGTTCAAGTCCCATTTGAGCATTTCATTGCCCCGATATATTCGAATTTTAAGTTTAGCATAATAAATGCTATAAAAAATTCATTCAAATGGTAATAACAGTCAAAAATAGTGACGAGAACTACTTGACACTTCATTAAAATTACACCACAAGTACCGTGGCACTGCAGCGATGGGTTCAGGGGCCTCGATTCTAACAAAACAAAACTATAGTCAAACCACAAAGATTGCAAATAGCGGCAATACATTATAGACTTTAAAACGATGCATTTAAAGTTCAATATTAAATAACTGTTAGCAGAGTGAATAAATGAGTGTAATGAAACTTTTGTCATTTAATTTTGGACCTTATTGTATAGAAATAAAGTTTAAAATTTAATGCCGCTTTTTGCAATCTCTGTGGTTTGACAATAGTTTTGCTTTAGTAGAATCGAGGCCCAGGTATCTATCTGGCAAAGTGCCAAGTACCAAGTTACATGTTTCACTAGGAATTGAGCTGCATTTTTGTACATTCAACGTCAGAAATATAAAATTTGTAGACTAGGAGATGAACATAGAGTACTTTTCATTTTTTCGTGGGTTCAAGTCCCACTTGAGCAATTCATTTTCCCGGTGTATTCGAATTTTGAAGTTAGCATAATAAATGCTATAAAAAATCATTCAAACTTTATCTGGGTCGCAGGAACAGAAGCAGTGTGTACTAGCGGTAAGACCCATCATGGAGGAGTGGCTAGAGAGGCCACACGGCAGCCTCTCGTACCGGCTGACGCAGGTGATTGCCAGACACGGGTGTTTCGGGAGTTACCTGTGTCGGATCCGGAAGGAGCCAACGTCCGAGTGCCAGAGCAGCACACGCTGACCGAATGCCCGGCGTGGGACACGCCGAGGCGGGTCCTAGTGGCGGCTCTGGGGGTGGGGGTCCTCACACTCGCCACATTGCTCACAGCGATATTGTACTATGCGCCAACGCTTGGGGTGCGGCCGCCTCCTTCTGCGAGCAAGTAATGCTCGAGAAGGAGGCGGCCGGTCGGGTCCGGACTAGACTACGGGCCCGGAAAGCCCGCGAACCGGACGTCGAAGTTCGCAGAACGACCTCCGTCCTCCATAAGCGCTGACCTGGGGATGACCGGTGGAGCCGCCTGTCACCCTAGCAGAAGCAGGCCGCGGCGACGGCGCAAAGTGCGCCTCGCCGTACCCGTGGCTAGTTAGGGACACTGAGGTCCCCACAACCCGAAGGGAACCATCTCGAAAGAGCGAGGGTGCCAGAGATATGCTTTCGGCAATCTCACCTCCGGCAACCAAAGACCCAAGACGGCGTGCGTTTTAGTCGGTTCGAGTCCGACATAACCGCCTCCACTGGCTCCGTGGGGGGTGGTATCCGTGGGGATTTTACGCACGATAAAAAAAAGCAGTGTGTCCTATACCTTTCTATTACGAATTTAACGCGGACAAAGTTGCGGGCAAAAGAAGAATAAATTTCATTTGATACTCTTTGCAAGTCTGAACGAACCGAGGCTAGGAGTCATTGGCCATTTGATGCACAAATTACAAGTCCCACGACTCAACGATTGAACATAGTTAGACGCTGGAACTCTGCCAACCTCACTGGAATAGCCGTGATGTATAAGTACGTCTAAAATATTTCCGTGGTAGGTTTATGAATGTGTTGTTAACTTAGGTACGGAATAAGTTGCTATTTCTAAGAGTAGTTGTACAAGGCTTTTTTTTAATACGCTTTTATTAGCTTCTCTTGTAACTATGTATGTAAGAAAATCTTGGAATCTTAATTTGACCCACTTCCCGGTCTTCGATTAGGATGAAATTTTGCACACGCTCTGAGTTCTGATAACAGTATATGACTAGTTAAGAAACGTCATTACAAATCCAATATGGCGGCCTCCCCAAGATGGCGGACTGGCTGTTTGAAATCCAACCCATGATATGGGTATCAAGTGAAGGTTTGCTGTCAGGAATACGAAAAAAGCGGTTTTTTTTACTTTTTAACTATTGATAATTTAACTTGCAATTTTTGTATGTTAGTTTGAATGTGGTATCTAGCAAGCTTAAGCTCATTATCATCTTAAGAGTTAGCCAGTCACATCCGAGGCTGTTACCTCGAAGTTCAGGGTTCACTTTCCGGCTTTTGCTCCTCCGCTTAGCACTATCATGGTCAAGAATCTATACTGCTATTATTTTTTACGCCGACTTCTAAAAAGGAGGATGTTCTCAATTCGACCGCTATATTTTTTTGTATGTTTTTCAATTCTCTATTCTTAATTTGGGTCTCTGTATGATATATGATATGCCTTAGAATATTTATTTAGGTATTTACTTAGTTACTGTAATTTGGTACAAGTAAATTTCTTACTTTATTTTATTTTAAAGCCAGTCAAGTGCGAGCCGAACTCGCGCACCGAAGGTGTTGTAACTTAAGCTTTATAAACCTCAATATATTTTGATTGCGTTATCTTAGAAGTTTGATTTTTTCACAGTTTCATAACGGTACCTACCTGCGTATGTGGTATGACATATTAAGAACACTTGTAATTTTTCCACAGTAATTATTTTATTGACCCTGCATTCCCAAATCATAATCAACATCATCAACAGTATAAATAGTATATAGTATGAATTTCAACTTTCCCGACAACCACAGAATAAGTGTCGGTAGCTTGGTGGATAAGGAGTCGGCCTTACGATCGAGAGGTCCCGGGTTCTAATCCTGGCCAGAACATTAACGACGTGAACCCACTCCTAGCACAAGCAATTTAGCTTACTAGGAGGGGTTAGAGGGAATATTAGTAATTTCGGTTCTAAGATTCTTTATTAAAAAAAATAAAAAAACCCGAAAAAAGGTCTTGACAGACAGATACAGACGAAGAACGAAGTGATCCTAGAAGGGTTCCGTTATTTTCTTCTGTGGTATGGTACCCTAAAGCACGGAAAATCTACATAAAACGCCTTTTTTTCCTCCCACGCTGGAGCCGGAAGGGGAGGTTATGTCGGACTCGAACCGACTAGAACCGCACGCCGACTGAGGTTCGTGGTGCTAGGCCGGAGGTGAGGTTGTCTTCGACATATCCCTCGCACCCCGGCTGACCCTCGCACCCCGGCTGACCCAACACGCCAAATCATTAAATCATTGAGTCTCTCCGCTGCGTAGTTCCCGGCAGAGTAGAATTTGGGCCACCCCATCTCTTCCCATGCGGTGTCGTACAAGGCGACTAAGGGATAGGGCTGTATAACATCAGACAGATATATACAGCCCAGACTCAGCCTCAGATATAGGCTCGAGTCAAAATAGAGCCCGGAATACGGCAATAGGCTCACCCACTATTACGTGGGACCGCCTACAATGATTGGTGAAATGTGGGTGTTAATTCACCTCTACCTAACCCTCCGGGGATAAAGGCGTATTATATGTATGTACTAGCTGTCCCGGCGAACTTCGTACCGCCAATTTTTCCCTGCACCCGTGGCGTCAGATCCCGTTCCCGCTGCACCATTTAGGGGGATGAAAAATAGATGTTGGCCGATTCTCATAGATACCGGATAAGCACAAAAAATTTCATCAAAATCGGTCAAGCCGTTTCGGAGGAGTATGGCAACGAAAACTGTGACACGAGAATTTTATATATTAGATGTATTGAGTCTCTAAATCCGCATCACTGTAACAAACACACATAGCTACTTATCATTATACTAGCTTTTGCCCGCGGCTCCGCCCGCGTGGATGTCGGTTATCGCGACGAAACATAGCCTATGTCCTTTCTCAAGGTCTAATCTACCTCTATACCAAATTTCATCAAAATCGGTTCAGTGGTTTAGGCGTGAAAGCGTAACATACAGACAGACAGACAGACAGACAGCATTTATAATATTAAGTATGGATTAGCTACATTATAAACGTATAAATATCACCGAGCACATCATTGCCCAAACATTCTCGTACATTTCTCAATGAACTATTGATACGTCCAAATAAACGATGTGATCAATCAAACAGTCGTTTCTCGTAATGACCGCCTGAGGCGGGCTGCTTTTACTCGACCAATATTGATAGAACTCTGCTCAAAACATCTTTATTAAGTTCACATTTTGCTATGATCCGCCTGCGGCCTCTGCAAATGAGACGTAAAAAGTGTTGGTAATGTTTTGATGTTGCCGAACGTACGTAATATAAATTACTAGCTTTTGCCCGCGGCTCCGCCCGCGTGGATGTCGGTTATCGCGACCAAACATAGCCTATGTCCTTTCTCAAGGTCTAATTTACCTCTATACCAAATTTCATCAAAATCAGTTCAGTGGTTTAGGTGCGAAAGCGTAACATACAGACAGACAGCTTAACATCAGGCGAGGTGAAGTCATATTGACGTGTCCTATATAAAAAAAAAAAAAAAAAACAGACAGCTACTTCCGCATTTATAATATTACAGTATGGATTTGACGGTTTTTTTTTGTACACCACTTGGCAGACAAACAGATGAGCCTTCCTGATGGCAGCGTCGGTAGCTTAGTGGTTACGGAGTCAGCCTTACGATCGAGAGGTCCCGGGTTCGATCCTGGCCATTACACTACTGACGTGAACCCACTCCTACCGTAAGCAATTTAGCTTAGTTGGAGGGGTTAGCGGGAATAGTAGTAATTTTAGTTGCTAATATTCTTATTAAAAAGAAACTTCTGTGGGCATGTCCCTTAATAGTGGCGTCACGCTCGTTCTGTATGCATCTTTATTCTTATTTAAAAGAAACTTCTGTGGACGTGTCCCGTACTAGTGGCGTCACGCTCGTTCTGTTGCCTATATGCATCTTACCATCGATCCCTACGTGAGTAATGGGGTGTTAAGTCCTGAACCTCCACCCTGTCTGCCAACGCCTGTCAACCCAAGCAAAAGCAGGCTTGCGTATACACTGGTTACACCTAGAACCCACAGCATATTCACCCACAAGATACTTATATCAAAAATTAATGTTTAAAAATGGTTGAAAAATCATTCATTGGTTCAGTTCGTAAGAAAGTTGGTAGATGGCTCCACCGTCGCCCTTAAAGACGAATAAAGAGAAGGGAAATTTGAACTAATTCAGGTGTGGCTCAATAGCTCAGTTAGAAGAGCATTCCCCCGGTAAGGAAAGGTCGTGTGTTCAAGTCCCACTTGAGCATTTTATTTTTCCCGATGTATTCGAACCCTCTAGCTACGCTAAATTGTGCTTGTGTTAAGAGTGCGTTCACATCGGTAGTGCAATGTTCAGGATTCTAACCAAGGTCCTCTCGATCGTTAGTGGGCTATCAAGTGTTTGGGGCACAGGTTTGGGGTTTCTTTGAAGGCGTATGAAAGCTTCCGACATTGAACTATATGGTACCGACAGAGCTCGCAGCGTGACGTGGGGGATACACGCACGCCCCAATAAGAAGTGGGATGACACCCGAAAACCCCCATAAACGCGGGATAGCACCCGAACCACCCCCTAGGCAAGGCCGCAGTATTAACCGTAGGCCTGATGGCAGTCCTGGGACATGCTCCCAACCGTAGGCTGTTGGGCGTTACCGTGAGGGTTTTTAGACGGTGGGAGTCCGGCATAACATCCATGAAGGATTTTCCTTCACGGAAAAAAATGTTATAAAATAAAATAAATAAATTTTTAGAGCAGCGCTTGACAGGCACGTCAAATAAACATTCAAGCCAGGTCGGGTTAAATGGTAATTCATAAAAAGTATTCTAAATTGAATCATTAAAATGATTGCAACTATTCCCACGGGTCAAACAACGCTGGTCTCTTGTCCAAACACGCAATAATTAATTTATTTTTCGACCCGTACCTGTATTGATGGTGACCCATGCCAATATATGGCTTGTACTACGTATTGACATGTCTGACAGTCTCTATATGCGGAATAGATAGTGATTTTTTGATACAGTACAAAAATAAATTCAGTGAAAACCGATCGAATGCGAATCGGACTTGTGCACTGAAGGTTCCGTACCTAGGTCATTATTTTACTACTCATAATATCGATATGTTGCGATTCCTTTCCCTTTCAGGGGAATGCTCTTCCTACTGAGCTATTGAGCCACACCTGATTCATTTCAAATTTTCCTTCTCTTTATGTCCATCTTTAAGGGCGACGGTGGTGCCGTCTACCAACATTCTTACGAATTTGATTGATATTGATACGATTTGACTGAATTTTTTATAGCATTTTGAATGCTAACTTTAAAGTTCGAAAAAAAAGGTCGTGAGTTCAAGTCTCACTTGAGCGTTTCATTTTTCCGATGTTTTTCGAACTTTAAAGTTAGAATTAAAAATGCTATAAAAAATTCAGTCAAATATTCGGCCGGAGTCATCAAAATTCAATGTTTAAAAATGGTTGAAAAATCATTCATTGTTTCCAACAGTTCGTAAGAATGTTGGTAGATGGCACCACCACCGCCCTCAAAGATGGACATAAAGAGAAGGAAAATTTGAAATTAATCAGGTGTGGCTCAATAGCTCAGTTGGAAGAGCATTCCCCCTGTAAGGGAAAAGTCGTGAGTTCAAGTCTCACTTGAGCGTTTCATTTTTTCCGATGTTTTTCGAACACGGTACATGTTTTCGATTGTGACTCTTTTTCCGAGACTTTGCCTTTAGCTTAACATCAGGCGAGGTGAAGTCAAATTGACGTGTCCTTCATTTAAAATGCGGTGTTTTTGAGGACTGGTGTCATGTCTACTACTATGGTTAATATACATTCCATGCAAAGCAATCACTTGCTATCCCCACACGTAACTGAACCATCTATCTTCATAGTCGCCTGTACTCATCCATCAGCCATGCATGCCAATAGAAAGTGAGGCATGGCGATGTTTGTTGTCGCAACAGACCTGACCTACGGCTTTCTTTATTTGCAATTGATTGGGCGAAGAGACTGTTATCTGATCATTTTTAGAGTTCCTTACCCAAAGGGTAGAGATGAACCCCCAGTACTAAAACTCCACTATTCGCCGGACTTTATGTCTTAACAGGCTTATTCTCATGAACCGTTATAGCTAGACAGTTGAATTTTTCACAAATTTTTACAATAAACTAGCTTTTTCCCGTGATTTCGTCCGCATTAAGTTCGAAATAGAAAGATACCTAGGACACACTGCTTCTATTCCCGTGACGCAGATGAATTTGTTTCTTAAAGTTTCTGTGAGCCTGGTACTTCATGCAAAATGTACCAGGATGATCCCGTGACGGCGATCCACAGGAACCTACGACCGGAATAAAATAAAGGTCGAACGGGATGCAAAGTAGCCTGTGTCCATCTCCTGGTTCTAAGCTACATCACCACCAATCTTCAGCCAAATCAATACAGCCATTCTTGAGTTATAAATAGTGTAACTAACACGACTTTCTTTTATATACATATATAGATATACCTTACGAGTATATTAAAAACACCCTCTGTCCCGTGGGATCCACTATCTCGATCCACCAGTGGATTGAATAGCACGCCAAAGTTCACTGTGATCCACCGATTCTCTCGCTCAATATGCTCAAGTATCACAGGATCCACCGCAACAATTGGTGGATCACAGTAAACTTCGGCGTGCTATTCGATCCACTGGTGTGGATCTTACCAAACTCCCTGAATTACGTTCGATCCCCTGGTGGAGCATATTATGAGACTTAAGTATCACAGGATCCACCACGACAATTGGTGGATCACAGTGAACTTCGGCGTGCCATTCGATCCACCGCTGTGGATCTTACTAAACTCTCTGATTTGCATTCGATCCACTGGTGGAGCATATTAAGAGATGCAAGTATCACAGGATCCACCGAGAGAATCGGTGGATCACAGTGAACTTTGGCGTGCTATTCAATCCACTGGTGGATCGAGATAGTGGATCCTACGGGACAGAGGGTAAAAACAAAATAAAATAAATTATTCTTTCATGATATTTTTGGCATTTTTGGCACGATCATCTCAATCAATCAATTAGCAAATCGCAGTCCACTGCTGGACATAAGCCTCTCCCAATGTTGGGAGGCTTTGGCCTACTGTGTCCATACTGGCCAGGCGGGTTGGTACAGGGCTTTATTTCGAGGTACCTTCTCTCGCAGTGATTTCATCTGCATATTTTTCCGTCAGTCGCCTCTTACGACACCCTTCGGATGAGATGGCAAATTAAACTTGTATTCTTGAAGTTGTTACGGATCCCTAATGTTAGCGAAAGGGCTATGTCAGCTCTCACCCCGTCCTACTGCTCAAGTCAGCATTTTTACTCAGTCCTAAGATCTTCCAGACTTGAGCCTCAGTCTCGTTCCAACTCTGACCGCGAACTCTTCTATTTCCTACATCTACCAGTTCTCAATAATTATTTTCTTTTCTGTATTTAAAAGTAATAAACCAGTGAAATCAATTAAATCTTTTTTTTAAAGTGAACTCAAAAGTCTCCCGGAACAGTACGGAACCCTTCGTGCGCGAGTGCGACTCACACTTGGCCGGTATTATGTTTTTGTTGTAGGTACTTAGCACAGTAATGCAACTTACATTTAGTAATGATTTTGCGAAAAATAGACCTCGTGAGAACATTTTTCAGAATACGATGGTTAGAAAGTTATAAGTCATGTTTTGTTTAAAATGAACTTTAATTAACACTAATAATAGATTCCTATGTAAAGAGTGAGTCTGGCTGACAGGCTGAGATTCGTGTGGCCTGAAAGAGAATGCTGTAATGATTATTGGAGTGGGCATGCTAAGGTAGAAAGAAACAGTTCCTACTGAGCGAATGATACACCAAGTATAAACGTAGAACATACATATTTATATTCATGCTAAGATGCCATCCGTATACGGTCCAGAATATAACTTCTAGAACCAAGCGTTTCAGTGACTATGCCTATGCCGCACCATTAAGACCTGGAAATCTCTGCCAGCTCACGTGTTTCCTTCTACCTACAGTCCCGGGTCCTTTAAGCGGGGCGTGAAAAGGCATCTGATGAGGCCGTCAAGCTGAGTGCCACCACTGTTAACATAGTACATATTTACGATGGTGACCCTCTTTCCGAGACTTTGCCTTTAGGTTACCATCAGGCGAGGCGATGTCAAATTGTCGTGTCTATTATAAAAAAAAACGCCAGTAAAACTCCAAAGGGGTAGGCAGAGGTGTACTGACGCCCACATTTCGTCAAATATTATTTTCGATCCCACGTAATTAGGAGTGAGCTTATTGACATCAAGCGGGTATTGGGGCTGGGTATGGGATGTTTTTTTACTGTCGGATCGGTTCTTTCGCCACCTACGGGAACAGACAACACTCCCAAGGTTAGTGGGACGCTGCCGACACAGTAAATTTAGGGTTAAGTAAATCTAAGTGGCTCAATAACACCAATCCCACACGTAAACACAAATTAACGATTTTGAGTAGATATGTGCGAAATTCTACACGTGGACGAAAGTTAAAAGACTAAGGAGTCTCGCGTTTACATAGCCAAGTTACGAGTAAGTTACTTGTTTTGTTAACTACAGGATGCTACTGTCCAGTGGCAGCGTAACGGTGCAAGGAAAGTGAGACGCGGTCGCACTGCGAGCGGTTGGCGTTCTAGGAATATATAGGCCCGTATACCAGAATGAAACTCAGCCTGAATCTTGATTTATCTGAGGACAGATTGCATAGGCCATATGTCAAACTATCAATCTGTCTATACAATATGTCATCAGACAAATCGTGATTCAGGCTGAGTGTCATTCTAGAAATTAGATTTTTAGTTTATAACTAAAAATAAGTTTATCACCGCATGTAATATATTAAACTTAAAAATATTTAGAGTTTTTACACATAGAAATTTGGTTACGTCCATGAAATCAACACTAAAAATAAATAGAAGAATATTTCAATACGATATAACACTTTAGAAGTTAGTTACTTTAATTCAACTTCTAAGACTTGTTATCTACATGATCATTAATTACTGAATCTAATAGAAACTTGTTAAAAATAAATAAATGATTCAATGATGCTTCAATTAAAATATTTCTGACTCATCAAAATTAAGTTACTCGTAACATACACATTAATTTCTCATTTATCTACACTGTTACGGTTTAGAATGCCTTCTATTAAATCGTGTTTTAATGATATAGATAATTATATTTATAACTAGCCGCTGCATTCAGCTTCACCTACATGGGCTTCTGATCTAATTTCTGCAACCCACGGAAACGTATTCCCAGGATAACAATATCCCACGTGTTCCAGACTAAAATTTATTCCGGTACCAGAATCCAGCCAGATCCGTTCAATAGCTTGAACGTGATTGAAAAACATACATATAAACACATTAGCATCAAATATAAGTAGGATTACGATGAAAAGGTTTCCGAACGCCACCTTGAGTTATCAATACATACAAATAATCTACAAAAACTTACTTGTTTAAGAATTGGCATCAGCGTTAACCCTGAAACAAACAAAATACTATGTTAGTCATCAGCTACAACACCTTTTTAAATGTACAAATATCCAAGTAACGTATGAGAACTAATTTCAGAGTTAAAGACCTGGAATTTCTGCCAGCTCACGTGTTTCCTTATTCCTACAGTCCCGGGTCCTTTAAGCGGGGCGTGAAAAGGCATCTGATGAGGCCGTCATGCTGAGTACCACCATTGTTAATAAGGTACATGTTTACGATGGTGACCCTCTTTCCGAGATTTTGCCTTTCCCTTAAGATCAGGCGAATTTAAGTCAAATTGACGTGTCCTTTTATATAAAAAAAGCCTTTGTGTTATTCCAGAACAATCCCTGCAGCATATTCCAGATATTCTGATTGATACACTGACATTCATGTCAAGATATACGTAAAAATCGAAAATCGCTTTTGAAATCGCCCGAGGGTAACCAATAGTTGATTCCGCCCGCTCGCAGTGCCACCTAGCCTTACGAAGTACAGTTCTGTGACACTTGTCGCTAATGTGCCGTCACTTCGCGGCTAACTGTCAACAAACGACACGACATATTGTCTTAAATACATAGGCTTACGCTAATCGGTGTGTTTTCACTAAATATCAGGTACGGGAGCGTAAGTTTATCATGCCTGTACAAATATACATAGTGTACAATGTACAGTCAGCTTCAAAAAGATGTACGAACAAAGTTCTCAAAATGATCTTAATTTAGTTTTCTTTTCCCCTTTCCAGTTGATCGATTGTTCTGATATTCGGTACACAGCTTTAGTTGGGACATTAATCCATATCCATACTAATATTATAAATGCGAAAGTAACTCTGTCTGTCTGTCTGTCTGTATGTTAAAAAATTTGGTATGAGGATAGATTAGACCTTGAGAAAGGACATATGCTATGATTGGCCGCAATAACCGACTTCCACGCGGGCGGAGCCGCGGGCAAAGGCTAGTCTCATATAAATCAATAAAACCGTTTGAGTTTCTCTTCTATTACGAGACTTTCAATCTGTCTTCACCTCGCCTGATGGTAAGCTAAAGGCAAAGTCTCAGAAAGAGGGTCACCATTGTTAAACATGTACCTACCATGTTAAAAATGGTGGCAATCAGCTTGACGGCCTCATCAGATGCCTTTTCACACCCCGCTTGTATGCCCCCCCGCCACGCCCTTACTGTACCTATGACTGTAGGACTTTTGCAAGTCCTACAATCTAGTTCTTTGTTAACCATTAGTATCTTCAAATGATCAGATTCTCCTAATTAATCAGGAAATTTACAGATTAGTTCCTTATGGCTAAATTTCGTATAATTTTCAACAATTATAAGATAATTATTAGGGTAGTTCTTCGAAGACAAAATTTTCTATTTCTAAGGGTATATTTCTGTAACCAACTAACATAATTGCCTGTAATTTTTTGTTTTGGATACTTTAGCTTTGTCCCTAACTTGGTCAAATGATATTTTTGAAATAATTGCTGTCAAGGTACAAAATAAAAACATTTGAAGTATGTTCTTCTGATTCATATAACGCGTCCGTTTGCCATTTTCCGAAAGAAAATGATTGATGTGGCGTTTTTCTTTTGATAAATGCATATAAATAATAATTTTATTGAAAGGTAATGACTTATCCTTTTACAAAATAATGCGTGGTAGTTATAACTACTAATACTTTTTTTATAAATAAGGAAAACTT
Organism: Eilema sororculum; assembly: GCA_914829495.1. Lineage (NCBI taxonomy): Eukaryota > Metazoa > Arthropoda > Insecta > Lepidoptera > Erebidae > Eilema > Eilema sororculum. The sequence continues at coordinate 1,318,068 of OU618536.1, forward strand.
ATGTGTCCGGCGTATAATACTGATTAATATGGTGTAAGCTGCGCTTGACCATAGTTGACCGGGTAATACAGTTAGGATACTGATTTTGCGCGCGGAGGGAATCAGTCGTGCAACGAACAAGCTAGGAGGTGGACATGCGGCTGGTAGCCAGAGAACCAGGTGTTACGAAGGTAAATATATGATTCATCTGTGCTTGGTTCAGGTAGCATTCTGATTACAAAGCCTACTTTATAATATTTATTTTATTGTTTTAAAACCTCAATTTGCGTTTGCTGTGATGCGTTTAGGTAATATTTTAATGTGGAAAACTTTGAATACTGAAGCCTGTATGAATATGGAGTTATGCATAATTATAGGCAAAATCCTGATTCATCTGTGCCTGCTTCATATGGTCAAAACACCATATGGATTAGAAAAGAGCGGTTTTATAGCGCAAATTTGCTTTTATTTGTAACATACATATTAAAGTATAGCTGCTACAAGTATATAGCTGCTATACATACTATCATAATATGTATTTAGTGTAAATATTTAATTGCATTTTTTTTACATTGTACTGTAATGTATACTATCACGCAAATTGATAAAATGGCAATTTTAAGATTAATTTTCACTAATATATATTTTTCATTTTCATTTCATTTATTCATGAAAAGTTATTTATCTTTAAATATCTCTATTTTTTTTAATATTGTAGTTTACAACAATGCCACAACCTGAAGATAAAAAGAAGAAGAAAAAGACACTGGCTGAGCGCATACCTACAGATGGAAAACATAAGAAAAATCCAAATATTCAGGAAAAAGTCTTTGAGGAAATTGAAAGCAGATCGCTCCCTTGCAAAAAGTTAAGAAAATATTTCCTTTAGTAATTTTATTAACTTATACTTGACTTACTTGTGTACGTTTGTTTTGATAGTTGGAAATACGATTGGTGTCAAACATTCCATATAATTAAAGTAGTTAATTATATGGAATGTTTGACATACGTAGTATAGTACTGTGATTTTTTAATTGTAAAAGGTTTGTCTATTTGATTAAGTATTAAAGTTGTTTAATTTAAATTTTTGTTTCTGATTATTAAGTCACCAATTCTGATTCATCTGGGCACAAAATATTTGAATGTCGATATCTTGAAAACTACTGTATAAAAATGAGTCCCTCATTCAAATATATGTTCTTTAGAATCAATATTTTCATATGAACATGTGTTACAAAGCTGATAGTGAAATTTAATTTCGGCCAGATGAATCAGTTGAAGAATGAAATTTCGAAGAAATACCCATTAATAGGCAAACAGCCATTAAAATCATCTTACATAGCTATTTTTTTCGTGACGAAACAGCAAATATCAAGCAAGAAGCAAGCGGTTCAGTAACTCATTGCTATGCCGCATCGTTAAGACCTGGAACTCCCTGCCAGCTGTTTCCTTCTTCCTACAATCCTTTAAGCGGGGCGTGCAAAATAATATAATAATAAATAATATTCCACAAGATTCTACACAACGCTATCTAGACCCATGGTAAGCGTAACTAGCTTGTGTTATGGAATCTAGAATGCGGATAAACATACTTAGATACTTTTTTTTGTTAATACATAGGTAAAAATTATACACAGAAACACCTAGTTCAATGCAAATAGCCATATTCATGCATACAAACATTTAGACTGAGCGGGGATCGAACCCACGCCTCCTGCGTGGCAGTCGCGTTCACTACTGCCACGCCACAGAGGCTATTATAGAAAAGATTTGGATCAGTTCGGTTATGGTCTGGTAGCTTAGTGCTCAAAGCATTCTCCCTGTAAGAGAAGGAACGCGGGCTCAAATTCAGCCTAGAGCGATCAATTAAAAATTTCCTATCGATTTGAATATTAGCATACTACGTTCATAAAAATTCAAAAAAAAAATTACACAGCTGAGACTCTATGAGCCGGCTTATTGGACGATTCGCACGAATTGAACTCGCACGAAACGTGCGAATCGACTCCTTTAAAAATATATTATTTTTCTGCAGGTGATTTGCACGAAGTTAATTTATTGGCGTGCGAATTTTTTTTATTTTTTTTTTTTTTATTTATTTATCAAATAGCATTACATAGTAGGTACATTATGATAACACCCATAAAACCCGTATCGGTTTATCTTGGGTGTGAGTGTACATATATTATCATCAATTACAATGCTTGCATACAATTTATATAAAACAATAATAACTAGGTACATACATATCAATAAAACATATAAAAGTTTCACCAATGACATTAAATAGTCAGTGCTGAGTAGGTAGGTGCGCAAGTCTTTTGAATGTAAACCGGTTTTTGTTTACGCTTATACATTCGCTAAGAGCCTAGACGCGCTAGAGGTACAGCATGATTCACAATTCGTACTAGCAGTACTAGCACAGATAGTATAAATTATAATAGATACATTGTAGGTATATGTATTTCAATATACCTACAACTACAATACTATTTATTACTAGGTATTACTATTCATTATTATATTTATTTAAATTTTATTTATAATATAATAGGTAGGTACTTATGAGATTTATAATATTTTATTTAAAAATAAAGATGAATTGTATTACATATTAAATTTTTTTATTATTATTTTATTTTATTTACTTAATAAATTATAATTATTTTGGTCAGGGTTCAAGTTGGATTATTGTTTAATTTTATTTAGGTATATGTTTTTTACTATTCGTTGTATGTTGTGGGAATTTATTTTATTTCTGGTTTCTAGCGGTATTTCGTTTATTAGTCTAGGTACTAGGTAGTCCGTAGTTCGCGTGCCGTAGTAGTTGTTGGCTGTTTTAGTAATTAACCTTTTGTTTACTATTTGGCGTGTGGTTATGGGGTGTTCTATCAAATTGTTATTGTATTTAAAATAATTTTCTATCGTAAGCGTCATTCTTACCTTATCGTAGACAGGTATTATTTTACAATATTCAAATAGTTTTTCATCCTCATATTTAAGTTGGATACGCACATGTTTTGGTACAATAGATTGTAGCAGACGAAGTTGTAGGGAGTATATTTTTTGTAGGTATGACGAAAATGTGCGGTCGTAACTACTGAGCCCATATAATACAATACTCTCCGCTAGGGCTGTGTACATATCGAGCAAGGTATGGAAGGGTATTTTATATTTAAGGATGGAGAATTTTGCCAGAATGGCGCGAAGCTTGTCACACACATTGTCAATATGAGCAGACCAATTGAATCTATTGTCTATTGTTACTCCTAGGTATGTAATTTGAGATACTTGGCTAATGCATTCACAGTTGCATCGGATTTTTCGACCATGCAAACAGTCGTGATCATGGGCAACCAGTCGGATATCAACATCCGTATCCCTTTTATTGTATGCTGATGACACATGAAGCATATTAGTTTTTTGCGCATTTAAAACTAGTCCTGCATCGTGAGACCACTTTGTTAGCAGCGTAAAGTCCGTTTGTAGTCTATTAATTGCAACTGCTATATCACGATCGGCTGAGATGAGACATGTGTCGTCAGCATACTGATAAATCACACAGTTTTTTATGATATTGTTCATATCATTTACATAGGCAAGGTAGTGGAGGGGCCCTAGAACGGATCCCTGCGCTGTTCCTCCCACAACCTTCACTTGGTCACTTAGTTCGTCTTCTATCTTTACGTGGTAAGATCGATCTTTAAGGTAGTCTCTACACCAATCTAGAAGAGGACCGCGAATGCCACTATGTTCCAGTTTCTGTATTAGTATGTCATGCCTCAGCGTGTCGAATGCTTTGCTGTAATCTATAAAGACCATGAGAACATGTTCTTTCTTATCAAGCCTACTGTTTACATAATCTGTAAAGCAGGAGAGCAGCTGATTTGTACTTTTTTTGGGCTGGAAACCAAACTGGTTTTCTGACAGAATTTGGTGTTGTTTATAAAAGTTATGGATTTCGTTACAAATATATTTCTCAACTACTTTATCGATAATAGGTAATATAGTAATAGGTCTGTAGTTGCTGTACTCATTAGTAACCCCTTTTTTATAGATAGGTCTAACTATACCTGCCTTGAGTTCGTTTGGATACGAGCTTACCTTTAAACTTTCTTTAATTAATTTTGCAATTGCATAAGATATTTTTTCTGGAATCATTTTAATGTCAATTGGTCTAATTCGGTCCATTCCAGGTGATTTATTGATTTTTATGTTATGAATAATTTTACAAATGTCTTTCTGGGTAGGGGTTTTTAACAACATGGTAACATTTGCGTCTTTGACATATGAACTAGGGTCCAGAAGTGGAGTTGCACATTTGGGCACTATGGCTTTTACAGAATTTTCAAATTCTTTAGCGAAGTTATTCGCTATTGTTTTACTACTTACATTTTGTTTGTTGAATGCTTTTAAAATTACGCTATCCAAGGAGGACTTCAGTCGACCTGTCATTCCATTTAATATTTCCCACAGCTTTTTTGGTTCGCCCCTATTAGTATTGATAATTTTTTTATAATATTGGTTTCTAGTCTTCTCTACTGTTTTGTTACATTTATTTCGTAGTTTCGCATATTCCAATTTCACTACTCTATTAGTTGTATCTTTTTTTAGTTCTATTAGTTTTTTATCTCTCAATTTACATATTTTAATTACTTTATTATTAACCCATTTCTTTGTATTCCTATCAGATGATCTCAACTTTGTAAGATATTTCGAATTTTCGTAACAGTTATCTATACTTGATTTGATTATATTATATATTTTGTTTGGACATGTGACATTCTCTATGTTTTTCCATGCGATATTGTTTAACTCTTGCTCGAGCACAATTTTGTTATATCGAAGCACATACTTACAATCATCCTGTATGCGTCCGATGCATGGGAGCGTGGCAACAGTGACACGGTGGTCCGCTAGTACTGTTCCAAGCGCCGCACAAGACACTCCCTGCGTGCGGGATCTTATAAATATATGATCAATGCAAGTTTTTGTCATAATTTCATTTTTGGATTCAATTCTTGTATAGTCTTTGATCCCGCACACAAGGCCGTGTTGGTACATTAAGTTTAAATACTGTTGTGCTGTGGAGGTCTTGGATTTAAGATCTATGTTTATATCTCCAATAAGTATGATATCCTGTGTAGGATAGTTCCTGAGAATATTACCCAGTTCGACAAGGAATCGGGTCTTACTCCGTGCTGGCGGTCTATAAAGTGCAAACAGAGCGCCGGTCATGTTGGATTGTGTAGTGATTTTGCCTATGATGCATTCTGTATGAATAGTGGTGGTCTTATACGGTGTAAATATGTGATTTTTGTGGACATAGACTATTATTCCACCACCTTTCCGCCTGTTCCGAAGCTCTGTGTGCATATTATAGTTAGGTATGTGATACAAACAGCTGATACGTTCAGATATACCCACCTCGGTCAGTACGATAACGTCTACGTTTCTGCTTGACTGTTTTATTAATAACTCGAGTTTAGAGAAGTTTTTAATTATTGAACGTATGTTAACATGCAGGTAAGTTATAAGGCCTGGATTATTACTAGGGTTAGGTAACTGTTTGAAATAACATGATATGGTTGGACAGTCGAGTATTTCAGTAATGTTATCTTGTATGTCATCCATTTTATAAAGGTTTATTTTTTGTTAGATAATGGACATTATGGCACTGTATGTTAGTAGGTATAAAATTACGATCGAATGAGTGTTTTTATATCACTCTCAGAACGTAGGATAATTACTTTAGCATTATCAGTTTTTCGTACAAGTACCCTACCTTCTCTGCACCAGATATATTTGTAGGTCTCTCTTAGTTAGTAGTGTAAATCGACACCTCCAAAATTATGTAGTAGGCGATTGGCACACATTTTATTTTAAAGAATAAAAAACAAAGTACAGTCACTGAAATAAAACTAAATCAAATAAATAATCGAAGTTAACAGATTATATTTACTTGAAAGTGAGAAAAATGTGCATTAAATAAGTAATAGGTATTACTTAAAACGTACCGGCTTATGAGCTACCTTTTTTCATGCAGAAATTTCCATGGATACCCTGAATAACGTATATTTTCTACTTAACTACACATGCATAAAAAATTCTCATACTTCTTATATAACTACACGATATCCATTAAACTTGTGGGTACAATAACGATGCGCCCACGCATGTCACGTGTATACCTCGGGACACATATATTGGACCAAGTCGCAAGACAAACGAGGCTCTGGCGCGCGCGGTTTTCATATTATTATACATACATACTTATACTTATGCCTGTCAATCCTCAAAGGGGTAGGCAGAGGTGTTTTAAACACCCACACTAAGCCAACTATGATTTTCGAGTCCAACGCAATAGGGGGTGGGCATATTGCAGTCTAGCGGGCATTTAAAGGGACTGTATGTTTATTGTCAGACGGAGAACAGCCCCATCCCTTAGTCACCTTCTACGACATACACAAGAAGAGTTAGAGTGAGCCTATTCTACCACACCGGGAACCAACACGACTATCTTCTAAAGACGCTTTTTTTCGTGCGGAAATCCCCTTGGATACCTCCCCTGCCGGAGCCGGAAGGGTAGGTTATGTTGGACTCGTACCGACTAAAACTGCACCCCGGCTGACCCAGGGCCATCCCTTACAGTCTGGCCCTCCTCGGGAGGGGGACAACGGTGTCCCCGACTCGCCCCCGGAATGGGGAGGCGCGCTGGTTAGCGCGCCGCCACCGTGGCCTGCTTCTACTGGGGTGACAGGTGGCTCCACCCGTCACCCCCTGGCCCGCGCTCATGAGGGATGGTCAGTGAGTACTTCTAAAGTCACGTGACACACACGAAAGAAACGTGTACTTCGTGTATAGACACAGAGTATAAAACGCAGTATATTTTAGGTCCAAGATATGTGTAACAACGTATACCAAAATATTGCAATAATTCGGCAAACAGGTCTAGGTCGGCGTTACATTGCTTTTTTATTGTTTTTTATTATTTATAGTACTGTGCTGAATTCTTCTATGATACAACACATTTGATTGTATTGTATGATTATTTTATGGATTATTAAAGGTGCCTGTAGGCTGTATGGTATTTCCGTAAATTGATGGTGGTCTATTTATTACCCGACTGCCGGAGGAAGCAGGATACTTAATGTGTTATCGAGACTTATGTATGAGTATATGTATGTAAATCATAAACTTGTTACGATCTTTTCAGCATCAGTCGTATTTCTTATCCTTAATAATTTATCTTTAGTTGAATTTTTACTTTGCAGTCGGGATTTTTGTTTTCTTATTTATTCATTTACTAGCTTTTGCCCGCGGCTCCGCCCGCGTGGATGTCGGTTATCGCGACCAAACATAGCCTATGTCCTTTCTCATGGTGGTCTAAGCTTCCTCTATACCAAATTTCATCAAAATCGGTTCAGTGGTTTAGGCGTGAAAGCGTAACAGACAGACAGACAGAGTTACTTTCGCATTTATAATATTAGTATGGAAGTATGGATTATACACTTTATTATACACCATTTGAGTACATAATTTTAAAAAACTATAACTAGGAACCAGTACAATGGGTGGCCTTATCGCTTTAAGCGATTTCTACTAGGTAACTTTACTCACCTCTACAGTCTACGCTGTGGTCTATGCCCTCTAGGGTATTTCTGGGTTCCTACAAAATAGTCAGAGGGCAAGACATCCTTACTCACCTCCAAACTGACTAGCCGTTACCCGCGACTCCACCCGCGTATATGTTCTTTCCCAAGGTCTAATTCATTTATGTATCAAACTTCATCAAAACTGGTTCAATTTTTTTTATATACTTAGGTGGCAGACAAGCACACGGCCCACCTGATGGAAAGTGGTTACCGCGGCCTATGGACGTATGCAACAACAGGGGTGTTACACTCGTGCTACCTACCCTGAAGAAACCTTCTAATGCCCCTCTTGAAGAACCCTATATTATAGTTGCTTGTGAAAACCACGGCAGGAAGTTCATTCCACAGCTTGAGCGTGCGTGGGATGAAGTTCCTTTCATACCGCACGGTGCGCACCGTTTTTGGATGCAATTCCCTGCCTATGGCGAGCGGTGCGATGATAGAATGTAGCTGTGGGCATCATGTCAAATAATTCATCTGAGCACAAACCATTATATAGATGGTAGAAATTACACAGTGAGGTAAAGTCCCTCCAGAGGCTGAGAGGTTCCACATCGCCAGCGAGTATGGGACTGTCGACAAGCCTCAACGCACGTCTTTGCACTGACTCGAACTATCGCTGCCCCGCAGTATTTGGACATAAAAGCAGACAATTGTTTAGAGTTACTTTCATATTATATATATAACCGCGGTAGCCTAGTGGTATGGGTAATGGACTGCTGAGACAAGGTCTCGGGTTCGATCCCAGGTTTACCATGGCACATACCAATGACGTTTCGATGCTTTTCGAAGTTATGTGTGTATTTATCGCAGGTTTATAAGTGCCCGGTTAATGGCAATAGGCTCGCCACCTATTACATTGGGACCTAAACATAAACTGGCGAAACGTGGGTGCTAGCACCTCTGCCTACCCCTTCGGGGAACACGGGCGTGAGCTTATGTTTATGTATGATGTTATGTACTTTCATATTTTAATATTATCTAGTGTTTACACCTATCATTTAACCTTAAAGCACTTAAAGTACTAAGCAGAGTAATATTTGGCAGCCGTGGGAACAAATCGCAATAGGCAATTCCTACATGACTTCATTTTATCAATACCTAAGTCTTAAGCATAATATGTACACGTGCCCAAATCAATTGATGATGTAATCAGATGATGACACATTGTACCGACTAAAAACGAACTTTTTTCTATAAGGTTATAAGGTCATTGTCGATACACGAACATGAATAGCACTAATGTGGTTCGTATGTTTGTTTATTGAAGACATTTGAATGATTAACTGATTCAATAGCACTGATTTATGAATGTATTGGTTTATTGAATAAATAGATAGATGTCATGAAAGATATTGAATGGACCCCTCTAAAATGTACGGGTGCCAAGTCAAGATGCCCTAATAGAGTATTTTCTTTAACTTTGCCGCCTACGACAAATTCTTGGTGTATACAGCCAACCACTAATTGGGAGCGCCTGTAGAGGGTTGATCAGAGGCCTTCCACCTGTCTCTCTGGCCAGCAGAAGGCACAGTAGAAAGCTGACAGAAGGTTTATAGAGTATTAAGGGACACTTAACAGGTGCGGCCACCTGTTACCTCTTTATGCCCGTCTCCCACTTCCCTACTCAGGAGTTCGATGGGGACATTTGTAGTAGTAGGACCCGAAGGAATGACCGTTTTAAAACCGTGGATGACCCAGGGTTAGCTAGAGTACGAGGGAAATGCCTTATTGGGTACTTAAGCTTACAGCAGCAGTTATAGTCATTTATAGTCATTTATAGTCATTTATTTTTCAATATAGAACAATAAAATTGTTTTTTATTGACGTCAATTTTAATTCTACTTAATCTAAGTTTACCACCGCTTCCAAGGCGCTGGTGGAGAAGAAACGGCGCAACAAACTCCACTGCGGCATTTTTTGGACGTCAATTTACAATATTTATTTTCTTAAATCTAAATGTCAACAAGTATATAAAACTCTTTATAATTAAGAATTAAAACAAAGTTACATAATGTAACAAATAAGTCACGTAACTAATACAGTACCATGCTGTAATTATAGCAATTTACGAGGGGCCTGCACCATGCTCAAGCCAGACATTTTTATCTTTCAAGTAATCATCTATCCTATAGTATGCCTTTTTGGATAAGGTGGTTTTTACAAAGGTTTTGAATTTATCGTCAGGCATACCAAGGATCGATTCTGGCAGTTTGTTATAAAAACGTATACCATCCCCCTTAAAAGAATCACTAACCCTGCTAAGCCGATAACATGGAAGTAAAAGTCTATGTTTGTTACGCAGATTTCTGTCTGTAATGTCACTTACTTTTGTGTAATGAGATATATTTTTCCTGACATACATTATGTTTTCAAATACATATTGGGAATCTTTCCCTGAGGGAGTCTCTCTTGCCTAAGCAATAAATGGCACGAACTGCCCTCTTTTGCAATATAAATATAGTTTCTAAATCTGCTGCATTTCCCCAAAGTAGTATTCCATAGGACATCAAGCTATGGAAGTAACTAAAGTATACGAGCCTAGCAGTAGCTACATCAGTCAACTGCCTAATCCGTCTCACAGCATAAGCAGCAGAGCTAAGTTTATTGGCCAGAATAGTGATATGGTCACCCCATTGTAATTTAGAATCTATTGTAATTCCTAGAAAGGTAGTGGTGTTTACGAATTCTAACCCCTTCCCCCCCAGCACAACATCAACGTCTATTTGCCTCACATTGGGTAGTGTAAACTTCATACATTTGGTCTTTTCTGCATTCAACAATAGGTTGTTTGCAGAAAACCAATTTGACATGGCATTCAGAATATTATTAACATTATTTGCATCTGTACTATACCTATTTGCTTTGAATATCAACGATGTATCATCTGCAAACAGTACTATGCCAGCTTGTGCCTCGACCACACACATAGCAGGTCTAAGTTCGACATAACCACTCCCGTTGGCCATCGGTGGGTAGTCTTCTTCTTCGTGTCAGTGGCAACAATTTAAATATTTAGATGCGCCCAGCCCAAAACTCGGTGACTCTGACCGCACTTTCCGTAGCTTCATTTAGGTCGACAATCGTGTAGGTGTAGGGGCACAGTGGACACAACAAGAGGTGGTCCATCGACTGCAGAGGTGCACCACGGTCACAGCCACCACACCCCTGTGTCCAGATTACCCCATTTTACCTGGTTCGCCCTACAGCAGCCGACATGAGACCTCAACTTATTTACGTAATACCTAAGGGGATATTCCGCACGAAAAAGGGTTAATCTGTGAGGAATTTTTAAGCAAATAAACACTGATGTAAAACTTAGTCTCTTATAAGTTCAAGTTACTTGTTCGACCGGCGATTCTTCTAGTAATATTACAAGACAGGCGTAACTTTGTTATACATGTTATAAAACTGAACACACAACGACAAAAAACATTGATTTTGAATCTATTGAACACCTAATGATGCGCAAAAAGTAGGTACGACACCACACGTACGGAATAGAGGCGGATTTAACCAAAATATGCTTGGAAGAAACAATATCTTTTCATTCAAATATTTTCAACAAATTCTATCATGATTTCTTTAGGGTTTATTTATTACACTGAACACGACATTTCTGTTGCAATCAGTTTTGTTTTTGTTGAAAATACCTAGTTATAATTTAATGTTTATGGGAAACATTGAAAATATTGTATGCAAAATTAAGTGGCTTATTGGATGATTCGCACGAATTGAACTCAGACGCAACGTGCGAATCGACTCCTTTAAAAATATATTATTTTTCTGTAGGCGATTCGCACGAAGTTAATTTATTGGCGTGCGAATCGACACCTCCAAAATTATGTAGTAGGCGATTGGCACACATTTTATTTTGAGGAATAAAAAACATAAAGTACAGTCACTGAAATAAGTTAGCAAATACGTCCTTCTTGCTGTTAATACTAGAGTTCTAAATCAATATTTACATGCATTTTACTACCTCGCTTAGTAATGCACTTTAATTTGACTTAAGTAAACCTATTGACGTCGACTGGATACTTTTTAACCGACTCCAAAAAAGGAGGAGGTTTTCAATTTGTCTGTATGCATAATATTGTTCAAGAGTAAATACTACTATGATAATTACTGGCTATAGTCCAACCATACATCCATATAGGTACCTACTCGCGTCTGCAAATCCCCGAAGGGGTAGTCAGAGGTGTATTAGCACCCACGTTTCGCCAATTATGATTTTCGGTCCCACGACGTAATAGGGGGTGAGCCTATTGCCGTCTAGAGGGCTCTCTGTCTTGGGCTGTATGTTTACTGTCGGATGGAGAACAACCCTATCCCTTAATCGCCTTTTATGACACCCAGAAGAAGAGCTAGGGTGGTCCTATTCTACTCCTCCGGGAACCAACTTAGTATTCCCTTTATTTATTTATTTATCATTATTATTTTTTAAAGACGGATATAAAGGGAAGAGAAATTTGAAGTGATTGAGGTGTGGCTCAATAGCTCAGTTGGAAGAGCATTCCCCCTGTAAGGGAAAGGACGTGGGTTCAAGTCCCACTTGAGTGCTTCTTTTTCCCGATGTTTTTTGAACTTTAAGAGCGAAATTAATATAATATTATTATTTAGCGTTGGTTGACAAGGATTATAGCATTATACTAAATAATAATAATAAATATACAACAACATTCTACACAACGCTATCTAGACCCATGGTAAGCTTGTGTATAGCTTGTGTTATGGAATCTAGAATGCGGATAAACATACTTAGATACTTTTTTTTTGTAAATACATACATATTATACATAGAAACACCCAGGCCAATGCAAATACCTATATTCAAGCATACAAATATTTGCACTGAGCGGGGATCGAACCCGCGCCTCCTGCGTTGGCAGTCGCGTGCACTACCGCCACGCCACAGAGGCTGTCAATCTGATCTGGGGTGGTCCTATTCTTCTCCACCGGGACCGGGAACCAACACGGGAAGAACTATTAGTATTCCCGATGAACCCTGAACCTCAGACACAGCTGCCACTGACCTCACACACAGAACAGCCACAGAATAACCATGGTCTTGTATAGCCCAATAAAAAATGACCTATATTAGCTGTCAATAATTATAAAGCTCCTTGGTACGTCAAATAAGAACCATATTGTTCCGTTATAGGGATTAGAGAGACGTATATGGGTTCAACCAAAGATATTCGAGGTTCAACAGCTTAGAATTATTGGGTCAGAGAATTAGTCACTGCTCACAGTATAAATAAAATTGAGATATAGTTCGGAGATTCAATTTACTACATACAATACTCGTTATTTCTTGGTTCGATTCCCGCTCAATGCAAATATTTTTATGCATGAATATGGCTGTTTGCATTGGTCTGGGTGTTTCTATGTATAATATGTATGTATTTACAAAAAAAAAAGTATCTAAGTATGTTTATCCGTATTCTAGATTCCATAACACAAGCTAGTAAAGCTATGCTTACCATGGATCTAGATAGCGTTGTGTGGAATGTTGTGAAATATTTATTGAAAGCAATGACATCCTCTGTGGCGGCGGCGTGGCGGTGCAATTAGCCATTTACATGCATAAAAAGATTTGCACTGAGCGGGGATCAAACCCGCGCCTCCTGCGTAACAGTTGCGTTCACTACCGCCATTCCACAAAGGCTGTCATGTCTATCTGTCTGTAATATTACAGAGCTGTACGTGACAGATTTATCAAATTCATCATCCCTAACGCGTTCATAGAATATTAATGAATTCATTTTCATTGAAGGACGTCTTCTATTCTTCTCTCGCCTATTCTGCCATTAATTAATCTATATATGGGTGAATTTCAACATCTATGAAGTTTTAGCTAATTTTGGTGATTTTTTTTATTTCTAGGTATTTAGGTAATCTCTTTCAATATTTAGCTAGAAATACATATTTTATGCCTATTATGTTTGAATAGTCTAATTAGCCCTGGGAATTACTTGTTTATTTTATACACCTGAATTTTCAATACACCGAAATTGGTGTCTAACACCAAAATTGCATATCAACTTATTTTTATTTTTTATTTATTATTACTTATACTATTTCTTCCTGTTTTTTTTCTAGAATTTGGCACTTAATAGTTACATATAACCCTTAATTTTTACCCTTTTATCACCAACTTCATTTTTATATGGCAAAACCACTTTAGTTGTTAGTAGTATCAGTATAAAAGCAAAACATTTGATTGTTCTATCTATCCTTGCTTCTAGCAAGGATTATATTTTACTCTAATGGCGCCAATATTATCGACGAACTTATTCAAGATTGCTGGGAAAAGATTTAGGCAGTTATTCTCAAAGTGGGAGAGGTGGTACTCGGTATGCCTAAGGGTGGACGGAAGATATGCCATGGACACTTGGTAGTGGCAAGACAAGTTGGTAGTGTGATGTCTATTTCTGAACTTACAAGAGTCCTTCAACTAAGTTTCTCACGCGGTGAGCTGATGGGCATTGCGGTTCAAAAGGGTTCCAGAGGTTTACACCATCCGAGACATGTACCACGATTCTGATTCCGTTGTTCGAACCGCTGTTGGCAATTATATGAGAATCTTCCTTATCACTGTCGGGGTGCATCTAGGATCTGTCCTTAGTCTATTCCCAATCAGCGTGGTATTTTGGTCGGATAGCATCAGACAATCACTCCATAACTGCCCATGTATGCTGTTAATATCGGTGGTGGACGCCGATAGATTGGTGCAACATGTGAGGATGTGGATGTAGGAGCTTGAGGACGGTAGAGGTCAGAAGCCTTCTGTGAAGAAGATTGAGTACCTTTTACACGATAGCAAAATGCTAGCTGCTGGAGCAATATAATATGGTACTCGGTATGCCTAAGGGTGGACGGAAGATATGCCATGGACACTTGGTAGTGGCAAGACAAGTTGGTAGTGTGATGTCTATTTCTGAACTTACAGGAGTCCTTCAACTAAGTTTCTCACGCGGTGAACTGATGGGCATTGCGGTTCAAAAGGGTTCCAGAGGTTTACACCATCCGGGACATGTACCACGATTCTGATTCCGTTGTTCGAACCGCTGTTGGCAATATGAGAATCTTCCTTATCACTGTCTCTGTGATCTGTGATCAGTCCTTAGTCCATTCCCAATCAGCGTGGTATTTTTGTCGGATTGCATCAGACAATCACTCCATAACTGCCCATGTATGCTGTTAATATCGGTGGTGGACGCCGATAGATTGGTGCAACATGTGAGGATGTGGATGTAGGAGCTTGAGGACGGTAGAGGTCAGAAGCCTTCTGTGGAGAAGATTGAGTACATTTTACACGATAGCAAAGTGCTAGCTGCTGGAGCAACATAATATGGTACTCGGTATGCCTAAGGGTGGACGGAAGATATGCCATGGACACTTGGTAGTGGCAAGACAAGTTGGTAGTGTGATGTCTTCGACTTCATCGCTTTGTTGCGTGGAGTCACGTGCAAAAGATTGCATGAGGCACTCTTGCATCCACGGTAGCTTTCATGTAAGTGAGAAAGCAGAGGAAGAAAAGCCAAATGATGTTGACAGTGGAGAGGAGGGAAGAAGGGTGGGCAGGTTTTAACGGCGTAGGTTTAGTAGTAAAGAGTGAGGCCGCCTTTCACGCCAGTAGAAGCAGGTGACGGAAAAAGCACACGATGCTCCACCACACCGGCCTGTCCCTACTGCGGCATCAGCTGACTTCACCCAACTACTCGCCCGTCTTTTGTATGGGTAGTTCATTTGCTAATTGTTAATCGGAGAGAAAATTAGGAAAGCTTCCGAACAACCCTCAATAGCCAACAACCTCTTTCCCACCTAGGGAGAGAGGCGGTGCTTTCTCCATTGCCCAGGGTATACTACGTAGAGGTCACCTGACCTAGTAGCCCGTCGGACTACGTAGGAGCTTAATCAAACAACTATGAAAACAAATTTTGGTGTAAATATACAATTTTGATGATTAGTAAAACCCCACCAAATTCACCAAAATTGCTCCACCAAAATTAGTTTCACGACTAAAAAAAATATTTATAAAAATACTATTTAGAATATAGTGGTTACATTACCAAAATTTAATACACATACTGAACCTGTACACTATACTTAAATATTAAAACATACAATGAGAATAAACCGTTTTAAATAATCAACACAAAAATTACAATATTTTTGTCCGATGCTTATAAAACGACCTACTTACGTGTTTGGCAGAAAAACGAAACGGGACTGGGGACAACTGGCACTGGTGCTCATTAACACCCAACTGAACGTTTCCAATGATGATAGTGTCGTCCTCATAGGTACTTTCAATACGACTCCTTCGATGATTTTATAAATCCCACCAAAATGTTACATTTGCCGCGGACGCATCTTATAAATTATTTTTAAGATAAAGTATAGTACTAAATACTACGAATGACAGTATCTAAGATAGCTAAAATAATGCCGAATCGAATTATTATTAAGTATACTCAGTAAACTAATGAAGTTTTGATTAAACTGTGATCATTCCCAAGAAAACAGGTTGTGGACGCGCCACCAAGCTTAGAATTTAGGTGAAAAGACATTTTTTACACACTCACAAAAATAGTTTCAATAATATAATTTATACGTGCATCTAGAGAAAAACGATATCTTTCTTACAAAAAATAATCATTACTATATGTTAACTTTAAGGTATGATTTGCAGTCACGCCGCGAAAATTTTACGTTTGAGAAATTCACCCATATATAAAAATGAACCCCTATTTCCCTTGGTCACGACATCACGCCTGAACGGCTGAACCGATTTCGCTAATTCTTTTTTTGTTGTGTTCGTTATTGTTAGGAGAAGGTTCTTATGAAAGAAAAAATTCTTTTTTTGTTGTGTTCGTTATTGTTAGGAGAAGGTTCTTATGAAAGAAAAAATGAAGAAAATTGCGCGGAAAATTAGAAAATTTAAGAATACATAACCACCATATAAAATAGCTGATCCGACATACGCCATGTCTAAATTTTGAATTTAGAATACGAATTGGAAAAAAATATGTTTATTATTCTAATACTGTATGATATTCCTCTATGTTATCTGACGTTTGATATAGAATTGACATAATGCGTGCAAATATCGTCAGAGGGTGATTAGTAGACATTCTTCTGAATTAACAAAATGCCCGTTGCATGGGCCGCGAAAATATTTATTGTGGCTATTTTTTTACTTATGAACGCCCTTGAGCTTAGAGGTATATGGTTGTATGGGTCCCATAGGCATATACGCTCCGTAGGTGTAAGTATGGGCCCCTTTTTTCTTTTTCTTTTTTTCGTGCGGAAATCCCCTCGGTTACCCCCCCTGCCGGAGCCGGAAGGAGAGGTTATGTCGGACTCGAACCGACTAAAACCGCACGCCGACTGTGGGTCTTGGTGCTAGGCCGGAGGTGAGGTTGTCAAAGACATATCCCTCGCACCCCGGCTGACCCAGGGCCATCCCTTACGGTCTGGCCTTCCTCAGGAGGGGGGACAACGGTGTCCCCAACTCGCCCCCGGAATGGGGAGGCGCGCTATTCAGCGCGCCGCCGCCGTGGCCTGCTTCTGCTGGGGTGACAGGCGGCTCCACCCGTCACCCCCAGGCCCGCGCTCATGGGGGACGGAGGTCAGTCAGTGCCCTCCGACGCCCGAGTTGCCTGCGCGCGCGGGCGGCGCGATCCGCGAGTCTTTTTCGCTCGCGCCGCCTCTCCCGCTCCGCCGTCTCCTTCACGACCATTACCTGCTCGCTGAAGGAGACGCCGGCCGCCCACGCGTCCGCGCAGCGTACCATTGCTGTGAGCAGGGTGGCGAGGGTGAGAACTCTCACTCCCAGGGCCGCCACTAGCTCCCGCCTCGGTCCGGCCCATGCCGGGCACTCGGTGAGCGTGTGCAGCCCCGTGTCCTCGCTCGCGTCGCAGTGATGGCACTCGGACGTTGGCTCCTTTTCGATCCGACACAGATAGCTCCCGAAGCACCCGTGCCCGGTGATAATCTGCGTCAGTCGATACGAGAGGCTGCCATGTGGCCTCTCGAGCCATTCCCCCATGATGGGCCTTACCACCTCTATGACGGCATGCCCTGCGCGTCGTTGCTCAAGTCGTCGCTCCCACTCCGCCACCATGATCCCGTGGAGCCGGGACCTCTCGGCCCGAATGTCTTCGAGCTCGGGATCGTATCCCCGCTCCCGCGCCTCCTTACGGAACCGATACAGTGCCGCAAGGGATCTCGCTTCCAGGATCCACGGTGGCGATCCGGCTAGGAGACTCGCCGCTTCAAAGGATATCGTGCCGTACCCCCTAATGGCCCTGCAGGCCATCGTCTGCTGCGGTGCATGCAGCAGTTGCACGAACCTGGCCTGCAGGGCGTCCGCCCACACGGGGCACCCGTACAGGGCCATGGACCGCACGACACCCGCGTAGAGTCTCCTGCAGGAGTCCTCTGGGCCCCTCAAGTTGGGCAGCAGCCGCATCAGCGCGTTAGCTGACACCAACAGTTTGGGGCGCAGACTTCGGAAGTGCTCTCCGAAGTCCCACCGACCGTCGAGTACGAGCCCCAGGTATTTCAACCGGGGCTTGATGTCGATGGGAGTACCTCCTACTGTCAAGCTGGATCCCGGGGGTGGCCTGCGCCGAGGACCATGAAAGAACAAGGCCTCGGATTTGTGCAGAGCCACCTCGAGACCCAGCCGCCGGATCCGATCCACGACTTGAGCAACAGCGGTCGTGGCCCTCTGGGTCGCCTCGCGGTGTGTAGCGCCACTCACCGTCACTAGCGTGTCGTCCGCGTAGCACGTGACGGTGGCCCCGAACGCGAGCTCACCGCGAAGCACCCAGTCGTATCCGATGATCCACAGGAGCGGCCCCAGGACCGATCCCTGTGGGACACCGCACGACATCTCACGCCTACCGACGCCGGTCGCACTTGGGTAGATGACGGCTCTCTCCGTCAGGTATGCCCCGACTATGCGGCGGAGGTAGAGAGGCACATCGTGGTACACGAGCGCCTCCCTGATGCAACTCCAGGGCAAGGTGTTGAACGCGTTGGAGATGTCCAAGGACACCGCCAACATCACCTCGCCCCGGGCAACCGCATCCTCCGCCAGAGTCCTCACGCGCATGATGGCATCCACAGTGGAACGTATGGGCCCCGGTGACCTATTAGTGTCGGGAGCTCCGTGGGCGTTTGGGGCCCGAATGCTTTCCGTTCTCAAAATTAATAGGGAGAATTTGATACAGCTAATTGATTCTAATTTCTAAGGCGAAACGAAGTTTGCCGGGACAGCTAGTTTTTAGTAAATACAGTCACGGGTCTTTCCCGTTGGGTTAGACAGAAGCCACATCTCAACACTTTTAAAATGCCTTTGTTTAAAATGGTTGCGATTAGATTTTTGAGTGCATGCGGTCTAGCTTCACCCCCAAGCCAGTACCTACACCTGCTGGGTCAGCCGGAGTGCGAGGGATATGTCGATGACAACCTCACCTCCGGGCTAGCACCACGACCCACAGTCGGCGTGCGGTTTTAGTCGGTTCGAGTCCGACATAACCTCCCCTTCCGGCTTTGGTAGGGGAGGTATCCGAGGTGATTTCCGCACGAAAAAAAAAAGTACCTACACCTGCTGATGGAAGAGTCTTCAATGCAGAAGAAAACCCGTGCCAGTTCTTCATCAGTCAATTCATTCAGACGTTTGCAGTCTGGACGTAACTAGTGATTTAAACATACGACTCGTTACTCGATACTCATTGTAAAACGATTCAAGTTTGCTTGGGTATTCAATCGATTTAAATGGAGGTATTGTAAACTGTATTGGATTACAGTTCTGTTTAGAAAATGTAACTCAAACTTTGATGTTGTAGGTATTGTCAAAACAGTGTCTCATCTGTTACGAAGCGTTACACTATTTGCGCTGTAGCATGGTGCAGGTGACACATGTCAATACCAGGTGACTAGGGATGTGACGATTCGCAATTAAAGGAGACTGAAATGATTACATACAATCTTGGGCCTAGTTGTAAGAAGATGAAAGTGGTGTCAATTAATAGCTTATATATTATCAACCTTTCACTGAAAATTCTGCGGATTTTGTCAATCTGAGAACAGAGATATAAGAGATTATGTAAAAGTGAGGTTATTTTACAATCTTTATCTAACAGCTGATTCCTGAAGTGCAAAATGTGTTCTTTTGCACTAATAGTTATTATATTTACTAGAAAATGTTTGAAAAATCATATGAATGAACGTCAACGACTTCAAGCGATAGGTAGGTGATGATGATGCCTCCGACCGATTTCGGCCATGGCGACCACTTTGACTCCTAGTCGGCTCGGCGCTGATGCGCTCGAAGATGGCTAGCATAGCCGATCTTCGCGGTGAACTCTCGTGTGCACTGCGGGCATGTGAGAACACCACTTACATAATGGTATTGAATGGCAGCGGGTCGGCGGACTTTCAGCTCATCGCGTTTAGCGTCGAGGTCTGGATACGATCTACGATGAGCAAACAAAAACAGTCAGCAACCACAGACCACAGATTAGAAGATATGTAGTCAGCAACTGTCTAGTGTCAATGTTAGTCAGCTGCCATGTCAGTGACATAGACTACAAATATAAGAGAGATTTGAATCGATATGAAATCGATAATCATTAATATTGGTTTTTCAGTAATTAATTGTTATTTGATTTAATAATATGACTGTAATTATATGCACTATAATGCATGTAAGTATATATAGTGCATTTAATTCCTTTGAGTTAATTATTTACAGCAAATATTTTAGTGTATAATCGATTACTCAATTGATAATCTCACGAAAACTATTTTCTCATATTTCTCCGCATCCAGATTGAGAATTGAGGTGATTTTTCATATTCTAAGATAGAAAAATATGACTAATTTTTTAGATCATATCTCAACTTATTACATTTGGGCCCACCATTTTCCATCTCCTTTGTATCACTAATTATACTCGTAGCATAAATAAATGTTGTTCTGTTTATTATTGTCACGAAAATTATTTATAGGAAGAAATATATTCATACAAATTATTCAATTAATTTAATAGTTCAAAAATTTTAAAATGCGTCATCCATAGAGTAGAGAAATACATTGCTCCAAACGGACCTTTTAGATTGTGATGAGTATAGATACTTATAATACGATATTTACTGCAAACTTAATTCTCAATCGATCTGACAAGGCCTTTACTATTGACATCTCAATTATACTTTACAAATAACTAATTCCCACGAATGAATAACCTCCTTTATCCTCACAATCGGTAAATAAAACATCCATACTCAACGATGCACATCTGTTGAAATGTATCTATGTTCTAAAATAGGTCATCAAGCATGTGTTATCTAATCTATGATAGTGGGTCATCGACCGCGCAAGTGGCTCCCTATTGGGACACAATCCCCTCTGGATGATTCCTTCCTGTGATGATTGAATTGATGCTTTGTGTCAGCGACCTATATACGAGTAGTAAGAGTGATGGGTAGTTGTTGTTGCCGGCATGACCTGCCTCCCGTGACGTCACAAATTGTACTCTATATGCGCTGTATACAGGTTTTGGGTATCTTTTGATGGTTACAGGGGGTGTTAAGGCGAGAATTGAGTAAGGAATGTTAAGATGGTTCGGTTATGTTGAGAGAATGAATGAAAGAAGACTAATAAAACAGGTGTACGAGGCGAGTGTGGAGGGTACTGTCCGTAGGGGAAGACCTAGGCGCACATACCTGGACCAAATCGGGGAAGTTTTAGAAAAGGGGCAGGTCAGGAGTACCCTAAACCGACGAGCATGCATGAAGAATGTAATGAGAGTGAATGAAGCGAGAGTAGTATGTCAGGATCGTAGCAAATGGAGATCCTTGATCTCTGCCTACCCCTATGGGAAACAGGCGTGATTTTATGAATGTATGTTGTTGAGGAGTCTAAAACCAGCACTCGTAGATGTATCAAACCTATCATTGTTACTCTCGCGAGAACCAAGCGGTTCGGTGACTCTTTCCTTTGCCGCTGTATTAAGACCTGGAACTCCCTGCGAGCTCACGTGCTTCCTTCTTCCTACAGTCCCGGGTCCTTTAAGTGGGGCGTGAAAAGGCATCTGATGAGGCCGTCAAGCTGAGTGCCACGATAGTACCAGAAGGCAGTTGCTCCCATATGGTGCCTCTCTTTCCTGAGACTTAGCATTCAGCTTACCATCAGGCTATGTGAAATCAAATTGACGTGCCCTATAACGGGTATAAATGGAACGCTCCCGAAGCTGAAAACCCCTAGTAGTACTCCAAGTACATAACACATTGGCATGAAAATAAAATCGCTTTGGACAAAATTACTTATAGGAGTCAAGATAACTATACGCCGGTTAATAATGCAGATGTTTTTTTTGAGAGGGTGAACTGATATAATTAGGAGCAACGTGTAGCTTTTTTTTTTTTTTTTTTTACCTAGGACACGTCAATTTGACTTCACCTCGCCTGATGTTAAGCTAAAGGCAAATTCTCGGAAAGAGGGTCACCATCGTAAACATTTACCATGTCAACAGTGGTGGCACTCAGCTTGACGGCCTCATTAGATGCCTTTTCACGCCCCGCTTAAAGGACCCGGGACTGTAGGAAGAAGGAAACACGTGAGCTGGCAAGGAATTCCAGGTCTTAGTGGTGCGGCATAGGAATGAGTCACTGAAACGCTTGGTTCTAGCAGGTATACTCTGCACCGTAAATGGATGACATCTTAGCCCTGCACGTGTCGTCCTGTGAAGGAAAGTGGAGGGTGGGACTAATTGGAAGAGCTCGTCAGAACATTCACCATGGTAGAGACGGTAGAAAACTGCCAAAGACGCAACATCTCTACGCATCTGCAAAGGCTCGACGGTGTTCGTGACCTCAGGATCCCCAATAATGCGGACCGCACGTCGCACGTAGCTTACAGAAATAGGGGGAAGTAGGCTCAAATGGCCCATTACCATTTCCATCTTCATTCTACTAATCTTAGAAACAGTTACCCGAAGCTGCAGTCATCAACTATCCTGTCCTGTGTTAAAATAAAATATTGACGGAAAGCACAACAGTACCCTGACGGAAACAGGGTCAGCTGCTATTATTAATAATTATTTGCGTTGCTTAATAATACAATTACCGAGTTTATTCCACAATTATGAAGTGCGCACTTGGCGATAAGAAGTGCATTTATCGAAATGTTAACAATAACTGCCCTGACCCATACAACACCCTATATTTATTATTGTATACAAGGGGAACGAGATTTCCTGGTTTTGTAAAATCAACCTTATTACAACGAAATAAAGTAGACTTTTGTCTATAACATTTTGTAAATGTAACCTAATTTTTTTTATGCGCATTTTTTATTAAGTATTCAAATTTAAATCGGAATCCCTATGTAATAGAATCGATAATTCTCGAAAAAATTAGAACAAAATCCATACTAATATTATAAATGCGAAAGTAACTCTGTCTGTCTGTCTGTCTGTCTGTCTGTCTGTCTGTCTGTCTGTATGTTACGCTTTCACGCCTCAACCACTGAACCGATCCTGATGAAATTTGGTATAGGGGTAGATTAGACCATGAGAAAGGACATAGGCTATGTTTTGTCGCGATAACCGACATCCACGCGGGCGGAGCCGCGGGCAAAAGCTAGTATAAAATAAAATCTTTTGAAAAAGGAATATGTATAAAACTCTTTTCAATTTTTCCGTGCTTAAAAAAACGATTTTGAACTCTATTTCTATCTTTTAAAGTTCATCTTCGAATAACTTTTAATTCCTTATAGAAATTTGAACCGAACGTACAAAGTAACTCGTTCTATTATTGATTGGCAATGCCTTGTATGCGCGCACGCATGTTATAGTAATCCCCAAAGAACACGTGTTTGTTTGTCACTAATTTTATGGCTATGCGGGCGATGGCCGACGGCAGCTTGTACAGTCACGTACAAAAGTGTAACGCATAACTTTTTATTATTCAAACATGCTGTTTTAGTAAGATTAGTGTTATGCAAACATGTGTTCTTGGAAATCCTTTGCTAGCCTATGAGCGGCTTGCAAATTCATATTGTGATGTTGTAAAACTAATATTTAACCTTATATTAGCAAGTAATAAGGGCGTATTTAGTCTGTCTTTAGTATTTTATTTTCTTTAGTATAACATTTTACTAACTTTTTATTGCCTAACTCGTTTTCTCGTTCATCTATTCAACTTGAACAGGATTTTGTGATGAACTTTACTCTTATGTTATGAGTATTTCACAAGGAGTTAGAGATTAGAAAACTACGTTTTTTTTATATTTAAGCTTCATGCACACATTTGTGAGGGAATTGATGTGAAAAATATATGAAATGCTTTTTTATACCACTCAGGTGGCAAACAAGCACACAATACAGCCCACCTGACCCTCGACTAAAGTAAAACCATTGTCGAGACAAAGACACTACAAAAAGTGACATTAAATTTTAGACTTTATTTGTACGCACCTAAAACCCCAAAATTCGCTTTGCAAAAATGCATTTAATTTTCAACCTTAACTGCATTGCCTTTAACTCTAAAATTAAATGGATTTTTTAGCAGTGTCTGTGCACGACAGTGGTTTTTCGTTAGCAGAATCGAGGCCCTTATGGAAAGTGATTACCGTGGCCTATGGACGTGTGCAATACCAGAAGCATCACACTCGTGCTACCAATGTGTTGCCAACGCAAACTACTGTCAAGTAAACATCATCATCAGCTAGGCTGGCTGCTCTAGCCAGTACTCTTCACGTACAATGGCCCAAGAAAAGCGGCTAAGTGCGGATAAAAGAGTCCCCTATCATATAAAGGTGAACGCAGACTTGGCCGCACCGCACGCACCGCAGTACCCACTATAAAGAATTCCGAATACGGAATTCTTTACATGAAGTTCTTTTTTTTTTATCTTGCGAAAATTCCCCACGGAGCCGGTGGAGGCGGTTATGTCGGACTCGAACCGATTAAAACTTGGGTCCTTGGTTGCCGGAGCTGAGATTGCCAAAAGCATATCTCTCGCACCCCGGCAGACCCAGGACCATCTCCTTCGAGATGGCTCCCTTCGGGTTGTGGGGACCACATTGTCCCCGTCTAGCCCCGGTTACGGGGAGGCGCATTTTGCGCCGCCGCCACCGCCTGCTTCTGCTAGGGTAACAGGCGGCTTCACCGTTCACCCCCAGGCCAGCGCCCATGGAGGACGGAGGGCGTTATGCGACCTCCGACGTCCAGTTCGCCTTCGCTCTGCGCGGGCTTCCCGGGCCCTAGTCTAGTCCGGACCCGACCGGCCGCCTCCTTCTCAAACATTACTTGCTCGCAGAAGGAGGCAGCCGCACCCCAAGCATTCGTGCATCTTACCATCGCTGTGAGCAACGTGGCGAGTGTGAGGACGCCCACCCCCTGATCCGCCACTAGGACCCGCCTCGGCGTGTCCCACGCCGGGCACTCGGTCAGCGTGTGCAGCTCTGTGTCCTCGCTCGCATCACAGTCATGGCACTCGGACGTTGGCTCCTTCCGGATAGGACACAGGTAACTCCCGAAACACCCGTGTCCGGTAATCACCTGCGTCAGCCGGTACGAGAGGCTGCCGTGTGGCCTCTCTAGCCACTCCTCCATGATGGGTCTTACCGCCGCTATTACGGCGTGCCCTGCGCTTGGTCGCCCAAGTCGTAGCTCCCATTCCGCTACCATGTCCCTGTGGAGCTGAGACCTCACGGCCCGAATTTCTTCGGGCTCGGGTTCCCGTCCCTGCTCCCGCGCCTCCTTTCGATACCGATATAGCATCGAAAGGGCTCTCGCATCCAGGTTCCACGGATCCGGCAAGGTTATATGAAGTCCTACGCTACCCGCGCCGCAGCCGCCGCAGTACCTGAAGCGGCCGAATTCACAAGCCGCAGCGGATGACGTCACCAACGTCGTCGGTCTGCGCGCATCGGACGCCGCGGAGTATTTCATTTTCTTCTTCCTCGAATATTAAACAACGGATAACAATTTGTTCGTAAAGAGCCATACTGTAAAACATGTTCACTCTTGATTTAAATTGTAAACGGAATGATAAAAATTTAGTGCGTTGCGTGCGGCGACGGGAACGACAACGGCGACTGCGGCGAAAGCTATGGCTGCGGCGACTGCGGTGCGTGCGGTGCGGCCAAGCCTGCGTTCACCTTTAGTAAACATCATCCTCGTGTTAGTCTAGGCCACAACTGTGATCAGCTTTGTCAGTTTAACTGCGACGCGACTGAACTTCGATTCGTGAAGCGACTGCCTGCCAAAAGTGATAAAATCAACAATTAAATTGATTTCAATTATGTACTCGACTGTACTCAACAGTAAAGTCATAGGGTCGCGGTGGTCTCGGGGGCAACGCTAACAAAAGCTTAATTCTATAGATGGTGCTTTATTACCCAATAAAGTTTAACCCTTGTTTGTTCATACGGCTCCAGATGCCGGCAATGGCGCTGATTTCAACTGTGTGCGTCTGTGGTGGGGAGTTAAGATGGATATAAATGGTTGTATGATGGTTGTTTTTGTGGTACAACAAGATCTTTGAAGCCCAACTCCTTAAGGCTCTGCTCCCACAAAAGTCAAGAGAACTCCCTGCTAGCTCACGTGTTTCCTTCTTCCTACAGTCCCGGGTCCTTTAAGCGGGGCGTGAAAAGGCATCTGATGAGGCCGTCAAGCTGAGTGCCACCACTGTTAACATGGTACATGTTTACGACGGTAACCCTCTTTCCGAGACTTTGCCTTTAGTTTACCATCAGGCGAGGTGAAGTCAAATTGACGTGTACTTTATAAAAAAATTAAAAAACCCCCGTCACAAAAAATCCTCCAAAAAGTTTAAAATAAATTGTGTTTGCCTTTTAACTTTTGATATACCTAGTAATATTTTGATTCAACGGTTGCCATGTCGGGGGACTCTAACTGGTGAGGCACTCCGTTCTATTATCGGAACGATTCAAGGTCCCCCCGACATTTATTTTATACTTTTTAAATTGATCTACTTGTCAAGCTCTTTCATTTGATACCCATATTGAGGGAGTTATGAAGAAATATGTATTCCAAAATGTTGTGGCAGCGGCCATCTTGGGCCGATTTTTTTCAAACATAGCTAAGAACACTCTCGACTAATTTACCTTTCAAACAAAAAAACTACATCCAAATCGGTTCAGCCGTTTGGGTGCTACGATGCCACAGACAGACACACACACACACACACACACACACACACAGACACGTCAAACTTATAACACCCCGTCGTTTTTGCGTCGGGGGTTAAAAAAAAAGAATAAAAGGACGGACTCCCATTATCAAAATACGATTTTTTATATATCACTTAGGTGGCAGACATATAGCTGACCTGGGCCTCGATTCTACTAAAATCAAACCGCAGTGGTGTCACCGTCACTGCAAAAAACGGCATTAAATAATAGACTTTAAAGCGATGTAATTAAAGTTCAAAATAAAATAACTTTTTGCAAAGTGATCCAAAAAGTGTAATGAAACTGTTTTCATTTCATTTTGAACCTTAAGCGTATAAAAATAAAGTCTACAATTTAATGTAACTTTTTACAGTGTCTGCGCCGCCGGTTTAGATTTAGTAGAATCGAGGGCCTGATAGAGGAAGCGGTTACCGTAACCTACAGGACATATGCAACACCAAAGGCATCGCGCTGCCAACTCCGTAAGAACCTTCTAATACCAGGGAGATCATTCTACAGCTTGAGAAGACAACGTACTCGTACGAGCACCGAGTTTCCACCCACGGCCGCATACGACCCGCTATTAAACATCGTGTTTCGTACGACCCGATTTATAAATCTTCATATAAAAAGCTATAAAAGACAATTGCGCACAAAAGTGAAACTCTTTGATTAGTATTAAAGCAAACCGTTCCAAAAAAATCAAGAAAAATAATAGGAGTGCAAAACAGGTGAAGAGGTTTTCGACTATAATCACCCAGCCCCACCTTATTTTTAAGTTCCACTATCAAACAGGTGTAGAGAAACAAAAATATCAATGTTATTATTGATTTATAGATATCAAGTACCAGGACAATATGAGCTACAAGGAGCAAGCAACGTATTATATTATAGTACTAGCTTTTGCCTGCTGCTTAGCCCGGTCAGTTATCGCAACAAAACATTTCTCAAAAGACGTAGGTGTACGAAGTTTCATGCTAACTTTGAAAATGACGAACTTTTCATACAAACGTTTATCACCTATTTTACGCTCTTAGTAGTTAAATTTTGAAAAACGCTGATGCACGTGTTCATTTATTTCTTAAAAGACACAGGTTTATGAAATTTAGTGCGTCTAGCTCTGAAAATGACGGACTTTCATACAAACTCCCTTCCCTTATTTTAACCCTTTAGTAGCAGAATTTCCAAAAGTCCTTTTTTAGTGGATGCTTACATCATAAAATGCATCTACTGTCAAAATTTCAAGTAGGTAGGTCCTGCAGTTTAGGCTCTGCGTTAATGAATCAGTGAGTCAGTTAGTCGGGACAAGCAATTTTATATGTATAGATTTACTACTAATAATTACGAAGCCAACAGAAGCTTTATTTCACCAATACCTATAGCTATCACAAGGACGGCAACTTGTCATGCCCTCAAAACATTTTCCAATAAAAATTGTGTGGAATCTTTGCAAGATCTACTTTGAACAATGTACTATTATCTATTAAATAGGTAACTCATGCAATATAAATAAACTATGGATCAGAATAAAGGGAGTGCAGATAACACGGTACATTATTTACCTCAGTGCATTCGATATAGTTGGTGGAGCGCTTATGTATTTTCTTAATTATTTCCCACATAATTTAATTGTATTTCAATTTTGTAATTTAAAAGAACCGCTTCTGTGAGGGAATAATGTTTGAATATTGGCGCTCATTTGTTGACCACTCAGTGTTGAAGAAGGCCAATGGATGGCGCTGCGCACGGATTTTTCGAACTATATTTTGAGAATGAAGTTTCTACGAGCGAGACTCTCAAGCACCACGGCGGATCATCTACCCGCTCGCATTTTTTAATCAGTCACTAAAACGCCCCAGCGCCGAAAGGTGTCTTTGACTCCGCTACCGCACAAAAACGGAAGTTTGATTAATTCAACTCCTCGTTTCTTTCTGTGTAATTCTATAAGTTCCTTTGGCCACATTCTCAAGTCAGTATAAGTGAAGTGTATCGGAAGAAAACGACAAATTCAAGAAAATAACCGACCGGTCGAAATATACCTACCCACCAACACGTGCCAGGAACCACGCCTGTCTGCAGCTGAATCCTCACGAGGTGGAACACAGGTCAGTGCCGATTTTCTTACGTTTTCATTCATAGAAGCGATTACATGAGTATTTCCTTTCTTACAACCAAACGCCAGGTCATATTAGGTTCTTTACGCTTTGTGTGCAAACACACCCATTTGGTAGGACTATTTTACACGTCCTACCATAATTTATGGTCCTTACGAGTCGGATAGGCCAGTAAATAACATATTCACGTAATTATTGGTGAATAATATTTCTTTCCTATTCATTTAATTAAAAGATTCACGTAATTTTGGTGAATTCTTTCCGCCATCTTAGTTTCATTACTTTCTTTCGCTAACAGATTTACGTAAATTATTTGGTAAATTCTGCATTTAAAACGCTAAATCTACGTAATAATTGGTAGATATTTATAATAGTTGGTGATTTACGTATTAATTGGTAAATAATCATCATTCTATTCACATACGCGTAACTTTGTAGGTAGGTACCTATCTAGGTACGTAAGTACATAGTTACATTCTCGCTCCGCTGTGCTACTTGCGCTATTATATAATAAGCCGTAGTACAATTTTCAATAAAAAAGTAGGTATATCTAAACTGTTTGTGTTGAATTACTATTATATTATAGTAGGTACCTTACAGATAATCTTCTTGTTATATTTCAATAGGTAGGTCCTACCTATCGTTAATTTGCAAACATGTCGTCAGATCTCGAGACGAAGCTTATTCTGTTGAATCAAAAAAAGGAATTATTGTTTGCACGCATTAATCGTTGGTATAAATCGTCGAAATCAGTTGTGTGTTTTGACATAACGACGCGAGCGAATGAAGATTTTCTGTCTGAGACCGAGAACATCGATGTCGTTCGCGATAAGTTCGAGTCGATTGTAGATCCAATAAATAGCTTAAATTTATCATTACAATCCCCTGTAGAATCCGACTATTCTTGCCTTGACTCATTCGATGAATTGTATTCGAGAATAAAACGCATTAGAAATAAATTATCTACGCTCAAGGTCAAGGAGGTCGCATCACACGGGCCGAGTAATTCAAACGCGTCTGTAGTGAAATTGGAAATGCTTGTTATTCCGAGTTTTGACGGACGCCCTGAAAACTGGAATACATTTTATCAGTCCTTTAAGGCCAATATTCATTCGAACACACAATTGTCTGATTCGCAACGTGTGCAATACCTATTCTCAAAATTAACCAAAGACGCATTAAAGTTCACTGCCGGTATTGTTCCGTCAAGTGAGACCTACAGTATAGTGTGGGACGCCTTGGTCAAGAAATACCAAGATAAACGCTCATTAGGTTCATATTATCTTAATAATATATTAGACTTAAAGAATTGTTCACCTAGTGTGAACTCACTTGATTCATTTATAGGTATATATTCCTCATCTATCGCCGCGCTTAAAGAGTTAGGTATAAATGATTTAACGGACTTCGTGTTTCTACAATGTGCCTTGAGGAAAATGGACACGCTAACCATCCAAGCCTTCGAACTTTCTGTTCGAGGTGTCGATATACCTACAACGCAACAGCTGATCGACTTTGTACAAGATTATGCTAAGATGATTGAACGGTCAAACCCGCGGTCTTCGTCATATGCGAAGTCGTCCACTGCTGGGACGCCACAGTCTAGTGATAGGCGTGTACAGCGTAATTCTAAGTCGTTTGTTGTCAGTGTGCCGATTAATAATAAGTCGAATGTGCCCGCCGCAGTTAACGCGCCCTGTTGTTTATGTGGCGGCCGCGACCACCGACACCTGTATAACTGCGCTCAGTTTAAAAATATGCAAAATGCAAAGGCTAGATATGAGTTTATTAAATCTAAGCGTGGTTGCGTGAATTGTCTAAGCACATTACATAATCTCCCGCGATGTAAAAGTACGTCAGTTTGTTTCTGTCAGAAAAAACATCATAAATTATTGCATTTTAATAATGGTAATAATTCGCACTCGCATGCGACGACTGTTGCCGCATCCCCGCCGCCCCAGTGCGACCTTGACGGTCCCACTCCTGAGTCACCGCTCGCTTCAAGCACTGTGCATTCGTATGCCTCTAGCCATAAGGGTGATATTCTCTTGGCAACCGCTCAGGTGTATGCTCGCCCTAAAGGTAGCACTGGAAATAAATCTGTAGTCAGATGTCTAATTGATAATGGCTCACAGAATAACTTAATAACATTGTCCTGTTGTCGTTTATTAAATTTACCAATAATACCAATGAGTAATTCTGTTGTCAAAGGTGTTGGCTCCATTTCGCACACGATAATAGGCTATGTGTATTTGGACATTGAATCTCGTATTTATGCAGATCATAAGTATACTATACATGCGTTAGTTATGAATAGCCTTACGGATCAATTGCCCTCGCAATTAATTAAGTGTGATAGCGAGTTAAATCTTCGCGATTTACCGCTTGCTGACTTAAGCTGGAACATTCCAGGAAACATTGATATAATATTAGGTGCACAGCTCTTCCCGTATATCTACTTAGGAAATAGAGTCGAGTGTGGTCCCAGTGCCCCTTGTGTACTATCAACCGCGTTTGGGTATGTACTTATGGGTGATTACCCACGTAAAGTTGTTGTGCCTACAACCGCATCCTTTTCTGCGCTAGCACTAACTGATTTAGTGCAAAAATTTTGGGAACTTGAGGAAGTTCCTGTGAAGCGCCTATTGTCTCCAGAAGAAACCGAGTGTGAGAATATTTTCACATCTGTTGCGCTGCCGTTCTGCAAGGATCCCTCTGAACTAGGGAACTCGCGCGGCGTCGCTCACCGCCGGTTTATGTCGCTCGAGCGTAAACTTCGTCAATCACCAACCGTACGTGAAAATTACAATAAGGTTATTCGGGATTGTTTGGATAACGGTTATCTTGGTCTCGTTGATGACTCTAATTTGTCTATGGATGGTTATTACATACCACATCGCGCAGTGGTTCGACATGACAAACCGATGCCGCGTATTGTGTTAGACGCGAGCGCTAAAACCCACACTTGTCTTTCGCTCAATGATATTTTACATATTGGTCCCAATTTACAGGCAGACCTGTTTTTATTATTATTAAATTTTAGGCTATGTCCTATCGCAATGAACGCTGACATAAATACTCACCGCAAATCGCTTGAGTTTGATGTTGGCAGTCATGTCGCAAAGGTTTTAGGTCTCTCGTGGGAGCCGTGTGGAGATAATTTTTATTTCACATCCACCTTGGTAGATGAGAAGTGCACTAAGAGAAATATACTCCCTGTAGTTGCACGACTATTTGACGTGCTCGGGTTGGTGACACCTGTGATACTCTACGCCAAGTTGTTAATTAAGGAACTTTGGCTTAGTAAGAGTGATTGGGATGACCCTGCTCCAGAGCATATACGCTCACGCTTTTCCGCTCTCGTTCAAGAATTAAAATTGCTTGACACATTAAAAATTCCGCGATATATAGGTGTCGAAGTTGACTGCGAATTACGTCTTGTCGCATTTTGTGATGCCAGCCTGAATGGCATGGGATGTGTTATTTATGCACATTGTACCTACCCATCTGGCATTCAAACTCGCATTTTGTGTGCGAAATCAAAGGTCACTCCGACAAAGATTACTACGCTTGCTCGATTAGAGTTATGTGCTATTTTGCTTATGTCAAAGTTAATAAGAACTGTACGTGATTCTTATGCATTACGCATTCCCATTACTGACATTTACGCCTTTTCTGATTCCACGATTGCCTTATCATGGGTTCACTCGTCACCACATCGGTGGTCGATTTTTGTTAGCAACCGGGTCGCTCAGTGTCAAGAAAACTTGAACGCTAAACATTTTTATCACGTCGCCGGAGCCATTAACCCGAGTGATTGTCTATCACGCGGCATGCTCCCTTCGCAACTTTTGACTCATGATTTGTGGTGGAACGGTCCAGCATGGATCCGTGGCCCCCCTGATGAATGGCCTATTAAGTCATTCTCTCCCGCCAACTGTTCTGACTTACCTGAGCATAAGGCAAATGTGTTGAGTGTGACAACAAGACACACAGAGTCGCCATTGTTATGTACATTAGCACAACGTGTTTCTTCTTGGCAGAAACTACTACGCATCATTGCATACGTTTTAAAATTCGCACGATTTAAATCTAAGATCGAACCTCATTCTGTATCAGGATTGTCAATCGCTGAGACGGCATTGATTCTCGCCGTTCAATCAGTTCACTTTGCTGAAGATATAAAATTGATAAAGGCTGAGAAGTCACCCTCGAAGAAGCTGCTGCGTCTTGCAGTCTTCTTAGATGAAGAAGGCATTTTGCGCATAGGTGGTAGACTTTCTAAATCGATGCTTCCATTTGAAGCTAAACATCCTGTCCTTCTCCCTAAACGCGATCACGTTGTTGATCTAATAATTCAGCATTTTCACGTTGTCAATTGTCATACTGGACCTGGACTCCTCATGTCTATCATACGCCAACGCTTCTGGATATTGGACGCTAGAACTGTTATCAGATCTAAGTTACGAAAGTGTAACATTTGCTTTAAATGCAATCCAACGCACCCTACACCAATAATGGCTGATCTGCCCAATTATCGTGTATCAGAAGCCAAAGCCTTTTGTCATACTGGGGTTGATTACGCTGGTCCAATAAAGACCATACTTTCTCGTCGTAGAGGTCAGCATTCTCAAAAGGCATACATTATATTGTTTATCTGCATGGCCACACGTGGCCTTCATATCGAATTGACCAGTGATTTAACCACTGATAATTTTTTAGCTGCCTTTAAACGCTTTATTTCCCGCCGTGGACCCGTTTCGTGTCTTTATTCTGACAACGGATCTACTTTCATTGGTGCGAAGGCACAATTAGATGAGTTATACACGTTCCTATTGAACTCCAATTTTAAAACCGCGCTGTCAAACGAGTTGCTATCTCGGCGTATAGAATGGAAGATGATTCCCCCAAGATCACCTAATTTTGGTGGGATATGGGAAGGAAATATAAAAAGTATGAAAACTCATTTGTTCAGAGTCATAGGTAGTCAATTACTCACATACGAAGAATTGCAAACGGTACTGACTCAAATAGAATGCATTCTGAACTCGCGCCCATTGGGCTTGCTCTCCTCTGACCCTGATCCGGAGGTGTTAACACCCGCACATTTCTTAATGACTACACCGTTGCAATACTTACCCTCGGCTGATCTATCAGATCAACGTATTAGTTTGGTAGATCGAAAAAAATTGCTCGACAACATGATCCACTCCTTTTGGAAAAAGTGGCACGTAGAGTATTTGCACACGTTGCAAGTCAGACAAAAATGGGCTACTCCCGACAAACCAGTAGAAATCGGCACTGTTGTTCTTCTAGAGCAGGAAAATTCTGCTCCGTTGAATTGGCCGTTAGGAGTCATTACTGACGTGTTCAGAGGCTCTGATGACGTGGTTCGCGTAGCAATGGTTAAAACGCGTACTGGTACTTACAAACGCGCTGTAACCAAATTGTATCCTATCCCAACGCAATAACTTACAACGCTAAATAGAATCTTAAACTTTAATTTTTAACTCAAACTTTAAACATACTTTAGATAGAATATTGTTAGTCTAAGTTGTTATTTTCGCTATGTGTATTATTATGTTATACAAATTCACTATGGGCTCTAATCAGCCAGTGTTCGCTTGTTTGTTTCGTAACGTCTTGCGACGTTCCAAAGCCGGGTGCATGGTGGAGCGCTTATGTATTTTCTTAATTATTTCCCACATAATTTAATTGTATTTCAATTTTGTAATTTAAAAGAACCGCTTCTGTGAGGGAATAATGTTTGAATATTGGCGCTCATTTGTTGACCACTCAGTGTTGAAGAAGGCCAATGGATGGCGCTGCGCACGGATTTTTCGAACTATATTTTGAGAATGAAGTTTCTACGAGCGAGACTCTCAAGCACCACGGCGGATCATCTACCCGCTCGCATTTTTTAATCAGTCACTAAAACGCCCCAGCGCCGAAAGGTGTCTTTGACTCCGCTACCGCACAAAAACGGAAGTTTGATTAATTCAACTCCTCGTTTCTTTCTGTGTAATTCTATAAGTTCCTTTGGCCACATTCTCAAGTCAGTATAAGTGAAGTGTATCGGAAGAAAACGACAAATTCAAGAAAATAACCGACCGGTCGAAATATACCTACCCACCAACACGTGCCAGGAACCACGCCTGTCTGCAGCTGAATCCTCACGAGGTGGAACACAGGTCAGTGCCGATTTTCTTACGTTTTCATTCATAGAAGCGATTACATGAGTATTTCCTTTCTTACAACCAAACGCCAGGTCATATTAGGTTCTTTACGCTTTGTGTGCAAACACACCAATTGGTAGGATTATTTACACGTCCCACCAATAGTTGACCTGGCTGGTGCATGGCGCCGCGCCGTGTTGTGTAGGGTACCACACAGTTAAATTCACAGAAGGTTAAGTGTCTTCTGAGAATTTTTCTCTGAAGATTTTCACCAAACTTGGTGTTCTTTGATTTAAAACAGCATTGGAATAGATTTACCGAATTTTTTTTGATAGGAAGAAAAAATGGATAGAAGCTGCTGTCGCGTTATTTTTTTTTGGCATTTATTTACTTTGGTGATAATTGATATTGTAAATTAGTGACATTTAAATTTACTAACAATTTATTTGATTGAGAGACATATAAAGCAATTTGACAAATCCATACTAATATTATAAATGCGAAAGTGACTCTGTCCGTCTGTCTGTCTGTATGTTACGCTTTCACACCTAAACCACTGAAGCGATTTTGATGAAATTTGGTATTGCGGTAGATTAGACCATGAGAAAGGACATAGGCTATGTTTGGTCGCCATAACCGACATACACGCGGGCGGAGCCGCGAGCAAAAGCTAGTTAATGATACAATGAATGCCTATTCTATGTTATTTTATTTTGCCTTATCTTTTTGTTCATTTATTATTATGTAGGCGAAAAGAGTGAGAAATTGCGACTACCACTGTAACTATGGAATTTCTGTGTTCTGTAATCAACGATCCATAATCCATACCAATATTATAAATGCGAAAGTAAC
Source organism: Eilema sororculum (assembly GCA_914829495.1). Taxonomy (NCBI): domain Eukaryota; kingdom Metazoa; phylum Arthropoda; class Insecta; order Lepidoptera; family Erebidae; genus Eilema; species Eilema sororculum. The sequence continues at coordinate 1,354,068 of OU618536.1, forward strand.
TCTGTCTGTCTGTCTGTATGTTACGCTTTCACGCCTAAACCACTGAACCGATTTTGATGAAATTTGGTAAAGGGGTAGATTAGACCATGAGAAAAGACATCGACTATGGTCGCGATAACCGACATCCACGCGGGCGGCGACCGGGACCGGACCGGACCGGACCGCAAAAGCTAGTAATTTATAAACGGATCTTGATGATTTTTGGCTGAAACGTAAAGGAACTCAAGGAACTGATTTCTTATAGGTCACTGTGAAAAAAAAAACAGGAGCTCAGGAGGTGTACATTTCACAAAACTACTACTTAGTTTATTAGTCAATTACCAAAAAATCTCAATGGATTTGTGTGAAAATTGATACTTAGGCTCGGTTGCACCATTTTACTTTAACATTAACAGTGCTGTTAAAGTACCAGTCAGGTACAGAATAGGTTGCATCATTTGACAACAGATAATATGACGTCAATACTTGGCGCTAACCGTAACCGGCCACGGTCAGTTATTATCATTGTTAACGTTAAATTGGATAAAATCTGTCAAAAAGAAGGCGTCTATATTAATGCAACTAAGCCTGAGAAATGTTGTTAAATTCGATATTTGATATATTATTATCACTAAAATCGTGTTTATACTTTTGTTACATATCTGTCATATGACATCCGTTTTGACCCACAAGTTGACATAGCAGTCCATATAAAGAGCCACTGGCTATTTATACAGTTCGCCATTCCACGTGATTAACGTATGATCGCTTACATGGACGGACAAAAAAATCCTCTTAATTAGCGATTTTATACAACAAGCGCCATTTCTGGGTTTCAAGTATTATTTAAGAGGCCATATATGGCGCGTAGGTATCTATCTAAATCATATTTGAACTCATAATAAGTGCTAGCACGAGGCAAATTTGGCGAGACTGAATACAAATATTTATCAAGTAAACTACAGAACGGCCATTTCTTTGAATTTGAAAATTGAATAGAATACGTTTGTGGTTGTGCGTTAGTCCAGAGGCAATTCTCCTACTTAATATAAACGTATTCGAAATGTAGATTCGAACCGACAGACATGCCATGGACTAGACAGTCTCTTTAGCGACGCGGAGGTGCGGGTTCAATCCCCGCTCACTGCAAATATTTGTATGCATGAATGGCTATTTGCATTGGTCTGGGTGTTTCTGTGTATAATATGTATGTTTTTACAAAATAATATATCTAAGTATGTTTATCCGCATTCTAGATTTCATAACACAAGCTAGTTGAGCTTACCATGGGTCTAGATAGCGTTGTGTAGAGTGTTGTGTAATACTACTTATTTATATAAATAACCAGCTGTCCCGGCGAACTTCGTACCGCCAATTTTTCCCTGCACCCGTGGCGTCAGATCCCGTTCCCGCTGCACCATTTAGGGGGATGAAAAATAGATGTTGGCCGATTCTCATAGATACCGGATAAGCACAAAAAATTTCATCAAAATCGGTCAAGCCGTTTCGGAGGAGTATGGCAACGAAAACTGTGACACGAGAATTTTATATATTAGATTATCTTGTAACACAATGTTCACAGTAAGTTTTTGATATTTGGGAGAGTGATCAGATAAAGACTGACTTTTGAAAAAAATAATATTACAAGAAATGGTCGTCCGCCGCCGTACTTGGAAGCCATCAATTCACTCTGGATTTGGCCTCACTTGTTTTTGCCGTAGCGACTATCACTTAACCACCCAACCCCAAGAAGCAAGACTGCGTCAGAATCTCGCACACTAGTCAACAGTGTTGTACCTTGTAAAGGGAAGTTCGGTGTCGGGAGCCATTTTTTTTTGTAACCAAATTTTTTATATTTCCCTATTAAACATATTATTCGAGAGTCTAAGTTATCTACATTCTTAATTTCATCTTTCATAAGATTTTTTTATACCACTTAGGCGGTAGACATGCACACGGCCTACCTGATGGACAGTGGTTGCCTCGGCCTATGGACGTACGCAACCCCACGAGCTTACACTCGTGCTGCCTACCCTGAAGAAACCTTCTAATGCCCTAAACCTTCTTGAAGCACCCCATATTGTAGTCGCTTGGGAAAACCATGGCAGGGAGTTCATTCAGACACACCAGAGACACATCAGAGAGATACATAGTAACAAACATTCACACACAGTTTTGCTAAAGACACTTTCGGCAATCATAATTCCAAACCACACAAATTTTACCTGACTAATCATACTATTATTTTCTTCTTCTCTCGTCATGGCGATTCTTGGAGGTGGAATCTGTTAGGTATGCGCGTGGTCACGTTCGGTCCTAGCCTCCGGGCGCCGCACCTTGACCCAGCCATAGCCGACCTGTGACTCATGATCGCATTCTCGCGAACCTTATATGACGCTATATGACATGCTGCCAACATTACATATTGGTATGTAGCCTATGTAGGTAATGGTGCATTTGGTATGTTTTATCACGCTTTTATTAGCTTCACTTTTAACTATGTATGCAGGAAAATCTTGGAATCTTAATTTGACCCACTCCCCGGTCTTCGATTAGGATGAAATTTTGCGCACGCTCTGAGTTCTGATGACAATGATACATGACTAGCTAAGAAACGTCATTACAAATCCAATATGGCGGCCTCCCCAAGATGGTGGACCGGCTATTTGAAATCTACCCCCCATGATATGGGTATCAAATGAAAGGGTTTGCTGTTAGGAATACGAAAAAAAAAAAATTTTTAGTACGTTCTAAAAGTGTGTTTTTTAGTTTTTTAAACTTTATCCAGGCAGGGAGAGCATTAATTTAAGAGGATCAAACTTCGTGCGGGTTTGGAGTGAATCGGTCCTTTCAGATTTATCAATCAATTAGCCCACAGCAGTACACTGCTGGACATAGGCCCCAATGTGCGCCATTTCGCCCGATCCTCTGCCAATATTGGGAGGCTTTGGCCTTTTTTATTTAGAGTTTTATTTAGAGTATTCCTTCTTTCCTTCCAAATTGAACTATGTTTTACTTCCTGGTTGCCATACGAACATCTATGGCAGTCGTTACGTTACGGGTAGTTGGAGCCCTCAAAAGTCCAACAACTGTTCAGCTACAATGCTTCGATATCAGCTTTGAGTTGTGGAGATCAAATGAGAATCGCTTCACAGAAAATATCGAAGTTTAGCCAAATCCGCAGTTAGATTGGTAAAGCGGACCCCAGACTCCGAGCTGAAGGCTTCGGATGCGACGGGGACTAACGCTCAGATGAAGAAGTTTACAGAAGAATTTTTGAAGAATGCTGAAGGGAAACCCCACAATGGAGGACTAGCTAGAGACGCCTCATGGGTGCTTCTCCTACTGGCTGATGCAGGTGATCACTTTCACTGATCACAATTTCGAAGTGTAAAAATAATAACTCAAAGACTACTTTTTTTTTTAAAGATTTTTTTTTTTTTTTAAAGAATATTAGAACCGAAGTTACTAATATTCCCTCTAACCCCTCCAACTAAGCTAAATCGCTTGTGCTAGGAGTGGGTTCACGTCGGTAGTGTAATGGCCAGGATCGAACCCGGGACCTCTCGATCGTAAGGCCGACTCCTTAACCACTAAGCTACTGACGCTTCTAAAGTTGTTACTCCCTAAGCAATATGTTTTTTTCCTTTTCGAACGCTGGAACGTCCATATTAAGAAAAAATACTTCGATAGCTTATTGCAAGAAGTGTACATGAGCTCATAATTCGGCCAAATATTAATTTGTCATCGAATACGTAAGACATTTTTTCCTTATAACTATGCATGGGAATACAAGGATTCTTTTACTTGATGATATAAATACTTGATGATCTTTTTTCCGGAATCAATGACGCTTTTAACTTGACCCAATTTAAACGAATTATTAAAACTTGACCTTGATCAATACCACAAACAACGTCATTTATTTTTCTCATACATAGCACCATCACCATCATTTTTTTTTATGTAATAGGGAGGAGACGAATCGCCTGATGGTAAGCAATCACCGCCGCCCATGGACTCCCGCAACACCAGAGGAGTCACAAGTGCGTTGCCTTCCTTTTAAAAGAGAGTACGCTCTTTTCTTGAAGGTTTGAAGGTCGTATTGGTTCGAAAATACCGCTATATACATGCTGCCTGATTCTATGAGGAAAGTCTTCATTGCAGTATAGTTCAGTGCATTTAAATGCGATCAAATCAGACTAAACTAGGTTTAATGTGTCAGGCAAGGTATCCTTTTGAATTATCAATCAATGAAATTCATTGCGTTGAACGTGAAACGTAGTTCAATTTAAGTTGTTTCCGAGTTAAAATTCCATAGGAACGAAGTATAGGGCAACAGCTAGTATATAATAGGTTCGTATATACATCAGTAAAACTACAATTTGATTCGAGCAAGTAATTCTCAGATATCATAATGAAGTAGATCTGTCTATTAGATATTGTTAATCTTACAATTTATAGGATTCTAACGAATTAATCGAATTGTTGCTGGAATGTTGTTCAATAAACGCGATTGTCGTATTGCGACATTTACGACAGGCGGATCGTTGATAAAACAATCTCACTACGGAGCTATAGTTGCAGCAAGCAAGCCTAGAGGGTATCTGTGAATGTGAGTTTGTTTGATACTCTTTCCCGCCACCGACGATTTGATAGATTTTGCGATTAGTCCTCTCATACATACATATAATCACGCCTTTATTCCCTTTCTTTTTATAGTGTGCAATAAATCCCCACGGATAACACCCCCCGGAGCCGGTGGAGGTGGTTATGCCGGACTCGAACCGACTAAAACGCACGCCGTCTTGGGTCTTTGGTTGCTGGAGGTGAGTTTTCTGAAAGCATATCTCTAGCACCCCGGCAGACCTCGCACCCCGGCAGACCATGACTTTATTCCCTGAGGGTTAGGCAAAGATGAATTAACCCACATTTGACCAACCATTGTAGTCGGTCCCACGTAATAGTGGGTGAGCCTGTTGCCATATTCCGGGCACTATTGCTATTCTTCAGTCTTTATCTGAGGCTGAGTCTGTCCTTTCATACTACGAGCTATTCGTACCACGACGGCCACGGTACGAATTCTTCAACAACATTGTATGGCTCGTTGTTACGAACCATGGTATTTTTCCTGTGACCATGGTATGAATCGTACATATATCCAAAAGGAGAAAGTTGCTTTGATATGTCTGATTCGAATTAGGGACATCAAAATGAAAATACATGGTATGTAACATGGTGTCGTAGCAGGATATTGAAGGTATTTGCTAATATACCACGTGTAACCGAACACGAAATCGTTTTTTTTTTTTTAAAGAATATTAGAACCGTAGTTACTAATATTCCCTCTAACCCTTCCAGCTAAGCGAAATTGCTTGTGTTAGGAGTGGGTTCACGTCGGTAGTGTAATGGCCAGGATTGAACCCGGGACCTCTCGATCGTAAGGTCGACTCCTAAACCACTAAGCTACCGACGTTAGAGAAAATGTATCCCCACCATAGCACAAAGTACACACTTACCCGCACGAGTGGAAATATTTTGCTTAGTACGAGACAAACCTACTAATTCCGCCCACACGTGGCACCCGTATAGGGCCATGGACCACACGACACCTGCGTAGAGTCTCCTGCATGAGTCCTCCGGGCCCCTCAAGTTGGGCAGCAGCCACACCAGCGCGTTAGCTGTCACCAACAGTTTGGGGCGCAGACTTCGGAAGTGCTCTCCGAAGTCCCACCGACCGTCGAGTACGAACCCCATCCGCTTTACCAATCTTACTGCGGATTTGGCCAAACTTTGATAATTTCTGTGAAGCGATTGCCATCTGACCTCATCATCAGCCCGCGGCAGTCCACTGCTGGACATAGGCCTCTCCCATGACACGCCACTTAGCCCGGTCTTCGGCTGTCCTCCTCCACTCTCCACCAGCCACTCTGCGTATATCGTCGCTCCATCTAGTCGCAGGGCGCCCCACACTACGTTTGCCGGTTCGCGGTCTCCACTCAAGGACTAGTTTACCCCAACGGTTATCGGTCCTACGGCAGATATGGCCAGCCCACTGCCACTTCAGCTGCTTCAGCTTGCTAATTCGTTGAGCTATGTCGATAACTTTAGTTCTCTGCCAAATTACTTCGTTCCGGATTCGATCCCTCAGAGATATACCGAGCATAGCTGGGTGAATTTCAACAAGTCCATTAAAATCTTCATTTCCGTGGATTTTTTTATCTTAAGCGTTATAATAAAACAACATCGCGTTAATTAAAGATTTTGATACTGTATGTATTCTCGCTTAATATCTAGCAGATAACTAAAAAAACTAACGAGATATACAAGATTAAAAATTACATGCCACGGCGATGATACATGTGTGTACGGCAATGAAACAAGCGTCCACGGCAATGAAAGAATTATGCCAAGGGAATGAAAGAATCAACCACAGAAATGAAAATCCATATAAAACATAATACTTATACCTACTTACATACAATAATTACAAATTTCATAGGTTAAAAATCTGCCAAAGGAGTAGGTAGGGTACAATTAAACAAATATAATAGAATCAAAGAATTGTCCAATCATTTATTTAAATTCTTTCAAACAAAAAAGAAATTTACAATACATATAATATGAATAAAACAAATAATTTGGTATACTTTTGTTGTACAAAAGTAAATGCAAACAACATACATAGTAAGTACAAGTTTTTAATTTACGTATCAATATTTAATGTGAAGCGAAACAATAACATTTTTATAAAATCTATAAACAAAATAATCACAGCGCACACCGGTTAAGGTTCTTCTTCATAGTCTTGGCAAAATAAACAATCCATTATTAAAATCAAACTATTTATAATTGATTGTACAGTAAAAAACTCATCAATTCTTTCATCTTATTGTAGAAAGTTTTCGAATCCTCTAATGTCAGTATTTGGTGCTACCCATAATAATGTAATACCTAATCATACTATGGCGATGATAACATAAGTCATGGAAATGAAACATCAGGCCACAGCAATGAAACCAAATCGTTTTACAATGCATGGCAATGATTTTTTTTTCATTGCCGTGTTTTTTTTTTCATTACCATAGCAAATTTTGACCACGGAAACTACGGCAATGAAAGCACGGCAATGAAAAACAAGACCAAAATATAATATAACAAAAAATCTAATAATTATTCGAAGTATTAATCACTTCACAAAAATAAACAAGAGAAATGGCGTTCTATTGAATGTTTAATCAAGAGGATAACTTATTAAAATAGAAAGTTATACCTATCCACGGCGATGAAAGAAAAAATGTCCAGTAACATAAAAATGGTATACTTACATCTATGGTGCCAAAACGCAGGTACGTGTGTACGTTCTTCCGCGTCGAGCACTTAGGCGGCACCAATATGCAACGTTTAGCGCATATAAGGGAGGACGCAAGTCGTTAGATAAGACAATATTCTAAAATATGTTTAGAACACGGCGATGACAGGCAGTCCTGGGACAAATGTATTTTTTTTAACCATTCGTTGTATTGTTTAAATATTTGAATAAATGTATTTCCTAACAATACTTTAACTATTCACGTATCAACTAAAAATAGGTATTAATAAAAATAACCAATAGGTTTTTATCAATGAGGTATCACGACACAGTAGGTGACGTGTGGACAAACACGGCAATGAAAAATTTCGGTGTATTTTGTTTTTTTTTGGAGTACCTATAATCCTATTTAATGGAATATTTAGTGCCCCACATAGATCACTATTTCACCTAACTAGCAAAAAATGTTAGAGCATTATAACTATGATTTTTAGTACCGATTTCATCGATGCCACGCAATTATTGGTCCCGGGAAATTCACCCAGCTCTTTCCATAGCACGCTGAGCGACCTTGAATTGGTGGACCAACCGTACCGTAAGTGTCCACGTCTCGGCTCCGTCTGACCTACACAACCCAAAATTGATATCGAAGCATTGCAGCTAGACCAATTGTTAGACTTTGAGGGCTCCAACTACCCGTAACGACTGCCATAGATGTTCGTACGGCAAATGGGACGTGTAACGTGCTCTCCGAGGCACGACCAGACCAATGCAAATACCCATATTCATGCATACAAGTATTTGCACTGAGCGGAGATCGAACCCGCGCCTCCTGCGTAGCGGTTGCTTTCACTACCGATACGCCACGGAGGCTGTCCTAATAGAAATACACTATCCAACCCAAGCATGGAACCACATACTTAGTACAGCGACCTACCGCTACACGACAGAGGTATTACATATTTCTTCACGAATTTCTTTGTGCTTAATCTAAATGAATGCTTCTTGACATCGGACGACGCTTTGATGTCATTCACGAACTATGACCTTGGACCTCAAGCTGTTACAGAAGGCCATGAGATACATTTATATTATATGGTGAGGTCAAATTTGACTCAACCTTGGCGAGTACTTGACCACAATAAAATTGTATGGGACAGTCTCGAACGTTGATACAGAATGTGGCTATGATGAGAGTTTTTTTTTTTTTTTTTTTTTTTTTTTTGACCGTGGGGGAAATCCTTCATGGATGTTATGCCGGACTCCTACCGACTAAAACCCCCACGGTATCGCCCAGCAGCCTATAGTTGGGAGCCCCGGGTAAGCCCTCGGAAGGATGTCCCAGGGCTCTCAACAGACCCACGGCTTTAATGCCGCCTCGTCTAGGGGGTGGTTCGGGTGCTATCCCGCGTCTATGGGGGGTTTTCGGGTATCATCCCGCTTCATAGGAGGGGGGAGGCGTGCGTGAGTCCGTCACGTCACGCTGCCGTCATGGGCCTGCTTCTGTAAGGACGATGAGCAGCCAACTGATCGTCCTCAGGCCCCCGGTCATGGAGGCCGATGGTCTTCGGCGAAGACACGCCGGCGGCGCCCAAGCCGCCGACTGCGGAACTCGGGTGGGAGAGTTCTCTCCCGCTCCCGCCCCGCCGCCTCCTTCACGAGCATGACCTGCTCGCAGAAAGAGGCGGCGCTGTCCCACTTACTCCCGCTGGAGACCATGGCTCCCACCATGGTCTCGAGCGAGAGAGTGTCCACGCCCAAGCCCACTACGAGGACCTGGCGCTGTTGCGCCCACGCCGTGCACTCCACCAGCGTGTGGAGCGCTGTGTCATCGCTGCGGTCCCCGCAGTGCTGACAATCGGCCGTGGTTTCCCGGTGTCTTCGCCACAGGTACCTACCGAAGCTACCGTGCCCGGTAAGCATCTGTGACAACCGGTAGGAGAGAGCACCATGTCTCCTCTCCAGCCACTCGTCCATGACCGGTCTGACGGCCGCGATTGTGGCGAATCCCCCCTTTGGTTGCTCAAGTCGCACCTTCCATGTCTGCTATGATGAGAGTACCCGAAATTGACGAGCATGTATGAAAACCATGTTTTTTATGGAAGAGGCAAACGAGTAGACGGATCGCCTGATGGTAAGCGATCACCGCCGCCCATGGACACCCGCAACACCAGAGAAGTCACAAGTGCGTTGCCTTCCTATCAAAAGAGAGTACGCTCTTTTCTTGAAGGTTTGAAGGTCGTCACACGCGTGGGGCCTGATCTGGCGGATAGCCAGTTTGGCTTCCGTCAGGGGCGCTCCACGGTGGATGCGATCATGCGCATTAGAGGCCTGACGGAGGAAGCAGTCTCACAGGGTGAGGTGATAGTGGCGGTGTCTCTTGACTTCGCCAACGGCTTCAACACCTTGCCCTGGAGCTGCGTTAGGGAGGCGCTTATCTACCATGGAGCCACCCTACCTCCGTCGAATTGTCGGGGCCTATCTCTCCGAGAGGGCCATTACTTACCCGAGTTGGCTAGGGCCGGGTCGGCGGGATGTGTCGTGCGGTGTTCCACAGGGATCGGTATTAGGGCCACTCCCGTGAAACATCGGTTACGATTGGGTGCTGCGTGGTCCGTTGCTCAGGGGGGTGGACGTAACGTGTTACGCCGACGACACCCTCGTTACGGCGCGGGGAGCAACGCACCGAGACGCAGCACTAAAGGCCACGGCAGGGGTTGCTCAAGTCGTGGGTCGGATACGGCGGCTGGGTCTCGAGGTCACCCTTCACAAGTCCGAGGCTCTGTGCTTCCACGGACCTCGGATGGGGCCACCTGCGGGATCCAGCCTACAGGTAGGGGGCGTCAGCATCGGCATCGAGCCCTCGATGAAGTATCTGGGGCTCGTACTCGATGGCCGGTGGAACTTCGGACATCACTTCCGAAGTTTGGTCCCAAAACTGAGGGGGGTGTCAGCTGCACTCGCACGGTTGATGCCCAACATCAGGGGACCCAACGCTCCCTGCAGGAGACTGTACCTGGGGATCGTGCGAAGTATGGCCCTATACGGGGCCCCCGTATGGGCGGAGACCCTGACGGCCAGTAATGTGGCTAGATTGCTGAGCCCACAGAGGGCGATGGCCGTCAGGGTGATAAGGGGATACCGCACGATCTCAGGTGAGGCGGCATGTCTCCTAGCCGGGACCCCTCCATGGGACCTGGAAGTGAGAGTCCTTGCGTCTCTATTTAAATGGCGCAAGGAGGCGCTGGAGCGGGGCCAATGGCCTGCGTCTCGAGAAATCGAGGCCCAGCGGTCTCAGCTCCACCAGGAAACCGTGGAGACATGGAAGGTGCGACTTAAGCAACCAAAGGGGGGATTCGTCACAATCGCGGCCGTCAGACCGGTCATGGACGAGTGGCTGGAGAGGAGACACGGTGCTCTCTCCTACCGGTTGTCACAGATGCTTACCGGGCACGAAAGCTTCGGTAGGTATCTGTGGCGAAGACACCGGGAAACCACGGCCGGTTGTCAGCACTGCGGGGACCGCAGCGATGACACAGCGCTCCACACGCTACTGGAGTGCACGGCGTGGGCGAAACAGCGCCAGGTCCTCGTGGTGGGTTTGGGCGTGGACACTCTCTCGCTCGAGACCATGGTGGGAGCCATGGTCTCCAGCGGGAGTAAGTGGGACTGCGCCGCCTCTTTCTGCGAGCAGGTCATGCTCGTGAAGGAGGCGGCGGGGCGGGAGCTGGAGAGAACTCTCCCACCCGAGTTCCGCAGTCGGCGGCTTGGATGCCGCCGACGTGTCTTCGCCGAAGACCAACGCCCTCCATGACCGGGGGCCTGAGGACGGTGAGTTGGCTGCTCATCGTCCTTACAGAAGCAGGCCCATGACGGCAGCGTGACGTGACGGACTCACGCACGCCTCGCCCCTCCTATGAAGCGGGATGATACCCGAAAACCCCCCATAGACGCGGGATAGCACCCGAACCACCCCATAGACGAGGCCGCATTAAAGCCGTGGGTCTGTTGGGAGCCCTGGGACATCCTTCCGAGGGCTTACCCGGGGCTCCCAACTATAGGCTGCTGGGCGATACCGTGGGGGTTTTAGTCGGTAGGAGTTCGGCATAACATCCATGAAGGATTTCCCCCACGGTCAAAAAAAAAAAAAAAGTTTGAAGGTCGTATTGGTTCGGAAATACCGCTGGTGACAGTTCATTCCACAGTTTAGTTGTGCGAGGCAGAAAGTTTCTCGAGAAACGCACGATTGTGGACCGCCAGCTATCCAGATGGTGAGTGTGGAACTGCTGTCGCGTGGAACGATGGCGAAAAGAGGCGGCGGGGATCAATCCGAACAATTCCTCAGAGCACTCCCCATAGCAGAGCGAAGCCACATCTCTACGTAATGCCAAAGAGTCAAGTCGGTGGAGTAGAATAGGACCACTCCATCACTTCCTGTGGGTGTCGTGAAAGGCGGCTATGGGATAGGACTGTTCTCCATTCGACAGTAAACATACAGCCCATGAATAAGTACCCGCTTGACGGCAATAGGCCCCTATTACGTGGGAATGAAAAATACAGTTAGCGTGGTGAAATGTGGGTGTTATTAGTACACCTCTGCCTACCCCTTCGAGGGGCTTACAGGCGTGAGTATGTATATGCAATTATAAACGTGAAAGAAGCGAAAATGCGTATAGTAGTTTTTCACGCGGGCAAAGCCGCGGACAATAGCTAGTTATAGATATAAACCTTCCTCTTGAATTACTCTATCTATTACTGAAAACTGCATTAAAATCCGTTGTTTGGTTTAAAATTAGACTTCGGAAGCGCCTTCATTTTAAACTGTGTACCTATAAAAAAAAATAATTAATTAAATAATTAATTAATTAAAATAATTATAGAGATTTGGTTCCACTATTTGATTACACTCTCGACGTTTTTATTTAAAAATGCTGTTTAATTATTTATTTTAATGGCGCTAATGTGCTCAGTCGATAAAATATTGATAGTGTTGTAATTAATGATACAAATATCGCTATTAGTATGCAAATTTAGTATTAATAGTACATAGAGAACGATTTGTCATTAATGTAAGAGCTTAGATTTCAACGTATATTACTTACTAGCTTTTCCCCGCGGCTCCGCCCGCGTGAATGTCGGTTATAGCGACCAAACATAGCCTATGTCCTATCTCATGGTCTATTCTACCCAAATTTCATCAAAATTCAGTGGCTTAGGCGTGACAGCGGAACATACAGACAGACAGAGTTACTTTCGAATTTATAATATTAGTATGGATTGAGTGGATCTTTAAACCGCCTTACGAAAAGTTTCGGTTTCAAATCACGCCAAAACTACAGAACCAATATTGATGAAATTTGGTACACAGATAGATTAGAGCTTGCGAAATGATATAGGCCATGTTTAGTCCCAATAACTGACATCCATCCGGACGGAGCCATGAGCAACCACTAGTTTATAATATTAGTAGTATGGTCTTGGGCACTCTACGATGTCGTTACTTATGTTTTGATTTGCACAAATGGTTATAGTCATATGCACACCCATCTTTGGACAAACCTGTGCACGAAAGCTTAAAATTTTTTTTACTAAACAACCATTAGCTGATGGATTCTACGATAGCCTATTAAGAGTCCGTACTACCTCAAATGACATAGCATAAACGTGTATAATATCAAAAGTTCTAAAGCATGGACTTTTTAATTCATTTGTGGTAAAGTTGAGGATATATACTAATGTTTATGTGTGGCAAAAACACGATTACGTAAAATTTTCTTGATAGAAAACCATTGCAAAGTTACCTCTAAACCGTACAAATAAAACGATATTATGGATTAATTACGCAAAATAGGATCACTAAACTTACACAATAAATTGCAGTTTAGTGGTTAAGAGACATTATGTGTTTCAAATTTTACAAATATACATTGGTTTCTGCGTAACGAGCAAATATCTAAATTTTTACTCAAGCGATACCATTAAACTTAGAACCGCCCTGCCGCCCGGCCTCCTCCTCAGTGTTGCTTCGGCTATCATACGGGGAACTTGTGTCGCACGCGCTCTGCGCAGACGATTACGATAGACGATACGAAAGTATTCAAGTACCTATCTTTTGACAGGCGAAATGGGTAATAAAGTAAACTGAAAGAGGAAAAGTGTATGTTGGCGTAAAAAAATATTAAAACATATGAATGATGTATTATGTAGACAGCCTCTGTGGCGTGGTGGTAGTGCACGCGACTGCCACGCAAGAGGCGCGGGTTCGATTCCCGCTCAGTGCAAATATTTGTATGCATGAATATGGCTATTTGCATTGATCTGGGTGTTTCTATGTATAATATGTATGGGTGAATATCTCAAACGTAAAATTTTCGCGGCGTGACTGAAAATCATACCTTAAACTTAACATATAGTAATGATTATTTTTTGTAAGAAAGATATCGTTTTTCTCTATATGCACGTATAAATTATATTATTGAAACTATTTTTGTGAGTGTGTAAAAAATGTCTTTTCACCTAAATTCTAAGCTTGGTGGCGCGTCCACAACCTGTTTTCTTGGGAATGATCACAGTTTAATCAAAACTTCATTAGTTTACTGAGTATACTTAATAATAATTCGATTCGGCATTATTTTAGCTATCTTCGATACTGTCATTCGTAGTATTTAGTACTATACTTTATCTTAAAAATAATTTATAAGTTGCGTCCGCGGCAAATGTAAAATTTTGGTGGGATTTATAAAATCATCGAAGGAGTCGTATTGAAAGTACCTATAAGGACGACACTATCATCATTGGAAACGTTCAGTTGGGTGTTAATGAGCACCAGTGCCAGTTGTCCCCAGTCCCGTTTCGTTTTTCTGCCAAACACGTAAGTAGGTCGTTTCATAAGCATCGGACAAAAATATTGTAATTTTTGTGTTGATTATTTAAAACGGTTTATTCTCATTGTATGTTTTAATATTTAAGTATAGTGTACAGGTTCAGTATGTGTATTAAATTTTGGTAATGTAACCACTATATTCTAAATAGTATTTTTATAAATATTCTTTTTAGACGTGAAACTAATTTTGGTGGAGCAATTTTGGTGAATTTGGTGGGGTTTTACTAATCATCAAAATTGTATATTTACACCAAAATTTGTTTTCATAGTTATTTGATTAAGCTCCTACGTAGTCCGACGGGCTACTAGGTCAGGTGACCTCTACGTAGTATACCCTGGGCAATGGAGAAAGCACCGCCTCTCAGGTGGGAAAGAAGTTGTTGGCAGTTGAGGGTTGTTCGGAAGCTTTCCTAATTTTCTCTCAGATTAACCATTAGCATATGAACTACCCATACAAAAGACGGACGAGTAGTTGGGTGAAGTCAGCTGATGCCGCAGTAGGGACAGGCCGGTGTGGTGGAGCATCGTGCGCTCTTTCCGTCACCTGCTTCTACTGGCGTGAAAGGCGGCCTCACTCTTTACTACTCAGCCTACGCCGTTAAAACCTGCCCACCCTTCTTCCCTCCTCTCCACTGTCAACATCATTTGGCTTTTCTTCCTCTGCTTTCTCACTTACATGAAACCTACCGTGGATGCAAGAGTGCTTCATGCAATCTTTTGCACGTGACTCCACGCAACAAAGCGATGAAGTCGAAGATGTAGGTGACACGCAACTCCTGCTTATGTTGCTCCAGCAGCTAGCACTTTGCTGTCGTGTAAAAGGTACTCAATCTTCTCCACAGAAGGCTTCTGACCTCTACCGTCCTCAAGCTCCTACATCCACATCCTCAAATGTTGCACCAATCTATCGGCGTCCACCACCGATATTAACAGCATACATGGGCAGTTATGGAGTGATTGTCTGATGCTATCCGACCAAAATACCACGCTGATTGGGAATGGACTAAGGACAGATCACAGATCACAGAGACAGTGATAAGGAAGATTCTCATATTGCCAACAGCGGTTCGAACAACGGAATCAGAATCGTGGTACATGTATCGGATGGTGTAAACCTCTGGAACCCTTTTGAACCGCAATGCCCATCAGCTCACCGCGTGAGAAACTTAGTTGAAGGACTCCTGTAAGTTCAGAAATAGACATCACACTACCAACAGGTCTTGCCACTACCAAGTGTCCATGGCATATCTTCCGTCCACCCTTAGGCATACCGAGTACCATATTATGTTGCTCCAGCAGCTAGCACTTTGCTATCGTGTAAAAGGTACTCAATCTTCTCCACAGAAGGCTTCTGACCTCTACCGTCCTCAAGCTCCTACATCCACATCCTCACATGTTGCACCAATCTATCGGCGTCCACCACCGATATTAACAGCATACATGGGCAGTTATGGAGTGATTGTCTGATGCTATCCGACCAAAATACCACGCTGATTGGGAATGGACTAAGGACAGATCACAGATCACAGAGACAGTGATAAGGAAGATTCTCATATTGCCAACAGCGGTTCGAACAACGGAATCAGAATCGTGGTACATATCTCGGATGGTGTAAACCTCTGGAACCCTTTTGAACCGCAATTCCCATCAGCTCACCGCGTGAGAAACTTAGTTGAAGGACTCCTGTAAGTTCAGGAATAGACATCACACTACCAACTTGTCTTGTCACTACCAAGTGTCCATGGCATATCTTCCGTCCACCCTTAGGCATACCGAATACCACCTCTCCCACTTTGAGAATAACTGCCTAAATCTTTTCCCAGCAATCTTGAATAAGTTCGTCGATAATATTGGTGCCATTAGAGTAAAATATAATCCTTGCTAGAAGCAAGGATAGATAGAACAATCAAATGTTTTGCTTTTATACTGATACTACTAACAACTAAAGTGGTTTTGCCATATAAAAATGAAGTTGGTGATAAAAGGGTAAAAATTAAGGGTTATATGTAACTATTAAGTGCCAAATTCTAGAAAAAAAACAAAGAAATAGTATAAGTAATAATAAATAAAAAATAAAAATAAGTTGATATGCAATTTTGGTGTTAGACACCAATTTCGGTGTATTGAAAATTTAGGTGTATAAAATAAACAAGTAATTCCCAGGGCTAATTAGACTATTCAAACATAATAGGCATAAAATATGTATTTCTAGCTAAATATTGAAAGAGATTACCTAAATACCTAGAAATAAAAAAAATCACCAAAATTAGCTAAAAATTCATAGATGTTGAAATTCACCCGTATGTATTGATGATGATTCCGTGATGGTGGTATCCGTGGGGATTTTACGCACGATAAAAAAAATAGCGTTAGTGAACGCGACTGCTACGCAGGAGGCGCGGTTTCGATCCCCGCTCAGTGCAAATATTTGTATGCATGAATATGGCTATTTGCATTGGTCTGAGTGTTTCTATGTATAATATTTATGTACATACAAAAAAGTATCTAAGTATGTTTATCCGCATTCTAGATTCCATAACACAAGCTAATTAAGCTTACCATGGGTCTAGATAGCGCTGTGTAGAATGTTGTGGAATATTTATTTATTTATTATTATAGTAAGTATCTAATCAACCTACCTAAGTAGCTTATACTGTACATAACAATTTGCAATAGGTACTATATTAGTAGAAAGTAATAAATAGGTCAGTAAAAACCTACCTATTTCAAAAATTTGGATTGAAATAGGCATACCTGCCTATGTATCGACAAAAATAATCTTGCAGTAGCAGCCCAAGTCTTTCAGGCAGGTCCTGGCTACTACAGGTCGCTCACTGCGACGACGCGACGGACGACGCGGTTGGGCGACTCAGAGCCGAAAGTCGAAGTGCGGTAACTCCAACTTCTGTAGGTTAGGTTAGAACTGTGACCCCAACGCATGAGCCGAGCGAGCGTAGCGAGCGTGCCGCAGCAGCGGACGGCGAAGTGCCAGATCGGGTTATGATAGGAACGAGACCGTCGGGTCAGGTTAGGAAGAGGGTTACGTTCGGAACAAATTTTTAAAGTTTCTACCTAACCCGCGACCGGGTCAAGTTTTCGGGTCAGTTTCGGAATAAACGGAATATTTCTGTAAATACATGAGTACCTACCAACCCGAATGATCATAATATAAATATAGCAGTAGTTAGGTACTACTACCATACGTATTCCTATATTTATTATAGACAGTACGTAATTATGAATTTCCATTCATCTGTTTCTATTGAAGGGTCATCGCCCTCTGTGGGCTCAACAATCTAGCCACATTACTGGCTGTCAGATTCTCTGCCCATACGGGGGCCCCGTATAGGGCCATACTTCGCACGATCCCCAGGTACAGTCTCCTGCAGGGAGCGTTGGGTCTCCTGATGTTGGGCATCAGCCGCGCGAGTGCGGCTGATGCCCCCCTCAGTTTTGGGACCAAACTTCGGAAGTGATGTCCGAAGTTCCACCGGCCATCGAGCCCCAGATACTTCATCGAGGGCTCGATGCCGATGCTGACACCCCCTATCTGTGCTGGATCCCGCAGGTGGCTCCATCCGAGGTCCGTGGAAGCACCGAGCCTCGGACTTGTGAAGAGCGACCTCGAGACCCAGCCGCCGTGTCTGACCCACGACTTGAGCAACCCCTGCCGTGGCCTTTAGTGCTGCGTCTCGGTGCGCTGCTCCCCGCGCCGTAATGATGGTGTCATGCGAACCGGACGTCGGAGGTCGCAGAACGACCTCCGTCCTCTATGAGCGCTGGCCTTAGGGTGACCGGTGGAGCCGCCTGTCACCCTAGCAGAAGCAGGCCGCGGCGGCGGCGCAAGGTGCGCCTCCCCGTAACCGGGGCTAGATGGGGACACTGTGGTCCCCCCAACTCGAAGGGGGCCATCTCGAAAGGAATGGTCCTCCTGGGTCTGCCGGGGTGCGAGAGATATGCTTTTGGCAATCTCACCTCCGGCAACCAAGGACTTGGGACGGCGTGCGTTTTAGTTCGAGTTCGACATAACCACCTCCACCGGCTCCGTGGGGATTTATCGCACTGTTATATCCATACTATGACAGCGATAGTGCTGTCCTGCAGTACTTCTTGCTGAAGTAGCATATATCAGTCGCTGGCTCTATCCAGCGACGCAGGGACTCGGCAGTCTGTTTCGAACCTCCTTCCCGTGCGGTTGCCTGAAGATCGATCCCGTGTTTTCTCTTAAAAGTAAAAGTGTATGAATTAAGTGTCTCGTCTTTTTTTTTAAAAAGCGAATCTCGAAACCCCGTATAACATTTTGGTGGCAGCGGTGGGATCGGAAATCCCCAGTGCCGGCAACCGCTAACAGACTCGCACCGCATCCGTTCAAGACCCAATTTTAGTGTGAAAAGTGTAAATCATCACACGGTCAAACCTTTAATATAAGTTCTCTGTGTCCGCGTGTGTTTTAACAAACATACTAACCAGCTGTACGCACACCCTGTGTAATCTGTGTATTCTGTGTATCCTGTGTATCCTGTGTATCCTGTGTATCCTGAGTGTACCAGCGTGTGTCTCACTTACTACTACGTCTCGCATACCACTCGTCTGGCGTCCTGATCGTATCCCGAGTGAACCCTACAAATAGACGACAACGAGTATAATCTACGAACATTTCGCCTACTATTCTATCCAACGAATATCCACAAGACATCCAGAACTACGTGATATTGTTTCGTCGCTTCCCAGCGCAGCGCGCACCGCATCTTATCAATCGGAATGCTCCTGGCCGTCGCATTCGTTTCCGCCGCCTACGCACTGCAGTGAGTCTTTGGTCATTGTTTAGTCTAGAAATATCACTGGTTCTCAAACTTTTATTATTGTATAATACTTCTACACCACTGTTTTGTATTTTAAACCTTAAATTCCTTTTTAGTTAACTGCGATAACGCATTCCAACTCGCATCTGATATTCAGAAGCCAATTTTATTTAAATATATACTCAGCCAACTAAATGGAAGAGCTGAAGTCGCTTGCTCGATAAAAGAATTCTCATCTTGGGATCAACTAAAGGAGTTTTTGAAAACCCAATTCAGTGAACGAAAACATTATTCACATCTCCTAACAGACCTTCAAGAAAGCAAACAAGGTCCGCAAGAAAACGTTAGTCAGTATGCCTTACGTGTAGAAACTTACCTCTCGCAACTCCTTACCGAAATCTCATTATCTAACACTAAAGTGAAAGAACTAGCTGGTCGTACCGCCGCTATGGAGGACCTTGCTCTCCATCATTTCCTAATGGGGTTACAACCCCGAATCTCGAACATCGTAAGATGTAGATCGCCTAAAAACTTGAACGAAGCTATCAACTTAGCTGTTTCCGAAGAACGCATACAGCAAACGCTCTACAAACATCCACAAGTGGACCCAAAAACTCTTAAACCCAAATCTGTCATGCAAAAACCCGACGCAACTTCGAATTGGTCGCAGAAACCAAACACCGCTTCTCAAAGTTCTTCCACTGTTGTCTGTCGCTACTGTAAAACGCCCGGACACGATATATCTGTCTGTAAGAAGCGAGAGTACAACAACAACCGACATAAAGTCCAACAACAACCGGCAACCAACCCAACCTCAACAAGACCATTTAACCGGGTGAACCTCGTAGAGGAGCCGGTCGAACCCGTTGAATCGGATTCCACTGAACCGATACCCGATAATTTAAACTAATCAAAGTCTCGACTCGGTGTCGCACGAGACCAGTCCCCAAAGCCGATGCCCTTTCCAATTCCAACTCTAATTCCAGGGACCACACGGGTAACCAGCCCCAAAGAAGCGCCCTTTCCAATTCAAATTCCAGGGACCACACGGGTAACCAGCCCCAAAGAAGCGCCCTTTCCAATTCAAATTCCAGGGACCACACGGGTATCCAGCCCCAAAGAAGCGCCCTTTCCAATTCAAATTCCAGGGACCACACGGGTAACCAGCCCCAAAGAAGCGCCCTTTCCAATTCAAATTCCAGGGACCACACGGGTATCCAGCCCCAAAGAAGCGCCCTTTCCAATTCTAATTCCAGGGACCACACGGGTAGCCAGCCCCAAGGAAGCGCCCTAGCCAACTCTGATTCCAGGGACCACACGGGTAACCAGCCCCAAAGAAGCGTCCTTTCCATTTCTAATTCCAGGGACCACAAGGGTAACCAGCCCCAAAGAAGCGCCCACTCCACTTCAAACTTCGAATTCAAATCCAATTCAAATTCCAATTTCATTCCCAATTCCACTTTCAATTACAATTCTAATTATATTTCCAATTCCAATTCTAATCCCAGTTCCAATTCCAATTCCAATTTCAATGCCAATTCCAATTCCCATTCCAATTCCAATTCCAATTCCAATTCCAATTCCAATTCCAATTCCAATTCTATTTCCATATCCACTTCCACGTCCACCTCTAAATCCAATCTTTCTGTTTCCACTAGAGCCAAGTCAATTTACGAAATTAACCTCGACACAACAAAAAGACTGTTACCCCACGTGTTATTGCATTCTCAAGTTTCAGGCACTCCTCTATCCCTATTAGTGGACTCAGGCTCTGCCATATGCCTTCTGAAAGAATCCAGCATCCTAAAAGCCCCGAACCTTATAAAAGAATCGATCAAGCTAAAAGGGATAGACCCCGGTGACGAACCAACACTAACGGAGGGCCATTTCCAACTCAAGCTTAACTTGGGCTAAAATCAATTCGCTACGCACAAATTTCACGTCGTCAAAAATATTAGCTTATCTTACGATGGAATAATAGGTACAGACTTCTTAACTCAATTCCGTTGCAAAATCGACTATACCCACGACATTCTGAAAATACGAAACCTAGAAATCAAGCTAAATTTCGCCGAACCTTTCTACATTATTCCACCTCGAACAGAATCCGTTATTGAATGCTCAATCCAGAAGACTAGCCTCAAGGAAGGGGTCATCACAGACCAACGTCTTTCGGATAACCTACTGATATCCAATTGCATCGTAAAAGTTAAAGATAACAATCGCGTTAACCTCACTGTCGCTAACACATCCGAATTCCCAGTAACTGTCAAATCCAATTTGAATTTGACTGTGGCTCCTTTATACTCTAACGCTTACCAATTAGTCAATGACTCCAAAACCACACTCTCGCGAACTAGCGAGGTGATAGAAATGTTAAGATTAGATCATTTAAATCAGGAAGAATCCGACATTCTCTTAGACCTTTGTTGCCAATACTCAGATATCTTCCATTTGCCCAACGATCAACTGACATATACTCCTGCCATTAACCATCAAATCAAAACCACAACTGACACTCCTATCCATACTAAATCCTACAGGTTCCCCGAATGTCACAAAAAGGAAGTTGAGACGCAAATCAGTAAAATGCTCGAACAAAACATCATAGAACCTTCTCTTTCACCCTGGAGCTCACCAATATGGATAGTCCCTAAGAAGGTAGACTCAGAAGGGAAACGCAAATGGAGAATCGTAATCGATTACCGCAAATTAAACGACATTACTATAGGAGAAACCTATCCTATCCCTCAAATATCAGAAATCCTCGATCAATTGGGGAAAAGTAAATATTTTTCAACATTAGATCTCACTTCTGGGTTCCACCAAATCCTGATATCAACTGAGGATGCCCCTAAGACTGCATTCTCCGTTCCCCAAGGTCATTTTCAGTTCAATAGAATGCCCTTTGGGCTTAAAAATGCACCAAGCACGTTCCAAAAATTAATGAACAACTGCCTCTCTGGTCTCCAGGGGACACGATGTTTCGTCTACCTAGATGACATCGTCATATATTCCCCGGACCTAACCTCCCAAATAAATAATCTGAAGGCTGTCTTCGAAAGACTCCGTCAATTTAACCTAAAACTACAACCGGAAAAGTGTGAGTTCCTCCGTAAAGAAGTCGCTTACCTAGGACACATCATTAGTGAAAACGGAGTCAAACCCAATCCCGATAAAACCAAAGCCGTAACCAATTTCCCTACTCCAGGATCGCCTAAAGACGTTAAATCGTTCTTGGGCCTTGTCTCCTATTACAGAAGATTCATCTCCGACTTTGCTAAATTAGCTAAGCCTCTCACATCCTTATTGAAGAAAGATACTCCCTTCGAGTGGCAGAATGAGCAACAACTTGCTTTCGAATCCCTTAAAACTAAGCTTGTCACTGCCCCAATCCTAGCCTACCCAGACTTTACCCAACCATTCCTCTTAACCTGCGATGCCTCTAACTACGCTATATCAGCGATACTATCCCAAGGCCCTGTCGGGCAAGACCGTCCAATCGCGTATGCCTCAAGAACGCTAAATAAAGCGGAATGCAATTACAGTGTCACCGAAAAGGAATGCCTGGCCATAATTTTCGGCACAAAAACGTTTAGACCTTACCTTTATGGGTATCGCTTCAAAATCCTTACCGACCATAAACCGCTACAATGGTTATTCAACTGCAAGGATCCCGGATCCCGACTCATTCGTTGGCGCTTAAAACTGGAAGAGTTCGAGTACGACATACAATATAAAAAGGGTAAGATCAATGCCAATGCCGACGCTCTGTCCAGATTCCCTGTTAATCCGGTCCAACCCGAATCTACAGAACCTACTCTAGAGCTAGACAGCGATCTAGAGGACCTGATGCTTTCTCCACCCTCTTTTAACTTAGACGACCTACCTCTGACCCATTCAGATCCAGAAAACATCGATATCGATGTAGAGGATCTTATGCCGTTACCTGAATTAAACTCGTCACCCAATGTTCCAAACACGCAAAGAGATGATGACATAGACGAGTTACTCCAAACCCTCGACACTCAACTTGAAAAACCACAACCATTTGATATCCAACCTGAACCTGGACCCTCGACAAGCTCACGTTCAAATCCGACCAACGACGATTATAGTTCATTCCTGAAAGCAGTAACAAATAAGACACAACCCTTTAACACTTCTATAGAAGAACATAATGCGAGCCTAATGAAAAGCCCATTAAAAGTCATTTTAGTACCTACCTCCATTGACTTAGACGAATCCAATCCTTATATTCAAGACATTCTGAGTGACCCTGAAATGAATACCCAAGCACTCGACTCCGAAAAAGAACTTTTCTCCTTTCAGAAGATACAACGAAATAACAAAGTAATTTATCTACTGTTCACCAAAGTGCACCACTTCGACGAAGCATCATATCCCGAAATCTTTGTCACACTAAGGACGGCTAAAAACCAATTGCTTCTCGAGAATATCAACGAAATAGGCATATCCGACCTAAAGAATCCTTTTGAAAAACACTCCTTTGTTAGAATTTACAACATTCTTTCATACCTCTTTCACGACACTAACATTAAAATTAACATCTATCATAACAACATTCTATACCCAACTCCATCCGAAATCAAGAAAATACTTACCGATAATCACGACCTTCCTATCGCAGGTCACCTAGGTTCCAATCGAATGTATAATAGAATTAAAGAATTATATTATTGGAAGGGAATGCGTGGTGATATAGAATCTTATGTAAAACAATGCAAACCTTGTCAAGAGAACAAAGCCCTTAGGAAAATAAATCGCGCACCAATGCAAATCACTAGCACATCAACGGAACCCTTCCAAAGGATATCCATTGATATCGTAGGTCCTCTTCCTGAGGCAGGGCCTGCAAAACTTAAATATATTCTAACCATACAGGACGACCTCACTAAATTCTCTTCTGCATATCCTATCCGCAGTACAACTGCGGAAGAAACGTCCGAGTGCCTACTACATTATATATCCATTTTCGGAATCCCTAAAACGATTCTCACAGACCAAGGCACCAATTTCACAGCAGACCTCTTTAAAAAGACCTGTGAGTTCCTGAAAATAAAAAACCTGTGGTCTTCTCCATACCACCCGCAAACTCAAGGAGCCTTAGAGAGGAGTCATTCGACTCTCAAGGAATACCTCAAATCCTATATTAATGAAGAGCAGACGAACTGGCCCCGATACGTTTATACAGCCATGCTCGTCTACAATACAACCACACATTCTACTACTCACTATACACCATACGAGTTAACGTTTGGAATCAAACCATTCATTCCAAACTCTGTGTATAATGAACCTCCCAGTGTAACATATCCCGATTATGTCCGAATGCTGCAAAATAGACTAAGATACTCGAAAGAGAAAGCTCTCGAGTACATAAGAAACTCAAAAGAATCCTCTAAAAGGTACTACGATGCTCGTACCCGTCCTACTAGCTACAAAGCAGGCGACTATGTCTACGTTAAAAACCACTTAAGACTACGAAAGGCGCTCTCTCCTGTCTGGAAAGGGCCCTACAAGATCCTTAAAATAAACGGTAATAATACACTTACCTTGCTTATCAATCGGCGTCACGTCACGCATCACTTCGATCAAGTGAAACCCGCTGACGTCAGTGCAGGGCTGTAAAAGAATAATATACGATAATATACAATTAGTATACAAGTAATATAGAAACAATAGTTGTAAGAATTAGGGTAGGAAGCTACTTAGATTAATATAAAATACTTACGTTAACAGTAGTTATTACATTACAGTCTAGTTCGAGGTCAATCCCCGCAAGACTTCGTCCAGCCGATCACCACCAGTCCTGGCCTCTATTTTGACTACCTAGGTAAACTTAAAATTAATAATGTACAATTAAATATCTTGATACCGGTGGATATTTCACACTTTGGACCACACATACAGAACATTGAGGTTGCTTTAAACACCACAAGGTACTTATGTGAACAAACGCGTATTATACAAATTAATGCAGAATGTTATAATGTACTACAACCATTGACAGCTCGCTTTGAGGATATGAACAAAGAATTTGAATCCATTTCTCACCTTGTAGATAGTCGAGCCAAACGTGGCGCTTGGATTGGAGGTATAGGAACGGTTCTAAAACAAACCTTTGGAACCTTAGATGAGAATGACGCGATTAAATATGATGAAGTTCTTAATTCGTTACAATATAACGAAGAACGGTTGACCTCACTGATGAAAGAAAATATTCTGATCACAAGCTCGGTAATAACATGTTTTAATAACACATTGTTTAAAATTTTGAATAACGAAGCTAAATTAAATGAAGCTATTGACAACCTCTCTCTTGCTATAAAAAACATTTCTGAAATTACTAATGGACTTCATGTACGGGCTAACGTCAATGAAATATTGAACGCTCTAGAGACTTCTATACTTACTTTATCCTTTCAATTAGAGGACATAGTTAATGCCATCCTATTTAGCGGTCAAAATTTACTGCACCCCTCAATCATGACACCAGTACAACTCCACAGAGAGCTTGTCAATAACTACAGGCACCTGTCGAGCGACCTCGAGCTTCCTGTAACGCTAGATATTAATTCTGTACACTTTATTTTAAGTATTTCTAAGTTATCGTGTTATTACATAAGTCATAAATTAATGTTTGTTCTTCGAGTGCCACTGGTTAACACCAAAGAATATGTATTGTTTCACAGTATTGCTCTCCCAACACCACATAACGTGGAGAAGTCAGACTCATTTAGCTTAATTATTCCAAATTCCAAATATATAGCAATGACCAAAGACAAATCCCAGTATTGCGTTTTAAATGATCTAGAACAGTGCAAGGCTATAGGAACCGGAAATTATATTTGTGATATTGAGAATGTGTACTCTACCGACGCAAAACTTACCTGTGAAAGTGAATTACTGGCAAAAGTGATCAGACAAAAACCGCCACAATGTGAAACGAAAACTCTGTTCGGGAAACTGGACATCTGGAAACCATTAATGAATAACCAGTGGATCTATATACAATCAGACACTATCAAAATTTCTATCGACTGCTTAAACTCTAATCTGTACGAGACTACTATACTTGGTTCTGGGATATTGCACATCCCGAACGGTTGTATTGGATATTGTAAAAGCACTACATTAATACCAAAATATAATGTTTTAAATGTAACTTCACCCATTAATCACATGCCAGACTTTAATTTGATCAATGACTCTTGTTGTAATACTGTAAAACTTAACGATATTGATGTGCCCCTTATACACTTAAATGGGATAGACTTAGATGATCTTAATGAAGTAAATAAAATCAAATTACAATCGCTTTTTAATGACATTAAAAATACGCGAATCCCACATATTGTTGAATACGGGACACATTACTCGATTACAATAATGATTATAGTTATTCTTGTATTTGTATTTGTAAGCTACTTAATTTTTAAGAAGTTTTGTAAATCTGGCGGCAACCGACCTTTCCAATTTAAACTTAACCTTAATAAATCACCACCCCAACATACTCCAGAAGTAATAACAATGACTGACATACAAGACCCTGAGGAAACCACAGTTACACCCGTTGCTCCACTCAGGATTAGAATCTAACAGAGACTTTGTCCAAATTCAACCCCAAAGTCTCTTCTTAAAGGGGGAGGTGTTATATCCATACTATGAGAGCGATAGTGCTGTCCTGCAGTACTTCTTGCTGAAGTAGCATATATCAGTCGCTGGCTCTATCCAGCGACGCAGGGACTCGGCAGTCTGTTTCGAACCTCCTTCCCGTGCGGTTGCCTAAAGATCGATCCCGTGTTTTCACTTAAAAGTAAAAGTGTATGAATTAAGTGTCTCGTCTTTTTTTTTAAAAAGCGAATCTCGAAACCCCGTATAACAGCACGATAAAAAAAAACGAGGGTGTCATCGGCGGAACACGTTACGCTGACCCCTCTGAGCAACGTACCACGCAGCATCCAATCGTAGCCGATGTTCCTCACCCTCCGTAACTACGGGCACGTCGTTCTCCACCACCTCCCCTAGGTGCCGTCTTCTTAGGGGCGGAGGCCTTGGCTTGGGACCAGGAGCACCACTGGGTGCAGCCGTCGTCGCTCAAGACGCGACGACGGGTGCCGCCAGCGGTGGGCGGTATGCCCGGTCCTCGGACGCCGAGGCGTCGCTCGATGACCTCCAGCAGCTGGACCACCGTTGGTGTCACCTTAGATGGAGCACGGAGAGCGGGGGTTTTCACACCCCGAGCTTCCCCGGTGGGTACAAGGAGGCCAAGAGGGCCCTCCATACGGCCATCAAGCGGTCCAAAAAGTTGGGCCGCGAGGAGCTGATAGAGACTCTGGAGCGCAACCCGTGGGGGCGCCCGTACCTTATGGTAAGGGGCAAATTACGCGCTAAGGCGCCCCCACTGACCCAGATCCAGCCGGATCAGCTGGAGGTGGTCCTGGACTCCTTGTTTCCATCAAGAGCGGAGGAACACATTCCTCCGCGCATGGCTCCGTCTCAGGCGCCCAGCGCGGAAGGCAGTGAGAACAACGTGCCCGTGGTCACGGAGGGTGAGCTAGGGGCGGCTGTACTGCGGCTTAAATCCCGCAGAAACACCGCCCCTGGACCCGACGGCATTCCAGGCTGAGCGTGGGTCCTGGCTCTTGAGGAGCTTGGGCCTCGACTTCTAGGGCTCTTTAGCGCATGCCTCGAAAAAGGCCAGTTTCCCAAGGTCTGGAAGACAGGAAAACTGGTCTTGATCCGAAAGGCGGGGCGGCCGGCAAATTCTCCATCAGGGTACCGGCCGATCGTGTTGCTTGACGAGGTGTGCAAGCTCTTTGAGCGCATTATTGCACAACGCCTCGTCAGGCATCTCACACGCGTGGGGCCTGATCTGGCGGATAGCCAGTTTGGCTTCCGTCAGGGGCGCTCCACGGTGGATGCGATCATGCGCATTAGAGGCCTGACGGAGGAAGCAGTCTCACAGGGTGAGGTGATAGTGGCGGTGTCTCTTGACATCGCCAACGCCTTCAACACCTTGCCCTGGAGCTGCGTTAGGGAGGCGCTTATCTACCATGGAGTGCCTCCCTACCTCCGTCGAATTGTCGGGGCATATCTCTCCGAGAGGGCCATTACTTACCCGAGTTGGCTAGGGCCGGGTCGGCGGGATGTGTCGTGCGGTGTTCCGCAGGGATCGGTATTAGGGCCACTCCTGTGGAACATCGGTTACGATTGGGTGCTGCGTGGTCCGTTGCTCAGGGGGGTGAACGTAACGTGTTACGCCGACGACACCCTCGTTACGGCGCGGGGAGCAACGCACCGAGACGCAGCACTAAAGGCCACGGCAGGGGTTGCTCAAGTCTTGGGTCGGATACGGCGGCTGGGTCTCGAGGTCACCCTTCACAAGTCCGAGGCTCTGTGCTTCCACGGACCTCGGATGGGGCCACCTGCGGGATCCAGCCTACAGGTAGGGGGCGTCAGCATCGGCATCGAGCCCTCGATGAAGTATCTGGGGCTCGTACTCGATGGCCGGTGGAACTTCGGACATCACTTCCGAAGTTTGGTCCCAAAACTGAGGGGGGTGTCAGCTGCACTCGCACGGCTGATGCCCAACATCAGGGGACCCAACGCTCCCTGCAGGAGACTGTACCTGGGGATCGTGCGAAGTATGGCCCTATACGGGGCCCCCGTATGGGCGGAGACCCTGACGGCCAGTAATGTGGCTAGATTGCTGAGCCCACAGAGGGCGATGGCCGTCAGGGTGATAAGGGGATACCGCACGATCTCAGGTGAGGCGGCATGTCTCTTAGCCGGGACCCCTCCATGGGACCTGGAAGCGAGAGCCCTTGCGTCTCTATTTAAATGGCGCAAGGAGGCGCTGGAGCGGGGCCAATGGCCTGCGTCTCGAGAAATCGAGGCCCAGCGGTCCCAGCTCCACCAGGAAACCGTGGAGACATGGAAGGTGCGACTTGAGCAACCAAAGGGGGGATTCGCCACAATCGCGGCTGTCAGACCGGTCATGGACGAGTGGCTGGAGAGGAGACATGGTGCTCTCTCCTACCGGTTGTCACAGATGCTTACCGGGCACGGTAGCTTCGGTAGGTATCTGTGGCGAAGACACCGGGAAACCACGGCCGGTTGTCAGCACTGCGGGGACCGCAGCGATGACACAGCGCTCCACACGCTGGTGGAGTGCACGGCGTGGGCGCAACAGCGCCAGGTCCTCGTGGTGGGTTTGGGCGTGGACACTCTCTCGCTCGAGACCATGGTGGGAGCCATGGTCTCCAGCGGGAGTAAGTGGGACTGCGCCGCCTCTTTCTGCGAGCAGGTCATGCTCGTGAAGGAGGCGGCGGGGCGGGAGCGGGAGAGAACTCTCCCACCCGAGTTCCGTCTTCGCCGAAGACCATCGGACGGTGAGTTGGCTGCTCATCGTCCTTACAGAAGCAGGCCCATGACGGCAGCATGACGTGACGGACTCACGCACGCCTCCCCCCTCCTATGAAGCGGGATGATACCCGAAAACCCCCCATAGACGCGGGATAGCACCTGAACCACCCCCTAGACGAGTTGGTTGTTGGGAGCCCTGGGACATCCTTCCGAGGGCTTACCCGGGGCTCCCAACTATAGGCTGCTGGGCGATACCGTGGGGGTTTTAGTCGGTAGGAGTCCGGCATAACATCCATGAAGGATTTCCCCCACGGTCAAAAAAAAAAAAAAAAAGCTGCTGCCCGTAGCTTCGCCCGCGTGAAGTTTTGTTCCCGTTCCTGCAACCCATGGGAACCTTAACCCGGAATAAAAAGCAACTTATGTGTTATTCCAGGTTCTAATTTACCCCTGTATAAAATTTCAGCCAGATCCATTTAGTAGTTTTTGCGTGAAAGAGTAACAAACATCCATACATACAGCGATACATACTCACAAACTTTCGCATTTATAATATTAATAGGATAAGTATAAATATATTATAAGTTTTATGTAAATTATCATTACAATATGCACACTTTTCTCAAAAGTTTGTTTATTGCCATAACTTTCTTGATGTCTAAATTACTAGCTACTTTACCCTATCGATTGATAACGCGTGAACTTGGCGGCCGAGCCTCGCGTCGGCCGGCCCGGGGTCATCGCGGGAGTGAGATAGATGCATCTGCGCGCGAGTAGTACCGGCGCGAGTGCGTTGTTGAGGCGCGCGGGGGTAAAATTTGAATTCGAGCTGGAGTGGTACGGACTCTTAAATAACAACTGAGTACCTAATCGAGTAATGAATTCTACCTTCCCACACTTGGGGCTGTATGCCTTTTAAATCTTACCCCCCACTGGGGCGAGATGTATGTCCTTGTATGACGTGGTACCTTCGGAGCCACTCGACCTAGAAACCCGGTTGTAAGCAATAGGCTACACTATTGATTAAAACTAACTGTTATAGTGACTCATTCAATTATATGTCCAGTGTTTTTATGTAATTAGAGGGAGGTGGGATTACGTGGAATAGATTAACGTGTTAGGAATTGTTTTATTAGAATTTATATTACATAGGGACATATTGTTACTATATTGTGTAGTATAGTAATGTAGTCGCGATAAAACGTTAGATTGGTAACGAATATCTATATACAAAATTATCTTGTCGCGATGTTTGTAGTAAAACTACTCCGAAATGGCTTGACCGATTCTCATGACATTTTGTGTGCATATTGGGTAGGTCTGAGAATCGAAAAACATCTATTTCTCATCCTCCTAAATGATAAGGTGCAGCAGGAACGGGATCTGACGCCACGAGGGCAGGAAAAAATTGGCGGTATGAAGTTCGCCGGGTCAGCTAGTATTTTGTTTATAATCATAGTTACATCTATAACGGGTGAGACAAAAATATAACAAAACATTTCAATAAATTGAAGTTTTTAACTTTACAATAACAGCTATTAAAAATGCATATGAGTATAATTTACAAATAGATACCTACTTATAAAACATCTGTTTGTCTCTCTGTCTATTTGCCGGAGAAAATAAGCAAAGTAACCGAAACATCTGGAATGTAAACTCAAAAATGGCTGGGCTGATCTAGACGAGATAAAGAGGATATGGATAACTGTACCCAGCTGCCGTTATAAGGTATAACTTAAGCTACTTTTACCTTTAAAAAATATTATAAAAATATTGAATATGATATTTTCTAAAGTTTACGCGAATGTCACTCATTGAAATAGTAAAAAGTAAATAATTACAAATATATCGCGATAGAATCCGTAAAAAGTGGTTTTATTTCAATATTGAATATGTTTTAACATTATGTAGACTTCTTTTGTGCCTGCCTCGTTAGCTCTGCACCACCCTATGGTTGACTGGTAGAGAATGCCTACGACATTAAATCCGCCAATGTACCTTGTGCATGAAGTTAAATAAATAAAAATAAATAAAACACTACTAGTTTCAAATAAAACGACACGTGGGTACAAATTTTCCTGATATATAAAATTACTCTACTCCGAGTTCTATTTAATCCATACTAATATTATAAATGCGAAAGTAACTCTGTCTGTCTGTCTGTCTGTCTGTCTGTCTGTCTGTCTGTCTGTATGTTACGCTTTCACGCCTAAACCACTGAACCGATTTTCATGAAATTTGGTATAGTGATAGGTTAGACCTTGAGAAAGGGCATATGCTATGTTTGGTCGCAATAACCGACATCCACGCGGGCGGAGCCGCGGGCAAAAGCTAGTAAAGAAATAAATTCCAATTCACGGTTATCCATTTTCCCCTCACGTCCCCCATTAAGCCTAACCGTGTTTGCTGTATCGTGGGTGTGTGCCTGATACGATGTACTGATAACAGAGAGTGCCCACAATTTGGGACTTTTGTTTAGCAAGATTTGGATTAGCGTGTTCTGTAGTAATAACAGGTAATTGTGCTCATTAGCCTTAGTTGGTTAATGAAATGGGTGGGTGATACCCATATGGATAGGTACCCGTCTCGATTTCGCTTAGGAAAACTAATGTCAATAAATATATTTTCATACTGGGGCCTAACTGAACCTACCGGGCTGTTACCGCAATAATTAAGGCATTGTAAAGTGTCAACAAATTTTGATTGTCATTATAAAATTATGGACACAAAATGTGGCTACACCAAGGCGTTGTTGAATTTGAGCGATAATAATTATTGATACATCACGTGTTTCCTTCTTCCTACAATCCCGGGTCCTTTAGGCGGGGCGTGAAAAGGCCGTCAAGCTGAGTGCCACCAATGTTAACATGGTACATGTGCGATGGTGACCCTCTTTCCAACACTGTCTTTAGCTTATCATCAGGCGAGGTGAAGTCAGATTGACATGTACTTTTATAAAAAAAAAATATTCCACAACATTCTACACAACGCAATCTAGACACATGGTAAGCTTTTATAGCTTGTGTTATGGAATCTAGAATGCAGGTAAACATACCTACTTATATACTTTTTTTTTATGTAAATACATACATTATTATACATAGAAACTCCCAGACCAATGCAAATAGCCATATTTATGCATACAAACAAACAAAATATTTGCACTGAGCGGGGATCGAACCCGCGCCTCCTGCGTGGCAGTCGCGTGCACTACCGCCACGCCATGGTATTATACATTAGTATTACATTTAGCCCCATAGGCTTCAGGTAGAGAAGCACGAGTAGTGTACGTGTGTGTTAATGTAGGTACTCTGGACAGGGGCCCCTTAAACTTACACAGTTACAAGTCTCGGGGTCCGCTTGGGTTTCCCTCTCTGCCACAGGATGGAGCACCTGCATGGTGAATCTATGGATAGCTAAAAATTTCGACTCCTCCTGTCATTATGACTTCACCATCCTGATAATAAGCTATAGGCAAAGTTTCATGAAGGAGTGTTACCGTTGTAGATACAATCAAGGTTACAATAATGGCTCTCAGTTGTATAGCCTCATCAGAGACTTTTTCATGGAAGGATCTGAGACTGTCAAAGTCAAAAGTTAAATTCAAATATCGTTTATTCTGCATAGACCATAAAATCGGAACTTACAAAACGTCAATATTAAATAAATATTAAACACTAGCAAATGGACCACCACCGGTTCGAAACGCGGCTCAGACCTGAGAAGACTCCGGCAAGAAACTCAGCGGGCATTTTTTAATTTTTTTGATCTATTTACAAACATTTACTTAGTCTAATACTTATGGTCTAGATACAGTCCTTTGCTAGAGTAGCATAGCTGAGCGAACAGCTCATTTCCAAGCTTGTTTATCATCTAAATATTCTTGGATTTTATAATAGCCTTTCTGGCACAGTTTACTCTTAACTGTAGAAAATTAAATACGTAGTCTGTATGAAGCAAAGAAAGGGGCTGCAGAACTGCTTAGTTCTGGACGGTAATCTACGTGTCCTAGATTGCCAGATACTTAACTTTCACACCCATGCCGATCCTGATGAATGGCTGAGTCTTAACATTTTAGAAGTTTTTTTTAAAGAATATTAGAACCGAAGTTACTAATATTCCCTCTAAACCCTCCAACTAAGCTAAATTGCTTGTGTTAGGAGTGAGTTTACGTCGGTAGTATCCTCATCATCATCATATCAGCCGCACATAGTCCACTGCTGAACATAGGCCTCTCCCATAGACTTCCAGAATGACCGATCTAAAGCAGCCCGCATCCAGCGCTTCCCGGTGACCTTGAAGAGATCGTCCTCAGTCCGTCGGTAGAGTAATGGCCTGGATTCGAAACCGGGACCTCTCGATCGTAAAGCCGACTCCTTAACCACTAAGCTACCGACACTTAAAGCTTATGGAAGTATATTGCAAGTTTCGTCGCATGTTATATATAGCTATATGCCTACTTATTTGCCGGGTGACTGCCCTCGTCAAACGTGCCCGAGATTTGATAACACACAGCTCAATTCTAGGAACCAACGGAGCTACTACGAGACCGGTACAGCCGAATATAAATACCAATTTACTGTTTGTTAGAACTTTAACTAACGGTTTGGTACAACCCTAGAGATAGAATCTACAGATAGAAAGAGAACCAGATAATTAAAATATATCATCATCTGTATAATTCATTACACAATTCATGTTTGTAAATAGACAAATAAAAGAAATAGCCCGCCGAGTTTCTTGCCGGAGTCTTCTGAGGTCTGGGCCACATTTCGAACCGGTGCAGCGGTGGTCCATATGCTAAACTAGTCTTTAATATTCCTATTTATATTGACGTTTTGTAAGCACCAATTTTTTTTTTTTAACTGTGGGGGAAAATCCTTCATGGATGTTATGCCAGACTCCTACCGACTAAAAACCCCCACGGTAACGCCCAGAAGCCTATGGATGGGAGCCCCGGGTAAGTCCTCGGAAGGATGTCCCAGGACTCCCATCAGACCTACGGCTACAATTGCGGCCTCGCCTTGGGGGTGGTTCGGGTGCTATCCTGCGTCTATGGGGGGGTTTTCGGGTGTTTTGCCGCTTCTTAGGGGGGGGGGGGGGGCGTGAATTCCTCACGTCACGCTGCCGTCATGGGCCTGCTTCTCGGTGAACAGCCAACTCACCGTCCTCAGGTCATGGAGGCCGATGGTCTTCGGCGATTTGTAAGCACCGATTTAATGGTCTATGCAGAATAAATAATTTTTGGCTTTGATTTGGCACAATCCTGATTGCATCTAAGGTTTACATTTCAGAGCCTGGAGACCGCATGTTTACAGAATTGGCTAATTATGTCATATACTAAACATTGTGAGATCGACTGCCTTCTGACATACTAGCCCCGGGGCCCCAAACAATGTAGGTGAGGTAAGCTTTGGCCCTAATATACACCCACACATTTTTTATGGAATAGGTAGGCAAACGAGCAGACGAATCGCCTGATGGTACGCCATCACCGCCGCCCATAAACACCCGCAACACCAGGGGTGTCAAAAGTGCGTTGCCTTCCTTTTAAAAGAAAGTACGCGCTTTTCATGAAATTTTGAAGGTCGTGTAGGTTGGGAAATACCGCTGGTGACAGTTAATTCCACAGTTTAGTTGTGCGAGGCAGAAAGTTTCTCGAGAAACGCACAGTTGTGGACCGCCATAAAGTTATCATCATAGCGTTAATCCCGACTGCATTTGAAGTTTATTCTCTGGAGTCGGGGATCTGCTCTTGATAGTTTATCTTGGATTTTGCAATATCGCCTGCCATTTGACCCAAGCCCCCAATGAAAAACTTGCGCCTCAGTTACATCTATAATACAACAGGTGTACCGTCTAGCAGATAAGATTAACTTGGAACCTAAAGATCTTGGGCCCTGAAGACTCAATTAATTACTTATTTTCCTCACTAACTTAACTCACAATATTAATTTCACTCGCGGAAGAGAGCCGTTAAAGCAATCAAAATTAAGAAGGAAACAAGTGTATTGAGATAAACAACAGCTGGCTTCGAACCTTGCATTTGCATATTGTAATAAAGACTTCATACCTAACTCTTCACTGTTTCGTTTTCACTGACAGCGCCATACGCGCCTTATATGCGCCGGCGCCGCTCGTTACGTTGTGTTATTTAGTTATTGCTGGTGTGTTCCGATTAGGACCAGAGAGTTAAAATAAAATCATGTGAAGTTTTAATTCAGAAATAGTGTCTATTTCTATTTTAAAGCGACAAGCCTAGTGGTTAAAATATTGTTACCACACGAAAAAATCTGTAGAGGCATGGTTTATTGTGCCAGCTTTCGCAATATTAAAAAACAGTATTTAAAATGGAAGCCACACACCAAGAAAAATGTCTCTTGTCAAGAGATGTCAAGAAGCAATTGTTGCGTAAACCTAGTGCACAGTAAATGCTACTTTGGTGTCTCAACTTTTTCCAAATATTTTTTTTCATGTACATAAATTACTTTTTATTTCATGTATCCGTTACATTAAACACATGAACCTTCTTCTTCCTCCTTCCTCTTAGCGTTTCAGCTTAGATTTGGCTGGACTTCGATATTTTCTGTGGAGCGACTGCCATCTGACCTCCACAACTAAAGGCGATATCGAAGCATTGCAGCTAGACCAGTTGTTGGACTTTTGAGGGCTCCAACTATGGAAACCGGGACCGACGACTTGCTTTCCGAGGCATGACCTATCCGTTAAATTTGATAAAACAAATAGAAGGATAACCGTATATTACCAAAAAAAACTGCTAATTAGCTTCTCTGCCGACTTTATTAGTTTTATTAAAAGTTAGCTTACCTAATTACTCGTACATTATTATGACCGAAGTCTGCCAAAAAGGAAGCATTCTCCAAGCCCCAAGCGGCCAAAACCTACAAAGTTCAATGTCAAGTCGTATTCTCAAATATCGTGCGGAAGTTCCCCTGGCCAGCGGTCGAGACCTTGTGGAGGTCGCGACCCTCAGACCCTTCATTACTGCTCACGATGATAACACCTTAATTGGGTATCGCAAGTGTTAAGGTGATTCAGACAGAAGGCATTTTAAGGAAATGCGACCAGTTTTGAGTGTCTGCTTTTTACCCGACAAGAAGGAGGTTTTTGAATTCGGTTGTATTTTTAATGGGGGCATGTATTTTTAGATGTGTTAATGGTAAAGGAGGTTAGCTTACAATCGAGAGATCCGGGGTTCGAATCCTGGCCATCATCATCATCACTAAATAGTATAAAGTTTTAATTGGCCATGTATTTTCAAGAAGCCGGTAGCTAAAAAGTTGAGCTTACGATCGAGAGGTCCCGGGTTCGAATCCTGGCCATCGTCATCACTATATATTGTATAAAGCAAAGTAGCTTTCCGCATCTGTCTGTCCCTATGTATGTATAAATCTTTAAAACTACGTAAAGGATTTTGATGTGGTTTTTTTAATAGATAGCATGAATCAAGAGGAAGGTTTATATGTATAATACATGCTTAATATAGTAGAGGGTGTAGCGGGAACGGGATCTGACGCCACGCGGTCGGAAAAAAATTGGCGGTACGAAGTTCGCCGGTCCGCTAGTTATATATAAGTTGATGATTGGTACTCCTATAACCCTTCCAGATAAGCTGAATTGCTTGTATTAAGAGTGGGTTCACATCAGTAGTGTAATAGCTAGGATTCGAACATGGGGTTAAAATGTAAATTTACATTGTTCTGGGCCAAATCAATGAATTAGCCTATCGCAGTCCGCTGTTGGACCTAGGCACACAATAAATAACCTAGGTCTCCCAATTTTGGGAAGCTTTAGCCTAATATTTCCACGCTGGTCAGACGGTTTGGAATAGGGTTTTATTTCCAGTTTTCCTTCCCTCGCAGTGATATCGTCTGCGTATCTTTCCGTTAGTCGCCTCTTACGACACCCTTCGGATGAAATAGGGTGGTGTTACTTGTATTCTTTCTTCGTCACCACACGGATATGTAATATGTATTTGTTTTAATGTATATCCGCACCTAAAGAATATGTATATTTTAATTATTTTCGTACCACGAGCCATTTGTAATACAATTTGTCAAGAATTCAGAGGCCAGGCTGATGATGAGTAAGTGCTGTTCGGACATACTGAGCTTACTATCTTTGGTCATACGACACGAATGAATCAGATATTTTCATTGCAGAGCTACATACACACACTCACGTATTCTCAAAGAATCTGACTATCTGACAAAGATTATGTCTGAACCTTCCCAAGTTGACGTGGTCTATACAGACTATAGCAAGGCATTCGACAGAATAGATCACGATATCCTTTTACAAAAGTTATGCATAGGTATTAGAGGGAATTTATTTAGGTGGTTCAAATCATATATCGAAAATCGCTGTCAGACAGTAGTTTGGAACGGATATAGCTCCATAGCGTCACAGATACCATCTGGAATACCGCAAGGATCCCTTTTGGGTCCGTTGCTCTTTATTATTTTTGTCAATGACATAGATTCTTTGTTTTAGCCACTCTAAGATAATTCTTTATGCTGATGACATGAAAATACTTTGCCCGATATCAGAAATCGGTGACTGCCTTGGTCTACAGCAAGATCTAGACGATCTTCAAAAGTACTGTCTTCTTAAAAAGCTGGAACTCAATGTTTCAAAGTGTTACGTCAGTACCTACACCCGAAAACCTTTACCAGTTACCTTTCAATATAAGCTGCAAAATACTCTTTTAAAAAGAATAAGCGCTGTTAGGGACCTGGGTGTAACTTTTGACTCCAAGTTAATCTTTGACGAGCATATTGAAAGTATTGTCAATAAGGCTTCAAGGGCCCTTGGCTTAATACTAAGGTTCGCAACCAATTTCAAAAATGTGAAAACTTTCAAGATTTTGTACTGCGCATTCGTTCGCAGTCACTTGGAGTATGCATCCCAGGTGTGGAACCCGGTGTACGGTACATACATCGATAGGATTGAGCGAATTCAGAAACGGTTTCTGCGTTTCCTTCAATACAAAACACAGTGTAATTAGAGGTATACTCTAATTACACTGTACGCTGTAGGAGGTTTCATATACTACCCTTGTATGAACGGCAACGCATTGCCGATGTCGTGTATTTGCACAAGATTGTGACTGGAGCCGTGGACTGCCCCGAGTTGTTGGGAGAACTAGGCTTTATCACACGATCTTGACTGCTGCGTAATCCTAGCCTACTGTATGTGCCCCTCGTCAAGTGCACCTACAGGCAGAACTCATTTTTAATACGGGTGAGCAGATGCTTCAATAGTTTATGTCGTGAATTAGACTTAGACCTTTTCAATACCAATGTTTGCCGTTTAAAGCATGTACTAGCTAAGAGGTTCTTTGTCGAAACTTAATTGTTTGCATTGCTTTTAATAGGACGATAGATATTAGTGTTCAATTTCTGTAGTCTGTACCTACTGATTTTTTTTCTAGTATAAACCATTGTTACTCGTGGAAACTTTTTAATGGCCTTCAGCTATTTATTATTTAAGGCTAATATATGAACTAGCTGTAAGTTTCCCAGATAACATAAAATAAAATAAGAATAAAATAAACCAGGCAGAAACATACCACGCGTCCACATTTTACCGATTATGCCAGTCACATCTCATGTAGGAGCTCTAAATTTCCCCACCTATGATTTTTGATCCCACTCCCACGTAATAGGGGGTGACCGGGCCACTTCTTTCCATGCGGTGTCGTACAAGGCGACTAAGGGATAGGGCTGTTTACCATCAGACAGATTTATACAGCCCAGACTCAGCCCCAGATATAGGCTCGAGTCAACAATAGTGGAATACGGTAATATGCTCTCTCCCTATCACGTGGGATTAGTGAAATGAAGGTGTTAATTCACCTGTGCCTAACCCTCCAGGGATAAAGGCCTGATTGTATGTATGTAGATTTGTTCTGCCTATAGTTTCGTGTCCTACAGTTCGGGTATAGTGCCTTTGGCTTAGAAGGAGGCGAATGTCCATCCGATCCCCAAGAAGGGGGATCGCTCGGACCCAGCCAACTATCGACCCATAGCCGTCACCTCAGTGCTGTGCAAGGTGTTCGAGCACATTATTAACACACAGCTCATGCACCACCTAGAGTGACCGGCAATACGGTTTTAGACCGAAACGGTCAACGGGTGATCTTCTGGCGTACGTGACCCACCTTTGGGGTGAGGCTATGGAAAAGCACGGCGAGTCACTGGCAATTAGTCTTGACATTGCCAAGGCTTTCGATAGGGTATGGCACAAATCGCTTCTTTCCAAGCTACCAGCGTTTGGCCTGCCTCCCAGACTGTGCAACTGGGTTGCAAGCTTCCTGCAGGGGCACCGTATTCGCGTCCTTTGTGATGGACGAGCTTCGGAGTTCTTACAGGTAAAT
Organism: Eilema sororculum; assembly: GCA_914829495.1. Lineage (NCBI taxonomy): Eukaryota > Metazoa > Arthropoda > Insecta > Lepidoptera > Erebidae > Eilema > Eilema sororculum. Next base: position 1,393,832 of record OU618536.1, read on the forward strand.
GCTGGCGTGCCGCAGGGTTCCGTCTTATCTCCCATTCTCTTTCTTCTGCATATCAATGATATGCTCTCTAACGGTAGCATTCATTGCTATGCAGACGACAGCACCTTACACGGGAATTATCACACAAATCCTGCGGTCAAGCAGTATGATATCGCGGAAAAAAGGCAGCTTCTTATCACAATTGACTTTAAAGGGATGAGGTATTCCATGAAGCGCACCCAGACCAAGCTCACTTAAAGTATTCCGCTTGGCGCACCCATATGTGGGTTTCGAATAAAAATTTAAAATAATTAATTTCTTATCCCACGAAGCGCACCTAAAGTATTCCACTTAGCACACCCATAGACGGAGTTTCGAAGCATGCCACGGGCGGATCCAGTCAGTTATATAGTCTAAAAACAACATGTTCATTTCAAATTCATCTCTAAAAGTGCCAAAATTTATAGACTTGTGAATTTCTCACAAAAGAGTATTCTTGGTGTTTTATTGCTTCGATAAAACCATATAAGTGCAAAGATAGTGTTATTTACTGTTTATATTTTTTATTATATCCGTTGTTCCAGCAATAGTTAGCAAATAATGGTGTATATTAAGATTAAGAGAAAAGGAAATACATTGGAGGAAGTTTGAAAGTAGCACCATTTTTAAATTGAGGATGGACTATAGGCGATGTTTTACTGCCGTTTTGGTCATTAATGCGAAAACGAATATGGCATATACCCGTTTTTTTTTTTATCGTGCGATAAAGCCCCACGGATACCACCCCACCCCCACCAGCCGGTGGAGGTGGTTATGTCGGACTCGAACCAACTAAAACGCACGCCGTCTTGGGTCCTTGGTTGCCGGAGGTGAGATTGCCAAAAGCATATCTCTCGCACCCCGACAGACCCAGGACCATCTCTTTCGAGATGGCCCCCTTCGGGTTGTGGGGACCACAATGTCCCCATCTAGCCCCGGTTACGGGGAGGCGCACTTTGCGACGCCGCCGCGGCCTGCTTCTGCTAGGGTGACAAGCGGCTCCACCGGTCACCCCCAGGCCAGCGCTCATGAAGGACGGAGGTCGTTCTGTGATCTCCGACGTCCGGTTCGCCTTCGCTCTGCGCGAGCTTCCTGGGCCCGGAGTCTGGTCCGGACCCGACCAGCCGCCTCCTTCTCGAGCATTACTTGCTCGCAGAAGGAGGCGTGGCATATACCCGTTGCCACAACCCCGCCCGCGTGGATGTCGGTTATCGCTTAGTGTCCACGCTATCAAGCATAAACAGCCCGATTGGTTTAAAATTGACAAAGTTTCATACAAACTTTCATCCTCTATTTTATCCCCTTGGGGATAGAATTAATCAAAATCCTTTCTTAGTGGATGCCTACGTCATAACATCTACCTGTATGCCAAATTTCAGCCCGATCCGTCAAGTGGTTTGGGCTGTGCGTTGATAGATCATTATGTCAGTCAGTCAGTCACCTTTGAGTTATATTTATTTAGATTTAACTTTTATAAGAGCAACTACCGCTTAACCTACTAACCGTCATCAGTGAAACGTCAGTTGCTTAGTGGTCAAGGAGACGGCCTCACGATCGAGAGGTCCCGGGTTCGAATCCTGGCAAATACACTACCGACGTGAACCCACTCCTAGTATAAGCAATTTAGCTTAGTTGGAGGGGTTAGAGGGAATATTAGAGATTTCGGCTGCTAATCACAGCATAGTATAAAACAACGTCGCTGTCGCTGTCTATCCGTCCCTATGTATGCTTAAATCTTTAAAACTACGCAACGGATTTTGATGCTTTTTTTTCAATAGATAGAGCAATTCAAGAGGAACGTTTATATTTATGATACATGCTTGATATAGTAGAGGTAGACCGGGTCAGCTAATCCATACTAATATTATAAATGCGAAAGTAACTCTGTTTGTATGTCTGTCTGTATGTTACGCTTTCACGCCTAAACCACTGAACCGATTTTGATGCAATTTCGTATAAGCGTAGACTAGACCTTGAGAAAGGACTTGAATTATCTTTGGTCGCGATAGCCGACATTCACGCGGGCGTTTTATATTCTATAAAAAAAACACTGAAATAAAAGCCTACACCAGAGCCTCGTTCACCAATCCACAGGTGTACCGTCTTACAAGTTAAGTTGGCTTGACCTTCTTCATCAATTTCAAAACACTAATCCTCTTCTAAATCAAAAAGTATAATTGGTATTATTTCAACATTACTGTGACCAAAAAAGTGCCAAAAGTTGTTCTGACCCAGTGTTCTGCACACGGCACTAGATGGCAGGTATTGTGGTGAGCACGTATAATGTCGGTACCTACCAGGTGGATATGGGCGCAGCAAGGATATTAGAGCGCCCACTAAACGCTGTTTTGGGCCAACTTGAAAGCCACTGTGCAGGTGAATTGCAGTAAGTTAACTACGTACAAGTGTCAGAACAAATCAGTGCTAAGAAACTGAGCTGTTATCCCGTTTTAAAGTTAAAAAAAATGGAGGTAAATGTGAGAACTTAATTGTGCATATTTTTCCTGGTAAATCCATAATTTTATTGGTTCTCTTACGACCATTCTTGTCAGCAAGCGACTTAAAAGGAAGGCGTGATAATTCTACCATCTCGTAAAACCCTAAACTACAAGAAATTTGGCAATGCCAATGAGAGGACTTAGGGCGACTTATATCACAGCTTAGAACTTTAACAAATTAAGCCTAAAACCATGCATGACTTCTTGCATGCGTGTTTCTCTTGCCTTAACATCATTTGGTCATATTCAATTCGATACTTACACAGCCGTTCCACTGCCATTTTCGCCAATGTCCCCCCTGCCGAGGAGGGCCAGACCTTAAGGGGTGGCCCTGGGTCAGCCGGGGTGCGGGGGTCGTTAAAGGGATGTAAGGATTCCCTCCATTTGGTGCCAAGTTTTATGGCCTGTCAACATACAGCTGTTCTAATGTTACAAAACTTTATAGGCCAGTCGTAAAATAGACACTATTATGCACTGTTTATTTATGAGTTAGATCATTGACCTTATAGACAGTACCTATCAATTTTTACAATTTTTGTACATTTTTTTTTGATCACGAAATATTACTCATCTATCTATCTATCCCCTAATCTAACCATGGGATTATCTATGGGATATCCAGTCCATGTGATGGGTATTACAGGACACGCGTGTTTCGGGAGTTACCTGTGTCGGATCCGGAAGGAGCCAACGTCCGAGTGCCATCACTGTGATGCGAGCGAGGACACAGAGCTGCACACGCTGACCGAGTGCCCGGCGTGGGACACGCCGAGGCGGGTCCTAGTGGCAGCTCTAGGGGTGGGAGTCCTCACACTCGTCACATTGCTCACAGCGATGGTACGATGCGCAAACGCTAGGGGTGCGGCCGCCTCCTTCTGCGAGCAAGTAATGCTCGAGAAGGAGGCGGCCGGTCGGGTCCGGACCAGACTCCGGGCCCGGGAAGCCCGTGCAGAGCGAAGGCGAACCGGACGTCGGAGGTCGCAGAACGACCTCCGTCCTCCATGAGCGCTGGCCTGGGGGTGACCGGTGGAGCCGCCTGTCACCCTAGCAGAAGCAGGCCGCGGCGGCGGCGCAAAGTGCGCCTCCCCGTAACCGGGGCTAGATGGGGACATTTTAGTCCCCACAACCCGAAGGGGGCCATCTCGAAAGAGATGGTCCTGGGTCTGTGGGGGTGCGAGAGATATGCTTTTGGCAATCTCACCTCCGGCAACCAAGGACCCAAGATGGCGTGCGTTTTAGTCGGTTCGAGTCCGATATAACCACCTCCACCGGCTCTGTGGGGGTGGTATCCGTGGGGATTTTCGCACGATAAAAAAAAAGTCTATGTGAAGGGTGGAGAATCGGGACCAATTTTGCACATTTGGAGATGCATAAGTCCAGCAATGGGCTACAATAGCCTAATTGATTTATATCTATCCCCTAAGTACCAAAATGGTTTAATCGCTAATTTTCATATTTAATTCTATGCCTGAACTTCTGCCACTCACCTGTCAAACGCAAACTGTCAGTGGGTGTCATGTTGACATTCTTTGTCGTGTCGCAAGCCGCCGGCCGAGCCTGGACAAGATCCACGAGATATTTGTAATTGCTGAGGACTTCTTCTGAACCCAACCGTATTGGGTAATGTCACGTACCTCATTCATTAGTTCGTCCTTCATTAACAGCCGTTCCCAATAACATACTTACAGTTGAAGATAGATCGCAACAGTCAAATTTGACGTATCGGCTGTTTAAATTGAAAACATGGTAACTGATTTTTTAGCGGGAAAGCGCATCGGGGTATGATTTTATTTTTCGAAATTGGTGTCAAATAGGAGTTACTATGTATTGAATTTAAACAGCCGAGCACTTTATCCGTAGATGCGATCTATCTTTAACTCTCAGTATGGTATTGGGAACGGCAGTATAAGTATTTCGTTATAGATTCGGGTAAAACGGAGTTATATACTGACTTGACAGCCCCTGTGGCGTGGCGGTAGTGGACGCGACTACCACAAAGGAGGCGCGGGTTTGATCCCCGCTCAGTGCAAATATTTGTATGCATAATAATGGCTATTTGCATTGGTCTGAGTGTTTCTATGTAAAATATTTATGTATTTACAAAAAAAAAAGTATGTAAGTATGTTTATCCGCATTCCAGATTCCAGAACACAGGCTAGTTAAGCTTACCATGGGTCTAGATAGCGTTGCGTAGAATGTTTTGGAATATTATTATTATTATACTTACAGTGACCCTCTTTCCCAGTGGGGTAGGTAGAGACCAATGTTTCCATCTGTTTATTATTAAAGACGTATTTTTTTTCTGTCACGTCACGTCTCTTATTGGTGGAAAAAATGAGGTCATCATTTTTTTGTGGACATTTTAGAGTGTGAACAACCTATTTATTGTCTATAATACGTCATTATGTTATCACTTACAGGATTTTTTTAAACATTGGACACGATAATAGGTGAAGTTTGTTTGGACTCCAAAGATCTTAGTTGGGCCCATAGCCCATTATATAAATGTGGGTCTAAAAATAATGCGACAGTTGACTATAAGTGGATATAATACATCTCTGCCTACCATCAGGAAATAGACGTCTCACATAGTTACTATTGTTACTAGCTGCTAATAATAGTAAACTTAAGTATCATTATAATGATCACGATTATATAAAAATCACATCGCAAGTTGTGTAGGTGCGATGCGCAAAAACTCAGCAGTGGGAGCTGCGCGTGCGACTGTTGTACGATAGTGGATGGCACTATGCAACTATGAATCACGCACTATTTTGATTAACCTCAGTCTTTTTTAAATTAAATTAAAAATTAAAATTCATTTATTTCAGGTATCACAAAAACCATATTAGTATTAGAACTACGAGTATATTGAAACTTGGTAGTGACCAAATTATTTTGTTTACAATTGTCATTAATTAATTAATTTAAATTTGGGATTACAAGAATACAAATAGGATAATTAAATTAAATTAACTTAAAAGTTAGCATAATAAATGCTATAAAAAAATAAAAAAAATAAAAGGATAATTAAATTTTAATAAACTTCAAATTCAATAAAATTCACAGATATGGTCAAATAAATAAAAAGTTTATAGATATATGGCATAGCCGATCAGTCAGACAGGACTTTTGACAGGACGTAAACTAGTTGAAACACCGTGTGATTTTAGTTAGGTCAAATCAGCCCCTGTATAGACAGTCTTCTTTTTCTTCGTCTTAGTGTTAATCCCAGTAGCATCCGAAGCTTTAAGCTTGGAGTTTAAGGTCCACTTTGTCAGTGTAACAGCGGATTTGGCTGAACTTCTATATTTTCTGTGAAGCGACTGCCATGTGACCTCCACAACCTTAAGGCGATATCGAAACATACACACAAACAAACTACATCATGCATCATTCTTCCTCTTCAATCAGCGTTAATCCTGTAGTTTTGGGGATTAGCGGGTCCGGCCGTTATGCTCCCATTCCGGGTTGCCCCCGGCCGGTATGCCCCCACATAGAAAAATTTGTTATTCCGGTTTGCCCCGGGCCGTGTTGCCCCCAGTTTCTTTGTAACAAAACTCTTGAGCAAATACTGTTGAGAACAAAAGTGTTTTTGAATTTAACTTATATTTATTGTATACTATGTATCATCGTTTTAGACATTAATAGGGATAGTTTTTGAGTATTTCACCTCAGGAGTCAAGCTTTTAACAGACTAACTGAGAGCCTGATTAATCTTCGTTATTTTCCGCAAAGCGACTGCTATCTGACCACCACAATCCATTGACGATATCGTATCTAGTATTGTAGTTAAATCAGTTGTGGATTTTTAGGGCACTAACTACCCGTAACGACTGCAATAGATGTTCGCATGACAACCGGGACCGACGGCTTAGCATGCTCTTTGAGGCACGGCCAGACCAATATAAATAGCCATATTCCTGCATACAAATATTTACTCCGAGTGGGAATCGAATTCGCGCCTCCTGCGTAACCCCACCACAGAGCCTGACTACATCATGCATAACACCATTAAAACAATTTGTAATTAATGTCTCGGCGCAGGCTGCGCGCGCGCCGCTTATGTAAACACTTCCTTATTTAATATTGACTAATTATTTATCTTGGCCAGACGTAAAAACTATATTCTATACCTTATAGTCATAGTCAATGTGATGGAGATGAATCCTTTGTGCAAATATGAATAACTTTTGTATAAAGTAAAGCCAACGAGACGAGAAAAAAAGGTAAACAAAGCTACCATTACTGAGTTACGTTGCGATAACTAGCGATTATTTTCTCTATCCATGTCGCACATATCACACGTACGCGACAATGGCCGAGCGACAGCTGTCGTTGCGTGTTTCGTAGTACAGGAAAGCTATCAGCACAGTAGTTCTAAACTGTCAGATCCGCCATGTTATGAACAATTTCATTCCTGTCTGGAACGCGCTTGAAGTGATACGTAATCATTTTCAAATAAAAAAAATCCGCTTTCCTTCGCTTCGTTGGCTTTACTTTAGACAAAAGATTCGTGACGTTGATCGTCGATGAAACACCGTGCAATTTAGTCAGTGCGAATCAGCCTCCCTAGGCAAGTGGCAACTAGCTGACCGGCGGCGTATTGTAGAATAGAATGACGAATATGAGATATGACGTTTTTGACATGCGTTGACGACTGTCATAAACGTCAAATCCATTTCAGCATACATTTTTTGTAATAAAGAAAAAGTCAATTTCACTTCATCTCGCCTGATGGTAAGCTAAAGGCAAAGTCTCGGAATGAGAGTCACCATCGGAAACATGTACCATGTTAGCAGTGGTGGCACTCAGCTTGACAGCCTCATCAGAAGCCTTTTCACGCCCCGCATAAAGGACCCGGGACTTTAGGAAGAAGGAAACACGTGAGCTGGCAGGGAGTTCCAGGTCTTAATGGTGCGGCATAGGAATGAGTTACTGAAACGCTTGGTTCTATAATAATAATAATATTTATTCTTCATAAATTGTTTACAAAATTATTACAGTTTCTGAGGTCTCCTTTTAAGGAACCGAGGATACTTGTGCCAGGAGACCTCGCTCCTCCTTAATTACAATAATGTATTCAATTTTAACAGAGACATGAGTAATTATGTGTGTGTGTGTGTGTTTGTTTGGTTGTATATGAAAGACGACAGCCAGGTATATTGTCTTTGAGCGTATGAGCATATGATACTTTATGCTTGCGTCTTTTCTTTAAGATATGAGGGTCATAAGGTAATTTCACATATACTTTTAGCGATGCCTTCAAGATAAATAATTTCCTAATAGTTAGAAGATTACAGGAAGCGTATAGGTTTTCTTGAAAAATGCTTGGTTCTAGAACTTATATTCTGCATTGTATACGGATGGCATCTTAGCCCTGCACGTGTCGTCCTGTGTGACCATGGTCAAGACGGTAGAATACTGCCAAAGACGCAACATCTCTACGCATCTGCAAAGGCTCGAGGGTGTTCATGTTCATTCTATTCCACTATACAGAGGCCAGCGAATTACCACTTCTCTGGAGGGACTGATGTGAGTTTGCCTACGACATCTGTCCATTTTATACACTTACTAGAAGCTGAATGCCCTGGTCTCTGGCAAAGTGACTGGTCTCACTACCAGAGATGCCGAAGATCATGCCAATTGGAGAAGTAAAAGCCAGAAAATCCTGGAATCTTGAATTATTTACAATACATTAAGATTTGATCACCATATTTTTCCGAAAAACAATGTAACTGTACGCAAATCTAGGCAGACTTATCCAGGAGTAATTATGGGTACACCGCGGTTGATGATACTGAGTCAGTCGGAGTTCGAGAGATATGCTTTACTAAGCAATCTTACATCCCGGCATCAGAAGACCCGAGATGGTGTGCGGTATTTTTTTTCCGCGTGGATTTCGGCAGAGTAGAATTTGGGCCACCCCATCTCTTCCCATGCGGTGTCGTACAAGGCGACTAAGGGATAGGGCTGTTTAACATCAGACAGATATATACAGCACAGACTCAGCCTCAGATATAGGCTCGAGTCAACAATTGTGCCCGGAATATTATGGCAATAGACTCACCCCCTATTACATGGGGCCGACTACAATTATTGGTGAAATGTGGGTGTTAATTTACCTCTGCCTTAACTCTCCGGGGATAAAGGCGTGATTATATGTATGTATATATGTATTTTTGTTCGAGTTTAACATAAGACGACGACACAATGACGACGTAAAGTAGGTTTCCAAGGGAATACCGCACGAAAACAAAAAAGGTTATCCTGGGTCCGAAGGATATTGGTAGAGCCCTATATCCCGAGGAGGGCCAGACCGTAAGGGATGGCCCTGGATCAGCCGGGGTGCGAGGGATATATCGAAGACAAACTCACCTCCGGCCTAGCACCACGACCCACAGTCGGCGTGCGGTTTTAGTGGGTTCGAGTCCGACATAACCTCCCCTTCCGGCAAGGGAGGTATTCGAGGAGATTTCCGCACGAAAAAAAAAAGAAAAGAAAGGTACGGCCCTATGTACCCTACGCTAATTATTCAATCTGTGTAACCATAATTTATATTTAGTAAAAACCTTGACGCGTACGTCGTAATATTAATATACATTCTGATCAAACCGAAGTAAAAGATAACTCAACTATTTACGTAAATTCCTTATGAAGGACCCTCTCTGTAACAAGTGCATTTTATCTCGATGAACCCGCCGCATACAGGTACAGTTGATGCCAAAAGCTTTTGAGCACATTTCAATAATTAGCATGAAAAGTTTCTTGACAATAAAGAATTGTGTTCAAATACTAAAATCTCTTGGGGAATAAGTTTCATAACTATGTGTTGTGTTTAGTCATCGGGGATAGCCAGAGTTATTTGAATTAATAAGCATTGGTTTGCGCTCATTGTTTGAAGACTTTATATATTAAAAACTGTTTACGTAATCATTATTTTAGAACTAAAATTTCCAGTGTAACCTATGTCGTATGACCTGACCCAGGTCTGACCTGTGAGCTTTCTACCCAAAATGAATAATCAATTTGAAAGTCAAGGAAGTATTTAGTTAAAGAATTATTCACTTCCAGTCATCCAAATTATTTAAATTTTGCACACATAATTAATTTATAAGAATTTTATTAACATTGCGCCCAGGTTCCTACTTCAAATATTATTAAATGTTGATATTTAAAGGAAAATGATCCCAAATGACATTATAAACCCTTTACAACTAGTGATTTTCTTGTACTGGTATTGTCGCCCTTATATCCTTTAGCTTTAAAACCGTCGATATCGGGCCCAGGCCTAGAAATCATAAGTAATTAATATTTTCAGTAATACAAACTATTTTGATGGTCATTTTGAGCTGTCTCTAAGCCAAATGTTTAGCAGTTTAGGCGTGAAAGGTATCAGACAGACAGAAAAGTTACTTTCGTATCTGTAATAGATATTAATGAACTAATCAATGATGAATTGAAGATATCTAAAATTTGACGTACAATAATCTGAGTAGTCTGTAAATGAACTATAAATTATGACTTACAATCAATTATAACATAATATAAATAAGCGTTAAATGAAATATTATGAAAAATAAAACTAAAAAATACGGTTTAGTGAACCAAAATTAAAAAATAAAATAACCCAGACGAGAGAGAAGGAACCCCGCGGTGCTTTCTATTGACTCTGTCTGACATTAAACAGATAATGATTTAACTATCTATAATATCCTTGAAATTGATTTTAACTCTACGATTTCTAAATATTAAATATATTTATTTTAATATAGGGTTCCTCAATATATCTGCGGTAGCCTAGTGGTATGGGTAATGGACTGCTGAGACGAGGTCTCGGGTTTGATCCCAGGTTAACCATGGCACACACCAATGACTTTGCGATGCTTTTCGAAGTTATGTGTGTATTTATCGCAGGTTTATAAGTGCCCGGTTAATGGCAAAAGGCTCGCCACCTATTACATTGGGACCTAAACATAAACTGGCGAAATGTGGGTGCTAGCACCTCTGCCTACCCCTTCGGGGAATACAGGCGTGAGTTTATGTTATGTATGTTATGTCAATATATCTTCAATTCGTCTGATATATACGCTTAGGGGTGATCTCAGAAATAAGAGTCACTTCATCTTCTTCTTGATCTTAGCGTTAATCCCAGTAGCATCAGAAGCTTCCAGCTTGGAGTCTGGGGTCCGCTTTACCAGACTAACTGTGGATTTGGCTAAACTACGATATTTTCTGTGAAGCGATTGCCATCTGACCTCCACAACCCAAAGGCGATATCCAAGCATTGCAGCCAGAATTAAGAGTCACTATGAGATATAAATAATTCCACAATGGTGGTCCTCAGTTTGGCGGAGGATGCCTTTTCTGGTTTTCATGTCCCGATAATTTATTATAAATATTTCATCCCCCATCAAGGCCCTATAATAGCTTAGAATATCATTGCTAATTACAGAATAAACTGTCATTTCCCAACACAGGGGAGACAAAACTATCATAAAATTATTGAAAAATTCAAGGACTTTGTCTACCCTATCCTCTTTCTGCATAGGAGATACAGCGCTTACCAACATCGCCTTGTCTTCCTCAGTGGAACTACGGGTGGAGACATGACCCCATCGAAACTAAATTCTAAAGTAAAGAAAGTATTATATGATCACTACTATACGGATTAGAAATTTACTTTTAATACCAAAAGTAAATTTCTAATCCTATTGCTAGATGGCAATGGTTAGCATTACTAAAGGTTTGCCCGAATGAATGGCTTTTATCTTTCTTTTAGCTGTAAGTTTTCCTAAAATGATAAAATAAAATAAAATAAACATAGCTCGCTAAAAAATGTGTGTTAAAGACTTTTGTTAACGACTGTACGTTGATATGGAGCTCCCATTGATCGCTGGCGCCACAACGCATACATTCTCGTTGCGCTGATGTACCTACACGTTGCAATTGAGTGCGTATCGGAGACAGGCCTGTCAACTGATGAGGTCATGACATTAATATGGTAATGTACGGCCTTGAGATTATGTGGTTCTTGACTTTGCATCGACCGTCTTTGTTGGAGGAATTTGCACTTAAGTCGAACAGTGTACTACTGTTCAAAACCTATCGTAGTCCGCTGCTGGATATATGCGTCTCCCAATATTGGGAGATTTAAGACAACTGTTTCCATGCTGGCTGGTTGGTACAGGGTTTTATTTCGAGTTCTCCTTCTCTCGCAGTGATATCGTCTGCTTATTTTAGTCCGTTAGTCGCTTCTTAAGACACCCTTCTGATAAGATAGAGTGATGATACTTGTATTCTTTCCCCGTCACCACATGAATGAGTATACACTGTACTTATCGATTTAATAATTGATAAAGTTTAGAATTGCTTATAGCTGTTTAAGCAGGTACATATCAGGATTGATTGGGCAGGGAACAATTAAGTTTTATTAACCCCGCAAAAACGACAGGGTGTTATAAATTGACGTGTCTGTGTGTGTGTGTATGTGTATGTGTGTGTGTGGCATCGTAGCACCCAAAAGGATGAACCGATTTGGATGTGTTTTTTTTTGTTTGAAAGGGGAGTGTTACTAGCTATGTTTAAAAAAAATCGGTCCAAGATGGCAACATGTCGTAATACATATTTCTTCATAACTCCCTCTATATGGGTATCAAATGAAAGAGCTTGACTAGTAGATCAATTTGAAAAGTATAAAATAAATATTAAAAATAAAAATATAACAAACATCTCCAAAAAGTTGAAAATAAATTGTGTGTTGCCTTTTAACTTTTGATATACCTAGTATTTTGATTCAACCGTTGCCATATCGGGGGACCTTGAATCGTTCCGATAATACTATAACGGAATGCTTAACCAGTTAGAGTCCCCCGACACGGCAACCGTTGAATCAAAATATTACTAGGTAGGTATATCAAAAGTTAAAAGGCAAACACAATTTATTTTCAACTTTTTGGAGGTGTTTTTTTATATTGTTTAAATACACACGACGGCATTATTTTTTCGCAACTATTCGGAACTTATTTAGCAATTTTTTTTTTGTTAGCGAATTATCCCTGTCCCTAATTGGTTGAAAAAATGATGACCAAATGGTCACCATTTTTTGATGACATTTTAGAGCGTGAAGAACCTATAATAATATCGTTGGCAGGTAATGAACCCCGAGTAGTCAGGGTGATCAAAAATATCAAGCGGATTTTAAAAAGAACTGGGCAATCACTAGACAGAGATGCTGATGAATATAGGTACTGTACATAGTGTCCTTACATACATTAATAATAAGAACTGTCATGGAATATACTCCTATATGTCACTATAGAAGCATAACACTAATAAACCACTGGAATGAATCCACTACCTCTTAATTAGCCGCATATCATGATCACGCGCCTGTGTCTCGTGATCATGGCGGACCAGGGTGGGTGGATATACTTAGGTACCGTGCCTATTGAATTTTTCTATTATAATAAGACCAATGATGTTTTATAAACTGTAGATACGTCATGAAGGAAATTGGCGCTTTCAAAAATGGCGCAAGCACTAATACTAGGCATATCAAAAAATTATAGCTTCTTAATAATTATACGTCAATGTTTGTTATTAATTTATATGAATTCCATTAACATTGAAATAAAACCACTTTTTACGGATTCTATCGCGATATTTTTTTTTTTTTTTTTTTTTTTACACAGGACACGTCAATTTGACTTCACCTCGCCTGATGTTAAGCTAAAGGCAAAGTCTCGGAAAGAGGGTCACCATCGTAAACATTTACCATGTTAACAGTGGTGGCACTCAGCTTGACGGCCTCATTAGATGCCTTTTCACGCCCCGCTTAAAGGACCCGGGACTGTAGGAAGAAGGAAACACGTGAGCTGGCAGGGAATTCCAGGTCTTAGTGGTGCGGCATAGGAATGAATCACTGAAACGCTTGGTTCTAGCAGGTATACTCTGCACCGTAAATGGATGACATCTTAGCCCTGCACGTGTCGTCCTGTGAAGGAAAGGGGAGGGTGGGATTAATTGGAAGAGCTCGTCAGAACATTCACCATGGTAGAGACGGTAGAAAACTGCCAAAGACGCAACATCTCTACGCATCTGCAAAGGCTCGAGGGTGTTCGTGACCTCAGGATCCCCAATAATGCGGACAGCACGTCGCTGCAACCTGTCGAGAGCATCTAATAAGTACTTTGCGGAGCCGTCCCAGAGATGTGAGCAGTATTCCACGCAGGAACGAATTTGGGTCTTGTATAGAAGACACCGCTGCTCCGGCGTGAAAAAACGTCTCACTCTGTTCAGGACTCCGAGTTTACGCGAGGCTGATTTGATGATACTCTCGATATAGTTTTTGTTATTCAGTTTGCAGCGAACATCCATACCGAGGATAGTGAGGTGATCCTGCAGTGGCAGTGGTGTGCTCTGAAGAGTGGGAAGGGGAAGGAAAGGAGATACCTTTGCTGTAAACGCACATGCCTGGGTCTTCTTGGCATTGAACTCGACCAGGTTCCTAGCGCCCCATTGAGAAATGTGGTCCAGGATCCGGTCCAGCTCAGTGACAAGAAGCTGCCTTTTTTCCGCGATATCTGACTGCTTGTTATTATAAGTCTTGCAGGATTTTGCTGCTTACTAGGCTAAAATGATAAAATAAAAATAAACATAGCTCGCAAAAAAATGTGTGTTAAAGACTTTTGTTAACGACTGTACGTTGATATGGAGCTTCCATTGATCGCTGGCGCCACAACGCATACATTCTCGTTGCGCTGTTGTACCTACACGTTGCAATTGAGTGCGTATCGGAGACAGGCCTGTCAACTGATGAGGTCATGACATTAATATGGTAATGTACGGCCTTGAGATTATGTGGCTCTTGACTTTGCATCGACCGTCTTTGTTGAAGGAATTTGCACTTAAGTCGAACAGTGTACTACAGATCAAAAGCTATCGTAGTTCACTGCTGGATATATGCATCTCAAAATATTGGGAGATTTTGGCCTACTGTTTCCATGCTGGTTAGACGGGTTGGTGGTTATTTTATTTCGAGTTCTCCTTCTCTCGCTGTGATATCGTCTGCATATTTTTCTGTTAGTCGCTTCTTAAGACACCCTTCTGATGAGATAGTGATCTTGATGAGTGAACATACATGTATTCTTTCCCCGCCACCACACGAAGGAGTAAATTTGATTCATTGAGAAATGTGGTCCAGGATCCGGTCCAGCTCAGTGACAAGAAGCTGCCTTTTTTCCGCGATATCAGACTGCTTGTTATTATAAGTCTTGCTGGATTTTGCTGCTTACTAGGTTTGATTAAGTGGATGACTGGGTCCCAAGCTGGTGGTACATTCCATCCATCCTCTCTATTAAAATTTGGGTGTTTTTAATTTCAATAGCCTCGCGGATCATTCTAGGAATATATCGATGTTCTTTGGCGAGTATCTGTGGTTTATCAAACCTTGGGTAATGCTTGGTGCCTTTTTGCGCGTGTTCACATACAATACAGCTGTATGTACTTTGTTGAGCGTTGGTGTTTTATGTATTTCTATTAACATAATTTATTTTGAAAATATTATTATTTTTACTAAAGATGTTGTTTGAGTAGCGCACTGTCTCATCTCTGATTTGTGGAAGAAATGGTGACCATTTGGTTATCATTTTTTTGTTGACATTTTGAAGTGTGAACATGTATCTATAGTTTATAAAATATCATTGAATACGACCAATAATATTAACGTATCCATATTCTAAGACCCATACTACAAGCAGCAAAACGCCTTAACATTTATTAATGATGCAGTAGTTCTAAATATTACGTCATATAAACATATATCATAATTTTTATTTACATATTATCAACAAGTGCAGTGCTGCTAAAACGCAGTTAATTAACGACGATTTTAATAAGGCAAGATATATTTCTTCAATTAGTTCTACCGTCTTCAAGCTTAATAAAGTAGTACGTCATTACCACAATAGTCTACTCTATAAATCTAGGAAATATTTACAATGCAATATTTTCCACTTAAATTTTCCAATGTATTCTTCGATTTTATTAGTTTTGTATTCTTGTCTTGCCAGTTCTTATAATCCGCTTAGTATTTATTGTGACAATAATATTATCTGTTAGATAAATAATTCATGTCGTATCTAGATGCACATATTCAAGTATTGCAATATTTTGTTCTTCTACGATACATATATACATATTTTATTGATATTATAACGCACTGGATACGATCATCCGTATACCGTGCAGAGTATACCTGCTAGAACCAACCGTTTCAGTGACTCATTCTCATGCCGCAACACTAAGACTTAGAACTGCCTGCCAGCTCACGTGTTTCCTTCTTCGTACAGTCCCGGGTCCTTTAAGCGCTGCTTGAAAAGGCAACTGATGAGGCCGTCAAGCTGAGTGCCACCACTGTTAACATGGTACATGTTTACGATGGTGACCCTCTTTCCGAGACTTTGCCATATGCTTCACATCAGGCAAGGCGAACTCAAATTGACGCGTCCTTATAAAAAAAAATGTCTCATTAAAATAAAACAGATTATACCAATTCTATGTGAATTGAAACAATGACTTCTGCAACCGTTTTTTAATAGAGTAGTCTCGGAAAAAGGGTCACCTTCGTAAACATGTGCTTTTCCTTTTCGAAAAGCCCGATACCTAGCCGATGTATCAATCCTCACGATTGCAAACGGACCTACTAACTACTGAGCAGTTCAATACCTAGGACTAAAGAGGTCATAACCACTTATTCGTCGTACGTGCAATTCCACCAGAATATCAATTGATTCCGAGACAATTCCCAGGTATCTGAATTGTTGAACAATTTCTCGGAAACACATTCGAGTCCGTGCACAATTTTCTGCACTTCTAAGTTCAGAAACATCGAAGCGATGTGAGGAGGTGGAAAAGAATTGTATAAAAGAATGAAAACACTTAAGTGAACTGCAGTTCGATATTTATATAAATAGCCTGCAGCATTGATTTATATCACTTACTAGGTTTTGCCCGTGACTTAATCCGCGTTAAGTTCGGAATAGAAAGGTTTATGACACACTGCTCCCACGACCCAGATAAAGTTCCTTAAAATTTCTGTGAGCCTGGTACTTCATGCAAATGTACCAGGGTAACAGAAACACTGAAAACTTTTATCTGGGAAAACGAAAAGGGCTGTTTTTAGGGCTTTCCCGGCAATTATTCGAATTTTTCTCACCTTTTAAACCTTTCCTTTGAGACCTCCACGAACATTTCAAGACCAAGATAAGATAAATCCGTTCAGCCGTTCTCGAGTTTTAGACTAACGAACAGCAATTGATTTTTATATTTAAAGATATATAGTACATATACCTATTTGCGATGGAGTAATTTTCTATAGTACTGTGACGAAGAGAGGAAATTTTCTAAAGGTAAGCCGGTGGAGTATAAATGTAAAAAACTCTACCATAGCTTCCTTTGCAGAGCAAGCCGGGAAGAATCGTGTTTCAGGGACCACTCACCACTGATAGCACGTCAATATGATTTCACCTCAACTGATGGTAAGCTGAAGGCAAAGTGGATGGAGGAAGATGGACTTCCTTCAGCTTCATGCCCTCATAGGATAAATACACTCCAGGGTAATCTTAAGGCCAACCCTGAAAATATTCCTGATGCGCTACAAAACTAATAGCTCCATCGCATATGTAAACAATATAGACTAACTTTTAAACTCTCGTGTTCCATGATATACATTTTGTGTCACAAAATATCGAGATGTGCGAGTAGATGAAGAACCTACTACCTCACGGACTCGAAGACGGCGGGCGTGCACTACTGCGCCAGTCAGCCTGTGACCACGGCCGGTGTAACCTGGTCGAAACGTCTGGCAAATCAAAGGTACATATGTACCTATACCATGATTGCGTTAATTCCCGTTATAATTATTGTAAATAATATTCTCTGTTACTTTGCGTTTCCTACAGATAAAAAACAAATTATTGAACATATAAAACCCGACTGATAACTGAAAATATTGAAACATGTTTGATAGCAGGCGGTACCCATTAATTTTCATTCGGTTTATGATTTGCAAATGGGCACCGCCTGCTATCAAACTTGTTTCAATATTTTCAGTTATCAGACGGGTTCTTTATTTTTAATAAAAAAAAAAAGTATACCTACTTTTGAGTTATGATATACCTATATATGTTTTTGTAATTGTCTTTCAATTTCCTTCATTTTCATACCCTACTCGATAAGTTTGAGTAAAAATATTTTTTTAGCACCAAAAGTTCACCATATCACCTTTTAGTCACACTTTATGTACCTAAGAATACTTGGGCCATAAATCCCTTCAATTTAAGATATCAATAATTGAAATCCGTGTAGTGGTTCAGAAGATATGACGTAATAAAGAATATTACAAACATACATACGAGATACGCGCGAAAAACATAACCCTACTTATCAGTCGGGTGAAAAAGGGAATAAAGATTTGACAGCCTCCGTGGCGTGGCGGTAGTGCACGCGACTGCCACGCAGGAGGCGCGGGTTCGATTCCCGCTCAGTGCAAATATTTGTATGCATGAATATGGCTATTTGCATTGGTCTGGGTGTTTCTATGTATAATATGTATGTATTTAAAAAAACAAGTATATAAGTATGTTTATCCGCATTCTAGATTCCATAACACAAGCTATAAAAGCTTACCATGCGTCTAGATAGCGTTGTGTAGAATATTGTATATGTTGTGGAATATTTAAAAAAAAAAAGGTCAAATCAAGTATGTTTACTTATATAAGTAGGTCACAGTACTTTATTATATACCTTTGTTCAAAGAACAAATACGTCTATTGATCAATAAATAAATTTAACTTTTCTAGCGTTGATTCCGTAAGATCTAGATACGGCACAAAGGAATTCTGTCAGTATCAACAAATATTTATTACATATCAGATCGCCAAAGTCAGCGCGAGTTAAAGGTCATTGACCTTATTGAAATATACCACAGTAAGTATTGAACAGTAAGTTATCTTTATTCATCGATATTAAAGTTAGCTTTTATGAGTTTTGTAAGTACTTACACAAGTTATTGATACAGAATTTTTATCTGTTATGGAAAGCATTCATAACCGCTTAGCATCAAGCAAGAAACAAAAATCGGATCTTTCTCTCACGTAACAAAATATTGTCCTTTATGAATTCCGCAATATTCCACAACATTCTACACAACGCTATCTAGACCCATGGTAATCATAACTTAACTAGCTTTTTTATAGAATAGGGAGGCTAACGAGCAGATTGCCTGATGGTAAGCGATCACCGTCTCCCATGGACACCCGCAACACCAGAGGAGTCACAAGTGCGTTGCCTTCTCTTTTCTTGAAGGTTTGAGGGTCGTATTCGTTCGGAAATACCGTTGGTGACAGTTCATTCCACAGTTTAGTTAGGCAGAAGGTTCTAGAAAGCAGATAAAGATACTTAGATGCTATTTTTTTTTGTAAATACATACATATTATACATAGAAACACCCAGATTATTCATGCATATTTGCACTGAGCGGGGATCGAACCCGCACCTCCTGCGTAGCGGCCGCGTTCACTACAGCCACGCCACGTAACGTAACCCCTAATAAAACGTTAAACTTTAACCCCTAATGTAAGTATGTATCAAATTATTTCTAAACTAGCTGTTGCCCGCGGCTCCGCCCGCGTGGATGCCGGTTATCGCGGCTAAACATACCCTATATATGCTTTCTCAGGTTCTAATCTACCGCTATTAAAAATTTTATCCAAATCGCTTCATTGGTTTAGGCGTGAAAGCGTGGCAGACAGAATTACTTTTGCTTTTATAATAATTATAGAATAACTGCATGGTTCCCGGCAGAATAGAATTTTAGGCCACCCCATCTCCTCCCATAGGGCTGTTTAACATCAGATCTAGATATACACAGCACAGACTCAGCCTCAAATGAATGTCTCGAGTTAACTTTAGTACCCGAAATACGAAAATAGGCTCCGAAGATAAAGGCGTGATTTCGGAGTCAGGAGTCCGTTTTCATCAGTCTGAAAATTCAATTCTGAAGTCAGAACTTTCAATTCTGTTCAACCCACTGCTCTGTGGCTTGACAACTGCACAGACGACATCTCGTACATATATCATGTTGATTGATAAAAGCACAGCGGCTAGCGCGACACGCCTTTCCATTGTCGGGGTGATGAGCAGGAATCTTTGTACTCATTGCCAATTAGCTGTGAAGAAATATTGCTTATGGCGCCACAGATAATGATCGAGAGAATAAATTGTAGTCAACAAGAAAATACGACTTTGGAAATGTACATTCACGCCTTTGTGCTTCCAGGGGAGGCAGAGATAACAGCTCGTAGTCTGTCTCTATCCTTATTAACCCCCGACGCAAAGAGAGGGGTGTTATAAGTTTGACGTGTCTGTCTGTCTGTGGCATCATAGCTCCCGAACGGATGAAGTACTTAAACTTGTTTGATGAAAATCGGTTTAAAAGTTATGGGGGTTAAAGTGGGGATAGGGAGTGTCAGGGGTTTTTCGAATTTTTAGTTTATATACATCGTGAGGTTCCTTTAATGTTGAAACCTTTTATGCTAGCTATCGTCCCTTTACATGGATTACGGTAAAATAAGAATGAAATATTTGTAGCATTATGCTAACTTTTAAATTAGAAATACATCGGGAAAAAGAAGCGCTCAAGTGGGACTTGAACCTACGACCTTTCTGACTGTAAGGGAAAGGTCGTGGGTTCAAGTCCCACTTGAGCGCTTCTTATTTTCCGATGTATTTCGAAGGTAAAATATGAAATCATGAACTATCACCCGCTTGATTCCCGCTCAGTGCAAATATTTGTATGCATTCATTTTTAGTCTGGGTGTTTCTATGATACCTATTTACGAGTAGGTAAGTATGTATTTACAAAAAGAAGTATCTAAGTAATCCAGGTTGTGAGCTTGCCACCGAAATGGTATAAAAAAGTATGTTTATCCGCCTTCTAGACCCAAAACTCAAGTTAGAGCTATGCTTACTTTGAGTCTAGATGTCATCTAGAATCATGATTCTCCGAGCCTTTTTCCCTTATTTTACGACCGATTAAAAACCACGCCGTCTGTGGCAAAGCCGAAGGTGAGGTTGTCAGGCATATCGGCACCTCGGCCAACCCAGTACCATCCCTGTCCATCTGGCCCTCTTCGGATGTGGGACGACGGAGTCCCCAAGCCTTATTTAGAAATCAGTTTGTCTGCTTTCCAGTCTAACGGTGTGTGTGAAGCGTCTGCCATCAGACCTCCATAACCAACATTCTACACAACGCCCATGGTAAGCTTAATTAGCTTGTGCTATGGAATCTAGAATGCGGACAAACATACTTAGATACTTTTTTTTGTAAATATATACATATTATACTTAGAGACACCCAGACCAATGCGCAAATAGCCATATTCATGCACACAAATATTTGCACTGAGCGGGGACCGAACCCGCGCCTCTTGCGTGGCAGTCCACGCCACAGAGGCTGTCATTTTTGCGATTTAGATAGCACTATATAGAATATTGTATAATATTTTAAATCAGAAAATGAACCCTGACAATAACCAACACCATAAGGTAAAACACACCATTAGCCAGAAAGGAAAAATCTATAATTTTGATTTATAAGGCCCGCTTTACTGCTCAAGTTTCAAAGGGGCCACCAAATCCTGTCCACGGCGACGAGCTGCATGTGCCTGGTGCAGTGTACCGAAATACACAGCGCCATCTGCACGCCATAACATGTTGCGTAATGCGATACTGGCCCAGGGTTGGCAGCTGCAAGGGGAGATATAGATTGTAGATCAATCTTAGGTGAGTGATTTAAAAATCGTCAAATACGGCAGTATTATTCGACAGCTTCTGTGGCGTGGCGATAGTGCCCGCGACTAACACGCAGGAGGCCCGGGTTCGATCCCCGCTCAGTGCAAATATTTGTATGCATGAATATGGCTATTTGCATTAGTGTGGGTGTTTCTATGTATAATATGTATTTAACAAAAAAAAGTATCTAAGTATGTTTATCCGCCTTCTAAATTCAATAACACAAGCTAGTTAAGCTTACTATGGGTCTAAATAGCGTTGTGTAGAATGTTGTGGAATATTTATTTATTTATTTATTTATTATTGCTAGCTGAAGTGAGAATTTATAAGTATTGGTAAATTCTCAGAAACTATTTCTTGTTAAGGGAATAAGATGGGAAAAGAAATCGACTAAGGAAATATTTATGAGAATTTTACCCCATTAAAAATAAGTCCACCCTTTCCAAAGTAACCACGAATTTCATACGAGCGACTTTTATTTCATACACTAGGTACCTAACCTACTTCTGATTACCCATAAGAGAGTCAATTAAGTCTGCCGGGGTGCGAGAGATATACTTTCGGCAATCTCACCTCCGGCAACTAAGGACCCAAGACGGCGCGCGGCGTGCGTTTTAGTCGCTTCAAGTCCGACATAACCGCCTCCACCGGCTCCATGGGGGTGGTATGCGTGGGGATTTTGCTCACGATAAAAAAAAGAGAGTCAATTAAAGGATAAAACTATCGTTTCTGAAAGAAGATACTACACTTCTGAGTCTCCTCATTCCTATATGCATTAAGTTTACCTTTGGAAGAGTTTATTTTCTCGGGGTTAGGAAGGCAGAAAATAAGCCAATATAAGTCAAAGCTAACCCCAGAGTCCAAGAAAGCTTTGGATGCAATCGGTAACAACACGAAAATAATGATGTTGATTATTCCTATTAATAAAAATATCATATTTATCTGCCAACCCTGAAAATCCTAAGATGGACATGTGCCTTTTAAGGCGATCTAAAACGAATGCATGAGAGCGTGATTCTTTAACGGCGCGGTTTATGTGAACTTTTATCGTACACCATACATCCTGTGTTATTACAAGTATTACGACACCGAATATTACACTATGACTTGTTGCATACAACTCTCCATAAGCAGGGAGTTCATCCTCACACGTAGCGACCAGAAACGCACAGTGAGGTATGAAAGGAACTTCATTCCGCGCACGCTGAGCTGTGGAATTTTCTTCTGCAAGCAAATAGTACTCGAGAAGGAGGCGAGGGAAGTCTGAGACTCAGATCTCTTTCGTCCCGTATAGTCTGCAAAACGTGGAGGTGACTCGTGATAAATTAGACGAATACTTAAATGATAAAGATGCATGGTCATCTTATTATCATCTCTTGCTCGCTATAAATTTGTTATAAATAAAACCATAATTAAAAAAATAGAAGAATAATCGACTTCTCTGAGTTTCTTGCTGGTATCTTCTCAGTAGAACCAACCTACCGAACCAGCGAAAGAATCAGCTTCAAATGATTTAATTTATTTATTGTTTTTATGATGCTCATTAATGTAAAATTCTGACGTTCATATGTGCCTAAACTGAATAAATGAAATTGATTCTTTGATTCTTTAATTCTTAAATCTCTTGCTCGCTATAAATTTGTTATAAATAAAACCATAATTAAAAAAATAGAAGAATAATCGACTTCTCTGAGTTTCTTGCTGGTATCTTCTCAGTAGAACCAACCTACCGAACCAGCGAAAGAATCAGCTTCAAATGATTTATTTTATTTATTGTTTTATGATTTTCATTAATGTAAAATTCCGACGTTCATATGTGCCTAAACTGAATAAATGAAATTGATTCTTTGATTCTTTATTTCTTTGGGCATCGAAGATCGCTCAACGACTTTCGTCCTCCATGAGCGCGAGCGATTGAATGATCTCCCTGCTTTCCAAGTTATAAGAGTTCTTCAAGAAGGGTATTAGGTATAAGACTCTTACAGCGTTGGCATTCGGTTGAGCTGATCGAAGTATTGCAGTTAGAACAGCTGTCGGAGTTTTTAGGGTTCCAATTACCCGTGACAACTGCTGTAGATGTTCGTATGACAACCGGGACCGATGATGTTCTCCGAGGCACGGAATCCAGACCAATGCAAGTACACATTATTCATGCATACAAATATTTACACTGAGCGGGAATCACACTCCCTGTCGTCGAGTTTATTACCACTACGCAATAGAGGCTGACGTTGCCTCTTTGTTTTCTTTAAAACAAAAAGACAAACGTTTCGTTTGATGAACAAAGTTCTCAAAATGAAATTAATTCCTTGGTTTCCACCCATTCCTGTTAATCGATTGTTGTACAATACAATACAGTACAATAATTTATTTCCAGCAAAAACTTATTTTCTAAACTACGTTTTACAAATCGTTAAGTATAATTTACAAACGCATACAATATGATAGAACAACTATTATTATCATCATTTATTTCGGACTAAAAATCCATACAAATTGTTAGTAACACAAACTTAATAAACTATGTTAGTACATCTTATCCACTAAGTAACCAAAAAATTAAAAATAAATCAATTCATGTATCTTCCTGAAGCATCAGGGCCGTCATTATGTATACGGCACCAATGCTCCAGAAAGACACCATCAGCACTTTCAGCTATAATTTCTATATATTTCAGCTAAAATCTATATTATATAAAAAAATAAAATATACATTATCTAGACAAGTTAATATCTGTATTTCAGACAGCCCATTTTAAAGTAGATTATTAAGATTATGTTAAGAGCGAAATTGAATCAGCAATATTAGTTAATGAACAATATTATTATAAAATTAAAATAAGATAAATAAAATTATTAAATAATTACAGTAAACATAATTTCCTATTATTATTTATCAACCAAATCATTTGTGATATTTGGTGCACACTTTCAGCACAGAATAGATTGCTTTCAGTTCGGACAATAATACAATCAATATAATATCAAGCGAATAAATTATCATTAATTCATTCATTCAAGTGGCGACCACGGGTGCTGTAAGTGTAACGCACCCGAAACGTCGGCAAAAGTAATTTTTCCAAAGTTCATCGGGTGATGTCCAGAACTTTTATAAACTATCAATACAACAGTTTGAATTGAATTTAAGATCATTTTGAGACTTTGTAGGTCAAGATATTTCTGAAGCTGACTGTACAACTATTTCCACCTCTCCCAATTCCTGTGAAGCTATTTATAAATCACATAAAAGAAAAAAGGTAAACAAAACGACCATTACTGAGTTACGTTGCGATAACTAGCGATTATTGTCTCTATCCTTGTCGCACATGTCACACGTACGCGACAATGGCCGAACGACAGCTGATGTCGTTGCCTGTTTCGTAGTACAGGAAAGCTGTCAGCACAGCGGTTCTAAACTGTCAGAGCCGCCATCTTGAGCAATTTCATTCCTGTCTGGAACGCGCTTGAAGTGATACGTAATCATTTTCAAATAAAAAAGTTTGGAACCGCTGAAACATTGTTTACGTTTTTTCTCTCGCTTCGTTGGCTTATGTGAGATGAGCCTATAAAATTTTCGCCATGCGGGCGGAATAAAATAGCGGTACGAAGTTCGCCGGGTGAGCTAGTTAGATATAAAATGAGTTATTGAAGTAACACCACTATTTACGGATTCTATCGCGATATATTTGTTAATATTTACTTTTCAACCGACGTTTTGGCTGCTTTTCAGCTAACTGGTGGTGTGACTCATGATGGAGGTTGTTTTTTTTAATAAAGCACATGTTAATTCGACTTCACCTCGCCTGATGGTAAGCTAAAGGCAATGTCTCGGAAAGAGGGTTACCATCGTAAACATGTACCATGTTAACAGTGGTGGCACTCAGCTTGACGGCCTCATCAAATGCTTTTTCACGCCCCGCTTAAAGGACCCGGGACTGTAGGAAGAAGGAAACACGTGAGCTGACAGGGAGTTCCAGGTCTTAATGGTGCGGCATGAGTATGAGTCACTGAAACGCTTGGTTCTAGCAGGTATATTCAGTTGTGACATAGTTTTAAGTTTAAGTCGCCTCACCCCGGAATCGAGACACAACTTTTGTTCTAAACAACTTATCTTATACATAGAGCTATTGACGTAAGCCAATAAAGATTGTAACACTCGGTATGATTCATATTAGTGTACACACGAGTGCAAGACGACGTCGCGACGAGGCGACAACGACACCGACGTCGGCGCATACAACCCTTAGTATAAACACGGCGTTATTCATACGGTTTAGGGATGGGACATGCGTTTGCTATATCGATATATTTACATTAATTAAATATGAACGATTAAAGACTGAAGAACAGTAATACTTCACAATTCAAAGTTCTACTGGTATTTTTTTTTACCGTGAGGGAAAATCCTTCATGGATGTTATGCCGGACTCCTACCGACTAAAAAACCTCACGGTAGCGCCCAACAGCCTATGGTTGGGAGCCCCGGGTAAGCCCTCGGAAGGATGTCCCAGGGTTCCCATCAGATCTACGGCTACAATGCAGCCTCGCCTAGGAGGTGGTTCGGGTGCTATCCCGCGTCTATGAGGGGTTTTTGGGTGTCATCCCGCTTCTTAGGGGGGTCGTGCGTGAATCCTTCACGTCAAAGTTCTACTGGAATAATACTTCAGGATATGTTTTACTAGCTGTTGCCCGTAGCTTCCCTTGCGTGTACCACAGAAAGACAGTCACAGAAATTTAGTCCGGAGACAAAAAGTAGCCTAGATGCTATTCTAGACTATAAATTATCTCTGTTTCAAACATCCAGATAGGAGATTTTTAACAACATTACGTTATAAATGTCTATAATAAAATATGGATACGTTAAACAAATAAATTTGTGTGCCAATAAGAATGCTACCGACCTTTGACTCCAAACTTCACCATAATTAAGAACAGGACTCGATTCAACATGACGAAATTCGATTATAACGATTAGTTGCCAAACGACCATAGTAATGAGCATTCGATGGTGCGATGGTATCTACTCGATATCTCGCAATCGAATCGATGCTGACAGATACGTTCGATGATTGATCTACATGCCACTTGTGAGGTGGTTGAGGAGGTGACGAAATGTCAGGTACATTATAAGGGGGAGTTCATAAGTGCTTCAAATATGGAATCTTAGGAATACGAAAAACATTGGAAAAAATGAAATGCTTAAGTGAGACTTGAACCACCTTGAACTCACGTCCTTTCCCTTACAGAGAAAGTCGGAAGAGCATTCCCCCTGTAAGGGAAAGGTCGTGAGTTCAAGTCTCACTTGAGCATTTCATTTTTTCCGATATTTTTCGAGCTTCAAAGTTAGCATAAATGCTATAAAAATTCATTCAAATCTTAGGAATACTGTTAGGTGCATGTGGGCAACAACAACAATTATCTTCGGAGACCAAGCCAATCTGGCATTTGCATTGTATTAAACATTAATCTACTTTTTTCCTTTTATTTTCCTAAGATTCTCTACATCCCTAGATTCATATATATATAATCTTTGACTTCAACTATGAATTTATTTTACTACGCGTTGTGATGACGCGATATGACGTCACATATCATTATTGTCAAATAATTAACCAAAATCACTACTTAATAGGGGTTGGGTGAATAATCAAAATAAATAAAAACGATGAAATAAGAATGAATGAGTAAATGAATGTTTTTGCCACTCTTTCAAGTAC
Organism: Eilema sororculum; assembly: GCA_914829495.1. Taxonomy (NCBI): domain Eukaryota; kingdom Metazoa; phylum Arthropoda; class Insecta; order Lepidoptera; family Erebidae; genus Eilema; species Eilema sororculum. The sequence continues at coordinate 1,420,920 of OU618536.1, forward strand.
TAGTCTTATTTCAACAAGCACACAATATTTTGTTTCACAATAATAAATTTTCAAATTAATTTTAAACTTACCACAGATTAAATACGTCTTTCATTCCGAACGCCCAGAAACTGTAACAATAGAAATATTTATTAGTTCAAAAACCAGATATTACGAGTCGAGAGTTTCGTAACCAAAGCTCTTAGTGTATCAATATTGTGATTACAATAGATTATTATAATAATATAAATGGTGGTGGTTACCAAAGGCTCTATAGCCATTGACGTAAACATGATAATGGTATCACCGTTCGGTATAGTGTGACAGAACTTTGAGGACGGTAGCTAATGGCCTATCCTTTTATTGAATATTTGATATTGCCGGCTACGGCAATATTGATAAAATTTTAGTTTTGTTTTTGTGGCTGGCTTGTGGTTTTAGAATCAAAGGGTATAATAGAAATCAATCGATTAGCCTATCATAGTTTATTGTTGTACGAAGGTCCTAGGTGTACATTACACCATAGCTCCCGCACCATAGCATCCACCACCTTCTGCATCATATCCTATCTTTTCGAATCTTCTTTTGTTTCCTTCTTCCTACAGTCCCGGGTCCTTTAAGCGGGGCGTGAAAAGGCATCTGATGAGGCCGTCAAGCTGGATGCCGCCACCACTGTTAACATGGTACATGTTTGAAAATGGTGAAATTCTTTGCGAGACTTTGCCTTTAGAAGTCAAACTGTTGAAACAGCGGCTAGGGACTCTCCCACAAAAACTCTATTTGAGGTGGAGTCCACGAACATCTGTGGGCTCCATAAGAACCTCAACGCCGTCCACCAACACCTGGAGACGGCGAAACCAGCTATGCTGTTTCTAACGGAGACACAAATACGCCGCCCTGACGACACGACCTACCTGCTTTACCCCGGCTATGTTATCGAGGAAAATTTCCGAGCAAAAGCCGGGGTGTGCGTGTTTGTTAGGGCGGATATTTGTTGTCGCCGTTTGCGCTGTCTAGAGGACCCATCCTTTTCCATCCTTTGGGTACACGTAGACCATGGCTCCACGAGTCAGATCTATGTGTGCCTTTACCGTTCCCATACAGGAGATGCGGAGATAACTCGACTATTCGAATACCTGAGTCAGGCGGCAGATGATGCGCAGGAGCGGTTTCCGAACGCCGAATTGGTGTTTTTGGGGGACTTTAACGCCCACCACAAGATCTGGTTGGGCTCCGCCATAACAGACCATGCGGGAAGAGCCACTCACGCATTTGCCCTGGCGCATGACTTGACTCAATTGGTGCACAAGGTCACGAGGATACCAAGAGAGTCCGGCCTAGAGCCCTCTCTGCTAGACCTTCTGTTGACGAGTCACCCGGACCAGTACAGTGTCTCGGTGATTGCTGCTTTAGGTAACTCCGACCACTGTCTGGTCCGCTCCACCGTGCCCATTGTAGCGCCCCCACGACCCGTGCAGGGGAAGAGGCGGCTATGGCACTACTCGTCAGCGGACTGGGATGGATTGCGCGATTATTATGCGTCCATCCCGTGGGTTGAACGCTGCTTTGAGGGTAAGAACCCATCTGAGAGCGCTACTGCCGTCGCCGGTGAGATCGGTCTAGGTATGGAATACTATATCCCATACACCGATGTCACCGGAGTCCGCGGAGCGCGTCCGTGGTTCGGGCGCGAGTGCGCGGAGGCTGTTGAGCATAAACAGTTTGCGTACCGCGCCTGGGTGCGGGCGCGTGCCACGCGCGATCCCAACGTGGGTCACTTCAAGGCGGCGTACAACAGAGCCACAAAGGTCTGCAAGAGGGCATGCGTCAGGGCGGATGCCCAGCGCATAGCGCGGCTGGGCCAAGAGCTAGTGGCGCATCCCACGGGTAGCCGTGGCTACTGGCAACTGGCCAAAGCCGTGCAAGCCAACTTCTGCCAGCCCTCGCTGCCCCCGCTGAGCAATCCCGATGGATCTCTGGCCCATGAGCCGCAAGAGAAAGCAAATTTGCTGGTCAATCTCTTCGCGGCCAACTCCCGAGTCGATGATTGTGGTATGCAACCACGGACAATGCCCACTGGTGACCACGCAATGCCTGATATACGTATCAGGCAACGCGATGTCCGTGCAGTACTGCAATCACTCGATGTCCGGAAAGCCAGTGGTCCTGATGGTATTCCAGCGGTTGTACTTAAAAAATGTGCAGCGGAGTTATCTCCTATGCTAACGCGGCTGTACCGACTGTCCTACAGTTCGGGTACAGTGCCCTCGGCTTGGAAGGAGGCGAATGTCCAGCCGATCCCCCTTCTTGGGGATCGGACCTCTTCTCGGACCCAGCCAACTATCGACCCATAGCCGTCACCTCAGTGCTGTGCAAGGTGTTCGAGCACATAATTACCACACAGCTCATGCGCCACCTAGAGGATCACTCCTTGCTTAGTGACCGGCAATACTGTTTCAGACCGAAACGGTCAACGGGTGATCTTCTGGCGTACATGACCCACCTTTGGGGTGAGGCTATGGAGAAGCACGGTGAGTCACTGGCAATTAGTCTTGACATCGCCAAAGCTTTCGATAGGGTATGGCACAAATCGCTTCTTTCCAAGCTACCAGCCTTCGGCCTGCCTCCTAGACTGTGTAACTGGGTTGCAAGCTTCCTGCAGGGGCGCCGTATTCGCGTCCTTTGTGATGGACGAGCTTCGGAGTTCTTGCAGGTAAATGCTGGCGTGCCGCAGGGTTCCGTTTTATCTCCCACTCTCTTTCTTCTGCATATCCATGACATGCTCTGTAACGGAAACATTCACTGCTATGCAGACGACAGCACCTTACACGGGAGTTATTACGCACATCCTGCGGCCAAGCAGTCTGATATCGCGGAAAAAAGGCAGCTTCTTGTCACTGAGCTGGACCGGATCCTGGACCACATTTCTCAATAGGGCGCTAGGAACCTGGTCGAGTTCAATGCCAAGAAGACCCAGGCATGTGCGTTTACAGCAAAGGTATCTCCTTTCCTTCCCCTTCCCACTCTTCAGAGCACACCACTGCCACTGCAGGATCACCTCACTATCCTCGGTATGGATGTTCGCTGCAAACTGAATAACAAAAACTATATCGAGAGTATCATCAAATCAGCCTCGCGTAAACTCGGAGTCCTGAACAGAGTGAGACGTTTTTTCACGCCGGAGCAGCGGTGTCTTCTATACAAGACCCAAATTCGTTCCTGCGTGGAATACTGCTCACATCTCTGGGACGGCTCCGCAAAGTACTTATTAGATGCTCTCGACAGGTTACAGCGACGTGCGGTCCGCATTATTGGGGATCCTGAGGTCACGAACACCCTCGAGCCTTTGCAGATGCGTAGAGATGTTGCGTCTTTGGCAGTTTTCTACCGTCTCTACCATGGTGAATGTTCTGACGAGCTCTTCCAATTAGTCCCACCCTCCCCTTTCCTTCACAGGACGACACGTGCAGGGCTAAGATGTCATCCATTTACGGTGCAGAGTATACCTGCTAGAACCAAGCGTTTCAGTGATTCATTCCTATGCCGCACCACTAAGACCTGGAATTCCCTGCCAGCTCACGTGTTTCCTTCTTCCTACAGTCCCGGGTCCTTTAAGCGGGGCGTGAAAAGGCATCTAATGAGGCCGTCAAGCTGAGTGCCACCACTGTTAACATGGTAAATGTTTACGATGGTGACCCTCTTTCCGAGACTTTGCCTTTAGCTTAACATCAGGCGAGGTGAAGTCAAATTGACGTGACCTGTGTAAAAAAAAAAAAAATGACGTGTCCTTTATAAAAAAAAAGTGTTCCGCACCCCACCTTCCATTTACTAACCTACAGTCTCCATTTCGGGAGGATTTCTCATTAAGTATAGGGACACGAGACTGATTCCATACTCTTCTTATTCTGTTTAACGATATAGTAGGAGCGGGAGCCCCACAAAACTGCCCCACAAAGTGTAATCCTTGATTGCAACTGGTTTTATAAAAATCCCCGCGCATCAGCTCCCATAACAGGACTGTATTTATTGTTGATGATTATGATGAATGTTGACAACGCCAATTTTTTTATATTTTTTATTTTTTATATAGGACACGTCAATTTGACACGTCAATTTTTCACCTCGCCTGATGTTAAGCTAAAGGCAGAGTCTCGGAAAGAGGGTCACCATCGGAAACATGTACCGTGTTAACAGTGGTGGCACTCAGCTTGACGGCCTCATCAAATGCTTTTTCACGCCCCGCTTAAGGGACCCGGGACGGGACTGTAGGAAGAAAGAAACACGTGAGCTGGCAGGGAGTTCCAGGTCTTAATGGTGCGGCATAGGAAGAAAATGACCAACCTAGTACACATGGCTTTAATGATGGTAGATGACTCCACCGTCGCCTTAAAGACGTATAAGATGGGAAATTTGAATCACATCGGGCGTGTCTCGGTATCCGAATTGGTCAAGGCATTCCCCCTGTAAGGGAAAGACTGCGGGTTCGAGTCCCGCCCGAAATGATTCTTCTTTTTCCCTATGTATTCGTTTTGGATGTTCTCAATATATGTAACAATGGATTCCACCAAGTGCCATCAATCAACAGTATAAATAGTACTCGATATACTTTTATTTTTCACGCAGCAGTATGCAAAAGCCTTTATCACACTGAGAAATGTGGGCCGCCCCGCAAGCATTAATAAGTTGACAATGAAATGGCGCGTGGGCGCTGGTGCGCACTTACCTCCTGTCACTTACCTTCATAGTACAGCTACTTAATTGATTTCATATCACAGTTATGACTTAAGTGTTGCTTTTAATAATAATACGGTTATAATAGTGTCAAATTAATAGTAATTTTAAGGTTTTATTACTGTTTATTTACATTTTGAGTGACAAGTTTATTCTTAAATTCTTTTGGGCCAAGATTCGTGGGAATATCTTTGTAACTTTTCTTTTTTTTTTCTTTTACTGCATGGTTTCTTGTTTCGACAACCAGGGTCACTTCTAGCTGTGGGTATCGTGCGAAAGTTCTTGAACCCGATTGCAGTACTAGGTACCTACTGAGTTTAAAAAGAAGCCTATTTTTTTGTATTCGAAATAAGTCGGGAAAAAGAAGTGCTCAAGGCGGACTTGAACCCACGACCTTTCCGATTAATCCTCTTCTAGTTCGCCCTTAAAGAGAAGGGATGCATCAGGTATATCTATAATATCAGCTGCCTGCCAGTGAAAGCGCCGCGAAAATCGACCCAGCCATTTAAGAGATTAGCCAACTCAAGCCAGGTAAAGTGTTCAGTTAAACATTCATGTGCATTTAATAAGAACCTGTTTTAGCAACTGATTTCAATGTAACAAACTGACATGACATAACATAAACTCACGCCTGTATTCCCCGAAGGGGTAGGCAGAGGTGCTAGCACCCACACAAACTGACATTGTTATTTAATTTATGTATCTATATTGATTATATTATTACTATCACTAAGGGTAGTGAGGACTTCTATCGTGAAAATTCACAATATCTTATCGAATCAGTATTGAATGAATACTGTGAGAATGTATATCGATTTCAATTTCCCAACGTCAAATTTTTCTTCAGACCCTTGGACCCTCGACATCTTGAATAATTTAACGGCTCGTATCATGGTAAAGGCACCTTTTATTGCGATCAAGACGGAATGCGGATATAACAAATTCCCTTATATGACCGCTCAAAAAAGGAGTGTAATTATATTTTGAAGCAATTAGTATGTTAACTTTTTCCTATTTTAAATCTAAAAAGACCCTGAAAGTGTCTGGTTGTGGGTCAAGTCAAGTCTTCTTGTCAAGTCAAGTCAAGTCTTCTTGTCAAGTCAAGTCAAGTCAAGTCAAGTCTTGGAGGTTGTCTTTTTCCAATTTCGATGTTCATTAAAGCGAGCGGTTTGAATCCCAATTTCACTCGGAAAGAAATTTGTGAAAAAAACCTATAACTCCATTACAGACCATCTAGCGACGCGGAATACAGAGCTAAGAAATAACTCTGAAAAAGTTTGTAGGTACTCATGTAAAAATTTTAGCTCAATCGATACTCAACTTTAGAGTTTTTGAACGATACCCAAAATAATTTTTGGATTTTATATATGAAAAGCCAGGAGGGGCTTCACCAGAACTCATATTCTTCTAATTATGTGGTAGATGGGCGTGGGAGTAAAAAATAAATGTCTTCCGATTACAGTCACCGTATTTTTATCAATACGCACAGAAAACACATTAAAATTAGGTAATTAGTGATCACTACGACATGATATCAACTTAATTAAATAATAACGTAGCTCGATAACGAATATATACAGCGATTCGTCAAAAGCGTGGGGCGCGGGGCCTGTCTCGATCCAATGTTTTTTATCAAGCTCGCCGCCCGTAGCACCATCGACTATGACGCTCCGCTAGGTTGACATCGACTGTCCATGTCAACCTGAAGTTTGACGTAAACGCCGTCACGGCCGGACTGACATACGACCGTCCTCGGGCGATTTATCTGCAACGAATTAGGATAACTGCACAGTCCGTTCGCTCATCCTGACTTAATCATTTTCATCAGTGCACCATTGCTAAAATCATCTGTCTAAACGTCTAGACAGGCCACGATGTGACCCGGACGACACAATTCATCTCACAATAACAAGCAGTTATCCAGGACAAGTCAGCCCTCTCGAGGGACCTGACTCGGACGACAAATTTCGTCGGATGATGCTCAGACAAGCCAACCTGACCGGCAGGTATGACTCGGACGACCCGTTTCGTCTACTCACTGTGACAAGCCAGCCCGACACGCGGGTATGACTCGGACGACCCGTTTCGTCTACTCACTGTGACAAGCCAGCCCGACACGCGGGTATGACTCGGACGACACATTTCGTCTACCTTCTGAGAAGAGTGAAGTGTGCCCTCTAACTAATCACTATGGAATAGTAAGGACGACACTTCTCCGCCCAGGATCAACCATTTGTAGAATTATCACATGTGTATGTTACAGTACTTATAACTGTAGTTTTATTATACTTACCTATAACAGTGAATTGTCTTGCTCCGTGTGTAATTCAACTTCATGTAAGACTTCCCATGTTTCTGGGTCTGAGTGTGCACTCAGGGTGTCTGAATTCGCTGTGACAGTGCGCGAGTCAGCGGAAGCAGTGTCTGAGCATACGGTCAAAGTATCGGGACGGTCTAATGACGCGTTGTCATTGTTTGGGCACCAAGTATTGTCTACATCATCAGACGCCGTCTCGGCCTCAACTTCATTTAAAAGACTAGACGCGATTTCGAGTAATTCGTCATGTCCCCGAGGTACTGCGCGCAAATTTTCGTGAGAATATTTGAGAGTTCGACAGGAAGCACCTACTACGCTTTTAAGTTCGTAGCGATCATTATTTAGAACTCCTGTAATCACGAATGGACCCCTAAATTTCCTATGTAGTTTTGTCTGATTTCGCTCACAGTTTTTGATGAACACGTAATCTTCTATAGAAAATGGTGTAATTTTTGCGCGACCACGATTAAACCTAACAGTTTCGGATTAAGCAGCTTTTTGAATGTTTGCTGACGCATCTTCTCTAATTGAATCAAGATCCAAGCGAACCTCATTGTCTTTATCATTACTGTTAATTTTGGACATACCCAACGAATCAGAACGAATCCCGAACATAAGCTCTGATGGGGAATACTTGGTTACACTAGATTTTGTACTATTTAGTGCAAGCTGAATATTTCCTAATTCGTCGCGCCATGTTTTATTAGGATCATTTTCGACTATAGTTAAAAGGCTTTTTAATGTACGCATCACTCGTTCGACCTGGCCGTTCGCTCTACTTGAACCCGTCGCGATGAAGTGAAGTTCTATTTTATGCTCGTCACAAAAATTTTAAACTCAGAACTGATATAACAACGGCCTTGGTCTGCGATGATTATTTTTGGCGCTCCATAAAGGTTAACTGCTTTTTGCAGAGAACATATCGCACTCTTCGCATCAACAGACAAGGTATGTTCGAGTAAAACGTACTTCGTGAAGCCGTCAATGATAACTGAGCAATACTCCTTTCGGTCGCTCTTCCCGCTAAGCTTTCCCGTGAAGTCTATATGAATTGTGTGCCAAGGCATAGACACTTTCGGTATCGGGTGCAGCTGAACGGGTTGAGCTCCCGACGGACCTTTGGAAGCCTTGCAGATTATGCACGAATCTATGAATTTTCGAACACATTTAGACATATCCAGAAACCAATACTTCTCATAAAGCTTGTCTAAGGTTTTATCCCTACCTAGATGCTGCAATTCATTGTGGACATGATTTATGAGTGTCCAAATAAGAGATCGTGGAACTACTGGCAACCAGGAGACCATTTTATTACGAACAATTTTCCTATAGAGGATGCCTTCTCTGACATCATATGTCTGCCCTACACTTTCGGGAAAACTGTTATTGTGGTATTTTGTGATAAGATCTTGGATTTCTGCATCCCTTTTCTGTTCCACTGATAACCAGCCCTGGTGGAGTTCAATAAATTGAACGGATTTAGTTTGCACCTTTTCAAATTCTAAGGGACTAACTGTATCGGAATTTGGCAAAGGATTTCGAGACAAAAAGTCAGCGTGTTCCATTCTACTGCCTTCGCGGTAAACAATATCGAAGTCGAAGGCTTACCTGCAGATGTGCCCAACAGCGATAAAACGGTGAGTTAAATCCTTCTTAGACTTCGACGCCTTTAATGAATTGCAGTCTGTAACAACTACAAAGCTCCTACCATATAGATAGTGTCTGAAATGTTCTACCGCCCTGACGACTGCTAAAGTCTCTAGCTCATAAGAGTGAGACTCTGTATCCGATGTTCGACGGCTAAAGTATTCTACAACGTGAGGTAGGTTGTCTTTATTTTGTAAGAGGATTGCTCCATAACCGTCTGAGCTAGCGTCTGTATATAGCTCTACAGGTAGAGCTGGGTCAAAAATGGTAAGAACGGGCTCAGATGTAAGAATGTCTATTAAGTTTTTGCGTATTCTTTCATATTCAGAAGTCCATGTAATTCGCCCTTTTATTTTTGTAGGAGGATATAAGGGACCCACAATCCGTGTGAAGTCGGGGATATATTTCCGGAAATAAGACGCTAACCCAAGGAATTGCCGGACATTCGTAGCTGTTTTCGGTACAGGAGCTTCTACCAATGCTTGAATTTTACGGGAATGTGGTTTAATCACATCTGATTGCACGGAATATCCCAGATAATAAATTTTTTTGTTTCATGAATTTACATTTTTTAAGGTTTAATGAGAAGCCAGCCTCCAACAATGCGGCCAACACGAACGTCAAGACGCTGGAGACCTTCAGAGATGTCCACAGAATAGCAATCATCCATATAAATTAAAGGTTTATCTTTTAAATGGCTCATGGCTTTATTGATATATCTCTGAAAGACAGAAGACGCATTTCGTAAAGGGTGACACGGTATTGGAATTTAGCTCCCTATAATCGACACATAATCGGTCCGTTGTTCTTTTTAACAAGGACAATAGAGCTTGCAAAAGGGGAAGAACTTTCTCGAATCACTCCTGCATCTAATAATTTTTGGACCTGTTCCCTGATTATTTGTTTTTTTTTTATTAGGGCGCGTTTACCGGGACACCTGTAAACGACTTTTTGCGGATCCACTAATTTAAGCTCACATACCCCAGTCTTAACCCGTTTGGTAGGTATAGGTACCTTCGATAAAATGATTCGAATACTTCTTCAAAATTGAAATCAACATTTCTTTATCATGTCCCTGCAAATCTGTGTCAATCTGATTAAAATCTAATGTATCTAAATTCCTATTACAAAAATGAGATTGCTCTTTAGTGTATATGACAAGGTTATCATTATCAATTTTCACGCATAACCCTAAATCTAAAATATCCCTACCAATAATTATAGGATCTGATATATTACAATCCGGAACCACTTGGAAAAGCAAGCTTATCAAACGGTCATCGATTCTAACCTCGCTCTGAATTTGTGTAGTGCATTGAATGTCATTGCCTCCGATACCACTAAGATAAACAGTATCTTTATACACAGTACCCGAAAGCTTATCACAAAAGCTTTCCTTTAAAAGTGAACAAGACGAAAAAAGGAACAGGCTCACCGGATGATGTTTTCAAAGTGCTCCTAGAAGGGCGGTGCTCACAATGATGAACCTCCTTGACCGCAGCCTTACTTCCGTTCTTCTTGTCGGGGCAGTTAGTTGACATGTACCCCTTTTGTCCACACGTGTAGCAGATCACAGAAGGTATGTTATCCGATGAACTTAGGGTGACTTGAGAGGGTCCGGAGTTTTCACGACGTTTTCGACACTCAACCAAGCGATGACCTTCTAAACTCTTTCTTTGAACGATAGCTTCAGTTATATTGCACCAACCATCTACGTCGGCCTCTGGATCACCTGGGTTGAAGGGTAATTGCGTAGAATGACTTGGGTTCACTGTTGGTATTTGCTGAGACGCAAGGACTCGAGATAACAGCGTTTCCATGTGGGTGAGTAGTTTCTCGGCATCCGTTTTGGTCCGCTGGCCCTCAACTTGGGCCTCATCGTATCCCACTTCTGATGAAAAGCCAGGAGGGCCTTCACCAGAACTCATATTCTTCTAATTATGTGGTAGATGGGCGTGGGAGTAAAAAATAAATGTCTTCCGATTACAGTCACCGTATTTTTATCAATACGCACAGAAAACACATTAAAATTAGGTAATTAGTGATCACTACGACATGATATCAACTTAATTAAATAATAACGTAGCTCGATAACGAATATATACAGCGATTCGTCAAAAGCGTGGGGCGCGGGGCCTGTCTCGATCCAATGTTTTTTATCAAGCTCGCCGCCCGTAGCACCATCGACTATGACGCTCCGCTAGGTTGACATCGACTGTCCATGTCAACCTGAAGTTTGACGTAAACGCCGTCATATAAATACCTATGTTGTTTCCAAATTATTCCAGTAACACTTATAAATTATAAAACGATCACAAAGTAATTTACTTTCCTAGTACAAAAACTTGTCCTTTAACATAATTATAATATTAAAATTATGAATACCGGACGCGGAACCGAACGCCGGAAAAAGCTGTCCTTACAATATTAATCAATGTTAATGATATTCGGTGAGTGTAAGCGAGTGACGCCGGGAGGCCGGCTAGAGCACTTCTAATCGCATTACCATAAATATTTGGAAAGGATTATGTCATTGTGTCAATTGTACTGGACGAATATTCATTTAATATTTAGAAAAATATTTTTTGAATAATTAATTAGTGGTCATGAGAACTAAGATTTTGGGGATCAAACCAATCTCACCTACAAGCTGGTAAACTTGTTGGCTGACGTACAAGACTTCGGTGCAGGCTGCCCTCTATGAAGGGCGGGGGTCATATGGCAGTTGCTATGGAAATATAAGCCAAATGATGGAGTTACGTACAGAAGTTCACTTTGGTTCACATTCAATTTTTCATTCATTACGCAGTCCTTATAAAAGTATTGAGACACAGATAGAAGGACAACAAAATCATCTTATAAGGGAATTCTAAAACACAGAGAAGCATTGTAAATGATACACACAAGGAACAAATCGGTTTGACCTTCACCAAACACTATATTATCTAAGTACAATATCTAATTGAAAAAAAAACACTACTCACAGTAAATAAACAAAACTTAACTATCTTTGTATTTTCGAACAAAAACGTACATAATTTATTTTTAAACAAGATTATAACTATTTTGGCCTGTGAGCCATAATATCCGCATTCATAAAACTTTATTTCCTACATTTCTATTTTTCCTTGTGCTTTTTTTCTCGAATTTAAACCTCCAAGCATCAAGGGGGGTATCCGAGGAATTTTTCAGATTTACCCCCGCCGCCGCTTTCCGCCATATTTCCACGCGACAGCAGTTCTAAACTCGCCATGGATGGTTGGCGGTCCACAACTGTGCGTTTCTTGAGAAACTTTCTGCCTCGCACAACTAAACTGTGGAATGAACTGTCACCAGCGGTATTTCCGAACCAATACGACCTTGAAATCTTCAAGAAAAGAGCGTACTCTCTTTTAAAAGTAAGGTAACGCACGTGTGACACTCCTCTGGTGTAGTGGATGTCCATGGGCGGCTATGATTGTTTATCATGAGGCACTACGTCTGCTCGTTTGCCTTCCTATTCCATAAAAAAAAACAATACTACTCCAAATATTACCTATTAAATCGATCAAGTTATCGATATGTTACAGTAATGTCCCATCTCTAGTCAGTAAAACAGACGTTAATGAACTTGATGCGTTTGAAAATAGAACGGCGTGCAGCTGAATGCAATGCGTACACGCACTTCTAATGTTTACTGTTAGATCGTTCTTGTATAACATGTGAAGATGATTAAATTACTAGGATTTTTCTACATCCATACTAATATTATAAATGCGAAAGTAACTCTGTCTGTCTTTCTGTATGTTAAGCTTTCACGCATAAACCACTGACCCGATTTTTATATGGTATAGGGATAGGTTAGACCTTGAGAAAGGACATAGGCTATGTTTGGTCGCGATAACCGACATCTACGCGGGCAGAGCCACGGGCAAAAGCTAGTATTTAATAAAAATAATCCATTCGGCTATTTTTCAACCCACACTAAACATACATTCCGTGACAAAATGACTGCTTGACGTCATATGGGATCAAAAATCGGAGTTAGTGAAATGTGGGTATTTAATACACCTCTGCCTACCCCTTCGGTATGTATCTAAAGTAAATCTTTACGTGTCGGTAGCTCAGTCAGTTGATCAGAGTATTCGCTCTAGAAATGGACGGTAAACAAGTTCAAGTCCCGTCATGTTGACTTTTTTCCATTTAGATTTATAGGAAAAGTATTTTTTTTATAAAGCACAGGGACAGGTGAAGTCAAATTGACCAATTTGACTTCACCTCGCCTGATGGTAAGCTAAAGGTAAAGTCTCGGAAAGAGGGTCACCATTGTAAACATGTACCATGTTAAAAGTGGTGGCACTCAGCTTGACAGTCTTATCAGATGCCTGTTCCCGTCCCGCTTAGAGGACCCGGGACTGTAGGAAGAAGGAAACACGTCTTAATGCCGTGGCATAGGAATGAGTCACTGAAGTTATTATAATAATTGCTTAAAATTGTCATTAAGCTATTATCATTATTATCTAAGCAGTTCTTACTAGTATGTTATGTGTTTACGTATGTTAATTACCGCAACAGATACTGTTAATCATATTTTGTTTCATACACACATTATTTATCTATAATATTACTACACCGATCTGATAAAATTGTTGCTAGGTACGCGCCTACCTAGGGTCTGGGGTACTTCTTTCAGAATCTCCACACAGCGTACCCTGGGCAATGGAAACGGCAGTGCCTCTGTCAGGAGATCTCCCGGGGAATCCGGCCGAGGCGAGAGCGGCCCTTTATAGGGCTGCTCGGAAGTTCTCCATTACTCTCAGAAGCCTTCCAAGCGGAATACATAGTATTCTCTCTCTTACTGAGCACAGGCCTGAAGGTGACCTACTTACTTACCTGCCAAGTCAGATCGAGAACATTATAAACAAAAGCCAGGTCGAGAACACCTGCCACTGATGGGTATGTATAAAAACTGCAAATAGCAAAAAGAACATGTGTTTTCTGCCTCCGAAATTGCAAAAGAGGCGTGACTGTATAAGTATAGTAAAAAGCCGACTGTCACCCCAGCAGAAGCTGGCCACGGCAGCAGCGCGGTGATAACCGCGGATTCCGGGGGCGAGTCGGGAACTACGCTGTGTCCTCCTTCCCGAGGAGGGCCAGACCGTAAGGGATGGCCCTGGGTCAGCCGGGGTGCGAGAGATATGTCGCAGACAACCTCACCTCCGGCTTAGCACTACGACCCACAGTCGGCGAGCGGTTTTAGTCGGTTCGAGTCTTCCGGCTCCGGCAGGGGAGGTATCCGAGGGGATTTCCGCACGAAAAAAAAAGTATATAGTAAAAATTCAATGATAAATTTATGAAATGATGGGGCGCCTAAATATTATCAGCCTATATCAAATGGATCAGTGTATTCACAAGCCCACAAACGGATAAAACCCGTCATCGATACACTTCAGATAACGTATCCGTAGAATGTGGTAAAACAATTAAAAAAAAGTGATTATTCACTATCGGTAGCCATTTTGATTTAGTGTGTGTACGTGCCGGCGCTCACATATGACATGACACGTGTTTTTACGCGGGAAAGTTGACAGAGAGATTACCTTTTTGAAGAGAAAACTCCTTTACGCGTTAAACATATTTTACATGGGAAAAACCATTGAACTCGTGACTTGCGGTTATCGTTACGGACATCGGATACCTCTATAATTATAATTATATTGTGTATATAATTAAATTACATATATACACAGATAGAGTTTGGCCAACAAAAGCTGGCCTCAAATAATACGCTAATTTTCATGCATACCTAATAGGAAAAAAATCATAGTATCAACTCCGTTATTTCGGCGTATAGTAAGTGTTGCAACCTGTTGGTTTTTCAAATTTGGCGCCGCTTTTTGCGCCAACTTTCGTTGGCCAAACTCTAATTGTTCAAATTTTCGCTTCTATGGACACTCCCGAAGTGCCACTGTTTTTTTTACACACGAATCATAATCCTCTGATCCCTTTTCCAACTTTATTTCCCCGAACATCGATATTTTCCGTGAATCATGGTAAGTATTCAAATGGCTTAACGGATTTGGCTGAAATTCGGTATCTATCCCGAGATTATGTTACAGGGAACCTGAAACATATTTTTATTACAGGCTACATTTTTATCCCTGAAATAAGTTTGTCAGGATCTGTAACTACTCTAAGACCCGTATACTAGAATGACACTCTGCCTGAATCGCGATTCATCTGAGGACAGATTGTAGAGACACTATGTCAAACTATCAATCTGTCTATAGGTACAATGTGTCCTCAATCAAATCGTGATTCAGTCTGAGTACCATTCTAGAATATGGGCCTAATAGTTTGATATATTGCCTATACAATCTGGTTTCAGATAAATCGCGATTCGAGCTGAGTGTCACTCTAGAATGCGGCCCATAATGTGATATCACAAGATGTAATGTTTTGTGAATGTGATTTTATAAGATCATGACAATTTGAGCATATGATTAGGTATGCGAATATCGTATTTTTGAATAGTGTTTTATGAATGTACTCTTTTGAAAATATGATATTCAGCAACAGAGCCTTCCCATGGGTTGCGGAAAGGGGAAATGAAGCTGCTAGCAACACCTAGTACAGAATATCTTTCGTTAAAATTTCACCGCTAATCGACCAAAACAAAGAATGGAATTATCAAGCCGTATATTTTATTGATAAGACGCCCATATTGTGTTGATAACTCAAGGATATTGTAAAAAGAAAGTGCTTGCGTATTGATAGGAGCTTGGTAATCAACAGTAGTATAATGGTAATCAATGTAATCAGTTCGGATATCGAAAATCTAGCGAGCCATATACGGTAACGCCATCTGGCGCATGTAGTGAAGACGTTATCAACGCTGATAACTATGTATCGAACACAAAAAAGGAAATATAAATTAACTAAAGTAACTCTAACAAAATTGATCACTACCCCATATCAGCTGAAGGGTGTCGTAAGAGGAGAGTAACGGAATAATAGTTTAAAAAACTAAAAAACACGCTTTAAGCACGCACTAAAAATGACAAAAATAGCCTGTCCGCCATCTTGGACGTCCGCCATATTAGATTTAAGTCACGTGACTATTTTTGAGGTATTCCTCGAAGCGCCATATTTTTGAGGCGCACCAAATGAGGCGCACCATTTTTATTCTTCGGAGCGCACCATTTAGCTACTAAATGGTGCGCTCCGAAGAACAATTAAAAATATTAACTTTTTATTCTTCGAAGCGCACCAATGATTATTAACTTTCGAATAGAGATAGGATACTAACTGAAACTATCGATATAAGTAAAATACGTTATGAGGTATTGAGTTATCAGGGCGTAATTTTCGAGAACAATATCGTTGCATGGATGGCAACCATGGAACTAAAAGTGAATTTGTCAATATGTGTTTTCAAATATCTATTCTTAAAGTCATGTCAAAGTGCTATCCTTATTTAGGTAATACAAACTGGGGTTAAAAATTCAGGATTATTAGGTAATTCATAATCTGGAGCTGGAATTCAGCCAATATTTAAAGCATTTTGTAAAGCTTCTAATAATATTCAATTATCACGACCGTGACAAATGGCCATGTGTAGGTATGTTATGTTGTTTATGTTGTGCAGTGATCTAGTGTTTATAAAAAATACTTTTAATTTAGTGATAGGCAATAACTATGTAGGCAAACAAGCATCGAACACGCCACAATTGTGGCGGTAGGATCCGTCACAGACGAATGGCTGGAGAGGAGCCACGGTAGCCTCTTCTACCAGCTGCCGCAGGTCCACACTGGACATGGCTGCTTCAGTATTTTTTTTTATCGTGCGGTAAAAAAGAAGTGGATGATTTCTGTACATGGATAGCATTTGCTAGGTTTTGTTTTCATTCCATCTGAATGAAAACAAAACCTAGCAAATGCTACTGTCTATGTCTGGGTAGGCGGGGTACCAGATATACCTCATATGATCCAGGGCTTAGTATAGGCGGGGAAAACGTTTCGACTATATCCGAAACCGTGCCTTTTAAATTTCTCGGAAGAAAAATAGATAACAGAGGTTGCACTCCAGCTTTAGAAGAAGTAATTAATAACTTCATTATCGATATACAAAAGGTAGATCAACAGCCACTAAGTAATGTTAAAAAAGCGTGGATTTACGACAACTATTTAACCTCGCGTCTTAACTGGCCGTTTCTTGTTTATGATATAAGCCAGAGCCTTCTCAAAAAACTAGATGCGAATGTTACGAAGACATTGAAGTCGTGGCTGGGGCTAGCCCAGTCGGCAGACCCATCGACATTATATAGAGCCTCAAATAACTTTGGAATGACGTTCAAGAAACCATCGGAACTCTATAAACATCTAAGAGTAACCAAAATGCACGTCCTAGCGAAATCAAAATACGAAATCGTGCAAGCTCTTCCAAAAGATCAAAGTACTAAAGAGCTCGAGTCACGTCTCCAATTCCATAAAAAAATCATGATAGGCTCGCAGACTGGTAGGGTAGGTTTGGGTAATACTAGGAGGCAGTCAGACAAAGACATAACAAAATCTTTTCTTCAAGTAGATGAAAATAATACCTACAAAGTGCACGCAATGAACCTAGAAATACAAAAGGAATGGTTAACACTAGGTGAATTTTGTATTCCCATAGCCTTAAAATGGCGTACCTTAATATACGACTGGTCACCGGCTCTCTTTAAATTCTATCTCAATGCATTCCAGTTGACCCTCCCCGACCAAAGCAATCTTGTCAGATGGGGAAAAGCCACAGATAAAACATGTAACTCATGTGGTGAAGCAATTGGTACTGCTAGGCACCTACTGGTGGGTTGTAGGACGCTATTAGACCGGGGTCATTACTCGCGCCGACATGATAAGGTATTAGAAATCGTACGTGAGGCGGTAAGTTTGGCGGTAGCTAGAGCGAAAAAGGGTTTAACCACAAACCAAAGAAATGACGTCGCGGTTGTAAAGAAAGGCTGCTCAAAAAAGGCAAATCAAAAGCCGTACTCAATTTTGATAGCAGCCGCTGATTGGACATTACTCACAGATTCTTATGAGAAACACTATAAAATACCGGAGGATGTTTGTGCCTCGTCATCCAGACCCGATATATTCTTATTTTCAAAACAGCAAAAGCGTGAAGTACTAGTAGAACTCACAGTACCGTGGGCAACTAACATACCTAAAGACCACGCTATAAAAATAAACAAATACTTTGACCTGACCAACGAGTTAACCAAGATTGGCTATGTGGTTAAACTCTACGCCGTGGAAGTAGGAGCAAGGGGAATTCCAGCTAAATCCCTGTATAACTTAATTAAAGACCTCAGATTGCCAAGAGCTTCAGTAAGCTCTTTACTCAAACGAATATCTAAAACGGCGTTGATAGGATCTTACCAAATTTGGATAGGTAGAGGGGGGAACACGACTGACGGTGGAGGTGAGCGCTGATGCATCACAAGGTGGCCACCCTAAACCTACACCTGGGTAGCAAGTCCCAGGCGCCGTCACAGTGTTCCTCTCTGTACCACGCCACGGACCCGGCGACCGCACGGTGAATCCATGGAATGCTAAGAACCAGATCTCTGCTATAAAAATTTCATATAAATATTTGGGCGGAGTCCTCAAAAATCAATGTTTAAAAATGGTTGAAAAATCATTCATTAGTTCCAACAGTTCCTAAGAAAGTTGGTAGATGGCTCCACCATCTCCCCCTTATAGACGGATATAAAGAGAAGGGAAATTTGAAGGGATTCAGGTGTAGCTAAATAGCTCAGTTGGAAGAGCATTCCCCCTGATGGGCAAGGTCGTGGGTTTAAGTCCCCCTTGAGCGCTTCATTTTTCCCCGTTTTATTTCGTTTTTTTTTATCTAGGACACGTCAATTTGACTTCACCTCGCCTGATGTTTAGCTAAAGGCAAAGTCTCGGAGATATAAAAGTGAGCATAATAAATGCTATAAGCTTTTCATTCAAGGCAGTAAGATCATTTTGAGTACCTACTTATTTCATCAAGATCGATGTGATGCTGACTGTACCACAATAGTCTTCAAGAGAAATATTTTTTGTGAACGGAACCCACGGAATCGTATCAGTTAGGTGGATATGTCAGACTCACACCGACTATAACTGCATGTTGTTCCGTCGGTGTGGCTGGAGTATCTGATACATTCTGTTAAGGATATTCCAGAGAACCTGGCCGACCTTGGCCACTAATAATGGCGGCCTCGAGGTGTTCTTGGGGATGAAAATTACATCTTCTATAGAGAGGCGCGTATGAATATACGAAGCGATTCAATCATGGGCCTGCTTCTTTTACGGTGACGGCTAGCCCCAACTATAACTCTCAGGACCTAGCTCATCGAGGATGCAGATAGTTTTGTATATGTTACCGGAAATGTGTATAATCCGGTATTCTATCCAATGCCTAGGCATTGTATACAATGCCGAGTGCGCAGCAGGCAATGTATGAAATGGTATCAAGGAACATTGACGGTGGTTGTAAAAAAGCAACCACTTAGGCTAATGCTGGAGCCTCGCTTTCGCTTCAGTCTTTTAACCTATAATATATCCAGGTCGGGGCGCAGTGTCCACACTACGCAATTTAACTTGGATAGATTAGGTTAGAAGATTAATACGGGAGCGGAGCGGAGCGAAGGTCCCGCATTAATCTTCGTGGTTATTTTTTTTTATTCGTACAAAAATATAAATTTTCCACAAAATCATCCGCAAATATAGACAATAACCCATTTATTTCACACATTGCCGGTGAAACTGCAGGCATTCTATGTATTAACACACATTTCCTAGGATTTGTATACAATTCCTTGATTTCATACATTTCCGGTAACATATATATATAACATGAGAGTGCTAGATCACCCCCATTCCATTTTCGCTGCTTCTCTTATACTAGACTAATGACTGCCACACAAAAGAAGGCGGCAGCATTCCTCACACTCACGCTGCCGACCATGACCAGTACCAGGGTTTGCAGCGTGTAGCTTTCCGCTCTAACGGCTGCTTGGAGGCCGCGGCACAGCTCTATCCTCTCTGAACGTTCTACCAGCTGGTGAAGCGACGTGTCTGCGGAGCAGCCCCGCCATTGGTGGCATTCGGGTATCGGCTATCGGCTTATACGATGCAGATACTTACTGAAACAGCCATGTCCAGTGTGGACCTGCGGCATCTGGTAGAAGAGGCTACCGTGGCGCCTCTCCAGCCATTCGTCTGTGACGGATCCTACCGCCACAATCGTGGCGTGTTCGGTGCTTGGTTGCCTACATAGTAATTGCCTATCACTTAATTAAAAGTATTTTTTATAAACACCAGATCACTGCACAACATAAACAACATAACATACCTACACATGGCCATTTGTCACGGTCGTGATAATTGAATATTATTAGAAGCTTTACAAAATGCTTTAAATATTGGCTGAATTCCAGCTCCAGATTATGAATTACCTAATAATCCTGAATTTTTGACCCCAGTTTGTATTAAATAAGGATAGCACTTTGACATGAAACAAAATTAAGAATAGATATTTGAAAACACATATTGACAAATTCACTTTTAGTTCCATGGTTGCCATCCATGCAACGATATTGTTCTCGAAAATTACGCCCTGATAACTCAATACCTCATAACGTATTTTACTTATATCGATAGTTTCAGTTAGTATCCTATCTCTATTCGAAAGTTAATAATCATTGGTGCGCTTCGAAGAATAAAAAGTTAATATTTTTAATTGTTCTTCGGAGCGCACCATTTAGTAGCTAAATGGTGCGCTCCGAAGAATAAAAATGGTGCGCCTCATTTGGTGCGCCTCAAAACTGTGGCGCTTCGAGGAATACCTCCTATTTTTCTGTATTTCTGACAACAAACTTTTCATTTGATGGGGGTGGATTTCAAACAGCCAGTCCACCATCTTGGAGAGGCCGCCATATTGGATTTGTAATGACGTTTCTTAGCTAGTCATGTATTGTCATAAGAATTCAGAGCGTGTGCATATCACTGCGAGAGAAGGAAAACTTGAAATAAAACCCTGTACCAACCCCGTCGTAGAAACAGTAGGCCAAAGCCTCCCAAGATTAAGAGAGGCCTATGTCCTGCAGCGGGCTGCGATAGGCTAATTGATTGGTCGAGCAGGTAATGGTCGTGAAGGAGACGGCGGAGCGGGAGAGGCGGCGCGAGCGAGAAAGACTTGCGGATCGCGCCGCCCGCGCGCGCAGGCAACTCGTGCGTCGGAGGGCACTGACTGACCTCCGTCCCCCATGAGCGCGGGCCTGGGGGTGACGGGTGGAGCTGCCTGTCACCCCAGCAGAAGCAGGCCACGGCGGCGGCGCGCTGAACAGTGCGCCTCCCCATTCCGGGGGCGAGTTGGGGACACCGTTGTCCCCCCTCCTGAGGAGGGCCAGACCGTAAGGGATGGCCCTGGGTCAGCCGGGGTGCGGGGGTCTTTGACAACCTCACCTCCGGCCTAGCACCAAGACCCACAGTCGGCGTGCGGTTTTAGTCGGTTCGAGTCCGACATAACCTCCCCTTCCGGCTCCGGCAGGGGGGGTATCCGAGGGGATTTCCGCACGAAAAAAAAAAAGGCTAATTGATTGGTTGAAATAGTTTAATAACAAAAAAAGTCTGCGAGTTCGACCGCGAGTACTTCGAACTGGGTTAAAAAAAATCACGAATGTACCTATCCTTATATTTTTTCTGAAACAAAAGTAACCCAAATTACGCCTCATAACATCAGCTATCCACAGTAAAAATCCATCAAAAACATCGGAGATTACCCTGTACAAACAGACAATAAGACAGACAGACAGACAAAAATAGGGTTCGTCAGATACTGAAACCTAAATCCCAAGAAAGGATCCGATAGGAACCATAATAACCACAGAGGCTATTCTCTGTGGCGGTAGTGAACGCGACTGCTACGCAGGAGGCGCGGGTTCGATCCCCACTCAGTGCAAATATTTGTATGCATGAATATGGCTATTTGTATTGGTCTGAGTGCTCCTATGTATTTACAAACAAAAGTAGATATGTAAGTATGTTTATCTGCATTCTAGATTCCATTACACACACAAGCTATAAAAGCTTAACATGGGTCTAGATAGCGTTGTGTAGAATGTTGTGGAATATTTATTATTTATAGGTATATGGACCCAACTCCACTGTCAGTATGAAAACAGATTGTCCAACATAAAAAATCAATCTCAATCAAATCACATAAGCCCCTATCACTTATATTTAACATTATAATGAGCTGAACAAACATCGTAATGAATAAATTACCGGCATCCCTCCCTGACCCGCCGTCTGACCGGCAACTGACCGACGACAACACAACAACAACAACTGTTGTCCAACGCACTTAAGTGCAGTTGACCCGCGGCCTGACCCTCCGAGATGAATTAGCTGTTTCCGATAGTGAGGGAGAGAGTCGATAGTATTGATATTAAATTTTTAAAATACTAGTTAAAGGTTCAAAATGAAGCGAAAATGTTGCGCTGATCTCAGATAATATCAAATAGGTGAAAAATTATGACTCAAAAAGCAACTAATTGAGATGCTTGTTTTTTTATGGATTAGGGAGGCAAACGAGCTTACGGATCGCCCGATGGTAAGCGATCACCGCCGCCCATGGACACCCGCAACACCAGAGGAGTCACAAGTGCGTTGCCTTCCTTTTAAAAGAGAGTACGCTCTTTTCTTGAAAGTTTGAATGTCGTAATGGCTCGGAAATACCGCTGGTGACAGTTCATGTCACAGTTTAGTTGTGCGAGGCAGAAATTTTCTCAAGAAACGCACAATTGTGGACCGCCAGCTGTCCAAATGGTGAGTGTGGAATTGCTGTCGCATGGAACGATGGCGGAAAGAGGCGGCGGGGATCAATCCGATCGATTAATTGACAGATGCCAGTCGCTCCCATGAAAACCACATAAGTGACCACTGACTTCAGGCATTATAGGTACTATTAGTACGATCAGTACATCCAACTATTAGGTAATCTGTGCTCCAGGCTTCGATGTAAAGGCCAACGCCGTGATGAAGATGTGACTTGAACTCTCGAACGCTGAAATGATGATGGTTAATCAAATGGTCCACTTCAAAGACGGCTATTTAAAATTATTTTTACGTGCGTGAATTCCTTGGGCCCTTATCATAACTAACGATGAAGCGCACGGCTTTTTATTACATCCACCTGTTTCGCCAGAACCTACGGTGTACGACTTCCAGAAGCTGACACGAGGTTATATTACTACTACATCCACACTAGGTACGGTGCTAGTGTATCAAACTGCCTATCCACGTCAGTCAAAGCTCACTGGAGAGTTTTTGTGCTATCAGCGGGAAGACCAAAGACTTATCCTGCTCTGTCTTCTGCACTGATGACACAGAAACTCTCTGTTCTTACAGGGTCGGCAGCACGAGTGTGACTCCCCTGGTGTTGCACACGTCCATAGGCCACGGTAACCACTTTCCATCAGGTGGGCCCTGAGCTTGTCTGCCACCTAAGTGGTATAAAAAAGAACCCCTGGCGAGGTGGCGACACTCAGGCGTCTTTTTTTTAACGTGCGATAAATCGCCACGGAGCCGGTGGAGATGGTTATGTCGGACTCGAACCGACTAAAACGCACGCAGTCTTGGGTCCTTGGTTGCCGGAGGTGAGATTGCCAAAAGCATATCTCTCGCACCCCGGCAGACCCCGGACCATCTCTTTCGAAATGGCCCCTTTCGGGTTGTGGGGACCACAGTGTCCCCATCTAGCCCCGGTTACGGGGAGGCGCACTTTGCGCCGCCGCCGCGGGACACTCAGGCGTTGACTTTCCAACAGCTGTTCGCACCTCTACTAAAACAATCCAAAATATCGATAACATCCTATCGATAGTCCGTCACATCACTAAACTATTCAATCAACAGACTGGGCGCAGCGGAAATGCATGTATGAATGCATTAACGTACTTACTCCGAACTCGTTGGAAGTACTAAAATAACTGGAGCGACGGCTCCAGGATTGATGAATGGGTAGGATTACTTAGTTGACTGTGTGGTCTAGAGTTTGTAATGGCACTTCCTTCTTGCAACATTGTTTTGGTTAATGGCTTTGACCAGGTAGTACAAAATTAAGGAACAGTTCCAGCTGCTGTCGATTACCTAAATAGGTACCGGGTATTTCCATCAGTCCACAATGTTGACTAGGCTATTTTCTACATTCTAAGGCTTGAGGAAACCAACGCGTTCAAGTCGCGTCCGTGGTTGCGATTGTAATAGGTGAAAGAAAAATTTTTTACAAACCCCATATATTTTTCCTTCCACCTGAACATTATTCCCATTAAAAAAAATATTTCACCAAATTAATACTTCCAGATGATTTTGCTATCGAAACTGTGGCCAAATTCTTTTTTTTTTAATCGACTATAAAATCACCTTGTATATTTGTGATATGTATATGCGTACCTATACCGGGTGTAAGGGGAACGCCCCCGAAGCCGAAAACCCCTAGTAGTACTTCAGGCACATAGCACATTGGCATAAAAATAAAATCAATTTGGACAAATTTTTTGTTGAATTTTTTTTTTTTAATTTAATTTAATCTATACAAATAAATAAAATTGGAGTGTCTGTTTGTAATATTAAAATAACCGCTTTCTACTACATGCATATGAATGTATATACGGTACACATACCAAAATATATATTTTTAAATTTTTTGTCTGTCTGTCTGTCTGTCTGTCTGTCTGTCTGTCTGTCTGTCTGTTTGTTTTGGCTAATCTCTGGAACGGCTGGACCGATTTGGACGGGACTTTCACTGGCAGATAGCTTATGTAATAAGGAGTAACTTAGGCTGAAAAAAAATGCCAAAAACAAAAAAAAAATAAACTGATTTTTTTTATTAAGTACATTCCACGCGGACGAAGTCGCGGGCACAGCTAGTAATTTCATAAAAAAACACCACTACAAAAGAGCACGCGCTTGGCGCTAGTTGTTTTAACTTTGTAGTGATGTTCTTTTTATGAAATTACCGTTTCATTTAGCTTTACTAACACGATGAAGAGCAATGAATTCAAAAAAAAAATAAAAAAATTCAAAAAAAAAAATTGACCAAATCGATTTTATGTTTATGCCAATGTGTTATGTACCTGGAGTACTACTAGGGGTTTTCGGCTTCGGGAGCGTTCCCCTTACACCCGGTATATGTGTGACTACACTAATAACTACCAATGTTAATGTTTAAAACATGTCCATCCAAAGGTTGCCTGTAAAAGATCGCTCTTAGCGATAAGGCCGCCATTTGTACATAATGTCATGTATTGTCCATACATTTACTGTATTACTGGTGTACAATAAAGATTTATCTATCTATCTGTCTATCTAGCGATTGTTTTGTTCGTCATCGCCTTCACGCACGCTACCGCGGACAGCAGTTAGAGCTAGTACACGGAATTCGAAGTTGCTTCGGGTTCATTGGTAGGGTTTAGATAGACAGATGTCTGACACACAGTTCACACGAGCACAGACACCGTCGTTAGATCTTGTTCCATCTAAAATGAAATAAAATAAATTGTTCCAATGATTAATATAATATATAAATGAATCGCTACATGTGTTGGTAAGCGCATAACTCAACAACGCCTGGACCAATTTGGCCAATTTTTTTTTTAAATGTTCGTTGATGTTCAAGGATGGTTTTTACGGCGAGAAAAATTCGAATAATTGCCGGGAACTGACATCCACGCGGGCGGAGCCGCAGGCAGCTAGTTTTACTATAAGATAGATAATGTGAGCAAATTATTGTAAATATTGAATAAATTGAAATTGAAATACGTGCACCTACATCCCCTTTGCCGGGAATAAGATGAGGGACCGTGGTTCCCACTACCGAGGGTGCCATGGCCGTGGGTTAGCCGGGGGCGATGGGAATGCCTTATATGGACTCACCTCAAACTCATCTGAGACGGCTTGCGGTTTTAGCCAGTTCCATTCTACTATATAAAGTACAAAAAAGCATTATTTTAGTACCGATTGGCGTCTTCAGAATTTGACAACTGATCTTGTCCCTGGAAAGGGTACACCTACTGTCTAAGCCGTACCTGTGAATCCAAAGCAAATAACTTAACTCTCCCTGCCAGCTCACGTGTTTCCTTCTTCCTAAAATCCCGGGTCCTTTAGGCGAGGCGTGAAAAGGCATCTGATGAGGCCGTCAAGCTGAGTGCCACCACTGTTAACATGATACATGTTAACGATGGTGACCCTATTTCCGAGACTTTGCCTTTAGCTTAATAACAGGTGAGGTGAAGTCAAATTGACGTGTCCTTTATACAAAATAAAAAAAAACCTCTTTCGTGCAGGCCCGAATGTACACTCGGCAATGCCTAAAAGTATGCAGGCCACACTAGTAACATGCATGTGTGTGTAAATCTAACGAGTGTATTATAATATTACGTTTCTATGTGCGTGACTTAGGTACACGCTCGTACCAGCATCGTATACTTTTACCTTTTACAATATAGGGCATCATGTCTTGTTCGGGCGTTTTCGTCTAAGCTCGGCTAAGCCGAATGGAACTCATCACCCGTACGCGATTAAGTTAGCTTATTTTACTTCTGTCACATAAGTTCTCGTAGCAAAGTGTCTAAGACGGCGGATATAAATCTGCATCGTATTCGAGTGTCGCGAGATCGAATCCTTGCGCGACGAGCGACGCGACGTGCAGAACTCTTTTTGCCGTTTTTGTAATATATTTTTTTAGTAATAAGTATGGTAATATTACTAAAAAAAATATTATATATATGATTTAATATTATATAATATTATAGATTATATAGTATTACTATCTAATATAAAATAACAAAGAAGGAAAATAAAACAATTTCTTTATACTTATTATAATATGTAATATAAAATTTACTTATTACTAAAAAAATATATTACAAAAACGGCAAAAAGAGTTCTGCACGTCGCGTCGCACGTCGCGCAAGGATTCGATCTCGCGACACTCGAATACGATGCAGATTTATATCCGCCGTCTTAGACACTTTGCTACGAGAACTTATGTGACAGAAGTAAAATAAGCTAACTTAATCGCGCACGGGTGATGAGCACAGTAGTTGTTATTTAATGTGGGTAGAATCAATATCAATAATGTTAATAGTTTTGACGGACAATTTTACTTTAGAGTCTCAAAACAAGTTAATAACAACACGCACACATAGAAACGTAATATAATACACTCGTTAGATTTACACACACATACGTGTTACTAGTGTGGCCTGCATACTTATAGGCATTGTCGTGTGTACAAAAGGACGTTCTTGGTTTGCGGTTGGGGCCCGAATGTAAGTTGTACATTTTTATAGTAACTAACTACTAATTACTTACATACATACATATATTGACGTTTGTAAATCCCGAAGAGGTAGGCAGAGTTGTATTAGCACCCACGTATCGCCAATTATGATTTTCGGTCCCACGACGTAATAGGAGGCGAGCCTATTGCCATCTAGTGTGTACTCTGTCTTGGGCTTATTATGTTTATTATTGGATGGAGAAAAATCCTATCCCTTAGTTGCCTTTTACGACACCCATAAGAAGAGAGTGTGGTCCTATTCTACTCCACCGGGAACTCCTATCAGCATAAAATTGTTAAA
The DNA here is from genome assembly GCA_914829495.1 of Eilema sororculum. NCBI lineage: Eukaryota > Metazoa > Arthropoda > Insecta > Lepidoptera > Erebidae > Eilema > Eilema sororculum. Next base: position 1,448,250 of record OU618536.1, read on the forward strand.
ATTTCCAGGATAGCTATGTTTGGTACTAGGTCCAAGAACTATTAATAAAAATGATTATTTCTGTGAATCGCCTCACGAACCGCGAGTATTCCCCATCGCCCGCCCTTCTTGGAAACGAGGAAGGTATGGGCAATTTGCATGTTAAATATAAAGTTTGAAATACACCATATTGTTTTGGAGAATTCGGTTCTAATTTGAGTCGGATGTCTGCTTTGTTCACTGAGAGGTGTGTCGTTATAGAAAAAAAATCAAGACGATTTTTGACTTCGTAATAACTTGGAGCATTGATTAGGGTTGTAACGATATAATTGATAACATCGATGATACTGTTGAATTGAAATTACAGCCTCTGTGGCGTGGTGGTAGTGAAGATATACGGTGAAGGCGGTAGTGGAGATAAAGAGGTGGAAAATTTGAAGTGATTCAGGTCTGGCTCAATAGCTTAGTTGGAAGAGCATTCCCCCTATAAGGGAAAGGTCATGGGCTCAAGTCCCGCTTGAGTATTTCATTTTTCCCGATGTATTCGAACAACTTTGTACTTATAGTTTATATTCTAAAAATACTAGCATTCTTAATTATATTCACAAAATATCTATTACATCTACAAAAAAAATATCGATATTATCGATATCTGATATTGTCAATTATCGATATTTTAGAGACACTGATAAACAACTTAGGATGCAAAGTTATAGTGACATTTATATACAAGACATGTAATAATACACCACAGTGGAATAAAAATTACACGACGATGTGTGTCGCGTTGCCATCAAATATAAAATCAAAAGGAAGTTCTTAAGATTATACCCCGTTAGTATGAAAATGAGTGTTGCCACACTCTCATAATATTATGACCAACCTAAGTTTCATCAAACTCAAATCATCAGCAGACAGTTGCTCCTTTAAAAGTCGAAATAAGACAAATCAAGATTAACAATAGGAGAGCCTCAGACTAAAAGAATAACATAGAATACAAAAAGGAATACTATAGTAGTGCTCGCACTCTTTGTGAGCAAGCACGAGTGCGAGCGAGATGGCACTTTTTTTATAAAGGACACTTTAAAAGGCAAAGTCTCGGAAAGAGGGTCACCATCGTAAACAGTACCATGTTAACAGTGGTGGCACTCAGCTTGACGGCCTCATCAGATGCCATTTCACGCCCCGCTTAAAGGACCCGGGACTGTAGGAAGAAGGGAACACGTGAGCTGGCAGGGAGTTCCAGGTCTTAGTGGTGCGGCATAGGAATGAGTTACGGAAACGCTTGGTTCTAGCAGGTACTTTACTATTCCTAGCACTAATTTAGTATTCCTTTTTACGGCTCCCCTTGCTAGTTCTTTCTATACGTTCCGTCCATATTATTATTTTAGTCTGAGAGGCGAGCGTATTTCAGGAGTTAAAGTTATAAGTTTTGGATGCAACCGGGCGGGACTAACACTATAATTAAATATTTAATTAATGATACTGCAGCGCCTAGTGAGTTGTCACCGTAACATTTATCTAAGAGCATGCACCAATCAAACCCAAACCAATAATTGAAAACTGCATCAAAATCGGACTAGTATTTTTGGAGAAAATTGCCAACATTTATTTGCATTAAAAATGCTTGCTGTAGCGCCCCCTATTGAGTTGTCATTGTAACACCTATCTAAGAACATGCTCCAATTAAAACCGAACTCAAAACTGAAAACTGCATCAATATTAGATTGGTAGTTTCGGAGAAAACGGCAACATGGATTTGCACAAACAAACACACAAACATCCTCTCACCCCAAACGCATATACCTACCGTCTCCGTTCCGTCGTGGGTATTAAATACCTACTCTCTATTAATTGTAACAAACTTTTGAAGACCAAACGATTCAGTACCTCCTTTCTTTGCCGCACCATAAAAACTTGGAATTATTCAGCATCTCACGTGTTTCCTTCTTCCAACAGTACCGGGTCCTTTAAGAAGCTCGCGCCGCCCGCGCGCGCAAGCAACTCGGGCGTCGGAGGGCACTGACTGACCTCCGTCCCCCATGAGCGCGGGCCTGGGGGTGACGGGTGGAGCCGCCTGTCACCCCAGCAGAAGCAGGCCACGGCGGCGGCGCGCTGAATAGCGCGCCTCCCCATTCCGGGGGTGATTTAGGGACACCGTTGTCCCCCCTCCTGAGGAGGGCCAGACCGTAAGGGATGGCCCTGGGTCAGCCGGGGTGCGAGGGATATGGCGATGACAACCTCACCTCCGGCCTAGCACCAAGACCCACAGTCGGCGTGCGGTTTTAGTCGGTTCGAGTTCGACATAACCTCCCCTTCCGGCTCCGGCAGGGGGGGTATCCGAGGGGATTTCCGCACGGAAAAAATAAGGGTCCTTTAAGAAGCGGGGAGTGAAAGAGCATAATAATGTTGATGTCAAGCTGAGTGCCTCTTTAGTAATTGTCGTGCCTCAGTCATATCAGAGACAAACAAATAAAACTTAGAATCATAATTAGCAGAACAAAATATAACGCCTTGTAATTCGTGCCGCAACGCCATCTATGGGCACAATTAGTAAATAGCATTTGTATTGCGCTAACGCATTCACCTTGAATATAACATTGCTTTTCAAGATCGGAAGTACCTACCACATCTGCTTGGTGACCTTATATTGGTCGCTACGAAAGGTTAAGGGATGTGACCTCAGTCCATCATAGGTATAATATCGTCCGGTGCGATTCCGGTCATCAACCCTTTTTAGGCAGGCATTAACACACATAGCCGTAAACAAAACATACCCTAAATGCTTCCTCAGATTCTAATCTACTCCTATGCCAAATTTTATCAAAATCGCTTCATTGGTTTAGGCGAGAAAGCAGAAAGACAGAATTACATTCGCATTTATAATAATTACTAGCTTTTGCCCGCGGCTCCGCCTGCGTGGATGTCGGTTATCGCGACCAAACATAGTCTATGTCCTTTCTCGTGGTCTAATCTACCCTTATACCAAATTATCATCAAAATCCGTTCAGTGGTTTAAGTGTGAAAGCGTAACATACAGACAGACAGACTGAGTCAATTTCACATCTATACAAATAAATAAAATTGGAGTGTCTGTTTGTAATATTAAAATAACCGCTTTCTACTACATGCATATGAATGTATATACGGTACACATACCAAAATATATATTTTTAAATTTTTTGTCTGTCTGTCTGTCTGTCTGTCTGTCTGTTTGTTTTGGCTAATCTCTGGAACGGCTGGACCGATTTGGACGGGACTTTCACTGGCAGATAGCTTATGTAATAAGGAGTAACTTAGGCTAAAAAAAACTGATTTTTTTTATTAAGTACATTCCACGCGGACGAAGTCGCGGGCACAGCTAGTTTATAATATAAGTATAGATAGTGTAGAAGTAAGGATAGAATAGCCGCGTGGTTCCCGGCAGAATAGATTTTTAGCCACCCCATCTCTTCCCATGCGCTGTCGTACTAAGGGATAGGGCTGTTTAACATCAGACAGATATATACAGCACAGACTCAGCCTCATATGCATGGTTCGCGTTAACTATAGTGCCCGGAATACGGCACCCCCTATTAATGACTGGTGAAATGTGGGTGTTAAGTCACCTCTGCCTAACCCTCCGGGCGTATATAAAGGCGTGATTGTATGTATGTATTAACGCAGACAGGATTTTTTGTCCATATTTTCCTTTACGAAGCCCTCACTTTACACTCTGTCTCCGGGTTTACACCGGATCTCTCCAGTTTACACCGGGTCTCATCCGGTGGTAGGTTTTAGTCGGTTTGAGTCCGATATAATCACCCCTGCTGGCTGGTGGAGATATTGGAGGGGATTGTCATGCGACAATAAGTAACCCTAATGACAATAATTACTTCATCACTCCCACCTTTAACGTAACGGTTAAATGCCAAATATTAGATGATCACAAAAACAAACACACTATCCTCGACACTTTCACCTTCTCTCTTTATCTCTCTTGTAAGTCAGAAACAGACGATAATAAATCACTTAAACTGAATAGTCAAGTGGCATTACTGTCAAGTACAGACTGGGTCCGAACCCGGGCCCTCGAGCCACCCTCGCCTCGTCGGCCGCCCGCCCACTAAGCGATCGAACTCGCAACCTTGATAAACTATTCATTGTCTTCCAAATCAATAACATAATTATTATAGTGGTAGAGTACCTACACTACTATCAACTGTGAATATTCCCATGCCGTATATTTCAATAGCATAATGCATACTTACCATGATGTTAGTAATTGAAGCGTTCGTTCTCTAGCTGGGAAAAAGGATGGTATCACGGAGGGCAGAATAATTTCCTTCTCTATAGATGGTATATAGTATGTATTAGCTCTCTCTCTTTTTCGCCCAGAACAAAACACGTCATGGTTAGCCCGTGCAAATCTAGAAAGATAGATATGGTAACTTTGATAGTTAAAAACCTTAACCCAGATATTGATTTTTTCCACTTAAATCTACAAGAAAAAATTACGAGCGTGCTCATTCGTCAGACCTTCATTACTGAGTTTAGTTTATGACAGCAAACCCTGTCTAATGAAAAGCACAATCTAGAGATTATACACACGGAATTTCTTTATGTAATACTAGCTTTTGCCCGCGGCTCCGCCCGTTTGGATGTCGGTTATCGCGACCAAACTTAGCCTATATCTTTTCTCAAGGTCTAACCTATCCCTATACCAAATTTAATCAAAATTGGTTCAGTGGTTTAGGTCTGAAAGCGTAACATACAGACAGACAGACAGACAGACAGACATAGACAGAGTTACTTTCGCATTTATAATACATATTAGTATGGATATGGAAATATGGACGTATGGATGTATGATTCCTTATTTTACGGAAGTTTTTACACGCCCCTTTATAGATCTTGGGATTGCGACACAATATCATGGTTAGAACAAACCTCGAACAAATATTTTCTTACAACTACATAGGTATACACACAGGGCATACAAGTAACAGCTAACAAAGCGTGCTAAAAAGTTATTAAATAATTATAACAGTGTGACTCATGGACTTGAACAATTTAGTTCTGAGTCTGACTAACCCGTACTGAGTTATAAGCTTATAACCTTTTATAACGTTCAAGCTCAAGTGGTGCGGTCCAGATGGCAGCCCTTCGTTGAGTTAATTGAAATTGTATGTTTCATATGTTATTAAGTACAGCTTTGAGTTAAAATTCTATTTATTTACCAATTTAGGCTCCCGTTTTCGTTTGCTATACAATGTAGTTACCTATTTCGGCTTCCAATTTTAGCTGCTATACAATTTAGTTGCCTATTTCGGCTTCAGATTTTAGCTGCTATACAATTTAGTTCCCTATTTCGGCTTCCGACTTTAGCTGCTATACAATTTAGTTGCCTATTTCGGCTTCCGATTTTAGCTGCTATATAATTTTGATGCCAATTTGGTCCCGATTTCGGTTGCTATACAATTAAATTGCCAATTTTGATCCCGTTTTCGACTGGTACACAATTTGGTTGCCTATTGCGGCTTCCGTTTTTAGCTGCTATTCAATTTTGTTGCCAACTTTACTACCGATTTCGGCTGCTATGAAATTTAGTTTCCAATTTTGATCCCGATTTCGTCTGCTATACAATTTAGTTTCGAATTTAACCCTGATTTCGGCTGCTATACAATTAAGTTGCCAATTTTACTCCCGATTTCGGATGCTACTTTTTTTTTATAAAGGACACGTCAATTTGACTTCACCTCACCTGATGTTAAGCTTAAAATTTTAGCTGCCAAATTCAGCATCATCGCTAACGCCTATTTCCTTTGCCGGGTAGGCAGCCCGCCATTTGCCTCTATCCTTACATACTTTACGAGCTTACTACACTATCTCCTTTCATGTAAGCCCACCAGTGTCGAGTACTTCCGACCTGCCTCTTTTTTTTTAATTTTATTAATTTGGCCAATGTGTGTACTGCGAGGTTGACCCCGGCTGGCTGAGTTGTTTTTTTTTAATAAGATTCTGTAATTGTTGTTTGTCAGAGTGCCACTGGAGAATGCAATCGCGAACTCATAGAATATCAATTTACGAACTCTCTAGGCATTTGAATCGAGTACCTAATCGGTTTCATGGAACACATTTATTCCGAAATCGGATCCGAATACAGTTACGTGATTTGGTTCGATTTAAAATTTAATTAAATCCTACCGAAAGAAAACCGAAATTATTTTAAAATCTTAATGTTCGACTTTCGTTCGTTTCCATACGGGTACAAAGTTTCGGATAATCCCTACGTCCGATAATTGGTGACCGACTTTTTGTAGGAGAAAAATAGAACGTACTGCTCGCAATAGTGCAACGCCCACATCCTACAAAACGTCGGTCAGAAATAAAATCGGTGCATCCCGACCGATCCGATTATCGGTGATAAATGAAACATTCGGAAATGTATGCGTAAACGCACACTACTCACCGACAGTCGGCCGCATGCAAGGGAAGGACTCACAAGGACGTAGCCACTGACAAAGTGGCGGACGTGCGCGTTGAGTCGGTCACAAAATCGGTCATTAGAATCGGAGGAAAAATCGTATCGTTTATCGATCCTACAAAAAGTTTGACGTGGGCGGGCAGCCTAAACTGAGAATCTTGTTCGAAATTAACGTAATTAGGACCAGTAGTCAGCGATTACTACTTAAAGCTCCAACTATACTTGTAAGTTATCTATACTTAGTTTGAGCTTAGATAGTGCTACACAATATAGGTATCTTAAAATATTTATTAGATACAAGCTTTTGCCCGCGGCTCCGCCTGCGTGGATGTCGGTTATCGCGACAAAACATAGCCTATGTCCTTTCTCAAGGTCCAATCTACACCTATGCCAAATTTCATCAAAATCGGTTCAGTGGTTTAAGCGTGAAAGCGTAACAGACAGACAGAGCGATAGAGTTACTTTCGCATTTATAAATATTAGTATGGAAGTATGGATTTTAAGACTCCTACTTTACATTCCTAACAAAAACGCGATATCGTCGCGTTCAATAACACAGGCTATCGATAAATAGGCAAAAATTGTAGAAACCACTGTCGCATTGCGCCTGAATAGGTACAGTCAGCATCAGAAAAATGTTGACTTATGTTGACGTACAAAATACTCAAAATGATCTCAGTTTGGTTTTTTACCGCCTTCCAGTTGACTGATTGTTCTGATTTAAATATAATCATTTTGAGACTTCGTTTTCAAGATATTTATGATGCTAACTGTACATTCATAATATAACTATATTCATCAAAATACTAACATAACATGCTACAATTTAATAATGCCAGTATTCCTCGAACTAATACCAGCTATTCGTGAATATAACAAGTAAATATTAAAGAAATATTTTGTTACAAACATTCCTTTTTGACAGACGGTGATGTTTCAAAAATGTTAATATAAAACTAACTGTGAATTTGGGTCATATTTCTTTATATTATGATAAGTAGTTCTACATTCAGACACGCAAACCTTTGATTCAATGTTGTCGGCAAATGTCAGGCGATATTGTACCTACTTATTATTTTACCTTTAATCTGCGGTAGCCTAGTGGTAAGGGTAATGGACTGCTAAGACGAGGTCTCGGGTTCGATCCCAGGTTTACCATGGCACACACCATCACCAATGACTTTTCGATGCTTTTCGAAGTTATGTGTGTATTTATCGCAGGTTTATCAGTGCCCGGTTAATGGCAATAGGCTCGCCACCTATTACATTGGGACCTAAACATAAACTGGCGAAATGTGGTTGCTAGCACCTCTGCCTACCCCTTCGGGGAATATAGGCGTGAGTTTATGTTATGTTATGTTTTATTTTACCGTTTCGATAACTACCAAGGAATTTAGACATACCTAAGCGTAGCCACTGACGACACATCTGTTTAAAATGCTACTAAATGGAATACTTCCAAATGGATGTACTTCAGAGTACATGTACGAGTTTGTACACCATCACGTACGTTTTGGACATTGTCAGTCGGCCGTGGATGATGTCCATTTGGATTAGATGCATGGATTTCAATCTGTTTGAAAATCCAAAACTGGAAGACGTCCATTTTTTTATCACATTCACGAAACAATGTTGGAAGACGTCCACTCCATTTGGATTGATGGGCGTAGCGTCAATGGCTACCTTAACTAGCAGATACCCATGGCTCCATGCCAATTCTCATATACAGGCAGGCATTGATCTTGATGAAAAAGTGCTCAAAGTTATCTCAATTTCTTGGTTTTGCTCCCTCCATTTTTGGTACAGGTACCATATAATATCTTGGACCTATATCGCGAAATATAAATTTGTGATCGTCCACCGCAGCGCGCCCCGTGCTATTTTCAAAATATATTCAAGAAACTTGTACTGTATGTATGGAGCACATTTTGAGCACATTTTAGGTCTAAGATATATGGTTTGTCCTATAAACACGTTTAGTTTGAACAATAATACACTTTTTTTTTATTCGCTCTTATAACACCTTAGTTTTAAGAAGTTTTTGAGTCCTTGCAGTCAAGATATTTCTGACGCTGACTGTACTAACGTGAAAATATGTCGGTAGGTTAGTGGTTAAGGAGTCGGTCTTACGATCGAGAGGCCCCGGGTTCTAACCCTGGCCTTTGCACTACCGACGTGAACCCGCTCCAAGCACAAGCAATTTAGCTTAGTTGAAGGGGTTAGAGGGAACATTAGGAATTTCGGTTGCTAATTCTCAATTCTCTAAAAAAAATGTGTATAATTGCATGTGTTTTCTCAATTTATATAAAGCAGTCCTTCTATACTATATTATTCTGTGACAAATCGCAGCCTTTGTCTAGCATCGCGTGTGGAGTGCGGACTACCCCGAACCGTCTGCGCCCGGCGATCGATTCAGTGAAAACGTCGCGACTGGCAATTAGTTCCGTCGAGTCGTTCTCTACCCAATGGGAATTTACATGATTGTTTACAGTTGAAAGGAATACAGCGTAATGGGAAAATAATTGAAAGGATGGGAAGATAGAACGGAATGGAGAATGATAAGGAAAAAATAAAAATGGTTAAGGGCCAGGTCTGTATAAAAGGTTTCATTAGATAGAGGGATATAAAGTTATAAGTATACTAGCTTTTACGCGCGGCTCCGCCAGCGTGGATATCGATTATCGCAAAGAAACATAGTCCATGTGTTAATCCAAGATGTCAGCTACCTCCATATCAAATTTTATTAAAATCACTCCAGCCGTTTAGACGTGAAAGAGTAACAAAACATCCATAAATCCATACATACAAACGTTCGCGTTTATAATATTAGTAGGATTTAACGTACTAGAAGAGGTAATGAAGATGATGATAAAGAGCTAGGCAGAGGTGTTTTACCACCCACATTTCGGAAACCATATTTTTCAAACACACTTAATGGGAAATGATCCAATTGCCGTCCAACAAACCTTTTGCCATGGGCTATACTTATTATGTTTGCTGTCGGATTTAGTTCAGTGCTTAGTCATAGATTACCTAACGATGGTACGATGCGCGAACGCTTGGGGTGCGGCCGCCTCCTTCTGCGAGCAAGTAATGCTCGAGAAGAAGGCGGCTGGTCGGGTTCGGACTAGACTCCGGGCCCGGGAAGCCCGCGAAGAGCTAAAGCGAATCGGACGTCGGAGGTCACAGAACAACCTCCATCCTTCATGAGCGCTAGCCTGGGGGTGATCAGTGGAGCCGCCTGTCACCCTAGCAGAAGCAGGCCGCGGCGTCGGCGCAGAGTGCGACTATGGTCCACCACACAGCCGGGGGCCATCTCGAAAAAGATGGTCCTGGGTCTGCCGGGGTGCAAGAGATATGTTTTCTGCAATCTCACCTCCGGCAACCAAGGATTTAAAGACGGCGTCCGTTTTAGTCGGTTCGACTCCGACATAACCACCTCCACCGGCTCCGTGGGGATTTAACGCACGATAAAAAAAAGGACTCAAAGACGGCGTGCGTTTTAGTCGGTTCGAGTCCGACACAACCATCTCCACCGGCTCCGGGGGAGTGGCATCCGTGGGGATTTTTCACGCGTTAAAAAAATAGATTACCTAATAGGAATAGAAATACCCTTTCAAAAAGACACCCTTGCGTTCTACTATTCGGGGACTAGACCACCGTCTATACAATTTCAGAATGCAACAAAATATGTCCAAATAACTCTCCCCCATTAAAACGAGAGTCCCTACCCCAGTGGGATATTATTATAATCCCATGCTTAGCGTAAATAACGTTGATTTCGCTTTCATGGCGTTACATGGATTAAGTACTTACGGTGTTACGAATACGATTGCCAGTAGAAAATATTATGATGTTACAGAATGAGGTTTAAAAAATTAAATTCTAAAAATGAAAATCCCCGAAGGGGTAGGCAGAGGTGTATCCACGTTTTGCCAATTATGATTTTCAGTCCCAGGACGCAATAGGGGGCGAGTTTTTGCCGTCTATCCGGCCCTTTGTCTTGGGCTGTGTGTTTACTGTCAGATGGAGAACAGCCCTATCCCTTAGTCGCCTTTTACGACACCAACAGGAAGAGCTGGGGTGGTCCTATTCTACTCCATCGGGAATAAATATGCGGTATGAAAGGAACTTCATCCCACGTACGCTCAGGCTGTGGAATGAACTCCCTGCCATGGTTTTTCCCAAGCGACTACAATATAGGGTTCTTCAAGAAGGGCATTAGAAGATTTCTTCAGGGTAGGCAGCGCGAGTGTAACGCCCCTGGTGTTGCATACGTCCATAGGCCGCGGTCACCACTTTCCATCAGGTGGGCCGTGTGCTTGTCTGCCACCTAAGTGGTATAAAAAAGACTTCTTCGGCGGATAAAGTGAAGGCACAACTAGTGTAATATATGCCGCCGTCATTAAATTAACTACCTAATCTCGAATGTAGAAAAAGTGCTGAACGTGTTTGAAGAGTATAAAAAGTTAATTAACTCTGACCTACTTACCTGTGTACCACTTCAGCTTAGCGTAATAAAATCTAGTTTATTCAATAGAGTTAAATTTTCTTTAAGTACTTCACTATAATACAAGGAATAGGCACGCTTCCTATTACCTCGTAGGATCGATAATCATAATTGGCGAAATGTGGGTGCTAATACACCTCTGCCTACCCCTTCGGCGATTTATAGACGTGAGTATTATGTTTTTTTTTTTATACAGGGCACGTCAATTTGACTTCACCTCGCCTGATGTTAAGCTAAAGGCAAAGTCTCGGAAAGAGGGTCACCATCGTAAACATTTACCATGTTAACAGTGGTGGCACTCAGCTTGACGGCCTCATTAGATGCCTTTTCACGCCCCGCTTAAAGGACCCGGGACTGTAGGAAGAAGGAAACACGTGAGCTGGCAGTGAATTCCAGGTCTTAGTGGTGCGGCATAGGAATGAATCACTGAAACGCTTGGTTCTAGCATGTATGTAGGTTTGATAGGTTAACAGTCTAATTTGTATACATACTAATAATACATACTCACGTTATATATATGTTACCGGAAATGTATGAAATCAAGGAAATGTATACAAATCCTAGGAAATGTGTGTTAATTCATAGAATGCCTGCAGTTCCACCGGAAATGTGTGAAATAAATGGGTTATTGTCTATATTTGCGGATGATTTTGTGGAAAATTTATATTTTTGAATGAATAAAAAAAAAATAACCACGAAGATTAATGCGGGAGCTTCGCTCCGCTCCGCTCCCGCATTAATCTTCTAACCTAATCTATCCAAGTTAAATTGCCCCGACCTGGATATATTATAGGTTAGAAGACTGAAGCGAAAGCGAGGCTCCAGCATTAGCCTAAGTGGTTGCATTTTTTATAACCAACGTTAATGTTCTTTGATACCATTTCATACATTGCCTGCTGCGCACTCGGCATTGTATAGAATACCGGATTATACACATTTCCGGTAACATATTCACAATAATACTTACATACAATACATAATACACATATACATATTATATTACTTATGTACACACATAATATATATTCCACATATTCTACAAAACGCTATGTAGACCCATGGTAAGCTTAACTAGCTTGTGATATTTTTTTTTTTTTTTTTTTTTTTTATCGTGCGAAAAATCCCCACGGATACCACCCCCACGGAGCCGGTGGAGGCGGTTATGTCGGACTCGAACCGACTAAAACGCACGCCGTCTTGGGTCCTTGGTTGCCGGAGGTGAGATTGCCAAAAGCATATCTCTCGCACCCCGGCAGACCCAGGACCATCTCTATCGAGATGGCCCCCTTCGGGTTGTGGGGACCACAGTGTCCCCATCTAGCCCCGGTTACGGGGAGGCGCATTTGGCGCCGCCGCCGAGGCCTGCTTCTGCTAGGGTGACAGGCGGCTCCACCGGTCACCCCCAGGCCAGCGCTCATGGAGGACGGAGGTCGTTCTGCGACCTCCGACGTCCGGTTCGTCTTCGCTCTGCGCGGGCTTCCCGGGCCCGGAGTCTGGTCCGGACCCGACCGGCCGCCTCCTTCTCGAGCATTACTTGCTCGCAGAAGGAGACAGCCGCACCCCAAGCGTTCGCGCATCGTACCATCGCTGTGAGCAACGTGGCGAGTGTGAGGACTCCCACCCCCAGAGCCGCCACTAGGACCCGCCTCGGCGTGTCCCACGCCGGGCACTCGGTCAGCGTGTGCAGCTCCGTGTCCTCGCTCGCATCACAGTGATGGCACTCGGACGTTGGCTCCTTCTGGATCCGACACAGGTAACTCCCGAAACACCCGTGTCCGGTGATCACCTGCGTCAGCCGGTACGAGAGGCTGCCGTGTGGCCTCTCTAGCCACTCCTCCATGATGGGTCTTACCGCCGCTATTACGGCGTGCCCTAGCTTGTGATATATGGAATCTAGAATGCTGATAAACATACTTAGATACTTTTTGTAAGTATATACATGTTATACATAGAAACACTCAGACCAATGCAAATAGCCACATTCATGCATACAAATATTTTCACTGAGAAAGAATCGAACCCGCGCCTCGTGCGTGGCTGTCGTGTTCACTACCACCACACCACAGAGGCTGTCGATAGCAGATACTATAAGGCGTATTATAGGCTACTTGTTTTAAAAACACTTAAGTTTCCACGCGAAAAGCAAAAAGGGCTCATCTATAATAGTTAATTATTTATTAATATTCATTACATACGTTTCGTCGAAATATAAACCGTTTTAAAAACGCTTTATTTTATAATTTAGCGTCAAACCAAACACTCATAAACTAGCAGGTAACGTAAGATACATTTAATGCTGTTAATGGTATGCCACCTCATGTGGTGTGAACAATGACGGGAAAGGTTAACAGGACTCGGGGTATTAAACTACCTGCGATAGATCAGGATAAGTCTCTTTTAGAGGCGATGGTTACGTAGACGGAGGTGAATGATGTCACGGTTAATAAATAGTTAGAAAAAGTTTACTTTCGTAAACATGTGTGTACTTACATACAAACATATATTCACATCTGTTTTTTTAATAAAAGGACACGTTAATTTACATCACCTCGCCTGAAGGTAAGCTTAAGTCAAAGTCTCGGAAAGAGGGTCACCATCGTAAACATGTACAGTAAGCTTCAGAGAAAAGGAACCCCCCTTGAGAATAAAACCATTATCAAGGGGGGTTCCTTTTCTCTGAAGCTTACTGTACCATGTTATCAATGGTGGCACTCAGCTTGACGGCCTCATCAGATGCCACGCCCCGCCTATAGGACCCGTGACTGTAGGAAGAAGGAAACACGTGAGCTGACAGGAAGATCCAGGTCTTAATGGTGCGGCATAGGAATGAGTCACTGAAACGCTTGGTTCTAGAAGGTATACTCTGCACCGTATGCGGGTGACATCTAAGCGCTGCACGTGTTGTCCTGTGAAGGAAAGGAGGGGGTGGGAGATTAATTGGAAGAGCTCATAAGAACATTTACCATGGTAGAGACGGTAAAATACTGCCAAAGACGCAAGGGCTAGGTAGAGATGTAATAACACCCACTTTGCGCCAACTACAATTTTTGGCCCCACGTAATACAGGGCGAGCTTACTACCGTCAAGCGGGCAATTTGTCATGGGCTATATGTTTACTTTCGGCCCTATATCTTAATCGCCTTCTGTGACACCAACGGGAAGTAATGGGGTAGCCGTATTCTACTCCACTGGGTTCTAACTCTGTACGTCATTGTTTGTCACAAATACGCTGATTTTCTTGCCGGGGTTTTCTCAGCTCCCCTTGGCAAAATCAATCAAATCAAAAATCTTTGCCTTTAGTTTACCATTAGGCGAAGGGAAGCCAAATTGACGCGTTCTTTGTAAAAAAAGGACCCTTAAAAAGTGTTTTTTTTTTCAATGAGAGACATTCGCGTAAACTTTAGAAGAAAACATGTATTTTTTTCCACAATATTTTCCAAAACTTTTGCTTAATGTAAACCTTTGAGAATGCCGTAAGGCGAAACCGGTCAGGTTCAATATACCTACTTAATAAATACTGTGGAAAAAGTACAAGTGTTCTCAATATATGTAACAATGTATTCCACCAAGTGCCATCAATCAACAGTATATAGTAAATAGTAGGATGAATGTAGGATTGACACATATTTTAATGTTTATGACATATATTATGCCAGTCGTATACATAATTATATCAATCTCATACATTGATAAATCTATTCTCTCCTATTCTACAACTACCAACCACACCAAGGTATAGCCACTTATCTAGAAGAAGTGGACATATTACATTACTTTTAAGGCAAACCGGGCGCCGAGCGCTGGCCTGGGGGTGACCGGTGGAGCCGCCTGTCACCCTAGCAGAAGCAGACCGCGGCGGCGGCGGCGCAAAGTGCGCCTCCCCGTACCCGGGGCTAGAGGGGACACTATGGTCCCCACAACCCGAAGGGAGCCATCTCGAAAGTCTGCCGGGCGAGAGATATGCTTTAGGCAATTTCACCTCCGGCAACCAAAGACCCAAGACGGCGCGCGTTTTAGTCGGTTCGAGTCCGACATAACCACCTCCACCGGCACCGATTTTTCGCACGTAAAAAAAGGCAATTATGTAAACCTAAAGTGGACGTTTAAAAATCTAAACCATCATTTTTCAAGACTCTTGACATCTATTAATGATTGTATTATGTGCCACGGATCCCCAATAACCTTTAGCTAAGACAGGAACGTGCCATCGCGGCCCCGGATCGACTTAGAACTGAACAAAAAACTTGAATAACAGCCCTTGTGCCTTGGTGCCCTGGGGCCGACGGCGACGCGAGAATATATCAAAGCTTTTTCATCTTTTGTTTCACTTTTACTTTTATTGTTTGGAGTGCCTGCAGCGTATCGCCTGCCAAATTTGGCAGATTTGTGGATTATGGTACTTCATCTATAATTTTCAAGTGTTTTTGTACGTAATTTGCCTTTGTAAATAGCGGGTCTTGAACGAATATTTTTGTATAATATCAATTATATATTACTGGCGGACCCGACGAACTTCGTAGCGCCAATTTTTTACCGCCCGCATGGCACCCGATTCCGTTCCCGCTGCACCATGTAACTTTCTTCTTGAATTATTCTATCTATTAAAAGAAACCGCAACCAAATCTGTAGCGTAGTTTTGAAGATATAAGCATACATAGGGACATAGAGACGCGGAAAGCAAGTTTGCTTTAAACTACTCGTATGTAGTGATGATATCAACACAATCAACACAATCAATCAATCGACTTGATTGCACCAAATTGCATCCGCTAAATAGTAAAAACTAAGGTGCAGTCTAGAAGATGCGGACCACAATTTCTGATGCTATCGACCTTTTATAATGCTGGTTCCTAACCTGACGGCCTTGATATATGTTTATTCCCGCCCGTTTCAAGCACCCGGGACTGTGGAAAGAGGGAAACACGTATGCGGAGCATGTCTTTATCGTGCGGCAAAGGAAGGAGGCCTCAAATCGTTTGGTGCGAGACGGTATGAATTCCATCTTCTGTGGGTGACACCGCAAGCCAGTACGAGTTAATGTGGACAAAAAAGGAGAGGGTGGAAATGGGATATAACCTCGTATGGTTCGTATGGAAATCTCTTTTTTCTTTGGAGACAAGAATAAAATCAAAGAACTCTCAGAGCTAATCGCTAACAAGGGATTCGTAGTTTTGCTAGTAACTTATTGGAAGGCGTTATACAAATTGGAAACATTTATATAACACACTTTACTTTGTGAAGTACAGTCAATGAATGAGTCACCTACGATAATGGACGAGGCTCTAGCACACGCAATTCTTGCGAGATTAAGAGGTCATATAACAGTCGCTCTCATAAAATCCGTATAGGTAGGTAAGTCAAACGGTCTCGATGTGAATTCATCGGATGCAACTATAAACATCGCTACGTTGATATGATGATGATGATTATTCAAACAAGGTAAACTCTATACAAATCTGTCCGACAATCAACAATAGGGATGAAGACAAGGTCCTATGATTCTTACTAATACTGCTTAGTACCTTATTTCTGTTTTTATAAAGGACACGTCAATTTGACTTCGCCTCGCATGATGGTAAGCTAAAGGCAAAGTCTCGGACTGAGGTTCACCGTGTATCATGTTAACAGTGATGGCATTCAGCTTGACGGCCTCATCAGATGCCTTTTCACGCCCTCTTAAAGGCCTCGGGACTGTAGGAAGAAGGAAACGCGTGAGTTGGCAGGGAGTTCCGGGTCTTAATGGCGTGGCATAGGATTTTTCACGTTCATTTAAAAATCATAGACACATGTAGACACATAACAATATTATAACATTTGAGGTGCACACAAAAATTCTTAACACTGCTGAAAACATTACCGATGAAATAAATAACAACAACACATGTTCGTTGCAATATTTTGATTTCAAGCAAACAGAATGTTAAAAACAAAACAAATGTGTTAGTACATACATCTTATTTAATTAATCAGAATTAATGTCACTCTATTTAAGAGAGGGAGTCTTGATTGTTGGTAAATAAATAAGCACTTCTTGAACATTGTAACCGAGTAGGTACTAAATAGTTCTTAAAACCTAAATATAACTACTGAAAATGAAAGAGACAAACTTACCCTCACAGCCAAAACCACAACACAGCAAACAAAACCTAGAATTCCTTTTTTATTTAGCACTAACACAATGCAACCACTGATTCCTTGTTTTAACCAAATTTAACACGAAATATTCTCACTGGAACCAACTCTTTACGTAAATATTGTCTTATATTCTTAGAATTACAATAAATAAATGCTATATTTATGTTATAACCTAAGTTTTTAATCACGGAATGTTGATTTATTTCATGTGAATCGTCTCGACCGCGCCGGGTTTTGACAGCTGACTGGGCGAAATCGGGCGGTGCGGACGCGCCTGCGTAGTATCGCACTGCAAATTATGGGGAAACGAGGGGAACTCTCGCGGATTCTCTATCAGCTGATTGTGTAGCGTAGAGCGTCGACTAGGGTGAAGTTGGATTATTAAAATATACAGAAACGTTTGTTTTCCGGATTATTATTATTATATTTCTCTGTTCCGTGACTCTCGGGACTGTGGATTACCGGGCCTTTGGAAGGCGTGCGTCGGGCCGAAGCCAAGACGTAGAGGCCCTTTTAAGAGAGTTTAATATGCTAGGGGCACATGGCGGATACCACCCCCGAGCGCACATATGATACACCCGGGGATGGTCCCCGCCAGGTGCAGAGACTATTGGAATAATGGAAACTGCGGCAGCCTAGTGATATGGGTAATGGACTGTTGAGACGAGGTCTCGGGTTCGATCCCAGGTTTACCATGACACACACCAATGAATTTTCGATGCTTTTCGAAGTTATGTGTGTATATATCGCAGGTTTATAAGTGCCCGGTTAATGGCAATAGGCTCGCCACTTATTACATTGGGACCTAAACATAAACTGGCGAAATGTGGGTGCTAGCACCTCTGCCTACTCCTTTGTGGAATACAGGCGTGAGTTTATGTTAAGTTATGTTATGTTATGGAAACTAAATTATGGGCTATGGGGTTGAGTATTGGATGAACTGGTGAATGGGCTATGGAGGGAGACTAACGGACGCCTGCCATGACAATAAGTCTCAACATTGTGGAAAAGGCAGGTGGTGACTCGCAAACTCATTGCATGGGCCCCATTAAAATAGCCACGCATAGTGCGGCCATGGAGCAACACCCATTGAGCGGCTAAGGTTGTTGAGAGGTGAGTCTGCGGGGTGCAAGATCGCGTACAGAAGTCGGTCAGCAGGCTCCCGGCGTTATGACATTTTACACTTCCAACCTGGAGCATAGGTTCCACTCTTACGACTCCACTCTTGGCCGGCCAATAAAGGCAAGCACAAGAGGTGGGGCGGAATAAATCCCAACCCTCGGGAGAATCAGGGTACGTGGTGTCGCCACTCACCAACAGCTCGCCACGAGCTGCCCCTGCGGGGTTATTATTATTGTTATTTGCAAATCACACTAACAGCTCAATAATCTGATGCGTGTGTATCCTTCGATCTGAAGACACTGTCCAGTCTGTTCTTGAACGCATTCACAGTGGGGGCCTCTATGACATGTTCGGGCTGTTCCACTCAGCGTGCACTCGGTTCGAAAGAAAATGTTTTAAAGGGTTGCCTTTACATTGACTTCTACATAGTTTTAATGAGTGTCCACGAAGATGTTTATTCTCATTTTCTAGAAACATATTCTTCATTCCTAAGACAACCCTGCTGCCTCTTTCAAGGAAAGTGAGACCCAGTTCTTTCAGGCATTGATCATAGGGTTTATTCCTTAGCGCTCCAACCATCTTAGTTGCCCTTCTTTGGAAGTTATCTAACAGTGCTATGTCGTATGTTTGTTAAGATGTTATTCAAACATTACTTACTTATTTGATGATTAATGGAAAGCGGATACCACACAGCCTATGAATATGTACAACACCAGCCGACCCTAAAAATTCTGAAGGCTAAATTCGACTTCCAATATTTTGTTTACAGTCATTACGTAGGTATAGCTCGACCCATATATCTTGGACCTAAAATGTGCTCAAAATATGCTCCATACATACAGTATACGTTTCTTGGATGTATCACGGGGTGTTACCGCGGTGGACGAGTTCAAATTCACCAAGTATAGATTATTATAAAACATACAATAACACTAACGGGAATTAACGCGATCATGGTATAGATACATACCTTTGATTTGCCTGACGTTTCGACCAGGTTACACCGGCTGTGGTCACAGGCTGACTGGCTCCGTAGTGCACGCCCGCCGTCTTCGAGTCCGTGAGGTTCTTCATCTACCCGCACATTCTCGATATTTTGTTTTCGCCATGTACCGTCACATACCACACTCACAGTGTCCCTATTCTGTAAGCAAACTGTCCGGTGTTTATCCGACTGCACAGAAAAGCGAGGCTGCATGTTATAAAACAATCCGCTCGCGTCAGGGCCTTTAATAACTCGTGATTTTTTACATCTATGATATATGGTCCGAGCTATAGATAGTTGGCTTTAAAAAGGTAGCTAGGGCAGACTGAATGATGCAAGTGGAGAACTACAATTAAATACTGTGGCGCACATTGAGAGAGGCATATTATGTCAAGTACCAACTGCATTGATAGGCTGATTGATTGATTAAAATCAGCACATTGAATGTCATTTTTTTTCGGATTCGAATCCGCGATCCTTCTCATATACAGAGAATAATAGTAGTACCTACCGGTTAGGCTCATATAATATGACTCTTCGCGGTTTCAAGTCCATCCAGTGTTACGCTGGTTTACAATCTTTACTTGATGGAAGATGCGTATAAAAGGATTTAGAAATACATCCGTTCTTTTTAAAGTTTTGAAGGAAGAAAGCGTTTTGTGTTGCTATTACACAATATAAAAAAGGTGAAGATTAAAAAGAAATTTACATGAATTAGTGTTGCCATCCGCAACATTCAGAATATTGACTATTTTTCACTGAGTATGAAAAGTTAACATACTTGCTGCTTCATCAAGTCATTTATTGGCTCAAGTAAGGTGCTACTTGCATAATTATCGCTTATCTTATCACACAAAGCTGACCGTCTGCACCTACCTATATATTTCATGCCATGATCCCCCGGGAGCTAGGTGCCCGAGCGAGTTAGCGTAATCTGCTTCCACTCGGTGAAGTGCAAAATTTATGACTTATGACGCGAGACCCTTCGGCGTTTGGCCATAACTTTATAAAGGCCTGACGAAATTAATATTAATTGTTTTATTTAAATATCTTACTGACCTGGCGAACTTCGTACCGCAATTTTTTTCCGTCCGCGTGGCTTCAGATCCCATTCCCAGCACCCTCTACTATATCAATGATTAGTTATCTAAACAGCAACAGAAATAACCACACTGTCACTTCTGTGTATATGCCGATGCCGGCCGAATTTGTTGACATTAATGATCACTGCTCCGTTCCCTTGAGTAGTAGCGTGATGATATATAGCCTATGTGTTATTCTGATGTATAAGCTATATTATTGTAAAGTTTCATGAAAATCCATTCAGTAGATTTTACGTGAAAGAATAACAAACATCCATCCATACTCACAAACTTTCGCATTTATAATATTAGTAGGATAGTAATCGTACGTGACGCGGTAAGTTTGGCGGTAGCTAGAGTGAAAAAGGGTTTAACCACAAACCAAAGAAATGACGTCGCGTTTGTAAAGGAAGGCTGCTCAAAAAAGACAAATCAAAAGCCGTACTCAATTTTGATAGCAGCCGCTGACTGGACATTACTCGCAGATTCGTATGAGAAACACTATAAAATACCGGAGGATGTTTGTGCCTCGTCATCCAGACCCGATATATTCCTATTTTCAAAACAGCAAAAGCGTGCAGTACTAGTAGAACTCACAGTACCGTGGGAAACTAACATACCTAAAGACCACGCTATAAAAATAAACAAATACTTTGACCTGACCAATGAGTTAACCAAAAATGGCTATGTGGTTAAACTCTACGCCGTGGAAGTAGGAGCAAGGGGAATTCCAGCTAAATCCCTGTATAACTTATTTAAAGACCTCGGATTGCCAAGAGCTTCAGTAAGCTCTTTACTCAAACGAATATCTAAAACGGCGTTGATAGGATCTTACCAAATTTGGATAGGTAGAGGGGGGAACACGACTGACGGTGGAGGTGAGCGCTGATGCATCACAAGGTGGCCACCCTAAACCTACACCTGGGTCGCAAGTCCCAGGCGCCGTCACAGTGTTCCTCTCTGTACCACGCCATGGACCCGGCGACCGCACGATGAATCCATGGAATGCTAAGAACCGGATCTCATCTCTACGTAGATACTTAAGTTATCATCATAACAGTCATTTCCCAGTTGCGTCCATGGACTGCACTTTTCAGTGTGAAGTCCGGTTTTTCTGTCAGTTTTTCCGGAGGCGTCTGCCATCTGACTTCCTAACCCAGAGAGAAAGTCCTATGTCAGATCCACATCCGTTGATTTGCAGGTGCTCCGACGGCTAATTAGATTTGCTAGGGTCTCGAAAATGGTGGTACATACATACTTACATACATATAATCACGCCTTTATCCCCGGAGGGTTAGGCAGAGGTGAATTAACATCCACATTTCACCAATAAATTGTAGTCGGTCCCATGTAATAGCCTATTGCCATAATATTCCGGGCACCATTGTTGACTCGAGCCTATATCTGAGGCTGAGTCTGGGCTGTATAGGTATATCTGTCTGATGTTAAACAGCCCTATCCCTTAGTCGTCTTGTACGACACCGCATGTGAAGAGATTTTTCTCTGCCGGGAATGTTAGGAAGACCCTCAATGTATGTCTACACATTCGTACTACACCTATCATACCCACTACAAGTATATTTTGTAATAAAACCTTACAAGTGGTATTTGACCCACTTTAGTATGATTAACCTGAAATTTGGCATAGGTAGATAATTCGGCGCGCATCGGCTTTACGCAACAGTGGGTGTATTTATATTTCTTCAATATTTCATTTACCCTGTACTAGGGATTAAACCCGGGATATCCCGGTTCTCAAAATCCCGGGGTCCCCCGGGATATTTGACCTGTTCCGCCCCGGTTCTAAAACCAATTTTTCTTTCGGTGGAGTCTCGGGTGAAATGGCGCACATTGGGAGAGGCCTAAAGATGATTTTCCACCAGAGTGGCGAGACGATACGAGGCTAGAAGAGAATTGAAATCGCACTGACCCTTTTCCACTAAAAATAGCCAACGCAAGCTCGCACGAGACCGCCGCGCGCCGCGCCGCCCGTAGGCTTCATTAGATAAAGATATATACGGTAATAAGTAGCAACCAACAACAATAAGCCTCTCGCGAGAAGGATGTTTCTGTTGAAAAGTTAATTTTTACACAAACAAATATTTCAATTCACGCCTCGTATATTCTCGTCAATCCACACTGTTTCCACCAAAGATGCACTGGGAGAGGATTGAAAATTTGCCATACAAATTTCAATTCTCTCCTCGCCACGCCTCGCCTAGCCACTATGGTGGAAAATCACCTTAAGCCCAGCAGTGGACTGCAGTGGGCTAATTGATTGTTTGATTATTTCTGTTCAGTTCCGAATTTCCCGGGACATCCAGGGATTTTCCGGGACTGGCAGGTCTGGAACCGGGAAACCTGCATCCCTTTTTTTTATTATATTTGGTCCGTCAATTGACTGCACCCCGCTAGATGGCAACAAAGCTGAAGTGCAGTCCAGAAGATACAGACCACCATTCCCGGTGCCATTGGACGTAAAATGGTGGTCCCTAACTTGACGGCCTTGATAGATGCCTTTTCACGCCCCGCTTGAAGAACCCGGGACTGTAAGAGAAGGGAAACACGTATGCGGGCAGAGCATTCCAGCTCTTTATCGTGCTTTATTTCATGTTAACAGTGGTGGCACTCAGCTTGACGGCCTCATTAGATGCCTTTTCACGCCCCGCTTAAAGGACCCAGGACTGTAGGAAGAAGGAAACACGTGAACTGGCAGGGAATTCCAGGCCTTAGTGGTGCGGCATAGGAATGAATCACTGAAACGCTTGGTTCTAGCAGGTATACTCTGCACCGTAAATGGATGACATCTTAGCCCAGCACGTGTCGTCCTGTGAAGGAAAGGGGAGGGTGGGACTAATTGGAAGAGCTCGTCAGAACATTCACCATGGTAGAGACGGTAGAAAACTGCCAAAGACGCAACATCTCTACGCATCTGCAAAGGCTCGAGGGTGATCGTGACCTCAGGATCCCCAATAATGCGGACCGCACGTCGCTGCAACCTGTCGAAAGCATCTAATAAGTACTTTGCGGAGCCGTCCCAGAGATGTGAGCAGTATTCCACGCAGGAACGAATTTGGGTCTTGTATAGAAGACACCGCTGCTCCGGCGTGAAAAAACGTCTCACTCTGTTCAGGACTCCGAGTTTACGCGAGGCTGATTTGATGATACTCTCGATATAGTTTTTGTTATTCAGTTTGTCACCACGAAAACCTCGATTTGTTTTTTTTTTTAATTTCAAGTCCGCCATCTTTGATCGTCGGTAACATGGTCGTCAAGCCCAATAGCAGACAATTGCCGGCAGGCAATCATACGATGGGAAACTGTCGACTCCCAACTGATCGTGTGTAGCCGCAAAACTGACAGCAGGGCATGGCCACCAGGCCAAAATCGCTTTCGTGTGTGGGCGCTGTCGACTTAGGACTGCAGGCCGCCCGATACGATTTGAAACTGCATGCGAACTGATCGTGGATAGGCTCCTTAAGAATATATCATCAATTTAGCGATCCCAGCGATTAGCGAAATTCGAATTCAAATCCGAATCCAACCCCGAACCCGAACCCGAACCCGAATCAATATCCAAATTCAAGTGGGAATCGAAATAGAAATTCGAAATCGAAAACGAAATCGAATTTGAAACCGAAATCGAAACCAAAATACAAAATCCAATAACTCAGACTTAAAATATTACGTTAGCTTGATCATAATTGGTTGAGTAGAACCGGAGATATAAACAAAAGTCGCAATAGCCGACATCCAGGCGAGCGGAGCCGCGGGCATCACCTAGTAATATATTTTAGCGTGAGTTGATGTGCCTTGACAGAACAAAGAGAACGAATAGGAGTTATATATAGAATATTACAGAAAAATTATATACAAAAACTGAAGTGACAACCGTGACAAAACTGCAAAAGGCGGCATTTCCACAAACATCAAACGCGATGAACTACTGTAAGATCTCTCGTTATACTGTGCTATTACTCTCAAAAGGGGCCATTTCAATCTGTCAATATTAATAACAAAATGGCGGACGTCGGTGAAACTTAACCTCTGATAGAAGTTACGCGCTTAAATATTTACAACCGTTTTGAACTGCTTTAATCGGTAACTAAGCGTCGGTAGCTTACTGCGAGTAGTTGGTCTTACGATCGAGAGGTTATGGGTTCGAAACCCGGCCATTAAGCTACTAATGACTAGGAGTAAAATTTAGCTTAGCTAGAGGGGTTAGGAAGAATACCTACGTACGAACAGTGGCGAAGAGTGAACATTTTCAAATGGCAAGCTGGGAGTGTACCTAAATGTAAAAATCTTTACCACAACTTCCCTTTGCAGTGCAAGCCGGCAGAAATCGGGTTGTCCCCCTTTGCCACTGCCTATTAATAATTTCAGGCACCATCTACTAAATAGGTACTTACTTAAAATCTCTTCCCCGATCTCTGCCGTTACGAGTCAGTTAAATTCAGATTGTTTTGGCCTTGATATTTCCAGGCCTATCATGACTACAGTGAACCAAAAGAAATAAGGTCTTCCTTGTGGTTATAGATACCCTTATTTTATGCATAAATCCCGTGGAATACGCTACCGCCGGCCGCCGGGGACAAATTATGTCGGGCGGACTTGCACTGATGAAATCCGCACGCCGTCTCCGGTCTTTTGCAGATGGGTTGCGGTACACCTCCGCATCTCAAATACTCCAACAGTTTCTGTTGCCCATAAAAGTGACCTATTGACATTAAATAGTGACCATGGTTTACGTGTGAACCACGAAGAATCTCCCTTAAATTATTCATAAGTTTTTTATGCTCGATGGGCTTTTCAGGGGAGGAAAACAATTTTCTCCTAGTCTTCGAAACTTAACTTAAAATCAATAAAATACCGTCGTACTCCCCAAAACTGATTAGCATCCAGTGGACGTATGCAACGACACGAAATAAGGTCACGTTACATTTCTACCTACCCCACGCGGGACAATAGGCAATAACATGAATATTGTTAAACTTTAGGCTAGGTGCGACTGTCAGCGTAACAGCGAGAAAATACATGTTGACTTGAATCTTTGAATACGTGTCTCATTTTTGTAGAATGTGATTTTCCCCATATTACGTCATGTACATAATTTTGGCAAAATATTATGTTTGAATGAAATTTTTAAATAATTTCGTATGCTTATACATCATTTTATGGCTCAGTTGGTTCATTTGTTCCGACTGTTCGTAAGAGTGTTGGTAGATGGTTCCGCAGCCGGGGTGCGAGGGATATATCGATGACAACCTCACCTCCGGCCTAGCACCACCCACATTCGGCGTGAGGTTTTAGTCGGTTCGAGTCGGAGATAACCTCCCCTTCCGCCTCCGGCAGGGGAGGTATCCGAGGGGATTCCCGCATGAAAAAACAAATGATAAAAAAAAACCCCGACTGCCACTGAAAAGACCGAAATAAGTTTGATAGCAGGCGGTACCCATTAATTTTCTTTCGGTTTATGATTGGCAAATGGGTACCGCCTGCTATCAAACTTATTTCGGTCTTTTCAGTGGCAGTCGGGTTTTTTTTAAATCATTTGTTTTATTTTATACTTTTTAGTTATGATATGACATGTATATCTTTTTGTAATATCCTTCATATCGTTTATACTTGAAATAAAAACTTAAATAATAAGTAAGAAAATTAGCGAGAATGACTATTTTCTTAAACAACTTTAAATCGTTATATATCCTAAACTATTATTTAAAATGAAAAATGGTACAAGGAACCTATAGATGATTTTAAAATACCTATTCAACGACACCCCACTTGACATAGTTCATCGACTTTTATTTTTTTCATTTTGACAATATGGCGTCTGGTTGTCGCCGTGGTGGATTTTGATTACTGTCATGTCTTTAGTGACACTCGCAAGGTTAAGACGAATCGATTGACGTATGAATTATCGAAATCGGCCCATGCATTTGGTCTCTAGAACGCCACATAGAAACAAACATACATACATACATACATAGACTGATAAACACATTACCCTCCTTTGCATCGCGCAGTCGGGTAAAAAAGGGTCCTAGGATTTTAAGGACTCAAGATAACCTCACCTGCAAAACGATATATCTGTTGATTAACGAATGAGGCTCGAGCTCAGCTTTTCTTCTCATGATTACTGTCGGTTGAAGAACAGTCTAATCGCTTATTCTTTTCTACGTCACCTACGGGAATGAGAAAATCCACCCACTCTACCGGGAATCATACCTACACATACACAATCTCGCTCAATCGCTCACAGTGGGACCTAGCCCAAAATGAAATGGGCTTTCACAGACCGGCGTCGTCCGTGACGTTTCCAGCACGCGCCGACGTCACGACGACGCGGTAACGACATGGACTTTTGTTGTTTTGTGTAGACTCGTGTTGTGTAGTGTCGATGCGCATAATACTTATATTGTCAAGTGGACAATAGAAGACTGTCTAATAGGTGTTATGTGTACCTTCGAAATCAGAAATGTATCGTACATATACTCACGCCTGTAAATTATCGAAGGGGTAGGCAGAGGTGTATTAACACCCACATTGCGCTAACTATTATTTTTGGTCCCCCGAAATAGGGGACGAGCCTATTACCGTCAAGCGGGCCCTTAGTTATCAGCTGTATGTTTACCATCGAATGAAGAACTAGTGGCACTATCGCCATTGTGTATTACTTATAAGGCTGTATTTAATGTATGCTATGTACACCGTAATTGTTATATGTATCGGAAACATTGCCTATAACTAAAATTGTATTAATTGTGTCAATACACATAATGTGGTCATACCTACCTACTTATTATAATAAAAAAAAAAGAACAGCTCTATCCCTTAGGCGGCCAACTCAACTGGCGCGGCGACCATAGACAGTGAATTTGAAAAAAAAACCGTTTCGTCTATGGTCAGGAAAAAATCCATTATTTTTATTTGCAAGCATTCCTTTGTAAGTATTCTCTTGTTTTAATATTATTTCTATGCCGCTATCGCGAAATGAGGGACTGCGGTCCCTTTCTCACTCGCGAGTAATACGCAATCAGGGACTGTAGTCCCTGAACATTTCGTGACGCGGTACTACAACACTAATAGGAAGAGATGAGGTGGCCCTATTCGACTCCACAGGGAACCAACACAGCTAAAGGCTAAAATAATGTATCGTGTTTCTATTAAATCTTAAATAAAATAAATAAATTTAATATTGCTAGGTATTGATAAGTACAATATCCGTGAAGGAGAAGGAATACAAGTACCCCATCTCATCCGAAGTGTGTCGTAAGAGGCGACTAACGGAGAAATACGCAGACGATATCACTGCGAGAGAAGGAACACTCGAAATAAAACCCTGTACCAACCCGTCTAGCTAGCGTGGAAACGGTAGGCCAAGGTCTCCCAACATTGGGAGAGGCCTCGTCCGCTCCACGATTTTGTTCCCAAGCGCTCCAAGACTAAAATTAAATATTATTATTATTTTATAAAATCGTTCCCTAGAGCTCCAAAAACTTATGTAAGCTTTTCCCTTCGAAACTTCTTATCTCTATACATCAATTCCCAGGAGCTCCAAATTATACTATTTTAAGTAAAAAAGTCTCATATAATACTGTGTTCCCAACAGCTCCAAAACAAAGTGTACGGTTAGCAGAATTATAACATTTAATACTATAATACGACAATAGGAAGTCAATAGGTTAACAGGAAGTAGTGTCTATTAGCCAAGTCTTGAGTTAGGTATGAGTTAGGTATGAATTCGGTAGGTATTCAAGCGGTTTTACAGAGAAAGCAATGTTTGCACTGAAGTTATAATAACATCACTGTGCTGTTTAACATCAGACAGATTATATTATAATATACAGCTAACTCAGCCTCAGATTCATGACTCGAGTGCACATGGAATACGGCAATATGCTTACCCCCTATTACGTGGGACTGACTAGGTATTATATTGTTTAATGAAATGTGGGTGTTAATGCTTTTATTTCTATTTTACTATTATTAGATTTGGTCACTAGCTGTTGCCCGCGACTTCGTGCGTGTTAAGTTTCGAATAGCTCAAACTCATCATTATTTATGGTGGAAAATTTTCATCCCAACTGGAACGGAAGTAGTCGAAATACTGGAAATAGTGAATTTTACACAAAGAAAACATTCCTTTATTTAAAAAAAGAAACAACTGTTTTCAAATTTTTTCATGACATCTTCCACACTGTATTTTTCAATTACATATTATGAAGACAGTCTTTTTTGAGTGACTGACTAATGTATACAGGACTAAACTACTGAAAACTACGAAAAGAGACAGACTTCTTCTATAGGCTTGGCAAATACTGCGGAAGGATTTTGAAAAATTCAATCTTTTGCTGACAAAATCATTATCAAGTATGTGGATAAACATTGCTAAACGTGGACATAGCGAACTTAACAGTTAGCATAATAAATGCTATAAAAAATTCATTCAAATGTTCATCAGTTATAATGGTTTAAATATTCTTCTTCCTTCTTCCTAAATTCTTAAAACATGCTTCTACAACTTACGAACTGAACAAATTATAAATAATTTTAAAAAAAATTAACCGACTCCAAAACCAAATAGGATTTTTTTTTTAAATAACAGGATTTAGAGATTTTCAATCTGTTAGAAGTCGGTGCCAACATTGTTGAGCGGTTTGAGCGAGAGAGACTCGCAGATCGCGCCGCCCGCGTGCGCATGCGCCTCGGGCGTCGGAGGGCACAGACTGACCTCCATCCCCCATGAGTGCAGGCCTGGGGGTGACGTGTGGAGCACCTACCCTTACAAGTATCACGTTAGCCCTACATACTACTACCTATTTCCCATTGACCAATTGCAGTACTGTCCCCTAACTTCTAATCGTTAATGAGTTCTGTAGCTTCACTATCAGCACAGCAGTAACAGATGTTGATTCAAGCATACCTCACAAGCAACACGTTAGCCTTACATACTACTAAATAGTTTCCATCGACTAATGGCAGTATTGTCTCGCAACTCCTAACCGTTAAGGAGTTCAGTAGCTTCATCATCAGAACAGCAGCATCAGATGTTGACACCCTGAAGCATATACCTGAGTAAGAAATTATTACGTACTTAACAAAAACACTATACGCAACCGTTAAGGAGTTCTGTAGCTTCATTATCAGCACAGCAGCATGAGATGTTGATACAAGCATACCTCACAAGCAACACATTAGGCCTACATATTACTAAATGTTATCATCGACCAATTTCAGTACTATCCCCCAACTCCTAACCGTTAAGAAGTTTGGTAGCTTCATCATCAGCACAGCAGCATCAGATGTTGACACTCTAAAGCATATACCTGAGTAAAACATGATTACGTAACAAAAGCACCATACGAGCATACAATTTTCGGTGGTTGCCCTCGATTTCTCCTTGATCCCATCATCCGATCCTGACCTGGTGAAAGTGACCTCCGAAGTAAACTCTATCCAACAAAGAAAAAAAACTTGAAATCCGTCTATAATTGGCGGAAATATCGGTGAACATACATAAAAAAAAATATTATTAATACAGACGAATTGAGAACCTCCTCCATTTTTGAAGTCGGTTAAAAATACATCAAGCATCACACAAAATAGTTTCAAGAAAACCCGGAGCCTTGCACGCAGTGGGCAGTGGTCCTCTGCTTTGCCGAGCCAATGGTGGTTAGTTCCTATTTCATATTCATATTCATTTATTTCTCGAACAATGTTACATTGTATTGAAAATCTTAAAAGCTACAACAATACAAAAATCAGAGGATATAATAAAATAACTAATGTATCAAAGTCGCATGTCCAAATAAAAATTCACAAAAAATGTCAAAATTACAATTAATTAAAATACTGAAGACAAAAAAAAACAAAATAAGAAAGAAAAAATGTCCTTGCATGCATCTCAATTAGTACCTATGTCATTTTACAAAATCGTCAACCGCATAGTAACACCTCTCAATAAGAAAAGCCTTTAATAGGGTTTCAAACTCCTTCTTATACACAGCGCTCTTTATATCCAAAGGGAGGCTGTTGAAAAGTTTTACTGCATTATAGAATGGGCTGTGTTTAACTACATTTAGAGTCGGTGCAATTATTGAAGACATGTCTTTCCGTCTCGTGCTTTCACGCAATGCTCTGCCTTCTTTGTTTTCGAAGGTGTGTATGTTTTTTGCAAAGAAAGTCAATGTAACCATTATATATAAACAGGGTTCCAGTTTTATGATAAATTCCATCGAACACAGTGACATCGTTGTTCGTTGCCTTATACACAGATAGAGGAGAGAGGAGCAGTGGGCAAGAGGGCAAATACAGCATTGACTGGGATGGGGTCATATAGCCTCATTTTCTATATACACGTATTCCTTGTATAGGCAAGCTTGTGTAGCAGCAGATGATGTAGATACTTCCAAATTGATACTGGAGTTGATATCCACGCGGCCGCATTTATTTGGTCTGATAAAATTTACCGGAACTGAGTGTTTCTCTGCCCACATTTGGCCTCTTTTATATAATAGGAGCAGCGGTATCTTTAATATACCTAATAATAAATAGGTTGGCTTCTCCTGGCATACTGTTATCGTTTCTGAGATCTTACTATTAGATACTTAATAGACGCAATCGATAAGATTGCAGCCATATTGTATTATCGGTAGTAGCAGATTGAAATAACACCCAACTGACATTACAAGATCTACCAATGATACGCTCTATAGTAAAATGTATGAGGATTTAATTTTTTCAGCCTCCTGATGGAAAGTTATCATGCTTATTGAGTGAATATACAGAGTTATGTTGTTTAGTGTTCCTTGTACTACTTCACCCTGCGTGTTTGCACTTTGATATTTTCCACGCAACGAGTGCCATTTGCCCTCCACAACCTATTGGCAATATTGAAGTATTGCAGTTATTGAACTTTTTAGAGCTCAAAATACCTGCAATAGCTACCATAGATGTCCGTATTACAACCGGGGCCCACGGCTTAACGTGCTCTCCGAGGTATGAAAATATCCAGACCAACGCAAATAAACATATTCATCAAATCATAACTCATTATCAAATCAGCCTCGCGTAAACTTGGAGTCCTGAACAGAGTGAGACGTTTTTCACGCTGGAGCAGCGGTGTCTTCTATACAAGACCCAAATTCGTTCCTGCGTGGAATACTGCTCACATCTCTGGGATGGCTCCGCAAAGTACTTACTAAATAGGTACTCTCGATAGGTTGCAGCGAAGTGCGGTCCCCTTTATTGGGAATCCTGAGGTCACGAACATCCTCGAGCCTTTGCAGAGCCGTAGAGATGTTGCGTCTTTGGCAGTATTCTACCGTCTCTACCATGGTGAATGTTCGGATGAGCTCTACCAATAGTCCCACCCTCTCCTTTCGTTCACAGGAGTCGTGTAGGGCTAAGAGGCCATCCATATACGGTGCAGAGTATCTATACCTGCTTGAGTAGTAGTAGGAAATGTTTTGATTTATTCACAATTTCTTAAAATGCGCCACTCTGTATCAATTGAGAATTTCCATATAATACTCTGAAATCGTAGAAAAACTTTATATTTCGATATTTAGGTAGAGCAGAGCCCATATCGGTAGAAATACCGATAAATCGGTAGGTTCGAGACCACTGTTTGCACATCATTAGGCAATGTTAGATTGCAAGGAAAGGTGCGGGGTGGGGGTGACGCGACAACGCTGTGTGGGCGCACCGCCGCCGCCGCCGCCGCGCGCACTGACAGATTTCGTTCTTTACTACGTTCGGGTTTTGCTGACGTTACTTTAAATTTTTTGGAGCTGGTGGGAACGATTTTTATATTGAAGAATTGACTTTTTTATTGGAGCTTTTTTTTTTTTTTTTTTAATATATTTCTGCTAACATGCGATCGGTCCCTGGACCATAAGCAGTTGTTATGGGTGATTAATTGGCGTGCTAGGCTTTCCCTTCCATTGTCAGGTAGCCTTTACATTTTTTATTTTTTTTATTTTTTTAATTGATATTGTCCCATATGTGCAGCCTCTTAAGGCGTCTTATTTTGGGTGCTTCAGTAAGGATTTGGGCAAGCTTATTCTCATGATGTGCAATCCTGTCTTTATAGGTTTTTGTTATTTTATTTATCTCCTCTTTGATGGTGGATATTTTCAAATATTCGTGGATATCTTCCGTTCGTGTGAACCACGGAGCATTCACTATTTTCTTTAGCACGCCATTTTGGAATCTCTGTAGAATCTCAGTATTTGAAGTTTTGGCGGAACCCCACAGTTGGATTCCATATGTCCATACTGGTTTCAGTATAGCTTTGTAAATTGTAATTTTATTTTCAACTGACAGTCGTGAGCCTCTGCCAAGGAGCCATTCCAGCGATCTGAGTCTATGGTTTAACTCGTCTCTCTTCTTTTGTATGTGCGGCTTCCATGTTTGCCTACGGTCGAGATAAAAGCCAAGATATTTCACAACTGTCTGGTGTGATAGTACCTCCTCACCCAATTTTACTGTAGGACAGTCCTCCTTTCGGAGCGTGAAGGTGATTTGGTTGGATTTGTTTGCGCTGGCTTTGATCCTCCAATTTTTCATCCAGGCGTGGACCTTATCCAGGTGTCTCTGAACCATCTTGGACGCAACCACAGGATCTGAACTGGATGATAGGACTGCTGTGTCGTCTGCGAAGGTAGCTGTCATAACGTCTTGGGATTCTGGTACATCGGCTGTAAACACTAGATAAAGTAACGGTCCTAGGACTGAGCCCTGTGGTACTCCGGCCTTAATGTCAGAGAAACCTGAATAAGAGTCGTTTATTTTAACGTAGAAGATACGATCTTCCAGGTAGGACTTAAGTAGCAGGTACATATTGTGTGGTAGTAGGGTCTTCAGCTTAAACAGTAAACCATCGTGCCAGACCTTGTCAAATGCTTGCTGTACATCGAGGAATACTCCACAGCAATATTCTTTATTTTCCAAAGCATTTCTTACGTGTTCTGAGACTCTATGCACTTGTTCAATAGTGGCATGGTTTCTGCGGAAACCGAATTGGTGTTCCGGAATACTCGAATTTTCATAGAGACATCGGTTTAGCCGTTCAGAAATAATCCTCTCTAGAACCTTCGATAGCACTGGCAACAAGCTTATTGGCCTGTACGATGAGGTCAAATTGGGTTGTTTCCCAGGTTTTGGGACCATGGTTATTTGTGAGACCTTCCAAATGCAGGGATAGTATGATGTCCTGAGTATTGCGTTGAACAGTGCTGTGATGTAGATTATTGCCTTTTTCGGAAGTTTCTTTAGTATCTCTGCAGTAATTAGATCAAAGCCCGGTGCTTTTCTCATCTCCAGCTCAAGGATCAGCCGCCGGACTTCTGTCGGAGTGCAACACTTCATAGGGGGACTGAGCTGCAGGTCACTGCTCAGATACTTTTGTACTTCATCATCTAGACTTGAATCCAAATCATAATTTGGAGTGAAGACATCTCTGAGAAACTGCGCATATGCTTCTGCTCTTTCTTCGTCACTTTTTGCCCATTTTCCATCCTGGGTTCTGAGAGGGTGATCTACTTTCTGCGGTTTAGCACGTGACTTGATTGCTTTCCAGAGGGAGTGTTCATTTTTAGCTGGGGCAGAGGGAGTCAAGTTTTGTAAGTAGAACTGTAGCGTTTCGTTTTCAGTCTTAATTATAAATTGTTTGAGTTCTGCTGCGGCCTTGTTAAATGCTCGTTTATCAGAAGGATTTCGGCTGCGGTGCCACACTCTTCGCAATCGCCTCTTCTCTAACACTCTTTGTTTCACTTCCAGTGTTACATTTTGTGTCACCTTTTTTTGGATTACACTTTTGGGTGTACTAGCCCTTGCTGCAGACTGTATACTCTGTGTGAGTGAGATGGTAGCATGCTCTATGTCGTCGTCTGTCTGTAATGGAACTTTGAGCTTTAGCTTTTCATTTAGTAGGTGTTCAAAGTAATCCCAATCTGTGTGTTTATTACACAAAAATACACTCCTTTCTTTATTAATGATGGATGTGCTCATTGTTAAAATGACTTGTGAATGATCAGAGGAAGTATCATGGCAGTCCTCTATTTCTAGGAAGTGTGACTGTATTCCTTTAAACAGGAAAAAGTCCAGCAGGTCTGGTAATTTGTTTGCATCTGTTGGCCAATGTGTTGGTTTTCCAGTAGAGAGACATTGGAGGTGATTCTTTTCTAAGCTTCTCTTTAGACTTCGCCCTCTTGTTGTGATGAGACGCGACCCCCACTGAGTGTGTTTAGCATTCCAGTCACCACCAACTATAAACCTATTACCAAGGGTTTTAATGAAGGAATCAAAGTCATT
Source organism: Eilema sororculum (assembly GCA_914829495.1). Classification (NCBI taxonomy): domain Eukaryota; kingdom Metazoa; phylum Arthropoda; class Insecta; order Lepidoptera; family Erebidae; genus Eilema; species Eilema sororculum. The sequence goes on from OU618536.1 coordinate 1,482,851, forward strand.
TTGATCAATTTCACGTTCTCGTTTTTTCTTAGGCGGGCAGTAAATTGATGCTAGCACGATTGGGCTCTGCTTATCATACACCATCACTGAAGTGGCCTGTATCCTTGGTGTCCGATATTCAGGAAGCAATTGATGTTTGATGCCACTCTTTATTAGTATAGCAGTACCCGCATGGGCTTTGTTGTCTGGGTGAGGTGTGGAGTAGGCACTGTACCTATCAATTGTTATTGACGTTTTTTCCGTTAGGTGTGATTCTGATACTAACAGTACATCAAGGTTCTGAACTTTTAGCAGAATTTCTACATCATATTTCTTATTTAGTATACCATTGACATTCCATGTTCCTATTCTCAGTGTCATTTTAGTGCACTAGTTTGGTCACGATTGTTGTTAGGAGACCCATGAGGGTGCCCATCTGGTCAAGTAAGCGGTCTAGCTTTTCAGCTTGTTTTGTTAATATTGCTTCAAGGTTTGGAGTAGTTCCTGCTGTGGCCTGTGCATATGTCCTGGTATTTGCATTGGGTGTTGCTGATGGTACTGCTTCCTCATTTGGTGAGTCTCTTGCTTCAGAATGGCTAGTGGGTTTTTGTTTTTGTTGTGTTCTAGTACCAAACTTCCTTTTTTGTATTTCTTGAAACACTTTACACCCTTTATAGTTCGCAGCATGGTCGCCTAGGCAGAGGGCACACTTAGCAGGCTCTTTTCTATCCTGCTTTGGGCAATCCATGGTGTTGTGACTTTCTGCACACTTCACACACCGGTGCGGTCTCATGCAATAGTTTTTTGTATGACCATATTGTTGGCACCTCTTGCACTGGGGTATAGTTTTCCTTTGCCTAGGTTCTTCAATTTTGACACTGGTGTGGTAGATGTATTTCAGTTTTTTAGCAGCATCAGTATTAGGTCCGGGCTCTAAGTTTACAAACCAGGTTGACAGGGGTGTTTTGCTTGGGCCATGTCTAGCATTAATTATTTCCCCACGCACTTTATTACCAGTACTCTCTATTGCTACCTTGATGGCATCCACAGGAGTAGAGTAGTGGAGGTTTTTAATTACAATTCTGTTTGGTCGTTCATTCCGTGGGGTAAATGTGTGGCCGATAAGGTTTTTTTCACGTACCATTGATAGCAGTTGTTTGTACGAGTCTATACATTCAGCAGTTTCCGTTTTTTGGAGCGTTTCGAGTTTATTGGAGCTGCTGGGAATAATATGTCAAACTACCTAAACAATATTTTGGAGCTCTAGGGAATGAAATTGGTAAATTTGGCTTTGTTTATTATTTTAATAAAAACATCCGTGGAGCTCCTGGTAATCAATGTATGAAAATATGAATTTTAGAGAACAATAGATTTGGAGCGCACGGGAATAAGCCGTCCAGCTGTGAACTACTATAGGCTAAATTAAGGTAAAATAATTTGTCCTGCTCCTGACTCCTAATAGCATTTTAATGCTAACTTTAAAGTTCGAAAAACATCGGAAAAAATGAAACGCTCAAGTGAGACTTGAACTCACGACCTTTCCCTTTCAGGGGGAAGGCTCTTCCAATTGAGCTATTGAGCCACACCTGATTCATTTCAAAATTTCCTTCTCTTTATATCCGTCTTTAAGGGCGACGGTGGTGCCATCTACCTACATTCTTACGAACTGTTGGAAACAATGAATTATTTTTCAACCATTTTTAAACATTGAATTTTGATGACTCCGCCCGAATATTTGACTGAATTTTTTGCTAACTAAAAAGTTCGAAAAAAAAAATTTTTATACCACTTAGGTAGTAGACAAGCACACGGCCCACCTGATGGACAGTGGTTACTCGTGCTGCCGACCCTGTAGGAACCTTCTTATGCCCCTGACACTGATGACAAGGAATTAAACCGGTTTCCTGTCTTCGATATTTTATACTAGCTTTTGCCCGCGGCTCCACCCGCGTGGATATCGGTTATCGAGACCAAACATAGCCTATGTCCTTTCTCAAGGTCTAATCTACCCCTATACCAATTTACATCAAAATCAGTGCAGTGGTTTAGGCATGAAGACAGACAGACAGACAGAGTTACTTTTGCATTTATAATATTAGTATGGAAGTATGTACGTAGGTATGAAAATAAAAAACCCTATAAATTTCTTATATTTTTATTTAATAGAAAAAATAAAATAAAAATAAATAATATTAAATTAAAAATGCAGTAAAGCAACACCTATTTCAAGGACTTTTTCATTTCTAAGCCTACATAAAATAATCTTCTATGTCAAAGGTCTTCATAGATCAGTAGATTCAAGCGTTATGTTAGGGTCAAGTCACACTGAGTGTTCAGCGGCCGGTGACAGCTTTTTAAGGCAAAATATTACAAACCATTATCATAGTCGATTAAAACTGGAAAAAGTGAAACGTTCAGACGGGACTTGAACCCGCGACTAGGGACTTTAGAGCTACACCCAGAACCCAGACCGTACCTATATGACAGCTTCTGTGGCGTGGTGGTAGTGAACGCGACTGTCATGCAGGAGGCACGGGTTCGATCCCACTCAGTGCAAATATGTGTATGCATGAATATGGCTATTTGCATTGGTCTGGGTGTTTCTACGTATAATATGTATGTATTTACAACAAAAAAGTATCTAAGTATGTTTATCCGCATTCTAGATTCCATAACACAAGCCAGTTAAGCTTACCATGGGTCTAGATAGCGTTGTGGAATATTTAGGTATTATTTATAGGAGTATTAGAATACCAAAATCATGACTCGGTAGCTCAGTAGTGAGAGTCCCTGTAAGGGACTAGTCGCAAGTCCCGCCTGAGCGTTTCACTTTCTTAAATTTCAATCGAATTGAATAGTTATTACTAATCGTTTTAAAATGTCACTTTTATAGTCATTCGAGAGCAAAGAAGGGTCCGGCTGCGCGAACGTTCTTGCAACTATTTCCAATAACAAATTCCGGCTGCTGCTCTTTCAGTATTCAACCCTAACCAAGCCTCTTGTGTGAGTCCCGTAGGCGGTGGAGGTGGTCCGAAGCTCTACGTAGTACAACCCACCTCCTCCATCTCCGCAGCGAAGTGTCGAGCGCGGGGACCGAAGCGCTCCGTAGCAGACGTCAAAGTCCTAGTAAAAACGATTTGAAATGGTATTATATTAAATAGTTATAATGATTTATTCTAGTGCTGGTAGTTGCTTATTGTCTGTGACTTAGTAGTTAAAAAAACGGGTTTATCATTGAGAGGTCCTGAGTTCCCGATCCGCCGATAACGTTCGTAACTTAGGATAGGAGACTCTTTTATCCGCACTTACCCTCACTTCTTAGGCCATTGTATGTGATAGGTTTGAAGGTAGTTTTGAAGCGAACGCGAAGTCGAGCGACGAGGCATGAAAACTAATAGTCGATACTTACGTATTGAAGTGACCTACGTGATCAAACGCACGCAGATCGCCCACAGGGGACGCAATTTCAAGTGAACACGGAATCATCAAGCCAAACGCGATATTTACGCGCAAATGAGATGCGGCGGCGATTGTAGGAGTGCTGTTTTATTTTGACTGTTTTATTAGTTTTTGCCGGCGTGGATATCGGCTATCGCGACCAAACACCCCTATACCATATTTAATCAAAATTCAGTAGTTTAGGCGTGAAAGCGTAACATACAGACAGACGGATAGGCACAGAGTTACTTTCGCATTTATAATGTTATTATGGATGTCAATATCCGCGCGCACCCAAGTTAAGGGCGCCACATCGTACCACATTCACGTGAAATCGCATCGAATCGCTTCGCAATTCTGTTCGCTTTGAATCGCTTACGTAGGACATAGCCTTACTTTAAATATAATGGACGCGACATACGGACAACGCCATCTATCGAAAATACGCCGAAATTGGTAACTAGGTAAGGTACTAATCCTGCATCGCGCTAGAGATGTTCTCGTGAGGCTATAAAGCGTGATCATTTATATCCTGTTCAGAGGGACTCGTGAAGAAAATTCAGTCAATGCACTGTATTGATGAATTTCCTTTATGAGTTCGCCTTATGACCCCGGGATCAAATCCTGGATTCACACCAACGTGAACCTACACCTGACACAAGCAATTAGGTGGCAGACAAGCACAAGGCCCACCTGATGGAAAATGTTCACCGTGGCCTATAGACGTATGCAACACCAGTGACGTCACACTCGCTGCCGACCCTGAAGACACCTTCTAATGCCTTTCTTAAAGAACCCCATATTATAGTCGCTTGGGAAAACCGTGACAGGATTTTTTTAAGTTTTTTATTAACTTTAAGGGTCAGGGTAATATTAGCAATTTCGGTTAAAAATAACATAAAATAACATAACATAACATAACATAACATAACATAACATAACATAACATAACATAACATAACATAACATAACATAACATAACATAACATAACATAACATAACATAACATAACATAACATAACATAACATAACATAACATAACATAACATAACATAAACTCACGCCTGTATTCCCCGAAGGGGTAGGCAGAGGTGCTAGCACCCACATTTCGCCAGTTTATGTTTAGGTCCCAATGTAATAGGTGGCGAGCCTATTGCTATTAACCGGGCACTTATAAACCTGCGATAAATACACACATAACTTCGAAAAACATCGACAAGTCATTGGTGTGTGCCATGGTAAACCTGGGATCAAACGCGAGACCTCGTCTCAGCAGTCCATTACCCATACCACACTAGGCTACCGCAGATAAATGTTAAAAATAATACATTTAAAAAAGATAATTGTGAGTAGGTACCGAACCGGCTTGTAAAAAAACAATACGATTTTTTAAAAATTATGGTTTTATTTGGCACAAAAATAGATATTATTTATAAGTTTTATAAAGCAAATATGGTACAGTCAGAATCAAAAGTAGATGACCAATTTCAGATTTTAAAGTTGAGATTTTGAGCAAAGTAATATATATTTTTGAGTGAAAATAAAGTTAAACTATACATAAGCCAACGAAACGAGAGAAAAAAGGTAAACAAAGCGACCATTACTGAGTGACGTTGCGTTAACTAGTGATTATTTTCTTTGTCCTTGTCGCACATGTCACACGTACGCGACAATGGCCGAGCGACAGCTGTCGTTGCGTGTTTCGTAGTACAGGAAAGCTGTCAGCACAGCGGTTCTAAACTGTCGGATCCGCCATCTTATGAGCAATTTCATTCCTGTCTGGAATGCGCTTAATAATTTTCGTAATAATTTTCACATAAAATGTTTGGAACCGCTGAAACTTTGTTTACCTTTTTTCTCTCGCTTCGTTGGCTTTACTTTACTTTGTTAGCTCCTAATTTTTTTTTTTAATCTTTCCAATAATGTCTAGTTTACTTCTGAAGTTCTGACCTGACACTGACTGTACCTATCGTATATAATCTTTTTCAACAAATACCTCCATACATTCTCTCCAACAATAACAAAAACTCTAGTATAATAATAAAGTTTTTTTTTTTTACAAAAGGACACGTCAATTTAACTTCACCTCGACTGATAGTAAGCTAAAGGCAAAGTCTCGGAGAGAGGGTCACCATCGTAAACATGTACCATGTTAACAGTGGTGGCACTCAGCTTGACGGCCTCATTAGATACCTATTCACGCCCCGTACGGCATGGTTACAGCTATCATCTTTATGGTTTTTCACAACATTTTTTACAATATTAGGCACTTTAGAGAAATACTTTCACTAAGGTAAAATGTTCCGAAAAAAAATAGCTGTAGCTGAATCTTAAGACCAACTATGGAACCCTCTTTCCGAGACTTTGAATTTAGCTAACCATCAGGTGAGGTGAAGTCAAATTGGCGTGTCCTTTATAAAAAAGAACATACCAAATCTACGATTTATTATACATATAACAAAAATAATTCGCTTACTTATTAGGTTTATGTACTATTTACATGATTTAACATAATTATTATTTACACTTCTAATAAAAATTATTACAAGTATACAATATATGATGCAGATATCAATAATGAACTAAATGACTCATATTACTCTTAATATAAAAATTACACATATCAGTCAACCCACTAAAACTAATTATACCACATTCGGTTAGGTAAACAATCTTGATAAAACACATATGAAACAACTAAACCCCTCTGAACGACTGCGTCCACTTTCCTAACTCTTCCACTTTCTAAGTTGACCACTTTCCTAACTCGTCCACTTTCCTAACTCATCCACTTTCTTAGTTGCGCACTTGCCATACTCGTCCCCTTCCTGTTTTGTCCACTTTCCTAACTCGAGCACTTCCTAAGTTGACCACTTTCCTAACTATACCACTTTCCTAATTCGTCCACTTCCATAGTGAACCACTTTTCTAACTCGTCCGCTTCCTATTTCGACTACTTTCCTAACTCGTCCACTTCCTATGTTGATCGCTTTCCTAACTCGTCCACTTCCTATGTTGGTCGCTTTCCTAACTCGCCCACTTCCTAAGAGGACCACTTTCCTAGCTCGTCCACTTCCACATTTGACCACTTTCCTAAACTTCCACATAGGAAAGTGACTAAGCTAACTAACTTATTAACTAGTGTTTCTTTTTCGCTTTTTATTCTTTGAAATAAGTTTCGTAGCAGAAAATTATTAATAAACTGAGTTATTAAATAAAATATGATTAAAAAGACTCATCCAAAGATTGTTTACGTCTATATTTAAGTAGCTAACCGAATGGACTATAAGTCTACAATTTACAAGAAATATGTCGATCTGGCCCTCAATTCTACTAAAGAAAAAATGACATTAAATTTCAGACTCTATTTCTGTACTTCTAAAGTCCAAAATGAAAGTAAAAAGTTTCATTACACTTTCCCATTCACTTTGCAATAGTCATTTAATTTTGAACTTTAAAAACATCGGTTTAAAGTCTATTGTTTTGCAGTATTAGAATCGAGGCCCTGAAAGCACATACAGCAATCGTACAGATCGCTGTTTGTGCTCTAGAGTTAGCAGTCAAACTTCGAATATACGTTTAATGATAGATCTAGAAGTCTAGCCAGCTTTAGCCAATTTTAGCCGACTTTAGCCAACTTTAGCCAACTTTAGCCAACTTTAGCTACATCTAGCGAGTTGTCAGTGCGCAACCCACCGCTCTAGCAGGTGTAGAATCTCGAAGCACACCTCCGCCATGATGAGTGCGATGACGCACCACTCTAAGCGCACATGGTTACGGTCGGCCGCCCATGAAGAAAGCAGCTCCAGCAGTTCGACGCAGTGCGCCAGGCGTTCGTTCAAAACCTGGAGACAGACGAAGACCTGGACTTTAGACAGTACAGTAGACTTTTGAGTTGCTATTCCTCAGTCTGTGCACTCCCCGGTTTGCTGGAAGAGAACTCAACTTTGATTTAAGCTCGCCTTTGTACATAATATTTCACTTATTTATTATGTATACCATGCGGTAGCCTAGTGGTATGGGTAATGGACTGCTGAGACGAGGTCTCGGGTTCGATACCAGGTTTACCATGGCACACACCAATGACTTTTCGATGCTTTTCGAAGTTATGTGTGTATTTATCGCAGGTTTATATGTGCCCGGTTAATGGCAATAGGCTCGCCACCTATTACATTGGGACCTAAACATAAACTGGCGAAATGTGTGTGCTAGCACCTCTGTCTACCCCTTCGGGGAATACTGGCGTGAGTTTATGTTATGTTATGTTATGTTATGTTATACCATGTAAGTGTACAATCTATATAAAAGAAAGTCGTGTTAGTTACACTATTTATAACTCAAGAACGGCTGTACCGATTTGTCTGAAAATTGGCGGGGATGTAGCTTAGAACCAGGAGACAGACATAGGATACCGTTTCACCTCTATTTTATCCCGTGTATAGGTTCCTGTGGGTCGCGGTAACGGGATCAGTATTACTGTGATCCTGGTACATTTGTATGAAGTACCAGGCTCACAGAAACTTTAAGGAACTTTATCTGGAGTGCGGGAACAGGAGCAGTGTGTCCTATACATTTCTATTTCGAACTCAACGCGGACGAAGTCGCGGGCAAAAGCTAGTAAAGAATAAATTTAAAAAATACAGTCGACAAAGGAGAACTGAACTTTGAACGGATTTTTTAGTTTTGTTTGAGTAGGAGATTGGCTTTTGACACAATCTCTGTTTACAATCTCTATAGACACATCTACGTTTATTTTCAACAAAAACAAAAGACAACAGGTAAAAATATTACCTAATTTAGCCATGAATACTGGTCACTAAAGTCTAATACAGTTGTTTAAAATACAATCATACGTAGCTGTGGGATACCGCAGGGTAGTGTTTTGGGTCCAACTTCATTCAATATTTTTGTGCAAATCACAATGCCCAATGCAATAATTAATACATAAATGTCGATGGTACGGTTATCGTAATAAGGTCTTAATTTTTTTTTTTATTAAGGCTACGTCAATTAGACTTCACCACGTATGATGTTAAGCTAAAGGCAAAGTCTCGAAAAGAGGGTCACCATCGTAAACATGTACCATGTTAATAGTGGTGGCACTCAGCTTGACGGCCTCGTCAGATGCTTTTTAACGCCCCGTATAAAGGACCCCGGACTGTACTATTGGGTACGTAATGGAATGCCTTAACAATAACTTATATACTCTTGACTCTTTATACTGGAGATTTATGGCACTTGGTGGAATCGGCTACACATATTGAATAACACACTTGTACTTTTCCACTGAATACTCTTGACCTAGGTAAGACTGATTATGATCAAAGAAAACTCTTTATTTTTATTTTTAAATAATACTAGCTTTTGCCCGCGGCTTCGCCCGCGTGGATGTCGGTTCCCGGCAATTATTCGAATTTTTCTCACCTTTTAAACCTTCCCTAGACCTCAACAAACATTTCAAGACCAAGATAACAAAATCCGTTCAGCCGTTCTCGAGTTTTAGCGAGACTAACGAACAGCAATTGATTTTTATATATATAGAAGATTTAAATCATATCAGAAAGTATACTCATGATCAAAATATTAAAAGGCTCTATATTAATCTGTGACATAGTTCTGTTTCTGATGGAGCAAACAATTTGGTCTCTCCAGAATAGCTCCAGGCAGTAAGGACACCAGGGGAAGGGTCACGGGACATTTTTTATTTTTTCGATACCACTTAGGTGGCAGACAAGCACACGGCCCACCTGATGGAAAGTGGTTACCGCAGGCCTATGGACGTATGCAACCCTAGGGACGTTACACGTGCTGCCTACCCTGAAGAAACCTTCTTATGCCCTTCTTGAAGAGCATTTAATTAATTCTCACTTCTCAATTTCTAAGCCATTATTTTACGCTATGTTCACTCACCCTGGTCCGCCTGGATATAGTGAAGTACGCCACGGTACTCGAGTATAGCCTTTCCAATTGCTCCTCTTCCCAATAGAAGTCAGGAGTGTCTAATAAATCAGATTCAATGTTCAAACGATGCCGTAGCGAGAATATTTCGCCGAGCTTGCGGACTACCTGGAGAAAAATATTTGAAACTTAAAGACGGATATAAAGAGAAGGGAAATTTGAAGTGATTCAGGTGTGGCTCAATAGCTCAGTTGGAAGAGCATTCCCCTTGTAAGGGAAAGGTCGTGGGTTCAAGTCCCATTTGGGTTCTTCTTTTTCCCGATGTATTTCGAATTCTACAGGAAAAGATGGGATGACACCATTCTATTCCACTGGATAGTACCGGTTAGATAATTTATTTTAACTAGAGTACGAGTATAATACCCAATCGAACTTACAGCTTTCTTGTCGACCCGTGCGGCGCCATCTTGCTGCATGGCGTCGGTGTGCTCGCTGACGGACGCCGCCAGCGCCTCCAGGCGCGCCTCGAACGCGCCCAGCCGCGCCGACTGCACCATCGCGTGACTGCACCACACCATTCACTCTTTATAGCATAGTTACAGAACATTGGAGGAGTAAAGAAAGAAAACTCATGAACAAAAACTTCAAACAACAGGAATGCGTATACTACCATGGACGGGAGGGGTTACTCTAGACAAGGACAAGAACAGAGGACACTTCAAAGTCGCAGACAGCTGATAAGATCCAAGAATCCAGATTGAGATGGTACGGTCAGACCACATCATACTCCGAAGACCAGATAACCATATCGTGAGGAAGTGCCTTTCCATGGCTACAAAGAAAAGGGAAAGAAGAAGACCTCTGACCAGTCGGATGACGAATATCCAGAGTAGGGTTGCCAGGCGTCCGGATAAGGCCGGACATAGTTAGGCTTTTTGATTTCGTGTCCGGCCTATAGTAGGTTGATTTTGGTATGTCCGGCCAAACTGACTGATGTGTCCGGTTTTTAGGTTTAGCGAACTGACAAGCCAGAGGGACATGAGGGAATTGGGGCTTGAGGAGAACGACGCAGAGAAGAAAATGAAATGGCGTAAAATGATTGGGTAAGCCGACCCCGCGTAACGGGATAAGGCGACGCCAAAGAACAAGATACAGAAGATTGGAGAATGTATGGTGTAATGTTTGCGGTAATCGACCGATAAAAACGCTTGCGATATTCTTCTTTCTTCTTCATCCTGGCGTTAATAACGGTCGCATCCGAAACTTACACTTCGGAATCCACTTTTTTCAGTCTAACTGCGGGTTTGGCTGAACTTCGATTGCATCCACATCCCATTGGCGATATCGAAAGATTGTAGTTAGACCAGTTGTTACAATTTTATTAGCTCCATGGTTGGAACCGCAACGACGTACCGTCGTACCGACGCCCGTAACGACTACCAGATGATATAGACTACCTAATACAACCGGGACCGACGGCTTAACGTGCTCTCCAAGGCACGACCAGACTAATGCAAATACCTATTCATGAATACAAATTTATATAACACTATCGGAGATCAAAACCCACCAAAAAGCAGTCATAGTCATTTATTTTTCAATATACAGAAATAAAATTGTTTCTTATTGACGTCAATTTTAATTCTACTTAATCTAAGTTTACCACCGCTTCCAAGGCGCTGGTGGAGAAGAAACGACAACAAACTCCACTGCGGATTTTTTTAGTATGTGAGTGATTGCCAAATAAATTTCTTTCTTTCTCTTTGTTTCAATGTACATTTCGCGTCTGGATACACAATACATCACAACAAGTATATAAAACACTTTATAATTAAGAATTAAAACAAAGTCACATAATATAACAAATAAGTCACGTAACTAATACAGTACCATGCTGTAATTATAGCATTTTACGAAGGGCCTGCACCATGCTCAAGCCAGACATTTTTATCTTTCAAGTAATCATCTATACTATAGTATGCTTTTTTGGATAAGGTGGTCTTTACAAAGGTTTGAGTAACTATCACTAGCGCCGCGTCACTGAGGCTGCTTGCGGCATCATGGACCGATAATAACGTCCGCGATTTTATAACCCAATAGCGCGCCATATAAGGCTTTATTGTGTAGTCTTGTCTTTGAGGATTTTCTAATTATAGCTACAAGTGTAATATGAAATCAACCTCACCTGAATGTATACCTCTCCAGGGAGTTGTCTCTGTCCTTCACCAGTACAAACGAGGATTCTTGCAAATGACAACTTTTCCTGTAATAAAAACAATGACAAATATCAAACTACCAAGTATATTTTTTATAATCAATTTGACTTCAACCTCGCCTGATGGTAAGCTAAAGGCAAACTCTCGGAAAGAGGGTCACCATCGTAAACATGTACCGTGTTAACAATGGTGGCACTCGGCCTCATCAGATGCCTTTTCACACCCGCTTAAAGGACCCAGGACTGTAGGAAGCAGGAGACACGTGAGCTGGCAGGGAGTTCCAGGTCTTAATGGTGCGTATGCTAGTATGCAGTACATTAAATTTTTCCAGCTTGAATCCAAAAATTTGAACTTTACCACATTACATGGGGCCTTCTTATTAACTACATGTGCCAAAGTGCGCCTCCCCGTAACCGGGGCTAGATGGGGACATTGTGGTCCCCACAACCCGAAGGGGGCCATCTCGAAAGAGATGGTCCTGGGTCTGTCGGGGTGCGAGAGATATGCTTTTAGCAATCTCACCTCCGGCAACCAAGGACCCAAGATGGCGTGCGTTTTAGTCGGTTCGAGTCCGACATAACCTCCTCCACCGGCTCCGTGGGGGTGGTATCCGTGGGGATTTTTCGCACGATATTAATTAAAAAAAAACAAAAAAAAACTACATGTGCCATATGCGGTAAGGAAAATTAATCCTGTGTTGGTTCCCGGTCAAGTAGAATAGGGCCACTCCATCTCTTCCTATGAGTGTTGTACATGGCGACTTATGGATAGGACTGTTCTCCATCCGACAGTAAACATACAGCCCATAGCCAAGTGCCTGCTTGACGGCAATAGGCTCGCCACGTATTGCGTGGGACCGAGGCGGGTCCTAGTGGCGGCTCTAGGGGTGGGAGTCCTCACACTCGTCACATTGCTCACAGCGATGGTACGATGCGCAAACGCTTGGGGTGCGGCCGCCTCCTTCTGCGAGCAAGTAATGCTCGAGAAGGAGGCGGCCGGTCGGGTCCGGACCAGACTCCGGGCCCGGGAAGCCCGTGCAGAGCGAAGGCGAGTCGGACGTCGGAGGTCGCAGAACGACCTCCGTCCTCCATGAGCGCTGGCCTGGGGGTGACTGGTGGAGCCGCCTGTCACCCTAGCAGAAGCAGGCCGCGGCGGCGGCGCAAAGTGCGCCTCCCCGTAACCGGGGCTAGATGGGGACATTTTGGTCCCCACAACCCGAAGGGGGCCATCTCGAAAGAGATGGTCCTGGGTCTGTCGGGGTGCGAGAGATATGCTTTTGGCAATCTCACCTCCGGCAACCAAGGACCCAAGATGGCGTGCGTTTTAGTCGGTTCGAGTCCGACATAATCACCTCCACCGGCTCTGTGGAGGTGGTATCCGTGGGGATTTATCGCACGATAAAAAAAAAAAAAAAAAAAACGTATTGCGTGGGACCGAAACTCATAGTTGGCGAATTAGGGGTGTTAATAGGCAAGCAAGTAGGAGTGAACAGCCAACCGTAGGATACTTTCACTGAAGAAAGAAAATTGCCTAAGAGGAAGGAGGCAAACAAACAGGATGGGGTGTTAATACACCTCTGCCTACACCATACGTGGGGACGCCGTTTGACCGGACGGGTGATCAGCCCTTCTAGAAAGAAAGAAAAGAAAGAAGAAAGAAAAAACATTTAATTCTAGACACGCACAATGATCATCCATCCACTTAGTAGGTACTTATACAAATATTCTATGTGTGGCCATTTTTCCCTATAACGACTGTCATACATGTTCGTATGGTAACCGGGACCGACGGCCTAACGAGCTCTCCGAGGCCCGACCAGACCAATACAAATACTCAAATTCATGCATACAAATATTAGGTCCTTACATATGAAATTGGCGTTTTTCGTACTGGCCACTTTAATCACGATTTTCTCCTCTTTGGTAAGGAATTCCAAATTCAAATTTGTACAGCTATTTACTCATGTATTTGTGCGTCGATGACTGTCATTCATTTGTTTTTTTCTTCTATTTTTTCTGTTTGCGTCACTCATTTTACAAAATGGAAAACTTAAAATATCGCATTATTTACGAATACGAGTTCCGCCGTGGCACTAGTGCTGCGGAAACGACTCGAAGGGTGAATGATGTTTATGGCGGTCATGTTGCAAAAGAAAACACAGTTCGTTTTTGGTGCCAACGTTTTCGTTCTGGAAATTTCGACCTGCAGAACAAGCCCCGTGGACGGCCTGAGACCCAAGTTGATAATGAAGTATTGAAGGCTATTGTGGAAGCGGATCCATCGCAAACCACGTCCGAGTTAGCTGCGGTGTTTTAATTCACTTGAAGCAAATTGGGAAGATTAAAAAGCTTGAAAGGTGGGTACCTCACGAATTGACTGAAGCAAACCGGCAAACGCGCGTCGACTGCTGCGTTACATTACTGAACCGGCACAATAATGAAGGTATTTTAAACCGAATCATTACCTGTGATGAGAAATGGATTCTTTACGATAATCGGAAGCGCTCAGCGCAATGGTTGGATCCTGGCCAGTCAGCCAAATCCTGCCCCAAGCGAAAATTAGCACCAAAAAAGTTACTTGTGAGCGTTTGGTGGACTAGTGCCGGTATTGTTCATTACAATTTTCTCAAATCTGGCCAGACTATTACGGCTGATGTATATTGTCAGCAATTGCAAACAATGATGGAAAAGCTAGCGGCTAAACAACCTAGGCTGGTCCATCGCTCCACGCCACTGCTGCTTCATATGCCATATTCTAGGAAATAAAGATTCTTATTCTTATTCACGACAACGCTAGACCACACACAGCACAACAGACGGCTACCAAATTAGAAGAGCTTCAATTGGAATGTCTAAGACATCCTCCGTACTCCCCGGACCTTGCTCCAACAGATTACCATTTTTTTCGAAATTTGGACAACTTCTTGCAAGGGAAAAAATTCAACTCTGATGGGGCAGTCCAAATCGCCTTCACAGATTTTATTGATTCCCGTCCGACTGGTAGTAAAGGGATCAATGAACTACCTATGAGATGGAAAAAGTGCATAGAAAACAATGGTTCATACTTTGATTAATTAAATATATTTAAAAATATTCGACTTTTTGTTCCTCCCATACAAAACGCCAATTTCATATGTAAGGACCTAATATATGCACTGAGCGGGGACCGAACCTGCGCCTCCTGCGTAGCGGCCGCGTTCACTACCGCCACGCCACAGAGACTGTGATATTATGTACTTACGTCATTGGGTGATACACATAGGTCATAACTTCTCTTTCTTTCTCGACAACATCCTTGGGATAGCTCTCCACTTCAAACCTGAAAACATAACTGATGTAAAACCTCAAATACAGCAGTAAGTCGGATGTTATTTTTGTGCTTGGGATGTTTTTATCCTCACATTTTTTGTGGTGTGATTGGTCAGGGCCTAGTGGACCAAATGGACAATCGGTTCAAAAACTGGGCTCGACCTTAGAAAACTCTAACAAGAAACTCAACGGGCAATTTATTTTGTATGGCCACATTTTCAATACTCTAAAAAATAGTGTATTTTCAATACTAAAGTGGCTTAAGGTCAGTTCGCCCTGAAAGAACATCGCCCAGTTTTCACTGTTTTCCGTCAAAATTTATTACTAGAAATAGTTGTGAGTAGTTGCCACGCTGACCCTTCTTGGCCCTCAAATGAATTCGAAAGTTTTCTCCTGTAGATAGTAAGATTCGAAATTGTTTGTAATATTTTGTCTCAAAAGGCAGCATGGGGTTGCTCTTTCCCTTCCGACCGCCAGGTTCGATCGCTCAGTTCGATTAATCGAACTATGAGTAATTTTATTTCCTTATGGTTTGATCGAAAAGTCGAACTGTGCGGCGTTTGCTATTTTAAGTAAACAAATCTTCGTAGTTCGATTGATCGAACCATAAGGAAATAAAATTACTCGTAGTTTGATTGATCGAACTATACGATCGAACCTGGCGGCCGGAAGGGCTCTTTCAGGGAAAATTAAGCCTGGCCACGGCGGCGGCGCGCTGAAAAACGCGCCTCCCTATTCCGGGGGCGAGTCGGGGACACCGTTGTCCCCCCTCCCGAGGAGGGCCAGACCGTAAGGGATGGCCCTGTGTCAGCCGGGGTGCGAGGGATATGTCGAAGATAACCTCACCTCCGGCCTAGCACCACGACCCCCAGTCGGCGTGCGGTTTTAATCGGTTCGAGTCCGACATAACCTCCCCTTCCGGCTCCGGCACGGGAGGTATCCGAGGAGATTTCCGCACGGAAAAAAAGGGGAAATTAAACCTTACAGTCACTTCTATTGATTTCAGTCATTTATAATACACTAGCTTTTGCCCGCGACTTCGTCTGCGTTAAGTTCAAAACAGTAAAGGTTTAGGACACACTGCTCCTGTTCCCGCGACCCAGATAAAGTTCCTTCGAATTTCTGTTAGCCTAGCACTTCATGCAAATCTACCACGGTCACAGAAATACTGATCCCATGACTGCGACCCACAGCAACCTATACCCAGGATAAAATAATATTTGGTTCTACTCAACCAATTGCAATCAAACCATCGTAAGGCGATTAACTCTGATCAAGACCTTTCTAATAAGAAAACCATATCAAAATCCGTTCAGTAGTTTTTGCATCCATCGCACACAAACATTCCAATTTACAATTTATATAATAGTTTAGATATTGAACTTTAGTACAGCACTCACGGTCTAACAAAATCCAGCACATTACTAGCCTCCAGCTCGGTGCAGTTCCAGAACACAATGCCACCTTCTCTGAAGAAGATGATCTCTCTAGGCTCAGCCCCAATGCTGTACACCGGGTTGGCTACCACCACATCTCCAATGTCATTGGACAGTTTTAACCTGAATATTAAGAACATTGATTATCCTTTGGTTTATTCATGTACTTGCAAATGTCAATAGGCGAACTCCCGCTCGCATAAAAACCTTTGCAGTTTAAGTGGGCCGTTCAATATGTGTTTCCTTATAATGTTGTTTTCAACAATAACCAAAAAAAAAATATTTACTATTAATTCAGTACATTTCAGAGAACATAAAGTGGAGCTTTTTTGTTTTGTGTTTTTCATATAATATTATAAAATGTGAAATTTTATGAAGCTGTACAGATTGTTAGTCAATCATATAACATAATGGATCTAGCTAAATTTGGTAAAAACAGGGATAGATTATAGCTTGGAAAATAGACTCCTTGAAAAAGATTCCAAAAGGTTGCGGGATCAAAATTCCACGCTGGCTACTGCTAGTTTAATATTTAATTAGCTTCATCATGGGTGGTCCAGCGTTTTTTATTAAAGCGTTAATACATAAACAAGTCGATAACCTTATCTGTGCAGACAGTACCTACTTATTTTTTAATCTACCTCGTTATGTAAAAACATTGGAACATCTTATTCATTATTGCATCATAAAACGAAAAAAAGTCTTACTTTCCAGGTTCATACAACTTTTGCAGCACCAGGGCTTCTTTTAAACCTTTTAAATCGTACGAGTTCGCCGTAGCGTAGGCCATAGTTAAATAATGACCCTCTTTCGCGCTCAAATCTTCCGGCTTTGCCTTCTTGTGAACGACCTTCTTTTTCATCGGTATATTGCCATTTTCAATTACCACCTGGGCTTGAGGAGCATTACTGGCAAATGTTCTGACTGTTAACTGTCTTGCAACTGAGAAAATATCATTCTTTAATGACAATAAACGAGTATTCGGCATAACAAAATCTGATATCGTATTCGAAGTAAAACATTTTTGTGTAGCAGTCCGAATGGTGCTAAATGCAATTCTTGATAAATACACAGTCATTGTTAAGATATACGGTGTATAGAATTAAAATATAATTAATAATAATGCAAATTTAAATGCTTTTCGGAAGATGTTACATAAATAAGAGGTTATGCTTAGAGGTTATGTTTTGACATAAAACGGCATAATGACATTTCATTTTAGTGTTTATGAAAATGAATAGTGGTCTTTTTATCTTTTGTGCTAAAATTCGCCATGCAACGCGCTAAATAGAAAAAAATGATGATTTCTACCAATTTCTACCTTCCCATGAATGAGCCAATAGTATATAGCACGGTATTTAATGTGTAATTTATGGCATGTAATATCATTGATGGGCCGCTTTGATCACAACAGGTTTTCTACGATATCATTGATCGTAGACTCGAAATACTTCTCCTCTTTGGTCCTTCCTCGGTCTTCTCTCCAAACAATCGAAAAAAATATATTCCAGGGAAAAGTGGCATACGACCTAGCCGTGGTCGTATGCCACTTTTCCCTAGAATATATTGTTTTGTTAGTGTAAGTAACTTCTATTATGTAGTTGAGGAGCTATGAGGAACAAATGAACATACATACATATCCTGTCAAAATCATAACCCTCTTTTTGGCTTCGCCGTAGTCGGGTAAATTAATATAAATATATAAATAGGCTAACCTGCTCCAATTTTTTTTATCATTGCTTTTCGGTTTTTTTTTCACGAGACAGTTTTTAACCTTTTCCATATCGTAAAGATATCATTGATATTTTCTTGTGTTACTTTTTAGGGCGCGGTCTTCGCTAGTCGGGTTTTAGTTTTAAACTTTATTTTTTATTTCGATGTTTGTTAAAGTTAAAATAATAATTAAACGTGTGTGTGGTAATAAAATAAACAAAAGAAGGTGCAGATATAATTATATTCGATTTCTTTTCATATTTTAATAATTCACATGATATCACAATCACTTAAACTTAAAGTTATTCTCTTTAAATGAATCATCTCATCAGTGTTCTCATGATCAGTCTACAATGGTGTTGCCATCCTCGGCCGTAAACAATATTCTCAATTTTTTTGCGAATTCCGGCCCGACGCGGCGCGCTTTGGAGCCAGGCACATTGGCACGCGACACCCCGACATTAGCCACCTCCTGCACACTTTCTTGACATTGAACAGCCTGAAAGAAAACAACAATATATCAATCCATACTAATGTTATAAATGCGAAAGTAACTCTGTCTGTCTGTCTGTATGTTACGCTTTCTACCGCAGATTCTGCTCATATTCATGCATACAAATATTTGCACTGAGCGGGGATCAAACCCGCGCCTCCTGCGTAGCGGCCGCGTTCACTACCGCCACGCCACGGAGGCTGTCAGTAAGGAAGTATATCCCTGAACGGGTAAGCAGAGGTGTTATTACCAAATACGATTTTCGGTCACAAGTAATAGCGTGCGAGCCTCCGTCAAGCTGGTACTTTGCCATGGGCAAAGATTGGGATGGGAAACCTCCATGGGCTTTTTCGGATGGAGAACAGTGCTATCCCTTAGTTGCTTTGTACGACAACCACAGGAAGAGATGGGGTTTATTCTAGTCCCCTGGGAACCAACCCCTTCGGCCGTCTACGAAACCAGAGCTACGTAACTAGTTACTAACTAAACATAATTCGTCCTTGTATTCCAAACAATGACATTGTCATAGGAATTATCACAGATCGATACTGCACGAAGGAGTTTTTCCTGTATGTGGTCTAGATAAATAAATAATAAAATAATAAATAAATATTCCACAACATTCTACACAACGCTGTCTAGACCCATGGTAAGCTTTTATAGCTTATGTTATGGAATCTAGAATGCGGATAAACATACTTATATACTTTTTTTTTGTAAATACATACATATTATACATAGAAACACCCAGACCAATGCAAATAGCCATATTCATGCGTACAAATATTTGCACTGAGCGGGAATCGAACCCACGCCTCCTGCGTGGCAGTCGCGTGCACTACCGCCACGCCATAGAGGCTGTCAAAAGAAGATAGAATTTGCCTTTAATGAGGTTTGAACGAGTTACGTCGGAAGAATCAAAAAGTCCCCTTTCATAACTCAGTTCAAGTTTCCTGCTACGAAACCAAGTTTCGTTGATGTAAAAAAACGTATGTGTACATAACTGATATCGTACAAGGACGAATTATGTTTAGTTGGTAACTAGTTACGTAGCTCTGGTTTCGTAGACGTAGAAGGGGAACCAACATGGTTTACTTACATCAAATAATTCCACAGGTGTCGGGTATTTCGCCACTAAGGCTCTCGACATCTCCAGACTCGAGTGCGGCAGTACTGCTAACATCTGCTGCCACACTTTACCTACTGCGATTCCTGTAACGTAAGAGAACATTCGCACGTAAATATAAATAAATAAATTATTTACTTACCGAAAATAAGGATGGGATATCTTATTTTCGGTAAGTAAAATAGTTTATTGATTTGTTTTTATGGTTTTCATGATTAAATATAGCAAATATTATGTGATTTTGATTTATTTTTTCTAAAATCTTCACTCAACGGTCCATTATAGTACAGCAAATTTCAATAGCCGCGTATCAGTGTAAAAACAACGCATTACAAAGTCCTTTAATTTTAGTCGCATATTACAAATGCCCTGTTCTTTTTTCAATGGAGTCGATTTTTTAATATTGACTTTTTATTTTTTAATAATAAGTTTGTTCACGTTATAATTTTAGTTGAGTTCAATGTTTAACTAATATTTATATATCACACAATAAAATAACATAGTTATGAATCTACTTTCAAAAGTTGAAGAGGTAATAATGTCGACTATTTAAAAAAAAATCGATTACTTTGGAACCTACTGATGGGTTGGCGAAAGTGACATGATAGTAGTGCCAATGTGACAATTCGTGGTGACAATTTAAAACTTTTCACTTCTGTCGACAGTCCTCATGTTTTTAATGAAACATGTTTTTTATTTTATTTATTAAAAAAAAAAGGATAATCGAGTTCACTGAGTTTCTTGCTGGTCTCTTCTCAGTAGAACCACCTACCGAACCAGCGAAAGAATCATTTTCCAATGTTTTATTTTATTTATTTTTCTGTGATTGACATTACTTGCAAAATTCTGACGTTCATATGTGCCTAAACTGAATAAATGAAATTGATTCTTTGATTCGTTCGATTTATTGCTAGAAATATTTTTGTAAGATTCGACTTAATAGCAACAAAATAATTATATAACAATATAAAAATTATAAGTTTTACTGTGCGGTCCAGCCCTTTCAGTGATTACTTGGAACAAACAGACAAACAAGCATTTTATAAATTGTAATTTTCATAATGTATCGTTAAATAAATAATGTAAAAAATATAAAATCCAAAAAGTTGAAAATAAATTGTGTTTGCCCTTGAACTTTGATATACCTATTAATATTTTGTTTCAACCATTGCCATGTCAGGGGACCCTAACTGTTAAAGCACTCCGTCATATTATCGGAATGATAATGTTCCCCCAACATGGCAACGGTTGAAACAAAATATTAATAGGTATATCAAAGTTAAAGGGCAAACACAATTTATTTTCAACTTTTTAGATTTTATATTTTTTTGTAACGGGGTTTTTTTAAATTTTAAATTTTTTAATTGATCTACTAGTCAAGCCCTTTCATTAGATACTCATATTGAGGGACTTGTGAAATTTTACCTACGCCGCCATTTTGTAGCGACGGCCATTTTGTACCGATTTTTTCATGATGCATGTTACCAAAATTCAAAAAGCTTTTACTTAGTTTGTACAATAGGTACGTTTTCAACCAAATATATAAATAACGGTTTTTTATAAGCTAATATTGGTTTCATTGATTAAAATATGTTCTACCCAAAACATATTTACCCTCAGATAAAAGTATAATTATATGTTGAGAACACACTTTTATAAATTATTAAAATACTAAGTGTACGTAGTACAAAAATTAAAAATTATAAAAATGTGAAGTCTCCATTCCGTGCCTTGTCCTACGGACAACAGACATCGGTCGTAAAATTTTATTGCTTTTTGTACACTCCTTTGTTGTAAGAGCTTTAAGTCATGTGCATAAGGTTGAATTTGCAAAAAATGTCTTTTTAACATAACTATAACTACTTATGTGTGATTGAAGACAGATTCGAATGTTACTTTAGTTCGAGACTGTGTATCTAGGGTTTTTTGTACATCAATGTATGTAATACATTGTTTATAATATAATAAATATAATATATATAAAGATATAGCTTGTGTTATGGAATCTAGAATGCGGATAAACATACTTATATACTTTTTTTTTGTAAATACATACATATTATACATAGAAACACCCAGACCAATGCAAATAGCCATATTCATGCATACAAATATTTGCACTGTGCGGGAATCGAACCCGCGCCTCCTGCGTGGCAGTCGCGTGCACTACCGCCACGCCACGGAGGCTGCACGCTCAAGCTGTGGAATGAACTCCCTCCCTGCCGTGGTTTTCCCAAGCGACTACAATATGGGGTTTCTTCAGGGTAGGTAGCACGTGTGTAACGCCTCTGGTGTTGCATACTTCTATAGGCCACGGTAACCACTTTCCATAAGGTGGGCCGTCTTGTGGTATAAAAAAAAATAGAATGAATTTTCCATCCATCCATCTATATCACGTCTGTAAATCCTCGAAGGGGTAGGCAGAGGTGTATTAGCAGGTTCTCTATTTTTATTCCTACGATTTTATTTCATAATTTAACATTGCATAATGTTACTTGTCCTATTATTTACGCATAATACTCATTTGCCATAACTTTTTAATCATAATTTTTTAATCCTATTTACTATAAGCATAATATTTTATAAGCATACTATCCCAAAGCATAAGTTTACTTAAGCATAACGACGCGTAACCATAACTATTTTAAGCACACAATGGCGTCTACTAACTAAGCTCGACGGAGCCCCGCTCTGCGGGGCTCCTACTTCTGGGTGGTTTTAAAAAAAATACCACGAAGACTAAGGCGGGGAGCTCCGCTTCGCTTCGCTCCCGCCTTAGTCTAACCTAACCTATCCGAGTCGGACTGCACTGAGTCGGGGTGTTACAATAACTATTAGACAAATAAACAATATGCTTTACAACTTTATGCATATCAAAGTTATGAATTAAAACTGGCTCTTAAGATACAGGTTAAACCTAGTTTAAGAGGCAGTATTTCGCTTTTTGTGGTAATACAATAATGGCAACATTTCACTGTGATTAAAAATTGTACCTAATTGTATCTTATGTATCAATAAAAATATTCTATTCTATTCTATTCTTAGGATATACAATATTTATGCTTAATAAAAAAGTATGCTAAAAACCAATTATGGCACACTATTATTATGTATGACAAAGAAAATTACTTATTATGATAATTTAAATTAGGACAAAAACCATTATGAGAAAAAATGGGATCCCATAGATCTTACCATCTTTGTCGAGTGCGACACACTTCTTGCTGTCCCCGCGCATGTAGTGCTGCGCCTGCGCCTCCAGCTCGCGCTGCCGCAGTTTGTGCGGCGCCTCCGCTAGCGCCTTCGTCATCTGTGGTACGGACTTCTTAATCACAGATACGCTTCATTTTAGGAGTGTTTTGGGACCCCAACAGGATTCAAATACATCGGGAAAAATGAAATGCTCAAGTGGTCAATAGGACTAAGATATGTCGATGACAACCTCACCTCCGGCCTAGCACCGTGACCCATGTCGGTTCGAGTCCGACATAACCTCCCGTCCCGGCTCCGGCAGGGGAGGTATCCGAGGGCATTTCCACACGAAAAAAAAAAGACTCATGTGGTGGTGGGGGTGAAATGATGACGGTTTAGCGGCCAGCTAGCCCGTTTTCCACCCCTCTTTCGTTAAAGGGATTTTTAGAAAGTCATAGTACCAAATTGTTTTTTTTATGATTTTTATAGCTTTAAATATGCTATACAACTCGAATACATGGAGAAAAATTAATCTTCTCGGGCGGGACTCGAGCCGGCGATCTTTCCCTTACAGGGGGAATGCCTTGCCTTGACCAACTCGGCTACTGAAACACGCCCGAGAAGATTCATTTTTCCCCATGTATTCGATTTCGGTTTACTTCATGCTGCTTTTCATTCAAATATTTGGGAGGAGTTATCAAAAATCAATGTGTAAAAATGATTGTAATATCATTCATTGATTCCGATAGTTCGTAAGAACATCGGTGGATGACTCCACCGTCGCAATAAAGATGGATAAAAATAGAAGAAGAATTTGAATCACAGCGGGCATCATTCATTATCATTTTCTCCATGTACTGTTAGATAGAAATTAAACTACTGCCACATAACATAATTATAATCAAAATAATAGGGAGCGACCACACGTCACACTCCTATGCTGTCCCGAATAGTTGTCCATTTATCGATCACTTCACTCAATCGATAGCCCTGCGCATAGTGTTGGGGAAGTCATCGAAATTTTGTTTACAGTTCGGCCTTCCTGACTCTCCTGCGTCCTCGTAGGAGTATGCGGGTGACATCCAAGCTCGTAACATCACCAGGTTTTCAAAGACTGCGCCATAGATGATCTCGTTGCAAGCCCCTGAGGCACCTGAAAATGAACCTGAAGCGAGGCAACGCCATGTCACGTTAACGCCCCGAAGGCAGTGACATGATGCGGCCTCTTATTAAACGTCACGTTGACGCCACGAAGATAGTAACCACCTGAGAATGAACCTGAAGCGAGGCAACGCCATGTCACGTTAACGCCCCGAAGGCAGTGACATGATGCGGCCTCTTATTAAACGTCACGTTGACGCCACGAAGATAGTAACCACCTGAAAATGAACCTGAAGCGAGGCAACGCCAAGTCACGTTAACGCCCCGAAGGCAGTGACATGATGCGGCCTCTTATTAGACGTCACGTTAACGCCACGAAGGCAGTAACCACCTGAAAATAAACCTGAAGCGAGGCAACGCCATGTCACGTTAGCGCCCCGAAGGCAGTGACATGATGCGGCCTCTTATTAGACGTCACGTTAACGCCACGAAGGCAATAACCACCTGAAAATGAACCTGAAGCGAGGCAACGCCATGTCACGTTAACGCCCCGAAGGCAATGACATGATGCGGCCCCTTAGGCATTGTCACGTCGACGCCCCGAAGGCAGTGACTTGATATGGCCCCTTAGGCAATGACACGTTGACGCCCCGAAGGCAGTGACTTGATACGGCCCCTTAGGCAAGTCACGTTGACGCCCCGAAGGCAGTGACTTGGTATAGCCCCTTAGGCACTGTCACGTTGACGCCCCGAAGGCAGTTACTTGATACGGCCCCTTAGGCAATGTCACGTTGACGCCCGAAGGCAGTGACTTGATATAGCCCCTTAGGCACTGTCACGTTGACGCCCCGAAGGCAGTGACTTTATACGGCCCCTTAGGCAATGTCACGTTGACGCCCCGGAGGCAGTGACTTGGTATAGCCCCTTAGGCACTGTCACGTTGACGCCCCGAAGGCAGTGACTTGATACAGACCCTTAGGCAATGTCACGTTGACGCCCCGAAGGCAGTGACTTGGTATAGCCCCTTAGGCACTGTCACGTTGACGCCCCGAAGGCAGTGACTTGATACGGCCCCTTAGGCAATGTCACGTTGACGCCCCGAAGGCAGTGACTTGATACGGCCCCTTAGGCAATGTCACGTTGACGCCCCGAAGGCAGTGACTTGATACGGCCCCTTAGGCAATGTCCCGTTGACGCCCCGAAGGCAGTGACTTGATATAGCCCCTTAGGCAATGTCACGGTGACACCCCGAAGGCAGTGACTTATACAACCTCGATCCAGCCTCAAAGTATCGCCGTCAAAGGCTCGTGATTTCATAGAGGATATTCCAAATATTCATCTGATATCTACACTTAATCTGTTTTTGTCTCGAGCATAGACTTATTCTCTGTCTCGACCACTTATGGCACGTAAGCAAACTATTGACAATCTTATAGTCTTTCACCAGTTCCGTCTAGATTTGATAGAGGATATAAATAAATGTATCATCTCGTTACAAATCTACATTTAACAAACACATCACGATTTGATTGTGTCTTGAGTAACCACTTTGTTATGGTGCGGCAAAGCAACTATTAATATAATAATCTTATGATCTTTAACCAGTTACATCGAGATTTGATAAAGGATAGATCATCTCGTTCCAAATCTTCATCTAACAAACACATCACGATTTTGATTTTGCCTTGATTAACCACTTCCTTATGTCATGATAAAAAAAAGAGCCATTGTCAATCAATTTATTAGTCATCTCTATATTACAGTAACATAACTTCATACCATTTCGTCCACATACTCGTTACTCGTTGACCAGTGATATAAGTAAGCCTTTTCCATATATTGTTCCACTATTTTATATTTTTTTTTTTATTTTATTTATTACCATTAAAACAAAACAATGAAAGAACAATTAGTGATAGCACAAAAAACCACTAAGGTTTAGACCTGTGCTATTGAAAGTCGTCACATTAACAAAACATTATCAAAATACCTACTCAACATTCGATACCATATAATAATATAGAACCATACATATGAATCTCTTTCTACCTACAGTAACTCTAACAAATATTGTTTAAGTTTAGTTTTTACACCTGACACAGTGTTACATTTTTGTATATTAGGCGGTAGATTATTGATAAGCCTAGGGACAATATAGCCGGTAGTGCGCTCGCCATACGTATTATTGGCACGCTGTGTGCGAAGCCGACCCCCAGAAATTGCCCGAGTGCGTTCAGGATGCTCCATGATTTGCCTTTATGAATTATTAAAAAATTGTTCCTTTAATAGTGATAGATGAACTTGCATGTGTACTGGCAATACGTTACAATATTTGAAGAGACTGTTTTCATTGTTGTGAAATTGATTTTTTATTTTTGGTCTGTACTGGTACTGGACCTTGAACAATACAGTCGAAACTTCTCAACTGGACTGGTCCGGTTGATTATTTAATAATAACTTCACAAGACATCCCTTGTTTACTTTTACGCACATTTTATCTCCTCATTAATTACGTGCTTTTCACGTCTGGGCTTTCTGTGTTCGCTCATATTATAATATTTAATAGGTTCAGCCCTTTCTTCTACAATCATTTTCTCCATCAGTTCCATTACCAGGATCTCCGGAGCTTCTATCCGCCTTTCTCCACTTTTTAGGTTCCTTTTATATTTCTTACTGATAGAATGGCTTTTCTTCTCATTCGAGCTCGAGGAAGAATAACGGTGTGATCTTCTCCTTGTGTTGTGTCGTCCCATCTTATAAGCCAGTAAGGTACGAAATGGGTACACACAAAAGGGTTATCGTGTCCAAAATACACTGACGGACTCATAAACTGCATCAAAGTTCAGGTTTACTCTAAAAGGATTTTTTATAATAAGTATGCAAACTTTTTAGATTAAATTATATAAATATGGAAAGACTGGCTCTTAATCTTAAAAAAAAAATTAAATTTAAAAATAGAACTGCAGTAAAACAAATGAATATAGCCGGGAAAAGAAAATTTACTTGTAGTATCAGATTTGCGTGTTATTTATAGCAAAGTTTTAAATTGATTCTCATTGATTTTTTTTGTTTTGTCAATTGAATTATTGTTACCAGCATAATTGTTGGGTTAGTTTTTTAACACATCGAGAGTTTTTGAACCATAATATGGATACTTCGTCCGAACAAGCGGCACAAATTGTAGCATTGGTGCGGGAGGGCTTGGATCAACGAACGATTGGTAGAAATTTAAATTTAAACCAGTCTACGGTTTCTAGAATATACAGAAGGTTTGTAGAGACAGGTTCTTACAGGAGGAGACGTGGTACAGGCAGAACTCGAGCAACCACAGGTCGTGATGACCGATTTATTGTTATAACTTCCCTGCGAAATCGTTTCCTCACGTCAGTTAACATCAAAACCGAGCTTAATGAAGTGCGTGGAGTAAACGTGTGTGCACGAACAATAAGAAGAAGGTTAAAGGAAGCGGATATCACCCCTTTTAGACCAGCAAATGGTCCAAAGTTGTCTACAGCTCACAGACAAGCTCGCTTAAGATTTGCGCGTCATCACCTGAATTGGACAGAAGAGCAGTGGGCCTCTGTATTGTTCACGGACGAGTGTAGGACATGTTTATATGGTGCAGATGCTCGCAGAAGAGTCTATCGTCGACGTGGGGAGCGATATGCTCAAAGTTGCATTGAGGAGCGTGTTCCTTTTGGAGGCGGTTCATGTATGGTCTGGGGTGGCATATCGATGAACGGGCGAACAGAACTTGTGTTCATAGACATGGTCCGTCAAAACGGTAATAGAGGGGGTTTGACAGCACATCGCTACATAACAGAGATATTAGAAGATCACGTGGTGCCTTACATGGGATTCATAGGCGAAAATTTTACTTTAATGCAGGATAATGCCCGGCCGCATGCAGCTGCACAAGTTCAACATTATTGCGAAGAGGTTGGGATACGTACAATGAATTGGCCAGCACGCAGCCCGGATCTTAATCCCATCGAGCATGTTTGGGACAATTTAAAAAGAGCTGTATATGCGAGAAACCCTTCGCCCACGACAGTGGCAGCACTAAGAACAGCACTTTCAGATGAATGGGACAATATTCCGCAAGATCTTTTAAAAACCCTTATAAAATCTATGCGGAACCGATTAGAATCCGTAATAAGGGCACGTGGGGGTAATACACCTTATTAAAACACAAATAAACCCTTGCATAAAGTTTGTGCCTATTGTTAAAACCAATTTTTTAATTAAACCATTTTTTCTTAAATTTCTGTTTTTTCTTCAAAAAAAGTCTTAAGGTCCTTTCCAGTACATAAACTTAAACTTAAAGATATGACCCTACGCTGTTTTAAAGTTCACGAACCAATCTAGAGGTTTCAATTTAAATCTGTATAGAAAGTATGCATACTTGGTTAAAATATTTATTTCAAAGTCGTCTATTACTTTGATGCAGTTTATGAGTCCGTCAGTGTATATACAAATACAATCGATTTATAAAACTACTTTCTTTTTATATAAGGCACGTCGATTTCACTTCACCTCGCCTGATGGTAGCTTTCTTTAAATCTATTTATAGACACTTCGCTGAACTGGCCAAAAAAAGTAAAACGATCACATAGTAACAATCTGACCGAGTTCATTGATAGTGAAGGGCCGCGGCGATAAGGGACTGCGTACAGCGGAGCCGACGACGCTAGCACTTGAATGGATTTTTTTGTTGGTACGTCACCGGAAGGCGTTCTGCGCCCGTACGAGAATGTCTTAACTTAGTTCTTTGTTCGCTTAGTTGATTGCGGTAAATAATTATGATCCAGGAATGTTCTTAATTTCAACACTTTCAATGCAACTTTCAATACGTTGAAATGAAACCTCCAACCAATGGTTATCCCTTTTAACCCAAAATGTTCTCTTCTGCAATTTTATTTCTCTTAAACGTGATCATACAAAAATGTCACTTCTTACGGCAATACCATATACCTATAGTTCACTTCTGGTATAATGCAATCGTCCAAAGCACAACAATAGGGGTTGGTAACACACACACCCGTCTTTTCTCGCCACATTATAGTAAGTGTCCAAGTGTCCTCTTTCACCACAATTAACAAGTACACACACTAGGCACGATACGATAAGCCTATGTATAACTCTACGAGTACGTTAGGTAGGCATCACTTTAGTAGGCGTAGCTAGATCTCACTTCTGAACTGTTAGCTAGAAATTAAACTACTGCCACATAACATAATTATAATCAAAATAATAGGGAGCGACCACACGTCACACTCCTATGCTGTCCCGAATAGTTGTCCATTTATCGATCACTTCACTCAATCGATAGCCCTGCGCATAGTGTTGGGGAAGTCATCGAAATTTTGTTTACAGTACTTATTCAAATTGTTTTTGGTTTTTTGTTTACATTTCTGGTTAAAACTTACCTGCACTATAAGCAACGCAAGTTCATTCGGTGTGTTCACTATGGCTGTGTCGCATTGTGAGATCACCAGTACATCTGCAACCAACAACGTTCCAAATCACTCATGATTTTACCTAGTACATAGGTATTTGTCTAGTATTTTTTGTCATACAAATATTTGGACTTTGTCCATGAGATTATCAACATAATATTACACACACATTGGTTCCAACATTTCGTAGGAAAGTTGGTAGATGGCTCCATGGTCACCCTTAGAGACGGATATAAAGAGAAGACAAATTTGAAGTGATTCAGTTGTGGCTCAATAGACCAGTTGGAAGAGCATTCCCCCTGTAAGGGAAAGGTCTTACTTACTTCCAGCGGGGGACGTCGTCGACCGGACGGGTGATCTGCCCTTTCTGTGGGCCAATTCACCCAAATCCCCTATTCCTCCCCTGGGGAGGCCAAGGGTAAGTAAGTAAGTAATAAAGTTGGTGTTTCAATAGCGTTTGCAATCGTAATTAATCGGCGTTAGCTTACTCTTCTGAACAGGCGAACTTTGCCGATGCGACCTATAAATGTGGTTCACCTGTACGTGCATATGTTTTCGTGAATGCGATAGTCCGTGTGTGTGTGTGTGTGTTTGTGGACATACGAACTTGAGGAAAAGATGACAAATCAAGGACTCCATAATGATTTCCTAGTGGAACTTACCTGTGAGAGCTTGCTCAAAGTCAATCTCGGACATCGTAGTCTGATTGCTGTTCGATGTTTTTCGGCGGGTGGACCTAGAAAATATGATTTCAATATGAACCCATAAGTAAATAATTACTCCGTAATGACAGCCTCTGTGGCGTGGCGGTAGTGAACGCGACTGCTACGCAGGAGGCGCGGGTTCGATTCCCGCTCAGTGCAAATATTTGTATGCATGAATATGGCTATTTGCACTGGTCTGGATGTATAGGGTAAGTCCGGGGTAGATGACCGTACGGGAGAGATGGCCACCCAAAAAAATCATAGTTCTAATAACTAGAGGGCACTACGTTTGCGTCAGTTCGCTTCGTGCAGTGTGAAGGAACGACGCTACGCACAAACACCGACGAAAATAAAACAAAAATTTAGTAAAAAGCACCTATATTGTTTAGTACAGTACCTAAAGTTTTAAAAGAGTTTATGTTCCAGAGTATAGTGATAAAATATTGCAAAATATTCGTCTTTCTAGAATTGCTGAGGATAGTTTTTGGACCAAACTTTAACCTAACCTCAAATTAGCGTCAGAATCCATACTAATATTATAAATGCGAAAATAACTCTGTCTGTCTGTCTGTCTGTCTGTCTGTCTGTATGTTACGCTTTCACGCCTAAACCACTGTACCGATTTTGATGAAATTTGGTATAGGGATAGATTGGACCTTGAGAAAGGACATAGGCTATGTTTGGTCGCGATAACCGACTTCCACGCGGGCGGAGCCGCGGGCAAAAGCTAGTGGTTTACATATTTATTAAATTATTGTGAGGCTATCTGTCCCGGACAATTAGTAGAGATCCATACTAATATTATAAATGCGAAAGTAACTCTGTCTGTCTGTCTGTCTGTCTGTCTGTATGTTACGCTTTCACGCCTAAACCACTGTACCGATTTTGATGAAATTTGGTATAGGGATAGATTGGACCTTGAGAAAGGACATAGGCTATGTTTGGTCGCGATAACCGACTTCCACGCGGGCGGAGCCGCGGGCAAAAGCTATTTATTAAATTATTGTGAGGCAATCTTTCCCGGACAATTAGTAGAGATGGCCATAAAATATCTGGGTTAGATGGCCTTATGGCCATCTCTTTCAACTCAACTTTTCTTCAGTTACAAGACATTCCACTAGCAATTGCTGAGTAAAGTTGTTCTTAAGAGAAAATAATTTTAATACCCAAGGTCTGAGACGACATCAAATGTTGCTTCTACATAATTAGAAGTATCGATGCTAAGAGAAAAATCTTCGCCACGAAATAAGTTACCATATTTGACTCCAACATGCCTCTTGAAACAAATATCTCCTGTCCCCCAAAGGTGGTGGTGGTGCTAAACAGGTTGGCATATTATTAACATCAGATGAGCATATTGACATTAGAAAGAGTAAGGAAGCGCTTAATAAGACTAAAGAAGAGAAAATAGCCGCAAGAAGTGTTAAAAAAGAAAATAAGGTTGAGAAAAGCCACTAAAACGCTCACCAAAAAAAAAAAAATTATTGACAAATTTATCAGAAAGTAGCGATGAGGATGCGGAGGAGCCAATGCTGTGTGATTCGTCTGATGACCAAGGTGAATACAGGGAAAGGGATAACTGTGTGGGATGTGGCGAAAATTATTATGGAACCAAACGCACTGAAGACTGGCCGCCAAGCATTTTATGTCCGTTATGGGTACACGAGAACTGTACTGAGTTTAATAACATGTGTTCCAAATGTGGGCAAAAAAAGAAGAATAAGCTAAGGCTGAAGAAATACAAAGAATAAAAATTAACGGTTTCTTAGTAAACTGGCCATCTTTCCTTTGCTACTATGGCTAACTATACCGTACACACTGGGAGAGATGGCCAATCGTGATTTAAAAAAAAAGGAAATTATGAGACTCAGTATTGTGAAGTTGATATTTTTGGTTTTAAAATTTATGCTTAATGTCCAGAGTTTAAATAAAAGTTGATTATTGTCTATTATCAATTGTAGTTTAATTGTAATCTCTATCCTAAAAAACTATGGCCAACTCCCCCGGACTTACCCTAACGTGTATATATTTACAAAAAAAAAAAGTATCTAAGTATGTTTATCCGCATTCTAGATACCATAACACAAGCTAGTTAAGCTTACCTTGGGTCTCTAGATAGCGTTGTGTAGAATGTTGTGAAATATTTATTATAAAAAAAAGTGTTAATGGCACAGTAACCGCTAACCGTCCAAATGGTGAGTGTGGAACTGCTGTCGTGTGGAACGATGGCGAAAAGAGGCGGCGGAGTGAAATACTGACTCGATCTTTTGAGCACGCTTAGCTTTTAAGCTAATTAAGCTTTACCCTCTACATGACCGCGAAACTCGACCTCGCTCTATTTGTCAACACCAAGTATTCCATATCGGCTGAGACATTTAAGGGAGTGCTATCTGCGGGCCTGGGGGTGACCGGTGGAGCCGACTGTCACCCTAGCAGAAGCAGGCCGCGGCGGTGGTGCAAAGTGCACCTCCCCGTAACCGGGGCTAGATGGGGTCACTGTGGTCCCCACAACCCGACGGGGCCATCTCGAAAGAGATGGTCCTGGGTCTGCCGGGGTGCGAGAGATATGCTTTCGGCAATCTCACCTCCGGCAACCAAGGACCCAAGACGGCGTGCGTTTTAGTCGGTTCGAGTCCGACATAACCGCCTCCACCGGCTCCGTGGGGGTGGTATCCGTGGGGATTTTGCGCACGATAAAAAAAAACAAAAAGGGGGTGCTATCAAAACGAGGGAATACGATCAACGGCTGTTTTTTAGCGGTGAACGCACAAACTTGTGTCTTTGTGGGGTTGAATCGGACTAAATTAAGTCTACCCGAAATTGAAACTTTATATACAAAGATTTCAATTTCAGACACAAGTTTGTCTGTCTGTCTGTCAGTCAAGATCTTTTACTTAGTAATGTGTGGAGATATCAAGTTGAAACTTATACCACATAAAAAAAAATATTCCACAACATTCTACACAACGACATCTAGACCCATGGTAAGCTTTTATAGCTTATGTTATGGAATCTTGAATGCGGATAAACATACATATCGACACCTCTGGGATCAATTGGCGTATAAACCAAAACACGACTTTTCAGGAGAGCCAAAAAACGATTTTATTTTCAGAAAAAAAATCATAACGTTTTTATTTTAGAAGTTACATAAAAAATTCCAAGGTGAAAGATTCTTAGAATTTGGGGATGAAGAAGGCTAAATCATTCAATCATAGCCTTCTCCTTTGGTTTGGAAGTTAGCGAGGATATACGTCCTAGAAAATACCAATTTATGGTGTATACACCCCATGAAAATTGAATAAAAATTGACAGCTTACAGCTTATATCCATGTTTGGTAAAATTAAGTTTACATTTAGTGATGTAAAAGCATGTAGCTGTAGATTTTGTGCTGTAGAAACTATTTACTTTGCACATCAATATAATTATGATTAATAAAAACAATCTCAATACTGTTAGAATGTGTCAGAATTCCATTGATATTAGTATAAGTACTGAATTATGGTCAATATATACGAAATTAAACTACAGGAAACCAAATCAACTTTGTTTTATTAAATAAAACAGATATTACACTATTGTAATAAACTAAAAAGGCAATTATTTAAATCTTTAGTAATAATTGAACATTCAGTCTTTTTGCGCAAAATCAGTTTTCAATACTATACTAAACTTAAAAAAAACGGCAAACTCAAATAATAGCAAAAATTGGTACATAATAAAGTTGTAAGTTATTATGCAATGAAGCATAACATAGAAAACTCCGAATAGAACAATTATAATTGTTCTTACTTATAATTATAAGTACCTAATATGTGTCGCATACACTTTGTAGATCACAATATTTAAAGGAACATTAAATTTGTACTTGAAGCTTAAAATACTAATGGTAATAGTGAAACATAAATTAAATCTATTCATCTAGTTCTTCCTCATCATCTTCGTCAGTCAGTGTAAGAGTGTCAATGACATTTCCATGGCATAAGTTTATATAGTCCTGGTGTTACTTTTTAGGTATTACTCCATTGTCACATAGACGTTGCAATAAGTATTTTTCGTGTGTTTATCACGCACACACGTTAAATACTCGATCGTAGTTATAAGACCAGTATCTAAATCAGCTATAGTATTATTTGGACCTGCAATGTGGGCGTTGTGTGGCAAAGGTGTTATAATATAATGGTCATTGTCTTAATTTACTGGAACTGGTGTAGCTGGTTGTCCTAAAATGCAGTTAATGAATGTCGAAGGGTGTACATCATCGTGGTTAACATCAACAATTTCTGGAGATACATCTGCGTTGCCCGTGGAAGAGACGACACTTCTATTCAGATCATTATTTTCGATGAGTGAGCTAAGAGATGATCGCAAGAACTTATCTGTTTGTCAAAACACCCAAGACTATCTGTGTAGTCCACTCTTCTGTTTATGTTTACAATAAGAGAAAAAGAGATGACTAGAGATCACTGTCTACAATTAAGAATTTCTCGATCATAGGTACATTTGCTCAACCGCAACCCGCTGACTTTTGCACCGTAAATTATTTAACGTGTGTGCGTGATAAACACACGTAAAATACTTATTGCAATGGATATGGTTTATACGTCCATATGTTATTTAAATGTTTGGATTTCCGACTTCAATTTTAAATCACGTTTAAGAAATACATTTACTCGTCATGGCGTAAAATCCATTTACAATCAACGCAGGTCTTACGCCCCGGGTTAGTAAAAATCTTGGTCATAACGTCTTACCAAAAATTGAAAAAAGAAAAATTTGGCTGTTACATTAATATTTCATCTTTTTTGTGGCAGGATGAGCTAAATTTTATGGGTCGTAAAAGCATTTTTTTGCGAATTTGAACATTTTAAATATACAGATCGATAGAGAAAAAAAAATCTGAATCGAACGGTGTATATAACTCATTTTGGCCAAAATGGTTTATACGCCAATGGAACCCAGAGGTATATACTTTTTTTTTTGGAAATACATTCATATTATACATACAAACACCCAGACCAATGCAAATAGCCATATTCATGCATACAAATATTTGCACTGAGCGGGAATCGAACCCGCGCCTCCTGCGTGGCAGTCGCATGCACTACCGCCACGTCACAGAGGCTGTCATACATACTTACGTCTATAAACTCACGCCTGTATTCCCCGAAGGGGCAGGCAGAGGTCCTAGCACCCACATTTCGCCAGTTATCTATACTAATATTATAAATGCGAAAGTAACTCTGTCTGTCTGTCTGTATGTTACGCTTTCACGCCAAAACCACTGAACCGATTTTGATGAAATTTGGTACAGGGGGTAGATTAGACCTTGAGAAAGGACATAGGCTATGTTTGGTCGCGATAACCGACATCCACGCGGGCGGAGCCGCGGGCAAAAGCTAGTTATACATATATGTATATAAATTATCTATATATGGAAGTACGGATGTTTACCGGCAACAACCCACTCACTTGAGGTAGTCCTTAACGCCAAACACGACGAGTGTGAGCGAGCAGTCGGCCATTGCTCGCGCCTCAGCCACGTACAGCGCTAGAATGCGCTCGCTAACGTCAATGGCCACATTTTCTGCTGTCTTCACGTACAGCGCGTGGGTACAGGGCTCTGACGCAGGGGTTAACTGTAACTAAGAAGGGCAATACTTTTTTTTTTATCGTGCGATAAATCCCCACGGATACCACCCCCACGGAGCCGGTGGAGGTGGTTATGTCGGACTCGAACCAACTAAAACGCACGCCGTCTTGGGTCTCTTGCCGGAGGTGAGATTGCCAAAAGCATATTTCTCGCACCCCAGCAGAACGACACGTGTAAGGCTAAAATACCATCTGTATACGGTGCAGAGTATACCTCCTAGAACCAAGCGTGACTCATTCTTATGCCGCACCACTAAGACCTGGAACTCCCTGCCAGCTCACGTGTTTGCTTCTTCCTACAGTCCCGGGTCCTTTAAGCGGGGCGTGAAAAAGCATCTAATGTGGCCGTCAAGCTGAAAGCCATCATTGTTAACATGGTTAATGTTTCCGATGGTGACCCTCTTTCCGAGATTTTGCTTTTAGCTTAACATCAGGCGAGGTGAAGTCAAATTGACGTGTCCTTTTAAAAAAAATAACGTAACACGTCACACAACGATGCATGGAATTGCACAGTCAAGGATTTCGGCTACCATAGTCAAGTCCACAATAGAGGCCCACCTGAGGACCCAAGAGAACGTGCGCTTTTACCGCCATTCCCAATAACATACTGACAGTTAAAAATGGATCGCAGCTACGGGTAAAGTGCTCAGCTGTTTAAATTCAAAACATAGTAACTCCTATTTCACACCAATTTCGGAAAATAAAATTATATTATAATTATATTCGGACAAAAAAATCAGTTACCATGTTTTGAATTTAAGCAGCCGATACGTCAAATTTGACTGTTGCGATCTATCTTTAACTGTAAGTATGTTATTGGGAACGGCTATTAGTCGGTTCGAGTCCGACATAACCACTCCCGTTGGTTCCGGCGTGGAGGAGGGTATCCAAGGGAATTTCCGCACTAGAAAAAAAATGGTATGTCCACATAGATCAATGTTTCTCCTAGAACAGATTTTTTTTTTATCGTGCGATAAATCCCCACGGATACCACCCCCACGGAGCCGGTGGAGGTGGTTATGTCGGACTCGAACCGACTAAAACGCACGCCGTCTTGGGTCCCTGGTTGCCGGAGGTGAGATTGCCAAAAGCATATCTCTCGCTCCTAGAACAGAATGGGTTATGGAATTAAGTTCTGTCCTGGTTGCGGACTACTAGTTGAAAAAAAAAATATTCATTTAAATATACAATGGTCTTGTAGTAATAATAAACAATTTGGTATTCTACTGACTAGTCAAATTAGTTACATTTTACGAAACGTCAAAACAATAAGGTTTAAGGTAACTTGTATGAAAAAAAATTAGTGACGTCACAAAATGTAATAGTCTAATCAGTGTTACTTTTTACCAGTCTTAATTTAATAAGCATTTACATAACATAACATAAACTCACGCCTGTATTCCCCGAAGGGGTAGGCAGAGGTGCTAGCACCCACATTTCGCCAGTTTATGTTTAGGTCCCAATGTAATAGGTGGCGAGCCTATTGCCATTAACCGGGCACTTATAAACCTGCGATAAATACACACAACTTCGAAAAGCATCGAAAAGTCATTGGTGTGTGCCATGGTAAACCTGGGATCGAACCCGAAACCTCGTCTCAGCAGTCCATTACCCATACCACTAGGCTACCGCAGATTTAATAAGCTTGGTTAGTTAATTTATTTTAACTATAGGATAATACCCAATTCCTTTTTGGTTACACAAAGCACGATTTAAGCAGCCATTGTCACGGGAGACTAAAATGGATGGATTATCTCATGCATAAAACAATAAACAAAAGATTAATTTCGATATCACACACTTTTCTGACAATATCACATGGAAACACTACAGAAATTATTGAAGGAATTTTTACTGCATTAAGTATGCTAACTATACAAATCGAATACATAGGGAAAAAGAATCTTCTCGGCCGGGACTCGAACCCGCAGTCTTTCCCTTACAGGGGGAATGCCTGACCAATTCGGCTACCGAGACACGCCCGATATGATTAAAATTTCCCATCTTATACGTCTTTAAGGCGACGTGGCGTCATCTACCGATTTTTTTATTTGAATTTGTATTCTGACTAGTCAAATTAGTTACATTTTACGAAACGTCAAAACAATAAGGTTTAAGGTAACTTGTATGAAAAAAAAATTAGTGACATCACAAAATGTAATACTCTAATCAGTTACTTTTTACCATTCTTAATTTAATAAGCTTGGTTAGATAATTTATTTTAACTATAGGATGACACCCAATTACTTTTTGGTCACACAAAGCACGATTTTAAGCAGTCACTGTCACAGGAGAAAATGGATGAATTATCTCATGTCATAAAACAATATCACATGGAAACACTACAGAAATTAGTCCGTACCTGGCCACTCCCCTGGTCCAGTGCCCTTGGCAGGGTGCGTTTCCACATGACGAGTGCGGGGTGCGCCAGGGCCGGCGTGGGCTGCAGGCGCGACCCCACGTTCGACAGCTCACGCGACACATCCGCGAACCACCAGTTGGCTAGGAGTGTCGGGTGGGCCTCTACTGTCATGTACTGCCAACAGCATAGAAACATCTTGCAATTATTGGGTATTCTACTGACTAGTCAAATAAGTTTCTTTTTACTAAACGATAAGTTATAAGGTACATAACATAACATAAACTCACGCCTGTATTCCCCGAAGGGGTAGGCAGAGGTGCTAGCACCCACATTTCGCCAGTTTATGTTTGAGTCTCAATGTAATAGGTAGCGAGTCTATTGCCATTAACCAGGCACTTATAAACCTTCGATAAATACACACATATCTTCGAAAAGCATCGAAAAGTCATTGGTGTGTGGTAAACGTGGCATCGAACCCGAGACCTCGTCTCAGCAGTCCTAAAATTCGTCATAAAATTTTATAGTCAAATTAGTTACTATTATAGGTTGGGTGGATGATTAAAAATAAATAAAAAAAACTATAAAATAAGAACCGATGCAATTTTTACCGCTCTTTTACAACTCATAATTTAATAAGCCCAATTGGGGGATAGGGGAGAGTCGAGTATATTGTACCGCCTTTTAAATCGTACCAGCTCTAGATTTCTCATTACATTACACTATTTTCTACACTGGTAACACCCAACTATAATTGAATGAATTTTACAGTATGCTAAATACACAAATCGAATACATAGGAAAAATAAATCTTCTTGGGCGGGACTCGAACCCGCAGTCTTTCCCTTACAAGGGGAATGCCATGACCAATTCGGCTATCGAGACCCGCCCGGAAGGATGAGCAAAGTCAAAGTCGAAAATCATTTATTCTGCATAGACCATTAAATCGGAACTTACAAAACGTCATTATAAAATATTAAATACTAGCTTAGCAAATGCTCCACCAGTTCGAAACATGGCCCAGACCTGAGAAGACTCCGGAAAGGAACTCTATGGGCATTTTTTTTTTGGTCTATTTGCAAACATTTACTTAGTCTAATACTTATGGTCTAGATACAGTGCTTTGCTGAGTAGCATAGCTGAGCGAACAGCTCAATTCCAAGCTTGTTTATCCTCTAAATATTCTTGGATTTTATAATAGCCCTTTTTGGCAGTTTACTCATAACTGCATTTTTAAATTTATTTACAGGTAAATCTCTAATTTCCCTGGCCGTGCCCTGGAAAGAATTACATATTTTATGGAGTCTGCTATCACAAACTACAAGATTGCCGTCTGTGACAACAAATAAACCAACAAAATTTTATATTTATAATATTAATAGAAAGCAGGATATGTCATCATACCTTCATACACTCTCCAGGTTTATAAACCTTGTTCATTTCTTCAGCATTTCTCTTGGCAGCCTTCTCCTCAGCCACCTTCTGTTTCTTCGCCTGGCTATTACTTGTTCCTTTGGATTTTTTCCTGGCATTATTTTTTGTGCTACCTGAAATAGATTTATTAAAAAATGTTGTATTATATAAACCCTAGTTTATAAGCATCATTGTTACTAACACTATGGATTATTTTCCGAAATAAATGGATATAATAATAATAATTACATTCCACAACTTCCTTTACTACATTTCTATGTATGCCTGTGCTAATTGGTGGAATGACAGAAAAAAAAAAGTAGCCTCAGCAAGTATGTCTTATTATTTTATTTAAGTAATTTTTATTTAAGTAGGTTATGAATCAGTTTTGCATTTTTACACCAAAAACCCACGTTTTATTTCATACTAGCTTTTGCCCGCGGCTCCGCCCGCGTGGAAGTTGGTTATCGCGACCAAACATAGCCTATGTCCTTTCTCAAGGTCTAACCTATCGCTATACCAAATTTCATGAAAATCGGTTCAGTGGTTCAGGCGTGAAAGCGTAACATACAGACAGACAGACAGACAGACAGACAGACAGAAAGACAGACAGACAGAAAGACAGACAGACAGACAGACAGAGTTACTTTCGCATTTATAATATTAGTATGGATATGGATACACTCCTGTCCATCCAAAGGTTGCAAGAGATTGTTGTATACAATAAGGCCACCCATTGTACAGTATTTTATGTACAAGTCCTTTTCTATTAATTTGTGTATTTTGGTGTACCTTTACTTTTACTTTATGTCAAACAATTATTGTTCTCAACACACATATTTGTACAGATTTTTTTATTTGGATTTTGTAGTGAGTGCAATTAGTCCGCATTAAAAACAAATTTCTTTCTTTCAGATTATTATTATCAACATTTTGTTTCTATTCTTTTAGAAACTTGGCTACTGATGGTTTATAGATACACGGGCCTAAGCCAAGTGTTTACCTACTGGTGAGTCTGTGGGTGAGTACATATTCATTCTATTGTCATTATTATTATGTTTCTCTGTTCTGTGACTCTCGGGACTATGGAATCCCCTTTGAAAATCTTGCATCGGGCTGAAGCCAAGACGTAGAGGCCCTTTTCAGAGAATTGAATATGGTAGGGATTATCAAATAATACACTAGCAGCCTAAGCTGATGCGTAATATCCATAGAGAGGCAAGTTTCATAGTTCCAATTATCACTTTTTTTAAAAAAACCTATGCAAATACTCATATTCATGTATTTGCATGGAGCGGGCTTGACAGCCATCCAGCCAACTAATGTGCCGATGTGCCAATGTGCCAACGAATTGCCATTAGTCTGGGCAGACTGTTAAGGAAGCATTCTTACCTGTATTATCTACCCCACATGGAAAAGATGATTGTGTTGCTTGTACGTTTTCGTCATCTGAAGTCTGGGTGTGTGTTGCCGAAATTTCAGATGCAATCTGAGGCTCTGTTCCTGTGAAAATTAAGTTCTTTAGAAAATAACACATCAAAGAAATATCTCGGACCACCTCTTGTTTGGTAATAGTCTATGCTTGGTGAATTTGAGCTTGTTCACCGCCGTAACACTCCGTGCTTTGCTCAAGACACCCAAGAAACTTGTACTGCATGTGTAGACCATATTTTACATCCAAGATACATAAGTACATGCCGAGCTTAGAGTACTTAACTATTCTGTGGTAGTACTATAAATCTATGGTGCTGAAGTATACCTGATTTATAACTCCACTAATAATACAAAACGGCTGTGTTTTACAAACCTGAAGTTCTTGCCGTTGCCGGATTTCTTTGTAACAAATCTACAGCTAAAACAAAAACCACAATTTATCAAAATATTGTGAAAATATAGTGTGCCTATTTAAAAACTTTTCTTTTTTTTTTGTTAGTACCTGGGTAATCGTCAAAGCTCTCGTCTGATAGTTCAATTACGTTATCTGGCATTATGAACGAAATATTCCCACTGTATCCTTATTTAGATCAAAATAAAATAAATAAACAAATAAATTTGTTTATTGTTTATCCATTAGATTTTTAAATGTTTGTCAATTCAATTAGTGTACATATCGGCACATATACATATTTGTTGTGGAGTTAAATAAATATTCATAAATTATTCAGATTCTTCTTCTTCTGCAGCGAATCGCCGGTTCGCCGCAATTCGCATTCGCCAAAATTTTCAGAATCAGATCACAGTATCACAGATTGAAATTTGAAATTGAAAATTGAAATTGAATTTGATCGTCATTCGTCATGTCCTTAGAGTATATCAAGAGGTGCCATACCTACGAAAAAAAACTGCCTACCTAAACTTGGATTTTATGAATGAATGGAAAGCAGTATGGCGGCCTAGTAGGGAATCCAGTAAACTGTCGATAACTACTTATCGATATAAAAAGGGCACAGACTAAAAATTTATACATTTGAAAGAAAAAATTAAGTGATTAGCTTAGTGGATGCCGATTATTTGTATTCTCAGGTTGCAGTGTGCTTATGGCTTTCTGTCAGACTTTCCTTGTGATAGCCGGAGTTTCGAATAATTCGCCCAGAAGGACGTAGAATCTACAAAGATTCTTTACAGTCTTTGAGTAACGATATATATATATATTGTATATATATATATATGTGTTGTACTCCAGGTACATAACACATTGGCACAAAAATAAAATCGATTTGGACAAAAAAACAATCGAATATTTATTTAATATTTTTTTTTTTGTAAAAAATGTTTTAGTATCTATTCATCAGTAATACCAGTACCATTATGCGATAGAATAATAAAAAGTCAACGGCATTTCAAAAGTCATTCACTATGTATGGAAAGTGGTCTTCGTTCTTTAAATATTTGGGAAAATATCGATAATTAAAATTCTATCACCGCATCACTAGCAATTTTATTTGACCAATCAGGTGCTACTACATCCCCACTACGTTGGAAAGCAAGATGGAGAATTGGCGTTTTCCTAATATGATTTTATGAATGAATTTCGTAGTAGCTTCACGTCTGTATATTTATGTCTATGGTCATGTCAAAGTCAAATACGTGAAATGACATTTTTTTTTCCTTTCAGTTCCTTTCGGAACAGGCTATGGTACTATGACCATGCTGCCTTGTCATCAGTTTTATTTATTTTCTTATTAGAAATGATTGTTGATGACAATAATGATGATGAGTTGATGACTTTAATGATGATGATGATGATGAAGATGATAACGGTGAATGATGATTGATGCCTTAGTAAAGTTGTGGGGACTTTACTAAAAACTCTCTGGGGAGATTTGGATTGAACACGTAGAGACACAATTCACTGTAATATGCCACTTTCCTACATGTGTGTGACAGCCTCCGTGGCGTGGCGGTAGTGCACGTGTCAGATTTGGGGGGGGGGTAAAATGTGGGGGAACCTTATTTATATATAAGCCTATAACTTACTATATATACCCATAAACAGGATGCCATTTGTAATTATGTATTTGAACCAAGGAAATTAAACAATAAATACAATTCTGTTTTATCACTCTTTTATTCTGTTATACTACGTCAGTTCCAAAAGCTGTTGTAGACAGGAAAGAACTGACAAGAAAACCTGTCTGCCTTAATATACATAACTAATATTTTACTTCATGTTACACCAGGCTCGTAGCCAAATATTACAATATAAGACAACCCTGGTTGCAGAGCAGTTACAACAGTATAATAGCTAAAACTATAACACAGATACTTATCACATAGGAACCACATTGGAGTCGAACCACTTCTCATAATTATAGCCAAATATTACAATATAAGGCAACCCTGGTTGCAGACCAGGTACAACACTATAATAGCTAAAATTATAACACAGATACTTATCACATAGGAACCACATTGGAGTCGAACCACTTCTCATAATTATAGCCAAATATTACAATATAAGGCAACCCTGGTTGCAGACCAGGTACAACACTATAATAGCTAAAACTATAACACAGATACTTATCACATAGGAACCACATTGGAGTCGAACCACTTCTCATAATTATAGCCAAATATTACAATATAAGGCAACCCTGGTTGCAGACCAGGTACAACACTATAATAGCTAACATTATAACACAGATACTTATCACATAGGAACCACATTGGAGTCGAACCACTTCTAATAATTATCAGTATGACAATACTTGCACAGTCACTAATATGGTATAATGATATTCAATCATCTGGTATATCAGTTAAACAGACTAATAGCCGACACTACGATACATAGGTAGTACATAAAACTTAGATACCACACTGGTATCGAACCAGCCCTTATAATCATTGGTATAGCCATACTTTTACAGACATTATGATAGTTTATTATCCCCAAGGATTATCGCAAATACATCAAGTAATACTTTGAGTCGGTTACTTTACAAGTATATTTTAGTTACACAATATTTAGAACACCCAAAGAGGGTATTTAATTATAATTGCTAATTCAATTACTTATTAAATACCAACCCACTATTATATTATTCACTATAACAGTAGTTATTACTACATTCACTACATTCACTTTTATAACCCTGTAAGTACATATTATTATAACATTATAAATATAACAGAGGTATATCGTACCTCACACTTCGACGGCTCGGGATAGACTGTCCCCACGACACTCCATGTCGTCTTTTTATAACATTTTGATACGTCACATTGCATCGAATGATTTTCACCTACCCACTTATAAAAATATTGTATAAAGTAGTTTCTTATTTACAAATCCTTTAAAATATTCTTTATAGTAATATTAATACACTATAATACATCAAGCTACACCTCACCTGATCGCTGGCCACTCCATATTTTAACATGATTCTAACACGGCCATACTGACAATTACTTCGCTCTCGAAGTATATACAACGAATTTTATTGCAAATTGCGATCACATATTACATAGGTA
Source organism: Eilema sororculum (assembly GCA_914829495.1). Taxonomy (NCBI): domain Eukaryota; kingdom Metazoa; phylum Arthropoda; class Insecta; order Lepidoptera; family Erebidae; genus Eilema; species Eilema sororculum. The sequence goes on from OU618536.1 coordinate 1,527,313, forward strand.
GTTAAACTTAGTCGTTATAATTATATTTCTTTTACATCACTTTTTGCAAAACAGAATTTATACATAAAAGAAAAAAACACTTTTTCTTAGTATCAAAATTACCCCAAAAAGAATGGTCAACACCAAAAAAATATAGATATTCAACAACATTTTGGTACTTTGTCTCAAACTAAAGATTTAAACATTATTTAGTCTTCGATCTTTATGAAATCTTAGCATAGTAGAAGGGCAAAAAACATTTTATAAAATGTGTGTAAAATATATATATATATATATATATTATCTTTTGTTATTATTCAGTTATCTAAGAACATTAATTACCTCCGAATCCAACGGAATAATGTGAACTTTTATAAAATGTCTTTTGTAATTGTTCGGTTATCCAAGAATATTAAGTACCTCCAAATCCAACGGAATAATCTGAACTTTTATAAAATGTCTTGTTATTGATCAGTTATCTACGAATATTGATTACCTCCGAATCTAACGGAATAATCTTATCATTTCAAATACCATCTATAAATTTACCATTAAATTAATTCTGCATCACGTCAATTGATCACAACAGTCTTATTTTACCCGAGATACAAGTCTCGTATTTTACCCGAGATGTAAGACTCGTATTCTCCACGAGGTATTACAGTCTCGTATTTTAACCTTAGTCTTAGTCTTTAGTCTCGTCATTACTTTTTCTTTTTACTTATAACCACCACTAATGCCAAAAGCCAATAACACTATATATATATATAGTAACACAAATAGCAATGTTTTTAATCTATCACGGCCATTCTGAACTGCACTTTGATCTCAAAGTGTTAGTAAATCCATAATAAAATAATACCTATTGTACTCCTTTGTGGTACATACTTAGTGTAAACGCAATTGTCTTTTTTTTTATAATTCGAATTAATATTGAATCGACGGTACTTTTGTGTTTAATATTGAATTGAATGTACTTTTACTTTAATATTGGGTGACTGTACTTTTACTTTAATATTGGACCGACTGTACTTTTACTTTAATATTGGACCGACTGTACTTTTACTTCATTGGCTTTAAATGACTTTTGACTTTATTGGCTTTACATAGTTTACTTAGTCTTAGGTAACTTGAAAATGTGTCCAACTAATAAAAAAAATGGGTCGTATTTTAAAGACCTGGTAACCATCACACATTAATGATTATCAGTATCAATGAATCCAAATGGATTAAGAGGCTCTTTTAATCTTTCTATCTCGGTGTATGTGTAAACATACCTTTTAGTAATTCTCACAATAAGTAAATCTACTTTACACAGTAATCATAATATGCAACTGTTCGGCCAACCTGATACATCTTAATAATAGGTTACTTATCAGGTACCGAAAATAAGTATATTAATCTAAAATACAAAATATTAACACCACTAATTCTGATCACCAAACTTTTAGAATAGATACGGAATATTAACACCACTTATTCTGATAAAACCATTTCAGTTCACCATAAGGATTAACCTTGCTATAGGTATTAGTCAAGCCACATATTTTATTTATGAAAATAACCGTTTGATCATTACTTTCCTTTTTTATTAAATAGGGTAGCTTTAAATATGAAATCCAGTATTATATCAATGATACCAGCCAGAAAATTTAAAATTATTCGTTAGTGATCAGCCCGAGTGGTTTGCAATTAGAACTATCAGGAAGTTCACTATCCAACTTGAATCTTATTAATCACAAAAGCTACAATACCGTTTTTGTGCACTTTTTTGTTGGTGGTTTGGAAATACACTGCTTCGCAGTACCTCTGCAAATTGATGCTGGATTTCACTGCCTTGCAGATAGCTGAGCCGTCAGTCATTGCTCCAGTGGGTAGCAAATATTACAGAAGGCTTTTGGCAAGCCTCCCAGATGCAGATACAATCTGAAACTTGTACAATATGTATTAGAATACGGTTTTTGCGTATCCCACTTCTGATGTCAGATTTGGGGGGGGGGGTAAAATGTGGGGGAACCTTATTTATATATAAGCCTATAACTTACTATATATACCCATAAACAGGATGCCATTTGTAATTATGTATTTGAACCAAGGAAATTAAACAATAAATACAATTCTGTTTTATCACTCTTTTATTCTGTTATACTACGTCAGTTCCAAAAGCTGTTGTAGACAGGAAAGAACTGACAAGAAAACCTGTCTGCCTTAATATACATAACTAATATTTTACTTCATGTTACACCAGGCTCGTAGCCAAATATTACAATATAAGACAACCCTGGTTGCAGAGCAGTTACAACAGTATAATAGCTAAAACTATAACACAGATACTTATCACATAGGAACCACATTGGAGTCGAACCACTTCTCATAATTATAGCCAAATATTACAATATAAGGCAACCCTGGTTGCAGACCAGGTACAACACTATAATAGCTAACATTATAACACAGATACTTATCACATAGGAACCACATTGGAGTCGAACCACTTCTAATAATTATCAGTATGACAATACTTGCACAGTCACTAATATGGTATAATGATATTCAATCATCTGGTATATCAGTTAAACAGACTAATAGCCGACACTACGATACATAGGTAGTACATAAAACTTAGATACCACACTGGTATCGAACCAGCCCTTATAATCATTGGTATAGCCATACTTTTACAGACATTATGATAGTTTATTATCCCCAAGGATTATCGCAAATACATCAAGTAATACTTTGAGTCGGTTACTTTACAAGTATATTTTAGTTACACAATATTTAGAACACCCAAAGAGGGTATTTAATTATAATTGCTAATTCAATTACTTATTAAATACCAACCCACTATTATATTATTCACTCTAACAGTAGTTATTACTACATTCACTACATTCACTTTTATAACCCTGTAAGTACATATTATTATAACATTATAAATATAACAGAGGTATATCGTACCTCACACTTCGACGGCTCGGGATAGACTGTCCCCACGACACTCCATGTCGTCTTTTTATAACATTTTGATACGTCACATTGCATCGAATGATTTTCACCTACCCACTTATAAAAATATTGTATAAAGTAGTTTCTTATTTACAAATCCTTTAAAATATTCTTTATAGTAATATTAATACACTATAATACATCAAGCTACACCTCACCTGATCGCTGGCCACTCCATATTTTAACATGATTCTAACACACGCAACTGCCACGCAGGAGGCGCGGGTTCGATTCCCGCACAGTGCAAATATTTGTATGCATGAATATGGCTATTTGCATTGGTCTGGGTGTTTCTATGTATAATATGTATGTATTTACAAAAAAAAAGTATATAAGTATATTTATCCGCATTCTAGATTCCGTAACACAAGCTATAAAAGCTTACCATGGGTCTAGATAGCTTTGTGTAGAATATTGTGGAATATTTATTTATTTATGTGTGTGTGTTGGCTGAGACGCTCCAAACGGCACATATTCATAGTCTCCAATAAGATTGGAGTATTTGCGCCGTTTGAGAGCCTCTGCAGAAGCAGCAGCAGCAGCAGCAGCACCGGCACGGTTTACCGTGCCAGGTATATAGGTTGGGGCAAAGGTATCGAAGCATATAATTTTTTCTAGCCATCGTCACGCGCCAAACCGTTAGGGTTCAAGCACGGCTGGCACACCGGCGGTGATAAGAGCATGATGGATTGTGACATGTCGTTGAGGCTGGCGTGTCGTGGCATTCGTCCAGCACTCCTGCAGCCCAGAAAAAATAGGTAATCAGCTTGCCACACACGCGGAAATAGCCAAATCACGTGTGAATTAAGTATAAAAAAAATACTTGCCTTTAGGTAAAAATCTTACTTACTAATTATTATTTTTAAGAATACCTATTACTAAAAGTCTACTAGTCTTTTGTAATTTATGAATCATATTATTTTAGATAAAAGTAGATTCCTCATGACCTCTGTGGCGTAGAAGGTAGGTAGAGTGTTCGACTGGCAGAGGTTATGAATTCGATTCCCGCTCAATGCTGAATGCATGAATATGTATAAATGCAGTAGGTTATAATATTAAAAAAAAATTAAATCTTTTAATTTTTGGTTGGTGGACCCAGCACACCGCTCACCTGATGGAAAGTGTAGGATAACGTAGCATTGGTTGTCGGTGTCACCGGTATTCTACCCGTATCACAAGTTAGTGAAGCTATCTCTATGTTGGTGTAGATAGGGTAGCGCTGCGTAAAATGCCCTAAATAGAACATAACATACCTACCTATATATTAAAAAAGTCATTACTTACCTACCAAAGTCGGAGTGATTGTACCTACCTATGTCATTTAAATGTCCAGCCACTTACATCTAGATATACTTAAGTATAAGTCTTAGAAAATACATAAAAGGTGTAAGCCCCCGCCAATGACATCATACAATATTCTTAGCCACGTAAAACTTAAGTTCGATAAATCCATACTCATATTATAAATGCGAAAGTAACTCTGTCTGTCTGTCTGTATGTTACGCTTTCACGCCTAAATCACTGAACCGATTTTGATGAAATTTGGTATAGGGGTAGATTAGACCATGAGAAAGGACATAGGCTATATTTGGGCGCGATAACCAACATCCACACGGGTGGAGCCGCAGGTAAAAGCTAGTAGTCCATAATTTGTTCCCTGCGGTTTTCCGAACGGCTATAAAAGTTGAAAAGCGCGGGAATGACGCGTACAGATTAAATATGGCTGATTTGTCGGGTCGACACAGCCCCTACAGCTCTACACCGCTATTGATTCCCCATAAAAAGGTCATATAAATCATTCTAAGTGCCTTTCAGCGCTTTTTATTGATCATGTGCTGTTTTCCGTTATAGTTTAGACGATTTAATAAAAATGGTTCTGCTATCGTTGTTAACGAAGTAAACTGAGATTTTATTGGTAGACTAGCGGACCCGACAGACTTCGTTCTGTCAAAAAGATTTGCTGTTTTTAGGCATTTCCCGGCAATTATAATCCATCTTAGTAGTTAAATTTTGAAAAACGCTGATACAGGTGTTCATTTATTTATTAAAAGACACAGGTTTATGAAATTTAGTGCATCTAGCTCTGAAAATGACGGACTTTCATACAAACTTCCATCCCTTATTTTACCCCTTTAGTAGCAGAATTTCCAAAAATCCTTTCTTAGTGGATGTTTACATTATAAAATGCATCTACTGCCAAAATTTCAAGTTTGTAGGTCCAGCGGTTTAGGCTCTGCATTGATGAATCAGTCAGTCAGACGGTGTTTCCATACATATGTTTATCAACTATTTTACCGTCTTAGTAGTTAAATTTTGAAAAACGCTGATACAGGTGTTCATTTATTTCTTAAAAGACACAGGTTTATGAAATTTAGTGCATCTAGCTCTGAAAATGACGGACTTTCATACAAACTTCCATCCCTTATTTTACCCCTTTAGTAGCAGAATTTCCAAAAATCCTTTCTTAGTGGATGTTTACATCATAAAATGCAACTACTGTCAAAATTTCAAGTTTGTAGGTCCAGCGGTTAAGGCTCTGCGTTGATGAATCAGTCAGTCAGTCAGTCAGTCAGTCGGGACAAGTGATTTTATATATATATAGATTAGGAAGACTGAGAGGGGACGGATTATATAAATTAAAGTAACAAAATATAGTGGAGTAGAATATGGCTCTTCAATCAAATCAAATCATATTTATTGTAAATCATAGATACAAAAGATGTTCTCTTCCCGTAGGTATCGTAGGAGGGCGGTTGTCCGATAGTGAACATACCTCCCGTTACTAGTGCCCGCTTGATGGCAATAGGAAATTTATTGTAATTGGTAGAATTTCGGGTAGGACTTTAGTATCTCCGCACTCGAGTTAAGGGCTGCGATTGGGTGGAGGGGGGGGGGGGGGGGGGAGGGGTGTAGAACCCCCCCTATGAAGGAAAAGTTACGGAAACCCCCCCTTTTTGAGATACGATTTTTTTTAAATTCTAACCTCACTTTCGTATTTTCTTGTATTGACATCGATTTCAAGGTCGAGGTGTGTTGATTTCTGAGTGGTCTATCATGATAAAACAAGCAAGCATGCAGCAGTCATGGCTTCTGTCACGGCTCCGGCGCTACAGGGCTCCAGCGGTCCCATGCGAGCTTATCGTCGCAGATGTGTTTCACACTCGCCACCGCGGCTGAGGCTGGCCGGCGGAGCCGGCCAGCAAGCCGAAGCTTAAAAACCACCTGCTCCTTAGCTCGCGGGCCGCCTCGCCCCTCCGCGCCTACGCGATTTTAAAAAACACTCTAGGGGTAGGGCAGACAAGACTACGTGGAGTCGGTTTTGCAGCGATTTGTTTTTTTTTTTTTTTTTCGTTTAGTTTCACCACTCGCAGCGCTTAACTCGAGTGCGGTCGAGTGCGGATCAACTAAAGTTGTATTGTAAGTATAAATTGAATAGAATTCATATCAATCAGCGAAATATACGTAATATAATAAAATTTACCTTAGTCACTAAATATACGTATTTATTGAATTATTAAACGGAGTAAAACATTTTAGTACGTTAACTGGTTAAGCTTTCCGTTATATTATTGGAACAATTCAAGGTCCCCCGACATGGCAACCGTTGAATCAAAATTTATTAATTTATTTTCAACTTTTTGGAAATGTTTTTTGTGACGGGGGTTTTTTAAATTTTTAATTTAATTTTTTTTTATACTTTTTAAATTGATCTACTAGTCAAGCTCTTTCATTTGATACCAATATTGAGGGAGTTATGAAGAAATATGTATTCCAACATGTTGTGGCGGCGGCCATCTTGGACCGATTTTTTTCAAACATAGCTAAGAACACTCCCGACTAATATACCTTTCAAACAAAAAAAACTAAATCCAAATCGGTTCATCCGTTTGGGCGCTACGATGCCACAGACAGACAGACACACACACACACACACACACACACACACACACACACACACACACAGACACGTCAAACTTATAACACCCCGTCGTTTTTGCGTCGGGGGTTAATAACACCCCGTCGTTTTTGCGTCGGGGGTTAAAAAAAATATGGAGTCCTAACTCGAGTGCGGAGATACTAAAGTTGAGCCGAATTTCGTAGTATCGTTATAGTTATAGTTATCTACCCGAGCTCATGGAATTAGGAATCGTAAAAGAGTGGTAAAAGTTGCGACGATTCTTATTTTATCGTTTTTATTCATTTTTAATAATCCAATCAACCTTTATTAGTAAATGATTTGACTATTGAATTTTATGACGTCACTAACCGGTTTAAGACAGCAATTTAATATAAACCTTAAGTACCTTGATAGACGGTCGAAATTATAGTCGCGCGCATGCTCTTGCAGCCGCTCCTTGCGCCACGCGCGAACTTATTCTTGATATACAGTTCTCGATCGTATATGAAGGTTTTTAAGGTTTCTATTAAATTGCGGTCTTAAACTGCGCGCCGCCGCGCTTCCACCGGTGTGCGCTGGGCCTTAGACTGGATGGCGGTGTGTGATATGTCGAAACATTCGATAGTGTCATTCAAACTCTATGCTTTCGATCTTATTCACTAACATGCCGCTACGCCCGCTACTCTACTGAATGTCCTTATTTTTTGGCTATGGTAGGGAAATACTTATCTCTATCTATATTTAGTCAATCTTTGTTCTCTATGGTCTTTGTCCAATGTTGTCCAACAACAATCCGCCGAGCCGAGCGCAAGCGCATTTGGTTATTTCATATCATACAATAATACAGTTTTGCTGTTTTACTTGTTGTGTTTGAAGTGTTTTATTTATTGCTGTGTGTGAATAATTTGATTCCTAAACAATGGGTAACGATCAATCTTCAAGTTCCAACGAGCAGGAGGAGTAAGTACTTATTAAATAATTTAGTTGTCTTTGAATACTTACCCACTTCGACTATCGACTTGTTGACTTGTTAAATATAGGTTTGTTGTCATAAATTGAATGAGATAAGAAAGTGTAGCTGTGGCCACTGTGAGGCAATGATCTTATACTAAAGGATAGATCATTCGTCCAGTCAATGGCGTCCACTTTCGCGTTAATAAATAGTAATAGATGGACTTGTCATTAGTCTAAATAAACACTTATTATTATGTTAATGAAAGAAAGAAAAGATCATTTAATGGTTAGTTTAAATAACCCATTAACTTACTAATGAATTTTATTATCATAAGTCTTTCCTAAATTAATAAAGCTTTAACACAATTCAAATGATACGATTATACAAACTACTAGCATATAATGGAAATACCAACTTCGTTTTTATTATATATACAACTAGTTCACCCGGTGAACTTATATTTCGTTCCCGCCCGTCAGGCATCAGATCCTCTTGCCGCTGCACCCTCTACTATATTAAGCTTATAATAAACATGCCTCTATTAAAAGAAACCGCTTCAAAATTCGTAGCGTAGTTTTAAAGATATAGGCTTAAAGCAGACAGGCTAAAGCGATTTTATTTATTTACTACTCATGTCTGATGAGCAAAAGCAACTTTATCCCCTTTCCTTCACAGGACGACACGTGCAGGGCTAAGATGTCATCCATTTACGGTGCACAGTATACCTGCTAGAACCAAGCGTTACAGTGATTCATTTCTATGCCGCACCACTAAGACCTGGAATTCCCTGCCAGCTCACGTGTTTCCTTCTTCCTACAGTCCCGGGTCCTTTAAGCGGGGCGTGAAAAGGCATCTAATGAGGCCGTCAAGCTGTGTGCCACCACTGTTAACATGGTAAATGTTTACGATGGTGACCCTCTTTCCGAGACTTTGCCTTTAGCTTAACATCAGGCGAGGTGAAGTCAAATTGACGTGTCCTGTATAAAAAAAAAAAATTCATTTACTCTCCCACTAAAGTCTGTCTGCCTGAACCATAAAATTAAAGAGATCCGGTTCTTAGCATTCCATGGATTCACCGTGCGGTCGCCAGGTCCATGGTGTGGTACAGAGAGGAGTACTGTGACAGCGCCTGGGACTTACGACCCAGGTGTAGGTTTAGGGTGGCCACCTTGTGATGCATCAGCGCTCACCTCCACCGTCAGTCGTGTTCCCCCCTCTACCTATCCGAATTTGGTAAGATCCTATCAACGCCGTTTTAGATATTCGTTTGAGTAAAGAGTTTACTGAAGCTCTTGGCAATCCGAGGTCTTTAAATAAGTTATACAGGGATTTAGCTGGAATTCCCCTTGCTCCTACTTCCACGGTTAACCTAACGAGTTAACCAAAAATGGCTATGTGGTTAAACTTCAAATGTGGTCAAAGTATTTGTTTATTTTTATAGCGTGGTCTTTAGGTATGTTAGTTTCCCACGGTACAGTGAGTTCTACTAGTACTGCACGCTTTTGCTGTTTTGAAAATAGGAATATATCGGGTCTGGATGACGAGGCACAAACATCCTCCGGTATTTTATAGTGTTTCTCATACGAATCTGCGAGTAATGTCCAATCAGCGGCTGCTATCAAAATTGAGTACGGCTTTTGATTTGTCTTTTTTGAGCAGCCTTCCTTTACAAACGCGACGTCATTTCTTTGGTTTGTGGTTAAACCCTTTTCGCTCTAGCTACCGCCAAACTTACCGCTAAACATAAAATACCCGAATGCTGTTATAAGATCAAAACAAGTTTGATAGCAGACAATCCCCATTTGCCAATCATAAACCAAAATAAAATTAATGTCTATCGCCTGTTATCAAACTTGTCTCGATCTTTTAAACAGCAGTCGGGCTTTTTTAATTTTATTATAATTTATTGTATTTTAAACTTTTGATTTATGATTTCTTCTCATTCTCTTCTATCAACTAGAATTCATCAACAACAGTACGAAGAGAGCATGATTTACGAGAATTTTCAGCAGTATGTGGACAAGGCTATTGCTGAAGGTGCTAGAATTGCTCAGGCAGCGGCATCTATACCCCCAGCCCAACCGCCACTCCCAGCTCAGCGAGTGCTTCCACCGCAGGTTGTGTACGTCCCCCAACCGGCCTACAATCCGCAGCAAGTGTATATGCAAGAGGCTGCTCAAGGAGCTGCATCTCTTGGGTAAGAAAAAATACTGTCATCAGGATTTGGACAGGAGAGGCCGCCAAATCTGATCAGCCGATAGTGTACAGCAAGACAGCCTCCGTGGTGCGGCGGTAGTGAACGCGGCCGCTACGCAGAAGCCGCGGCTTGGATCCCTGCTTGGTACAAATATTTGTAGGGCCAGACCGTAAGGGATGGCCCTGGGTCAGCCGGGTTGCGAGGGATATATCGATGACAACCTCACCTCCGGCCTAGCACCACGACCCACAGTCGGCGTGCGGTTTTAGTCGGTTCGAGTCCGACATAACCTTCCCTTCCGCCTCCGGAAGGGGGGGTATCCAAGGGGATAAAAAAAACAAAAAGGTACAAATATTTGTATCCATGAATATGAGTATTTGCAGTGTATGAGTCTGGTCGTGCGTCAAAGAGCACATTAAGCCGTCGGTCTCGGTTGCCATACGAACATGTATGGCAGTTGTTATGGGAAATGGATGAAATGGCTCCACACAGAAGGGCTGATCACCCGACCGGTCAAACGGCATCCCCACTGGCAGTAGCAGTGGCTGTCTAGAATAGCAACATCGTCACAAACATTTATAATATTAATATTGTAATCTTGACAGTATTCAGATTTTGACCTTTGCATTGTTCACCAGATACAATGTGCAGAGGCAACCGGCCCCTTACAGCTATGCGAGGGAGGAACTGCTCAGTATGTAAGGAAATCCCTTCACTGCTCCCAACTTGTATCCAAACTTGCGCCATCAGGCACCACGAAATCAGAATTCCAACCCTGCACAAGGATTTGTCTTCCTTTTTTATCAATATCACCAATAAATCCAGGACCCTGATCCTTCAGCCCGAATTTTCAGTCGCTATTATACCATTGCAAAATATTCCATTGCAATTTAGATTTTATTGTCATTGACTTAAAGTCCGAAATGAAATGAAAAATAGTTCATTATATTTTTTTATTTACTCTATGAGATACCATTGAACTTTAGACTTATTTTTTGCATTTTTTGCCATGGCGGTGGTTGACAATTAGCAGGATCAGGGTTTCTGAAGACTAAATCTATTGGATTTAAAGGATTAATCCCGTTTGCCACCTCTGGAACCATCGCTAAACGAACAATGAGAATGATAAATTAATATAAGTATTCTACTCATAAATAATACAATCCCGTATTATAAGCAGGGCTTGGAAAAACACTTGATAAGGAGTGATGATGAGTCAAACTGAGAGCCACCATTGTAACAACGTTGGTGTCTGTAATGGCGACTCTCTTACCTAATACCTTCAGCTTACTATCAGGACAGCTGAAGTTATTTTGACGTGTCCTATTTATTCTTAAACATTATATCATCGCACCGTTCGCCATAGGCAGGGAATTCATCCCCACACACTGCATCCGAAAACTGTGCGCACCGTGCGGTATGAAAATAACTTCATCCCACGCACGCTCAAGCTGTGGAATGCACTCCCTGCCATGGTTTTCCCAAGCGACTATAATATGGGGTTCTTCAAGAAGGGCATTAGAAGGTTTCTTCAGGGTAGGCAGCACGAGTATAACGCCCCTGGTGTTGCATACGTCCATAGGCCGCCGTAACCACTATCCATCAGGTGGGCCGTGTGCTTGCCTGCCACCAATGTGGTATAAAAAAAAAATCTGTGGTGTCCTACACTGACGGACTCATAAACTGCATCAAAGTAATAGACGACTTTGAAATAAATATTTTAACCAAGTATGCATACTTTCTATACAGATTTAAATTGAAACCTCTAGATTGGTTCGTGAACTTTAAAACAGCGTAGGGTCATATCTTTAAGTTTAAGTTTATGTACTGGAAAGGACCTTAAGACTTTTTTTGAAGAAAAAACAGAAATTTAAGAAAAATTGGTTTAATTAAAAAATTGGTTTTAACAATAGACACAAACTTTATGCAAGGGTTTATTTGTGTTTTAATAAGGTGTATTACCCTCACGTGCCCTTATTACGGATTCTAATCGGTTCCGCATAGATTTTATAAGGGTTTTTAAAAGATCTTGCGGAATATTGTCCCATTCTTCTGAAAGTGCTGTTCTTAGTGCTGCCACTGTCGTGGGCGAAGGGTTTCTCGCATATACAGCTCTTTTTAAATTGTCCCAAACATGCTCGATGGGATTAAGATCCGGGCTGCGTGCTGGCCAATTCATTGTACGTATCCCAACCTCTTCGCAATAATGTTGAACTTGTGCAGCTGCATGCGGCCGGGCATTATCCTGCATTAAAGTAAAATTTTCGCCTATGAATCCCATGTGTAATAATAAAAAAATATAAACATGTGTGTTTTGTTGTTTGAGATAAAGTTAACAAGTGTGTTCTCCTGTAAATTAACAAAATAGATAGGTACATTACCTTAAAGATTCGGGCGCCTTGGAGAAGCACATGCCTAAGATAGTCAATCAAGTAGGTTGAAGACTTTTAATCTGCCGGAGGTAAGCTAAATAAAACCACCGCTCTGAGGTTTAAGGTTTTATTCTCTAGCGCTCCAGTGTGCTTATTATAGTAAGGATTTTATGCTAGTAGATTAAAATTTAAGAACTACATGACATATTAATCTTGTCACCAATGCAATTTTTTAAGGTTTTTAAAGTTAAATTTTAATTAAAAGTAAACGAAAGCTCACGGCATCCCTCGGCGAGTGTGTGAAGGTTCACCTCAACCAGCGAAGCATAATATTCCGCTCAACAAGCCATTATTCCAAGATATTGCACATGCTCGTTCGTATGGTTGAGAAATCGTTCAAACCATCAGAGGCAAGTTCCAAGAAAAGCCAAAGTTAAACAGAGAAAAAGGAAAAAGAAAAGGCGGCTCCAATAGAGACCTGAAATAAAATTTTAGGTTATTAGAACAATTCCTACCTATCAGAATACATGAGGTCCAATTTTTGAGAAAAACGTGTGACTCACCGCCTTAATTAGTTGGTTAAATGCCAAACACACGATAAATCATGGTATTTTTGAAACAAATACTGAAACAACAGAATTTAAAATATTATTTTTCAATCAGAAAAAAATACGTCGAAATGAATCTTTTGAGAAAATGTCAACTCACCAGAAATATGGGACAATTCCACTACAATATCATAGCGGGGACATTTTATGATGTCATCCGGACAAAAATAACTTCAATCCATTACAATGGATGACGATTCATAAATTTTTATAATATAATATCGACCATCTTGCTCGGTCGTAAGGAAGAAAGGTGACGTGCTGTCAAAAGACAAAATTGACAATCGCCTCAAACGTTCGGAAATTAGCGAAATCTCGACTAAAAACCGTTAAAGACCACCGATGTAACGAGATTCACAAACGCGACGTTACACATGTAAGGCACCACGTGATCTTCTAATATCTCTGATAAGTAGCGATGTGCTGTCAAACCCCCTCTATTACCGTTTTGACGGACCATGTCTATGAACACAAGTTCTGTTCGCCCGTTCATCGATATGCCACCCCAGACCATACATGAACCGCCTCCAAAAGGAACACGCTCCTCAATGCAACTTTGAGCATATAGCTCCCCACGTCGACGATAGACTCTTCTGCGACCATCTGCACCATATAAACATGTCCTACACTCGTCCGTGAACAATACAGAGGCCCACTGCTCTTCTGTCCAATTCAGGTGATGACGCGCAAATCTTAAGCGAGCTTGTCTGTGAGCTGTAGACAACTTTGGACCATTTGCTGGTCTAAAAGGGGTGATATCCGCTTCCTTTAACCTTCTTCTTATTGTTCGTGCACACACGTTTACTCACTTCATTAAGCTCGGTTTTGATGTTAACTGACGTGAGGAAACGATTTCGCAGGGAAGTTATAACAATAAATCGGTCATCACGACCTGTGGTTGCTCGAGTTCTGCCTGTACCACGTCTCCTCCTGTAAGAACCTGTCTCTACAAACCTTCTGTATATTCTAGAAACCGTAGACTGGTTTAAATTTAAATTTCTACCAATCGTTCGTTGATCCAAGCCCTCCCGCACCAATGCTACAATTTGTGCCGCTTGTTCGGACGAAGTATCCATATTATGGTTCAAAAACTCTCGATGTGTTAAAAAACTAACCCAACAATTATGCTGGTAACAATAATTCAATTGACAAAACAAAAAAAATCAATGAGAATCAATTTAAAACTTTGCTATAAATAACACGCAAATCTGATACTACAAGTAAATTTTCTTTTCCCGGCTATATTCATTTGTTTTACTGCAGTTCTATTTTTAAATTTAATTTTTTTTTTAAGATTAAGAGCCAGTCTTTCCATAATTATATAATTTAATCTAAAAAGTTTGCATACTTATTATAAAAAATCCTTTTAGAGTAAACCTGAACTTTGATGCAGTTTATGAGTCCGTCAGTGTATATTAAATATCGCAATATAATCTCAGTTCAGTAACATGATGATCGTATAATAGAATTAAATTATTGTAATTATTTTTTTTAGCACGCGCCCACCTGCACCACGAACATCAAATAGAGATCAGTCTGCCAGCAGGTATGTATAATAAAATGTTATGTTTATACAGAGTGATTTTATAGTTGTTTGGGATAAAAAGAATTTGGCAAGTATTATTAATTTTTTTTCTATAGAAGTTTATTCAAATTATTAAACATTAAAATTAATTAGGTACAGTATTATATCTAAATCTACAATATATACAAAAATAAGAAAAAGAAAAACAGGGGTGAAAGAGACTGCAACTTTAGGCATCGTAGAATTCCTCCCCATCGACCTCTACCGGAACCGTGCCCAAAAGGCTGGCGGCATTACCCCGCTGAATAGCGATAGCAATTCTTTGAGCGAGGTAAAGGCCAGCCCTATGGTCACGGGAAGAGTCAATTAGACGCTTCGCCATCTCTTTGAATAGCGCGCGCGCACTTGGACCCCACGGACCCAACGTTTCGACTCCAAACGGCTCAAATATATAATTATCAGTTAAATTGGTATATTTGCGCCGTTTGAGAGTCTCCGCTGATGCAGCAGCAGCGCATGCACAGTCCATCGTACTTGGAAGATGGGAAGGCGCCAGAGTGTCGACACACGTTGCGTCCCACACCAAAGGCCTGCCCATCTTCCAAGGCATCAACGACATACCGTCCGGCCTCTTGCCATCGTCGCGCGCCAAGCCAACAGGTTCAAGTATAGCTGGCACGCCGGCGGTGACGAGAGCCCGACGGATAATGTCGTTAATATTGGCATGACGAGACATGCGGCCTGCGCTCCTGCTGCAAGATAATCCGTGATGTCCAAGGCAATCGACTGCTTCTCCACATAGACATCGATGCGGAGAAACGCACGGTGCACCCAAACGTAAACAAGTCGCGATGCGGAATGTTGTGTCGTCCAACATTGTACCAATGTTGGGCGAAGGAAGTGCCTGGAGCCAAACACCAGATTCCCACTCCCCCACAGCCAAAAGGCGAGCACGCTCCGCAGCACTGGTAGCTGTATTTACTAAAAGTTTTTTAACACCAAAACAGAGCGGCTCATCCCATTGCCTTTGAGAAGATGGGTTGGCGGGCATGGCGACATTTGGACAAGTCATTTTCCAGGCATTTAATGCTTCGGCCTTACCTGGCACATCCGAACTAACCAGTGAAGGAGATAGAATTTTCCTGACTAATTCTTCAGTGCCATAGACCGAGGACAGAAATGCTGGCATACTTACATCTGCAATTTTGCGAACGCCGAGGCCGCCTAGGCGAACTGGAAGGGACGCCTGAAGCCACACTCGGTCGTTCAAATTTATATTTAAAATTTTGCATAGGGTGTCTTGCAACACCCTATCCACACGACCTAAAAGAGACAAACATTTAAAAAGTTGAGTTGAACGCAGAGCATGTGTAAATTTTGGTACGAAAAGACAAAACCGAATAATGGTGAAGGCTGAATGAATATTAATTTGGAATAGTCGGTCCGAAACTTCACAAAAATTTTGTATTTTCTCTTCAACAAAAGACTCGTAAGCATCTTCTAAGATTGGCGACCCAAGGAGGCGGAGAGAACTTTTTTGTAAAACTTTTAAATTTGGAGCCAAAGCATTGAATTTTGAAAGTACCGAAAGATTGTCAATTTGATCACTAAAGAAAATTTCACATTTGGAGGGATTTAGTTCTAGGCCGATTGAACTAAATTCTTCTTTTAGGAAAGCCAAATCTTTTAATACAGTCTCCACGTCACCGCCAAGAGTGCCGTCATCCAAATACCAAATGTTGAATTTAGAATTTAGTCGCTGATTTATGGGGTGAATAGCCAGGCTGAAAATGACTGGTCCGAGGGGATCACCTTGTTGACATCCTACCGCTGAATTTAAAATATTGTCCTTATAAAGCAATTTTGAAGGGTGCCTATAGCATTGCCAAAGAAACTTAAACATTTTGGGGGTTTCCAATTTGGCCTGTGTCAACAAAGTGTCCCTATTAACCGAGTTAAAGGCATTCCTCAAGTCAACTTTGAGGATAACCTCCCCTCCACTGCAGCCAAGGAACGTGGAAAGGGCATGTACAGCAGCCTCACAGCCCCCTTTGGAGCCGAAGCCGAGTTGCAGGGGCTGGAATTTGTTGATGAGAGTTTCTCTGTATGCTCTACAACACAACTTGGCTGCTATACGCCTGTACGTGCAACCTACGGCAATGGGACGAATGCCACCATCTTTTTTACGCAAGGCACATAAAGCGCCGTACAGTAAATCAATGATGGCTTCGTCCACACTGCCGGCCAACATAAGATTAATTAGGGCCGTTAGCTCTTTCAAGAGTGCATCGCCAGCTTCCCCGACGCTTACGCCGGTAAGGTCCTTAAGATGTTGAGGAGTTAGGCCATCGAGACCACCAGCAGACCCACTCCGGAAAGAGCCAACGGCTGCTAACACGTCCTTGGCTGAAACACTGAGACACTCAGCGTCTGTCTCAAGAGGCTCAGGGAAGGAAAGGTTATCAGCGGGTGATGGGTGCCTGCTCTGCAGCTCTGCCAGAGTATCTGGAGAGCAAGGCGCCATGACATCACTGCTGAATAAAAGCCTTGCAGCCCCCCTAATGTCACCTTCACTTAACTTGGACTCTACATAATGGTAAATAGAATTTTTATGGAAGGTGGTGAATTTTGGATCAAATGTATGAGACGAAGAGCAGTTTTCTTTTATTTGTGTTGTTAATGTTTTTTTGGTGGCCTGATCTTTTGTAACATGTAGAATCCTGTAAGGGAAGGTGAGTAATTGTTCCCAAGCGCTTTGAGAGTTCTCCTGGACTACCGCAGCTATGCAACGGGTTAGATTCAGTGCTACGGTAGGCCTTGCGCCTCGGGGAACTCTCTTCAAAACTGGAACCATTGATAAGGTATGCCAAAAGGGAATTTGGGAGGTGGAAGTAGGGGTTGATGGATTTGATTGGGTTGGAAGTGCATTTTGGGATTTGTGTACTTTCCCAAAAAAATTATAAAAAAAATTATAAACGTAATGAATATTTTTTTTCTTAAAACCCCCATATATTTTTCCTTTCACCTCAAAATTATTCTTATACATTATCGAAAAAAATTTTTTTTCTTTTGCCAAATTATTACTCCCAGATGATTTTGCTATCGAAACTGTGCCCCACCCAGAAAATCACCCAGTATATAAACATACTAACTAAACTACTAGCGTTGCCTGTGGCTCCGCCCGCGCGAAATATTGATCCCGTTAGTATAAATATAAAGTTCATGAAGTATCTGTGAGCCTGGATGTCGATTTTGCTAATAGTAAACCACTGCTACTGCAAAAAATGGCATTGAATTTTAGAGTATTGACATCGACTTACAGAAATAAAATGAAAACTAGTTAATTGCATTGTTTCATTACTTTCATTCACTTAGAAGATGCTATTTCATTTTAGACTTTAACAGTATAGCAGTAAAGTTCAAATTTAAATGGATTTTATTGCGGTGTGTGTGGAATTATAGTGGTTGATAATTATCAAATTTTAATTTCTAGATCTCGTAACAACAACAGCGGGGTTGACTCCGAGCTAAAATGTCCCACATGCAAAGATGTATATACCCTACAAATCTTCCAATGTAACCAAGGACACAGCTCTTGCAGTGCTTGCAAGGATCAAAACTGGCAGTGTGGCATCTGTGGGAACCAAATTACTACCATGAGAAACTTCACCTTAGAGGAATATATCGCAGTGAAAAAAGTACCCTGTCCACACATGGACGACGGCTGTCAGCTGTATATCAAAATATCAGAAATGGACATCCATGCTAAAGAGTGTCCCTTTAAAGAGATACAGTGCCCTCTTGGATGTGGCTGGAAAGGCTCATTGAAGCAATTATCAGAACATTTCGACGCATTGCATCCTCACCAAAGAATGGCTAAAATTGACTCCGAAATACGAATGCCTTCTTCCTTCTTATTTTCAATCAACAGTGAGAATATCTATCTCATAGTCATTGGTACCTTTCATTTCTTATTCCATGTTAAGGTGTCTGAACCCAATGGCAAAATATATATGACTGTTCAACTGATTGGCACAAAAGTCAGTGCACAAAAATGGTCGTACGAAATTCACGTTTACAACAAAAATGAACCACGTAGGAAATGTATGTTTACCGATTCGTGTAGTTCGTATGTTGAATCTGTGACTGATATATTTAAACAGAATAATTGCTCAGTGCTACCTGTACAATACGCTTCGACCTTCGTGCACAATGGGGCCTTAACTTATAAGCTTTTTATAAAGAAAATTATTGATTATAAACCTAGAGGTAATTTTGTTAAGAATCAACGCGGGATAGGAAGGCAGTAAATTATTTTATTACATTCTTCGAAAAACATCAGAAAAATGAAATGCTCAAGTGAGACTCGAACTCACGACCTTTCCCTTACAGGGGGACTGCTCTTCCAACTGAGCTATTGAGCCACACTTGAATCATTCCAAATTTTCCTTCTCTTTATATCCGTCTATAAGGGCGACGGTGCAGCCAGTTATGATAAATTCAATGTTTAAAAATGGTTGAAAAATCTTTCATTGTTTCCAACAGTTCGTAAGAATGTTGGTAGATGGCTGCACCGTCGCCCTTATAGACGGATATAAAGAGAAGGAAAATTTGGAATGATTCAAGTGTGGCTCAATAGCTCAGTTGGAAGAGCAGTCCCCCTGTAAGGGAAAGGTCGTGAGTTCGAGTCTCACTTGAGCATTTCATTTTTTCCCATGTTTTTCGAACTTAAAAGTTAGCATAAGAAATGTTATAAAAAATTCATTCAAATTATTACATTCTTGCCAAATTGTTGATAGATCTGAGTTATTTGGCCATTAGATATTGTCTTATGGAAATGCAATGTCGAATTAAACAATAATGGACGAATATATTATATTTTAGCCATTTTATTGATAGATCTAAGTTTAT
The DNA here is from genome assembly GCA_914829495.1 of Eilema sororculum. NCBI lineage: Eukaryota > Metazoa > Arthropoda > Insecta > Lepidoptera > Erebidae > Eilema > Eilema sororculum. The sequence continues at coordinate 1,546,767 of OU618536.1, forward strand.
AATTATGCTATTAGATATGGAGAATGCAATGTCGAATCAGAAACTACTTATTGGACCATTTTGTATAAAAATTATTTAAATAAAGCTATTAATTAGAATATAGAGCTGAGTTTATTAAGTTTCAGCGCAGTAGAGGAAAGGATCTTTGACAATTTAACTTGACTAGAAAATGCTGTATGTGTGTATGTTGTAATTTTAAGCCATTTTGTTAGGAGTAAGTTGCAGTAGCATAATCAGACTAACTGGTCTGAAGCTGGTGATGGCTTGACAGCCAAAGTAGCCAACCAAAAAAAGAAATAATTGTATTTTAAGCCAGTAAAAAGGTGCTATGAAATTGGGGCCTACTAGAGTTAATGTCTAACGTCAATGAAAAAAATTTACATTTTGTTGACAACGCATGCAAATAATTTGAAGAGAGTTGTTTATGACGAACCGAAAGATGATTTTGTTCAGAATAAGCGCGGGAAAGGAAGGAAGTAATATATTTACCAATCAAACCATTGATAATTTACCTAATTTGACCAGAAAATGTTAAACTTTGGCCAGACTATTGTTATTACTATTAGTTTTAAGCCATTTTGTTAATAGTTCTAAGTTTGTAATTGGTCTATAGAGCACTTATGTACCATAAGTGTAGCCAGCTCAAGGGTTTACCACTGGCAATACATTGTGGCATAACATAATTCTTGTATAACAATATGACAGTATGTATTTTCACCTGCCGAAGGAAGGAGGGTAATGTTTTTCGAGACTATGTGGTAGTGGCAGTCGGGTTTTTTATTTTTTAATCATTTGTTTTATTTTTAAATATTTTTTTTAATACTTTTTAGTTATGATATGAAATGTATATCTTTTTATAACCTCCTTCTAATTTCCTTCATTTTGATACCCTACTCGATAAGTTTGAGTCAAAAGTAGTTTTGACAGTATACATTTTGGCGCCAAAAATCCACGATTATGATTTTCTCATAGATATAGGAAGAACGCTCGCGCGCTTAGTAGATAGGCCATACCTACAGATTAGGCGTGTATACCTATGTTCCATTTTCGTGAATGAACGTATGGCCGACGGTTACTACGTTAGGGCTGTAGCTTCTAGTATCGTAATATTTGTCGATATCTTATATTTAGGAGTATAGAAAAATGCTAGGCGCATGGTATCATCATGACGGTTTATGCGAAGAAAATAACAATAAAAATATTATAAGCATTTTTTATTTAAATATTGTCGACGTGACAGCTTATCGCATTGTGTACGATCGTGGTGTCTAAACCTGATGTCTAGAAAAGTCTGTATTACACATTTAATTAAAAGAAACTTGTGATTAGTGCTATGTGTTGCATCAGAATCGGCAAAAATATTTTTCATATCATAAAATTTACACATAAATTTAAATATATATAAGTAACTAGCTGTCCCGGCGAACTTCGTACCGCCAATTTTTTCCCACCCCGCGATCCGCGTCAGATCCCGTTCTCGCTGCACGATTTAGGGGGATGAAAAATAGATGTTGGCCGATTCTCATAGATACCGGATAAGCACAAAAAATTTCATCAAAATCGGTCAAGCCGTTTCGGAGGAGTATGGCAACGAAAACTGACACGAGAATTTTATATATTAGATAACTTTCGGGGGTTCTCTTGTTTGTCAGGTGCATTTTAATAATTTTTTTCGTTTTTGTGTTATGTGTATGTTTACCACGCTCGATGAGACGTATATAAGGCCTCCTCTTGATTTTTTGTAAATGAGGCTCTTCACGTCTTCTTCTCCGAGCAGTAATGATGCAAAACCTCGCATTTAATTTTTTTAATAAAACTCCTTGTGATAAAGCCAGCTTTGTATTGCGTGATACTCTCTGTATACGCATCAATATTTGTTTTAACACAAATCTTCGGCGATCTCCACTAAGCTATTTTGGGCGGGCTGTGGCCGAGCGACTGCGAAGTAAGAAAATAATAATAACCGTAGGCCGACAAATTTGTAGGTATGCAGAGGTTAATCTCGTTAACTTAAGGAACTTAACTGAGTTAGATTGTTGATTTTCCAGACAGTGAGTTATCTGTACCAGCTATTAGTTAATTTGTACTATTATGTGAAAAAAGAGTATTTTCGTCGACAAAACATTTGTTAGAGTAGGTACATCGGTTTTGTCTCTTTTTTACAGGCAAAACTGTATATAAGAAAAAAAGAGACAGTGATGTTTCATGGTCTGTCTCATGTTTGCCTCATATATGTATAACTAAAATTTGTATATGTTGAATAGGGCCACCCTGTGGATTTTCTAGAAATTTTAATGTACCTGGTGTCACTCACACAATCACGACGAATCAAATGACACCTCACATGTCCAAATCCGTCAATCCTTTCAGGCTGTAGGCCGTGCCAAATAAATGGACATACATACATAGTCTCGAAAAACATTACCCTCCTTCCTTCGGCAGTCGGGTAAAAACCCGACTGCCACTGAAAAGATCGAAATAAGTTTGATAGCAGGCGGTATCCATTAATTTTCTTTCGGTTTATGCTTGCCAAATGGGCACCGCCTGCTATCAAACTTATTTCGATCTTTTCAGTGGCAGTCGGGCTTTGTTTATTTTTTAACAATTTGTTTTATTATAATAAGTTGACTACTATTCCCTGTTTATATAAAGTAGGTACATACATATTAATAAAGATTGTGAAAAAATATTTAGTGTTTATTTAGTGTCAGATGGGGAAAAGCCACAGATAAAACATGTAACTCATGTGGTGAAGCAATTGGTACAGCTAGGCACCTACTGGTGGGTTGTAGGTTGTAGGACGCTATTAGACCGGGGTCATTACTCGCGCCGACATGATAAGGTATTAGAAATCGTACGTGAGGCGGTAAGTTTGGCGGTAGCTAGAGCGAAAAAGGGTTTAACCACAAACCAAAGAAATGACGTCGCGTTTGTAAAGGAAAGCTGCTCAAAAAAGACAAATCAAAAGCCGT